>CM031884.1:15139162-15807540 GCA_018691285.1 Cucurbita argyrosperma subsp. sororia | reverse complement strand
ATTGCTCCTCCTAAAGGCCTTGGCATGCAGCTTGGTTAAAATCTCAAAGGACAATCAATTCTTGGAATCTTTGAAGGCAGAAGGTGAAGTAATAGTTGAAGGAGCTAACAGCCAAAAGTTGGTCCATCTAGAATCTGGCTGTCCCACCCCCAACTGATCATGTTACTCTAATCCGTTGAGGAGAAACTCAATGTTGTCCCTTAAACGAGATGGTGGACAGGTCAAGTAACTTTGACCGTCAGGGAACAGTGTCCCTTCAAATCTTAACCAAGAAGATGCACACATTCAAGTTCAGGTACTTTGGTGCCATTTTAAGGTATACTGTATTATAGACGCGACAACTTCTCCATATGTGTTAGGAAGCTAAAAAAGTTTTGATCATTTGATAGTTTCACGACTTTTGGAAACTTGGCGCACAGTTTTTTTGTCTCAATTTGTTTGTATAGTATTTTGAGCCACCTCTCAGGCACTTGCTTTTTCTCCTGAAATTGTTTCTTAGTAATGTTTTATTTATTTGATTTGCAAAAGCTGGTTTGTTCTTTGTTTCACTATCTTGAATTTCTTTATGCCGTGCTTTAAGATTTGAGAATGTTCTGGGAAACCCTGGCATCCCTTTCAAAACTCCACCCTAACATGAGCAAATGAATTATTTTGCCAATGAAAACATTCTAGGGCCTGAAGGACCCCTAACAGGCCATTTCCTACGGGTCAAGCCAGTGAGGCTGAGTTGGTCTCTTGAAGTGGAGGAATGCAAAGTACTGATGAATCATGGTAACCATTAACAAGTGAGTTCACGTCCTTCTCATATCATTTTTAATTACATATTTTTTTAAAAAAAACTATATTTATTAGGCTTTTGTTGTTGCAGTCAACTGCTGGCCCTCTGTTTCTGGAAATGAAACTTATGTCAGCATTGAATACGAGGCTTCAATCAATGGTTTGACCTGCGAAAATGTTTGTCATCTCAGTGCCTCTTCCTGCTCTTCGTGAGGCCCCTAGATGTAAGGCAGATTGATGGAGAATGTCGAGGTATATAGTTACTCTTTCAAGTTTTTGTCTTGATTTGTTCTTCATCTTGACATTCAATCGTAACATACATAAATTCCTTATTTGAAGGGGACTTTCTCGTGGGCCTTTTAAAACTCGTTTGATTAAATAATTTTTAAAAGCTTGTTCATGCTTTAAAAAACCGGGACATGGCAACAAGAAAAAGGTGATAAAATTCTTCTTTAACAATTTTCAATGTTTTGAGAACATTTGGAACGGCAAAACTGACTGCGAGTTTTTTGAATATATGAATTACATGAATTACAATGAAGCGGGTTCCAAATCACTCTCCCTTTCAATTTTGAACCCACTTTTGCCTCCGCCCTTTTCCTATTGATTTTAACTCGTTTTTTTGCTCAACATGTAGGTATGATTCCAGGGAATTCTGTCTTGGAGTGGTCCATAGTTCTCATTGATAACTCAAACCGCATGGTATGTAGTTTTCTGAAATCTTCTCTCCCTGCTTGACGTTGTTACCCTATTATAATTGCATAGCTGATGTTTATTATTTATCGTATCTTTTTGACAGTGGATCTATGGGAGTTCGGTGTTCCTCCAGCAGATTCATCGGTATTTTTCCCCATTTCTGTCGGTTTCAGCAACTAGCACATTAGCGACGTGAAGGTACTATGTTCTGCCCTCACTTGAAATTTCTCAATAACCATTGTCATAATTACTCCTATTAGACTGCTATCCGAACTAGCGATCCTTATTAGACTGACTTTTTTCTCTCATTCACGTCATTTTCACATCATCTTTATCCTGGAAAGCCAAAATCAATTTGGAAATAAGATTTGGACCCACTCTCTCCTTCTCATCTTTATTTGACTTCATCTGCATTTCCTGAACGTTGCGTTTGTAAATTTCACTGTCCGCAGGTTGTCAACATTCTGCCTCTCAAGGTGCTGTGGCTCCTCCAATATGCTCAGAGAACACAGTTTGATTACGGAAAATTACCAAGTTGTGTGATTGGTGAGTGTTTTTGTATTACCTTTTTCCCGGACCATTTGCACTGAGAAATTTAAGTGATTTGATCTGTTTTACTCTCTTCTTTTTCTTTTTTTATACTGTTTTTTGGAATCTATTCAAAACTCGAAACGGTCAGTAATTAATTTCATTCATCCAGTTACTTTTTTATTTATATATGCATCTCTACTCTATTTACGTATACATATATTCATTCTTTCCAAAGAAGACTGTCTTGCTAGGGCTACAACCAAAACCGCTTCATCCGAGTGAGGAACTGCCAGCGGTCCATTCCGTCCGGTTCAGATTTTTTTAATTATTTTTTTTATTTATTAATTTATCTCCTTCCTAGATTAGCACCGAGCTTCTTTTTTAATTATTTTTCTAAGAGTTTCGTAAATCTATTTCCTAATTTCTTTTTAATGTAATTTTGACTTGATTTGGATATAGGATTTGGGACTCCAAATTTATCTCAATTTCCAAAATCTTTATTTGGTTAGAAAAATAATTTTAAAATGTTAGTTTTTTTTGTTCTTTAAATTACTAATTAAAAGAACTCTAATTTGCTATTACTTTAGAAAGGTGCCTAAAAATAATTAAAAATCCCAAATAAATGGGATGATCTAATTAGAATTTAGTTTTTTTTATCTATTTTCTCAAAAAGTATGATTATAATAATAATATATAATTATTATTATGTATTAATTTGGGGAAGCCAAAAAAAAAAAAAAAAAAAAAAAAAAAAGTTATAGCCAAAAGAAATAATAATAATATGAGGTCATTAGTAAGTAGCCATTGACTATGTCTGAAATTATTTAATTATTAAAAATGTAGAACTAAACTCCAACATCCCCCCAGGCCATAAAAGCAAATGGACTAAATTCACATTCCGCCCCGTAAGTTGATTTTCTTTTCAGTTAGGCCCCTGGACAGCTGGTTTATTACAATACTTGCCCCATAAGATGTCAAGAAACCAAGCCTACACATAAATATAGCCTAAAAGTCGAAAATAGAAAATTTCCAGAGGAAAAGGAAAGTCCATTAAAAAAAACAATTAAATAAGAAAGCCAACCGGGAAGGTGGAAGCATTTTAATTAGGTTTGTTTGCTTATTAATGAATTTATTAATTTATTTCTTGAACAGTCTTGTCTACTGTGAAATTTTTGACGCTTATCGCTGTCAGGGATCTAGGTTTCATGTCATTGACCCCGACTCCTTAGTTATCGCCAAAATACGAGCCCTAGCGATTACCTTACCACCACCGACGACCAAAACAAGAGTTCCCCAAACCAGAGATCGAGTGTAGATTAGAGTTTTTTTCTCTTTGTTCATTCATTCATCAATCATCATCATCATCAATCAGAATCGTAAAATTTTTCCAATGAAAAAAGAACCTGAAGCCTTTGTTTGTTCTGTTATTTTGCGACAGAGCGGTGGTTTAAAATTTGCAAAAAAAATGGATCAAATCTAAAGCATTCTGGACGATCATGATCTTTTTAAAATTTCTCATTGTCTGGAAGGGAATTCATTGAAACCCATTGGGATTATATAGCACTGAATGAGAGAAACAAAAATATAATATTTTTTAAGTAAAAATCGTGAGCGGCAGAATTATCCTATCTCGAGCAAAGCCCACATGATTTCTAGTCGTGCCCGATAACCACTACGACACACTTATTGAATGAGATAAACAAAATTTGCCCACATGATTTCTAATCTTGGCCGATAACAACTCTGTCACGCCCACTTAAGGAGAAACCTCATAACAACTCTGACACCCAAGTCAAATGAGAGAAACAAAAATATAATATATTATTATATTTAATTTTAATTTTAATAATTTAGTGAATCAAACCCACCTGAAAATTAAAAATCTAACAGTATTCAACCTCCCAAAATCCACATAATTCAAAGCCCACCTGATTTCTAGTCATGCCTAATAACTATTCTGACATGCCCACTAAATGAGAGAAATAAAAATATAATATTTTTTTAATTTAAAATTTTTTTTTTGTTAAAACATATTTTTTTTTTTGTGCAAATTTTAATTTTAATAATTTAGTGAATAAAAGCAACCTAAAAATTGTGAGCTATATTTCCTTTCTCGGTAAAGCCCAATTGAATTTCCAGTCGTGCTCGATAAAAACTTACGCGAGTCGTAAGATTCGAACCTACGTGGGCAAATCTCACATGATGTCTAGTCATGCCTAATTGATTTTTGGACATTGAAGCTAGGGGTGTACATGGTCCGAATTGGGTTGGGTTGAGGGGATTTTTTTTGACCCAACCCAAAAGTTCGGGTTGGTTTGATTGGTAAACCTAACCCAACTCAAAACTTTTCACAACCCAACCCAAAACTTTTCACAACCCAACCCAACCCAACCCAATCCAACCCTCTATTTTCAGGTCGGGTCCGGGTTGGGTTCGGGTTGGGTTGTCAAATTTTTTTTAAGTTTTATTAATCCACAATTTATAATTATTGGGATACAATCTTATCTAAAATATATTAAAAATTCACAAACAAACACATCAATTTATAATTATTCACAAAAACAAAAAAAAAAAAAAAAAAAAAAAAAAAAAAAATCAGTAAAAAACAATGAGTGAAAATTCTTAAATATTAACATAGTTAAAGGTTGTCACAAAACTAAAGACAACTAGATGCAGTTATTTTTTTAGAATTGGTTAAGGTAACAAAAATAGAAGGATATAATACACAATTAAATAAACAATGAAAATGTTTAATTTAAAAATATTGTATATAACAAAAATAAAAAATATATAAAAATATTTGAATAGAAATATGTGCATGTCACCTCACCCAATTCTAAATTATTAAAAAAAATAAAAATATATATAAATTCGAATATAATAATATTGTAAAAATAGATGATTAATAATATTGTAAAAATAGATAATAAATGCATTAAATTTAGTTTACGCTTAAATAGATAAAAAACATAAAAAAGATAAAAAGATGTGGGTCACACTCGATCAGCCAAAGTACCAATACGACAAGCCATTGATACTTTTGAATTCTTAATACAATTTATATATTGTAATTTGAATCGGGTTGCTCGGGTCAACCCGAGAGTAGTGTCCCACGAAGCCAAAACCGAACCGATTCAATTCGAGTTCATAAAAATGAACTCAACCCTACCCGAAATGCTAATCCAACCCAACCCAACACTTATAGTTCGAGTTGGGTTTGTCCAGATTGTCAGGTTGAATGTACACCCTACTAACAATTCTACTGGCATCATTTCTAAAAATTCAAATTTTGATATTACAGGAGATTAAATATTATAATTAATCTCAAAATTAACTAATTTAGTTTTTAATTAATAAAAAAAAAACATAAAAAAAGGATCTCCACTCCACACTCTCTGCTTCCAATTTGTTTGGTTTTGAAATTCTCTGATTATCAATTTGTAGAACACAGTTTAGCCATCTAGTGGCGCTCCATTGTTTCCTTTTCTTTGTATCAATGCATTCTTTTGAAATGCAATTGTTTCTAATTGGATGAGCTGCAATTCTAGAGAAGTAAAGGGCAAGAACTGAATTTGAAGTTACAAGCTGGATTAATCCAAAGTTGCTGAATATTTCAATCAAAGAGGAGGAGGAAGTGAAGAACAGTAATCAGAGCAGCAAAACTGAGAATGATGGGCAGATTTTTTATAAGTTATTGCTATTCAAATCTAACATGACCTGACATGACATGACAGCCTTCAAACATTGGACACTTCTCAAACTCAGCTAATCTCTCTAAACAAGTTGTAAAATCAAAGACAGTCATGTTCATAGCCACAGCTACTCTGTTTGGTTCTGACTCTTCATTTCAACGTTGATTATGTAATCAAAGCGATTCTATGTAATCGAAGTTCTTCTCCTCTTAGAGACTCAAAGGTTATGATGCAGATTTCTCCAAATTTCTATAAATTTCTATCAGAGTGAACAATAAATCGAAATTCTATAACATATGGATCAAATCTAAGCTCCTCCCGTTAATGGGTTGCTATTGTTCTTGTTGCTTATCCTTTATTGTAATTCCCAGCTCACCTGCGACTATGACGGTGGTAGCCATGTCAAGAAACATACCGTGTTCCACCACTCCGGCTAGTCGCAAGATTCTGTCACTGGCGACCTTTAAATCCCCTATGTCTTTATTGAAATATAAATCCACGATGTAGTTCTCGTTGTCTGTGACATAGGGCTCTCCGTTTTCTCCGACGGTTCGAAGCTTCGCGACGCAACCGGAGTCCTTGAAGAGATTCTGAAGGCGAACAGCGGTGAATTTCCAGCAGTAGGGCACGACCTCAACGGGCATTGCGAGACCACTGCCGCCAATGAAGTCGACGAGCTTGGACTCGTCAACAATGACTATGAACTTTTTACAAACACATTCGACCATCTTCTCACGGAGGAGGGAGCCACCTCTGCCTTTCACCAAATTAAGATCGGGATCGACCTCATCGGCGCCGTCGATGGCGAGATCGATGACAGGATGCGAATCGAGATCGGACAAAGGTATTCCCAAGGAGACGGCTTGGTCGTAGGTCTTTTTGGAGGTAGGTATTCCGACGATGTCCTTGAGCTTCCCCTGTCGGAGAAGGTCGCCGATCCGGTCGACAGCGTGCCTGGCGGTGGAGCCGGTTCCGAGCCCTAAAACCATACCGGAGTGAACGAATTCGACAGCCTTGTAGGCGGCAGCCTTCTTAAAATCATCCTGAGTGAAAATAGGCGGAGAAAGAGGCGCAGAAGAGGGAGCGAGGAGAGGGGCGACCATGGAAGAGGTGTCGGAGGCGATGAATTTGGGGAGATAAGGAATGGCCATTATGGTGAATGAAATCGGAAGAAAGAAACGGATGGAAGCTCAGTAGTGAATGGTGAGGCAGAAATGGAAAGGCAATCGAAATTGGAAGAGGGGTTTCATGGAGGAGAATCAAAATGGAGGGTGATGAAGGGATTGAAGGTGGGAACGCGTGGCGGAGAACAGTGGAAGCGATAGAGATTAGAGAAGAGAAAGAGATTGAGAAAGATAGGGTTTAGACGGGGAGAAAGAGAGGGAAAATGGGGATTTATAAAGGGGGGGAAGCCGGACGCGGTGGTTCTCAGGATTTAAAAAAAGAAACAGAACCCACTGAAAATAAAATCTTTCTTTTTTGGCGTATTTCTCCCACCGTCAGATAAAAGATTCGATTTAACCTACATTAAAATTAATTATAAAGAACAATCTAAATTTTTAAAAATATTCATAAATTTTTAACATTATTTTTTATTAATACATAAACCAGATTATATTTAAACTTTTTTTAATATTTTTATAACAATTAAAGTTTTTTTTCTTTTTTTTTTGTTTAAACATCGTACTACCCCTAAAGGTAATTTTGAAGTTTTTAAAATTTAAAGGATATTTTTAAAACTAAGTATTAAATGTATTCATCTAAAATTAATTGTAAGAATATTTTTTAATTTTTTTAGTTTGAAGGTAATTTTTAAAAAACTTTCAAATGAATATTTTTTAAATAAAAATATAAAATTGGAGTTTTTTTTTTTTTTTATTATTAATCTTAAAATATATATATATATACTTTTAATTTTTTTTTAAATGTTATTTAGAATGAACGGTTTTTTCTTAAACAAAAAACTTTAAATAGAAAGAAAAAATTATCTATTCAAATAATCAATTTGTTTGAAGTTAGTTATCTTGAGTTGGAAATAAATAGGAAAGATAAAATTTATATTTGAGAATTGAAAGTTATTATATTCATATTTGGAAGAGATATTAGTTTTTTATTTCAATTTTTTTTACATTTAAGGGATGGAAAAAAAAGAGAAATGAGAAAAGAAGTTAAGATGGCATTAAAAGAGTAACTAATAAGCTAGAGAGACAAGAAAAAAAAAGAAAGACAAAGTGAAGAGGGAAAATATTTTATTTTTGGAAGTTAATAGGAAAGTGTTAATATTACTTTTTGGAAGAAACATGTTATTAATATTTTTTAATTTTTTTAAAAAATTTAAACGTATTTTTTTAATTTTCAAAAAAATTTAAGAATATTAAAAAAAATTGAAAGTTAGTATTTTTTTTTTTTAAAACTAAATTAATAAAAATACTTTTCAAAATTTGAACTTTGTCTCACAAATACTTATAAACTTACCCTTCAAAAATGCTTTTACAGTTATTATTATATTTAAAAAATACTCACAAATTTTCAAAGTAATATTAACCCTTAATTAATTTTTTTTTTTTTTTTATAAAAATCATAATATCAAGATGAAAGTCATCTATCAACACCTTATAGATTATCGACAAATGTTTTAATGTTAGTTTAAAGATTTAATATTAATTTTGAGACATTGTACTAACAATAAAAAAAATATTTTTGAATTTATTTAAAAAAAAAGTTTAAAAGTATTTTTGAAGTTTTTAAACCAATATAAAGATATTTGTGAAGTTTTTAAAAGACGTTTAAAGAATATTTTTGAATTTTTTAAAAATGTTTAAAAGTAGTTTGAAGTTTAAACTTTAGAACCTTAAAAAGATGTTTCAAACAAAATATTAATAGTTTTTTATTAATTAATTTTTTTTTAATTTTTTTTAGTTTAAGACAGTTTTAAAAGTTAAATATATTATTAAAACTTCTAAAATTTTATAAGTATTTTTTTTTTAAAGATAAAAGGTAAAATTTAAGAATATTTTTATTAATTTATCATTTTTTAAAATATAAAAGATCAATATTTGCTAGAGGAGGATTTGGGCTATTACAAAATTTTGTATTTTAACCGGTTTGTTTGGTTTAAGCTTTTGTTAAGGTCAGCTCGATGTCTAATTTAATTTTGAAGCGAAAGAAAGAAATAAATAAATAACGGTGGATTTGATATTTTTTAGAATATTTTTAATAATTCTTATTTATTTTAGTTGATTTACTTTTATCGTTCATAATTATTGAAATATATTGATAATATAGTAATACTTTGATTTGACATTACAGCAGCTCCACAAAAGTAATCCAGAGGTTTCATATTTGTGTTACTTTCTTCAACTTTTTATTATTTAAATAAGAAAATACATTTAAGCACAAAAATAATTGTATTTATATTCAGTATTTGGTTGGATTATTTTTAAAATACAATATTAGAGGCAAATTTGAATGAAAAAATTTAAAGATTTATTAAACGTTCAAGTATTTGTTTAATTAAATAATTAATGATGACCAAAATGTAATTATTTATGCTTTAGGTAATTTAAACAAAAATTAATTATTTCCTTTTTAATATAATGGTTTCTTCCGAGACACAAGGAGAAGTTCCAATTGAATTCTGTATTCCAATGAATGATGGAATTTCACATTTACAAAAATTCAATATTAATCCTAATTTGGCATAACAAGACAAAATTTACCCTACACTTTCAATTTCCTCAAATAAAACTTTTGTAAAATAATTATGAAATAATATTTTCACTATATATATAAAAAGAAATTACAATATTCAAGTTCCTTTTTTTAAAATTAAAATTTTTAGCCGACTTTTCATCTTCTTTGACTTTGACTTTGAATTTGATTAATGGAGGAAAACAAATTTTAAATTTGAAAAAATTTGAAAAAAAAAAAGAAAAAAAATTTAGAATTTGGATGTAGCACAAATATGTTTATAAATCGGATCGAACTTGTATGTTATCGACTTCATTACGAAGAACTTGGAAAATTTTGTGGTGAAATAAACATGGGATACCAAAAGACAAAATACATTGAATAGCGTGCCATGGAGAGTTTAGTTCATCCACGGCTTTCGTATTAATAAAATACAAATATAATTTTGTTTCTAAGTTTTTCAATAAACATGCTTAATTAAGTCCTAATTTACCCAATTAATCTTAAAATACTAGAATTAACAAAAAATATTATGTTAATTGGTAATTAATTAAGCACAACTCCTATTTCCTAGAAGACTTGAACTTTTGGTGGCCCAATTGTGAAGGAGAAAAAGTTTGGATATTTAAATCTTGGACGATGGAAAAAGAAAGCTATAAATTTAGAGCATATTCCCAAATGGATCAATGGTTGATATTACTAAGCACATTGTCATCTTCACTTTTTCTTCATTTCATATTAACTTTGTGTTCCACTAAGATGCTTTTCTTTTAATTTCTTTTTTCTTTTTCGAATCCATACCATATTTGTCAATTTCACGGTTTTAAAACGTATTTCCATATCTCTACTAGCTCTAATACTATTTATACAGATATTGTCTGCTTTGACCTATTACTATCATCGTCAGTCTCATGTTTTTAAAACGCAACTATTAGGGAGATATTTTCACACCCTTATAAGAAATGATTCGTTTGTTCCTACAACCTATGTGGAATCTCACACAAAATCACTATATACAACCAAACTAAGTCTATGTAATACTAGCGTAGAGGGAAAATCATTAATTCTGAGCTAGCTAAGTAACTAGCATTTTCCAGCTGTTTGTTTTATTTGTTGTAGCACGCGTTAAATCTTTAATATTAATAACTACTTTAACCCGAAAATGCAAAATCGCAAATAAGAGGAGAAAATTAAAGAAAGAATGGATGAGGAAAAGTTTGGGCACTTTGAATGGTGGAAGAATGTTGATGAAGTTTAAAGTCAATGGGTGTGTTCCTTCTTTGCCACCATTGATTTTGCATTTAAAATGTTCTATGGAATCTCCAAATTGTTCACTCCCCAATTGCTTTTTCGCTTTCTATTGTGATTTCCAATATTGCTGTCGCAACTTAAATATGAAAAGATCCAAATTTTGAATCTCAAAAGAAAAAAAAAAGGGAAAATAAATAAAATAAGAAAATGTCGTAAAATTAAAAAGATAAACGTTACCAAAATTAAATATAAAATAAAATCTCATTACCAAAGGGAATAATTATAAGATGGTACTCTTCAAATTTATTATAAAGAGTAAAAGGGGTTTGAGATATAGTTACAGAATGAAATACAAAATATCTAAAATATAAAACAGACTAACGCTCCAAAACGACTTCTTCTGTGATAACTTAGCTCTCGGACGTTCCCTCACCTTAGATGGTACTTATTCTAATAAAAAAAAAAAAAAAAAGGGAAGATGAGTGGGTCTCGTTTAGGAATCCCTTATCTATTACCATACTCTATATTGGCGTCTATCCTTAATTAAACTATTTATGTAGCAATAGTAGTTTAGTTCTTGTCCCTACGATATGTTCTGAAACCTATGCCTAAGGCTTCATGTGTTCCAAACAGCATAGTTTGAATACCTATGTTCAAGGCTTCTTACGTTCCAAGTAGTGTAGTCAGAAAACTTACATCCAAGACTTCTTACGTTCCAAGCAATGTAGTCTGATTTCGCATCTAGGATTTTATGTGTTACTTGTGATATGACTTGAATACCTATGTCTAAAGTTTCATACGTTCCAAGCGGCATTGTAACGACCCTAAATTTCTACATACTTAGAGTCGCTACTAACGTCTCATGTTTATCTCTAATGCGGAAATATAACTCTTAAAAGAAAACATCAACTATAATTTAAATGTCGAAAACATTTAAAACATTCTCTTCTCTGGAAAATATAGTTATGATCTTACGTGTTTAAATACGGAATACTGAAATTTAGAGAAAATAAAAACAAATATAAAATAATTTAAAACGATCAAATGTAAAATATCCTATTATAACTTAAGACTAAGAATTTAAATGAGTCTACTCTATACACGTGCTACAGTCTCTACTCGCGTGTCACGTCCTCCGTGCATGTGCGCCTTGCCTTTATCTAAAAAATGATGTGGCACACGACCTGAGTATTTTGAAGAATACTAAGTAAGTGGCCTCACTACAAGGGGGCCATGCAAATGCAAACACATCCGATCATGCTCTTGGGACCTATCTCTATTCTTAGAGGTGGTCGACGGACAAATTAAATGTGTATTACTTCCTTACACACGACTTACACGTGCAAATGTGAATAAATCAAAACGACAAGAACAAATTCTATTATTTTTTTTATCGTTTTTTTCAAAAGTTTTATGTCCTTATAATTATTTATCGTAGAATTTATGGTACGAAAATCTAATAATTTTCTCTTCTCGGACATCTCATATTTTGAAAATTACTTTTTATGTTCACAAGATTTTCACGATGAAAGAAGTAAGCAAAGATGACAAGAACAAATTGTATCGGCTTACTCAATTGTCAGCTTCTCATTTGAATATTTTCAAAAATCAAGTGAATAATTTTTTTTTTTCTTTTTCATAAAAGAGCAACAGAAAATTGTGCCAAAAAGTTGAATTTTTTTTAAGTGGATTGTACTCCTAACTTGAAAATGAATCCAAATTTGGAAACAACTTTGACATAGAATTATAGTTGAAAATATTTAGGAAGATCTTCTCCTTACTCAACTTTAAGATGCTATTTCATTCCGATTTCAATAGATACTTTAGAGAATTTTATGTTTGAAAAGAATATATCCGAATAAATAATGTTTATATTTGATGTATGAAATTAATCTGATAAGTATTATATAAATAATAAAAGTTTCGTATATTTTACTTCTCTAAATTAATTTTAGTTCAAATCACCACTTTCTTCTTTATGTTGTTCTCGTCATGATAATAACTTTATCGGCTCTGCTAAACTTATTTAACCGTAGTGGTATTACTTTATATTCAGTCATAATGTTAGTATATTTATCTCAAATAATCTTAACCCAATCAAGCTTACATTTATGATAAATTTCATATTTTTGGTTCATGTAACCTTGTTCACGAGCTTCTCTTTAGTTATACACATCTCAATTATTTAGGGCATGATTCTAGGGCATGATTCTAGTAGATCATTTCATATACGTTTAGGAAGTGATCTCATTTTTGGATTCTTATCGTTTAAAGCATGATCTAGTAGGATCGAGTATACAATGGAAGTGAATTCTCATGATCCGATTTTTTAGACTTCGAATCTCAGACCGTGACTAAAAAGATAAAAACGAAGACAAGAAAAATAAAATATGGTAAAATTTTGCAAAATAAAACTAAACAATACCACAATTAAAAAAAATTAAAAGTCAATTCAGGTTAGAGCTATTTAAGTTTATTACAAATGGGGAATATGTTTAGAATACAATTTCAATTAAAATATAAAAGATCCAAAAATACATAGGCAAGACTGATGCCCTAAGATCACCCCTCCATGACTGCACAACTCCCGAACCCCCACCTCTACCGATAGTCAGTGAACATCTAGAAAAAAAATGTATAATGTGATGAGTATAAAAATATTAGTGGGTAACCTACCAGTAGGTTCTTATTTCCAATTTCTAGTAGGCTACCATGGGATTTTATCTAAGCCCTAGGAAATTCGAGTCTAATTCTCGAAAATTTGAATGGTTCTTATGACTATCACAAACCCACTCTAAGTCTGGGAGGTGGTTCACCCTTTCTTGGCACCCTGATCATGATATCTTAGCTTGATATCTCAGCCCTGCAACAAGAATTCTGCACGGTTAACTCGAGTCCATATTAACTAAACCACCGCTTTTTTTTTTTAATTTTTTTTTTTTTTTTTTTTAATATTTTAATTAATTTACAAATAAAATCAATCTGTTTATCCTCTATAAGAATTAAATTGAAAATTTATAAAATAAACACCAAATAATAATAACCAATTAATTAGCACCACTTTTTAATTCAATTTCTCAAAAAAAAAAAAAAATTGGTGTGGAATATCTATCCCATGTTTTTAGTGTATGTTTTTAAGTATAGTATAAACATATATTAAAAATTATGCAATAATGATCGTATAAAAAGATGACACCTACTAAATAATAGGAAAAGCTTATTCATAAACTGATTTAAAAATAAAATCCCTAAGACAATCTAACTGCATGAAACTCCTACAAAATTCAAATTCGAAAGATACTAAACCAAATTCTAAATTCCTATTTTAAAACTAAATAATGATTTAAGAAACATTGGTAGGAACCAGCTTGAACCATTGAGTTTGAGGATCATCCATGCAACTCTCTTCATCAAGACAAATGCATTTTTTCAAAACAATTGAAGCATTAGATTCTTTCTCCAAACAAAAATTGTCTTCGCCAATTTTGGTGGCCAATTGAAGCTTTGCTTTAGAAGATACCGTCCAATTGCTTCCATCACCAGAGCATTCAGCCGATACCATTGGCGATTTTCCATCTCCAGCAGACTTCAAGCATTGTCCGTTTGACAACAACATCATCGGACTTGCATCTCCAGTGTGGTTCCATTGGGTCGGAGATGTACAATCGCCGAGTTCAATTCCTCCTTTGTTGTCGGATCTCACACACTGTCCTGATACTGAATGTAGCATTATATATGACATTGGTGCTTTTGAATTTGGATCTACAAAAGATAGGAAGCTTTGTTTCAAATTCTAACCAAAATATATATAGAATTATTGAGAATAGTAACTTACAAGCCGAAACAAACCTTGGTTGATTCTCTTGACAAGCTGAAGTAATTGTGCAAGTTTAGGGTTACGATCTTTAGTCCAAGAGTGATCCATAACACCAAAACTTTCATCTGGATCTGTATGACCTTGTCTGTACATATAACTTCCTTGGAAAGCCCACAAGGCCCAATCAATATCTTTCTCGGCAATTCGAGCTAAAAAGCAGCTCATGAACCGATTTTCTGCCTCATTGCCACCTGATTGATCATACCCAAATTCACTAAGGAACAAAGGATATGGATTCTCCATGTCCACCACGAACCCAGCTTCCCTTTCAAACTTCTCCATGATTTCGTTGCATATTATGTTTAATGGCTTCTTCACGAATTTACTTTCATTATCCCCACTAAACGAGTAGAGATGTGCCTCCAACACTACTTTGTTGTGTAAGGTATAGCCTAGTGGCCTTTTCTTTAGGTAGCTTAAATCATTGTCATAGTTTAATCCGGAAATGATTATGAGAATATTAGGGTTTATTCTATGGATTAGTTGGCTTCCTTGTCTCATGTAATAGCACCAAGCATCGTTGTTTGTAAATGGCCCTCGAAGCTCATTTCTTAAACTCATTCCGATCACCTATTACACAAATAAAAAAAAAAAAAAAAAAAAAAAAAAAAGGAGACATTAGAATACGATATTAATAATAGACTTACATATGAATTTTTTTTTATAGTAGAAACTTACATGTGGATTACAGGTGAATTGCGTAGCAACAAAGGACAAGCCTTGAAACCATTCATTAGGATTGAAATTACGATCTCCAAAGAAGCCATTGCCATCATCGAGAGAGCAGCACCACCTCGGTTGACTAATGTGGTTATCTAAAATAACCATGATGCCTTCTGAGCCCAAACAATTAATGACAGTTTGAAACGCCTTAGCAACACTCATTTTCAATATCTCAGGATTGTGCTTTTCAACTCCATTCTTGACATCACCAATATCTAAACCATCTAAAACATCACCAATAGTCTCATATGCGTAACGAGTAAACATATGGACAGACCATGTCAATCGAACACAATTGAATTGGCGACTACTGATCTCAGCTGCCAATTCTTTCAATGGACGTTTATCAAGTCCTTGAGCAACCATAGTTTGTGCATGAGACACCAAATTGACACAATTCAGCTTCACACGTTTACCTGTTTGAGCGTCTATAATCCATCGTCCTCTCGTGCAGAGAGGCAAGGATTGAGAAAATGAGAACAAAGAAAAGAGGATTAAAGCAATAAGAGAGAATGATTTTGCCATTTTTGCAGAGGTGGAAGTGAGAAGTACGAGAAATGAAGGGCCACCAGGGTTGTATTTATAGGGAGTAGAAAGAGAAGGGTGAAGGTGATTCGATTGACCAATTTTATAGTCTTTGATTTTGTTTGTTTTATTTACTTTCTATTTATAGTTTAAGAGAATTTTGAAAGAACAAAGTATAGTTTCAAAAATTTACATTTCTTTTTCGTTAAATTTGCCCACAAATTTGGGAGTTTGAAAAAAAAAAACTTACATAAATCTTAAAAAAGACATAAATATAATTTAAGATCTTAATAACATGGTTATTTATTTAATTAATTAAGCTTAAGTAACAAATTAGATAATGTATTTTTTTTAGTTCAGAACATTTATACATTTATGGTAAGAGATTTGAATATTTAAAGTTTTGATTTTGTAAAAGGTTGACATAATCTATGCTTTGATTTCAATCTTCATATCGTCATTGTATACTTACTTCATCAAATGACCAAATTACCCTCACTTTTCGTCATGGTAATTAAGAATGTACACCGTTTGGTTTGGTTTAGTCCAATTTTAGGTACAATTATAAATAACATGTTGGTTATTATTGAAGTTTAGAGTTACAATCTTTGGTCCAAGAGTGATCCATAACACTACAACTTTCATTGAGATCTTGATGATCTTGCCTGAACATACAACTTTCTTGGAAAGCCCACAAGGCCCAATCAATATCATT
Source organism: Cucurbita argyrosperma subsp. sororia (assembly GCA_018691285.1). Classification (NCBI taxonomy): domain Eukaryota; kingdom Viridiplantae; phylum Streptophyta; class Magnoliopsida; order Cucurbitales; family Cucurbitaceae; genus Cucurbita; species Cucurbita argyrosperma. The sequence continues at coordinate 15,791,063 of CM031884.1, read as the reverse complement.
CTCTCTACAATTCTAGCTAAAATGCACTCATGAGCCGATTCTGAGCCTTGTTGTGACCCATTGATCGTACTCAAATTCACTAAGGAACAAAGGATGTGGATTCTCCATGTCCACGAACCCAACTTCCTTTTCGAATTTCTCCATGTTTTGGTCGCATACTATGTTTAATGGCTTCTTTACAAGTTTGCTTTTATTATCCCACTAAACGAGTAGAGATGTGCCTCCAACACTACTTTATTGTGTAAGGTATAGCCTAGTGACATTTTCTTTAGGCGGCTTAAATCATTGTCATAGTTTAATATGTAAATAACTACAAAAAGATTAGAGTTTATTCTAGGGATTAGTTGACTTTCTTTTCTCATGTAATAGCACCAAGATTGTTGTAGGTAAATGACATTCGAAACTTGTTTCTTAAACTCATTTCTATCCTCTTTTACATCAAAAGGAAAAAGAAAAATTAGAATATGCAGTCGCTGGGAAATGTGAGAATTTCGGCGAGGTGCTAGAATTCTCGGGTTCTCAACCAACCCACGCTCCTCTCACTCTTCACACTGTTCACTAGAGGAAGAACAGAAGAAGAATGATTGTTTGGTGTTTTCCGGTTAACGAAAACCAGCCAAATCTGAAGATTCATATCTACATAGCACGAAAGGTGAGACTCCAAGGCTGAAAACATCACGAATTTGAAGCACTTTGCGGTAAGCCAATGAAATACTTCGATTGTGTTTTCTATGTGAATTTACCACCAACTAGGAGGACGTTAGTTTTTAAAATAACGGACGCCTAATATTTACAACTTTAATAATTAAAAGGTTGATAATATTGGTCATGAGTTATACAACACAACAATTATTGGAAAATAATCGAGTTAGAGTTGTAGTTATGAGTATTATAGATAGGTCTAATGTAAGGAATGAAACTGATGGACACGAGAGCTCCTCCAAATGCTTCAATAATTAAAGTAACTGTTAGCCATATTTTCAAAATGTTTAGAGAGCCTATTTATAATTTTAGAGATACTAGATATTCGACAAACTACGTGAGTTTCAACTTGGGATTACTGGGTCTCACGTTAAAGTTTTGACATACCTCAATTACCTTTTTTTTTTTTTTTTTTTTACAACAAGAAGAGTCACCAATTTTGATCCTCGAATCTTTTCATTGAGGACATATGATTTGATTAGTTGAGTATCTAGTTGAATCATATTTAGGCAAGAAGACCGAACACTTAAATTTCTTAGCCTCTCTGATAATTGATAATAGGTGGGGAGCAATTTGGAGACAAGATGAAATCATCCTCCACAAGCTACATTAGCAATCTATTAGCTTACAAGTTGAACAAATAATTTCCAATGGTTATCAATGGCTTTGCCAAGCATCCACTAGACACAATAATTGGAGATATCTTCATAAAGTGAATACATATTTTGGTGCATGCATTATTTTTCTCTCAAATCAATCATTATTTTTCCTATACTTTCTCTTTCTTTCTATCTTTTATACATAATTAGTGGTTCCATTTTTTTGTTTTAGTCGTCTTCTCACATGCATCTTCAAGTTAGGGTTTAAAGTGTTATGATAAAATTTAAGTTAATTTAGGAGTATTAAAATAATTGGGTATAAATCTAACCTCTTAACTAAACCCAATATTAATATAATGAGTATTATAGAAAAGAGGTGTGTTCTGCCCCTTACAAACCAGTTTTAAGTTTAAAGGTACCAATATCGAATCAGTATTTCATGGTGAAAACAAGAAAACAAATTCAACTAGAGCCAAAGGCGTATCAGACAGTGTGGTGGACACAAAGAGGAAGGAAAAGTCTATGACTATGGTTCTAATAGCGAAAGAGTTCTCCAACATGTTTCATGAGGACCTACTAGGGGTGCCTCATTCACAAGTGATAGATTTCTACATTAAGCCCAAATTAGGTACCGACCCTATCTCCTAGACTTCTTACTACATGCATTGATAGAACTAAAGGAACTCAAGGTACAGTTATGAGATTTGTTGGTTCAGTTAGTTTAGAAATTAGTGTCAACTCCAATACTCACGGTGTCAATTGGTTCAGAAGGCTATGTGGTGTATAGTGATGCCTTGAAGGAATGATAGGGATGTATATTGATGCAACATGGGAGGGTCAATACCTATTCCTCCCATCATGACTTAAAGCTAGCAGCAATTGTATTGACAATGAAAATTTGGAGGTATTATCTGCATGGGGAGAAAACTTAGATTTTTATAGACCATAATGAAGTAATTCTTCACTCATAATGAATCAAATATGAGACAATAGAGATGACTAGAATTGGTGAAAGATGTAGATAATTAAGCATAATTATACATGAGAGAGACCGTTAAGACTACACAAAATGCCAAGTGTGGGATTGAGACCCACGTTTTACATCAGGTTTCTGGCACGCGGCATTAAGAAAATATTGTGTACTCAACTTAACTTCAATATTGTCTTCCACCTACAAACAAACAAACTGACTGAGTGTTTAAACGAAACATTAAAAGATATGTTAGTGCTTATGTGTTGGATTTTTTTTTTTTGATAGTCGAGACTCTTGTACCTCATAGAATTTACCTACAAGAATAGGTTGGAGACAACTATTTGTATGGCTCCATTTAAGGTCTTAGATGCAAAATGATGCAAGTCCTCACTATGCTGAGATAAAGTAAGTGAACTTGAATTGTTCGGACTAGAGTTAGTCCAAGCCATTAATAAGGTCATGCAAAAGAACTCGACCATAATATAAATGACCCAAAATAAGAAAAACTATGTGTGACATGAGTTATAGAAACCTGAAGTTCCAGGTAAGCAAGAAGGTATTCTTAAATGTGGTATTGATAAAGGGTGTTCTAAGATACAGGCAGAAGGGTAAGCTGAGCCCATGCTTCATCAAGCCATTCGAGATCCTAAATTAGATTGGACCAATGACATCTCGACTCACCCCATCATTATTCCTCTCTGCACTGCGTAACATGCTTCATGTTTTGATGCTTAGCAAGTACTTACTAACCTATCATAATGTAAAATAAGAATCATCGTTTGAAGGGGCAACACTAATAAGTGTTTCCATTTGTTTTTTGTTTTGCCCTTTGATTATACCAAATTGTTGTTATTATTTACTCCAACAATATTAAGGATAAAGAATCAATTTTCTCTATTGTTTTAGGAGACCTCATCATGAATCCACCATAATAATAATAATAATAATAATAATAATAATAATAAATAAATAAATAAAAAATAAAAAATAAAAAAAAAGTGGCCAAAAGTCATAAAATAGGGGCTTAAAGGGAGAAAATTGTAGAAGAGAAAGGAGATAAATCGGAGAAGAAATTAGGTAAGAAATTAGTCACTGAACCATGCTTTAGATTCAAAATTCGAACTAAGAGTGGAACCTCAGCTTTGAGGGTCCAACAACCTGACTAATACACCTACAATCGAAATGGAAACTGAGCGTTTCGTGGTTTAAAAATGCCGATTCTTATCTGAATCATCATTTGTCAGGTGTCTTTGGCCCATCAACCCACGATCCAATCTAGCTTAGGCTCAAGCCAGCATCAAGTGCTAGTTGGCAAACGACCTAGACACCAAGTTTGCTTAAACTCTACGTGTAGTGTGTCACGGTCATACATCTTCAATCGTGTGGTGTTGTGATCTTGACACTCTCACGATAAGTCTTAGGGGGAAGTCAAGCTCCATTCACATTTCTCCAACTTTGTGGCTTCATCAGACCTTAAGTGAGGATTGTCTTTTTCTATTGAACATCATTTATGCAAAATCCAAACTTGTTAGGCAACACATGTCGCCTGCACATACATGTTTAATCATTTGTGACCCAACCGACTTGCCTTTACACTAGGCTAAGTCATTCAGTTCGACCTTACCTCTACTCGGGGTTAAGATCTCTCAATGCAATGTCGCATCTCATTGTCATCTTGTTCTTAACAACACGATCCATGCATTGTGATGCCATCCCATGTCTCGAGATAGCTCTGCCATCTTGGAAACTGACCCATGTGTTGACCATCTCATTGGAACATTCTGAACATCCATCCGTTTAGGTTCTCATGGAGTATTAAACTCTCAAGTGACCATGCTAGACCATTTACTACATTCGTTCATGATAGCAGGTGCATAATCCAACCTCTGACACATGGACTAGGGCCCAATATTGGCACACCCATGTCATTTCGTACTGTCCTTGAAAGATTCTTTTCAAAGGAAGATGCTCGAGACACTCGTCTAACGATGCTCACCCACGTTGTGGCAAAATATGTGCCACATGGTAGCTTGCTTAGGCCACAGGACCTAGTGGAGGTGGAGAACTGACACCATGTCCTCCCCTAAAGTACATTTTGAGGCATTTCCAAACTGGCAGTTGTAAACATGATTTTAGCGAATGAACATATGGTGTCGTGGAGTGTTTGTCCTGTGTCCGATTGACACCAAATTTGGCGAGCTTTCATATTTCATATGGACAGACTTGACTCCCAAACTACATGTCCAAATTCCCTTCAGAACCTCGACTTACAAGGTTAAGGTTTGGGGTCCTACCAAATTTGGTGAACTACTTAAGAGTTATCCCATTGATAGACCGTTCCTCGGTCTCTGAGACTCGCAACATAAGTAAGGCAAAACAACTGCACTATGGTCGTGGGTTATTCCCTCTAGGGCCTCCCTCGCCCTTCTTTGAACTCGACCCATGACTCACTAGACAAACCACAACAAACTAACTAGCTTTGGCATATTTTCACCTAGGCTAGGGGGAGCGCACCCCAAACTTGGCCACCATGGCCTCGCTCATCGTATTCTTTGAGTCGCACACAACAGTGCACCACTCGAGATGAGGCTTGTAAGCCAACCACAACATTTACTCATGTGGCATAATCCTCATAGTAGTGATGTTTGAAAGCTTATACCATAACCTCGTGCTGGCACTACACTTCAGCTAACTCTTCAACTGACCACCTTCATGTGTCAATCACTGCCTTGACACTTCTCTGATCTTCTTACAACTTCACTTCTCTTTGCCCCTATCTTGGTTATGTCTTGTCTTCTCTTCAATGCCTACTCTGTGTGGTGTGTTGGATGATGCACCGTTCTCTCTAGTCGCATCATCACACTCATCTAGATCCTCACATGCCCGAATGGGCGCCACTTGAGGGTCGGTGCTTTGCTAGTTGCAACGTGAAGATCACAACCTACTCTTTTTATAGTTAGGTTGTGGCACAGTACACATGAATTAGTTCATCCACTCTCCTAGTCATGGCTTGCACTTCGGCTTCGTCCTTACAATTAGCTTGTGCTCGATTCGACAGCTTCCCTCAGCTTGGCTAAAAAGGCTCTATTTTGTATTATGGACTCATTTTTTTACGTATTTGGGAGCGTTTGAGGTTAGTAAGGAGTCTATTTAGTCAATTTAAAATGTGAGTCATTTTTGAATTAAATAGGGAGTTGGGTGAAATTAGGTTAATTAATGTGTGCTATTTGTGACATTGTGGAACTCCATAAGCGGAATTGGACTTCGACGAGCAAGGTCAGGCTAACACGTACTATGTGAGCTATCTGTGTTCTTTTTTGTATTATTATATGTTTATGACAAAGGAGATGTAAGCCAACGAAAGGGATCATGAGGGACAATGCCTGAAGGAAAATGGGTCCAGAACGGCGACCACACAAGTTATAGTTGTCTTTTTTAGGAGACCGGAGTCAAAGTTGGCTTTTATAGCACAAAGTCATTCGTAGCTAAGTTTTTTTTTTTTTTTTTACAAGTCAAAATTAATAACTTAATGGCTCTATGTCTGCCCCCTTTGTACTTGACCATCTCTTTACTGTTTGGAATTCCTATTTTTAACCCCAATTAGAATCCAACAGAAAAATGTTCAAAAAGTTCAAGAACCTCTCATATTTCTTTATAGATGTAGATCATCTTCCTGTTTTTTTAGTTGCATAAAAACTAACCACTTTCTTTTTTATAATTTTCTTTACGAAGTACACTAGATCCATTCTTTTTACTCTTACTCTGAAGATCCTTGTTAGTAAAAGAATGAGTGGTTGAATGGTTGATGAGAAGATTGTATTAGGAAGAGTAAGAAATCTTTATATACATACAGAGAATAGAAAAGATATTAAAAAATCTACCTAAAAATCTGCCGAAAATCTGGTAACAAACTAGTAAACAAATAAAAACTAAATCAACTGCTAACTATAAGGAAATTTAATCAGATACTGACAGTAATCTAAACAAATACGTGATCACCCATCTTACTCCAATTATCTTTCTATTTAGAGGTCGATCAACTAACTCTCAGGTTTTGTCTTTCTCGATCATCGAAAGCTCCTCCTCTGTCAGGTACATTATCAACCAAAGCATCTTGTCATTCATCTTCAGACTCTTCTAGTCGTTCATCTTCAGACTCTTGTAACATGCTACCAAAGATTAAATTGTTTGGTGCTTTAGAAATTTGATTCACCTTCATCAGTTCTTCCAAATTCCATTGCTCATTTCTAGCAAAATGAACATCTTGGCTCACAATAACACGATTAGTGTGTGGTTGAAAAACTCTGTAAGCTTTGGATATAGTGCTATACCCAACAAAGATGCCAGCTTCTGCCTTTGTGTCAAGCTTATCACAATAAAGACACGCAAATACTCCAAGGAACTTTAAAGAAGGTTTGTAACCATACCAAACCTAAAATAGTGTCAGGTCCTTCACAACTCTTGTTGAAATTCTATTTTGCAAGCACACAACAGTGTTTGGTGCTTTTCCCCAAAAAGGTTTTGGAAGATCCTTCTCATGAAGCATGCATCTCGTCATCTCCATTATGAATCTATTTCTCCTTTCACTGACGTCATTCTGTTGAGGAGTGTATGGTGTTGTCAATTGATGTTCAATTTCAGCCTCTTCACAAAACATGTTAAAAGTTTCTGAAGTGTACTCCTTGTCATTATCTGACATTATAGTCTGAATCAAGCATGCACTTCCATTCTCAACTCTGGCTTTGAATTTCCAAAATACACCAGCAACTTCTGACTTTTGCTTCAGCAAGAAGATCCAACACATTCTTGTTAGATCATCAATAAAAACAATGTAATAAAGATTACCATTTAATGATGGTGTTCGCTGAGGACCACAAAGATCAGTATGAACCAACTGCAACTTTTTCGAGTCTCTACATGCCTGTTTAGGAAAGGGTTGCCTATGTTGCTTCCCAAAATTACAAGCACGTCAAATAGGCATGTCATCATCAATGTCAACGAGTCCTTGTACCAGCTTCTTTGACTGCATCTGAAGCAAACCTTGATGATGAAAGTACCCAAGTCTTTTGTGCCAAATCTCAGTGGCACTAGCTCTAGATATAAAGGTCGTCGGATTTAGAGCAAAGCTTTTTCCTTTCATTTTGACATTGAACAAGTCTTTTCCACTAGCATCTCTAATCAAGCATGACTTATTCTCAAACAACACTTTATAGCCTTTATCAAGTAATTGACCAACACTTCAGAGATTTTGATCAATTTTAGGTACAAATAAAACAACTGAAATAAATTTTGTACTTTCACAACTTGTTATTGCTACTGTGCCTTTTCCTTTGACTTCCTAGTGTTCACCATTGCCAATCCTCACTCTCTTGACTTCAATGTCTCTTAATTCTTCAAATAACTCCTTGTCATATGTCATATGATTTGTACACCCACTGTCAATCAACTAGCTCTCGCTTGATTCTTTGCCTGAAAAACAAGTGACCACAAACAATTGATCTTCTTCTTGATCAATTACTTGTGCATCTACTTCTTTCACTTGACCTTTGACTTTGCGGATCACAACTTCATGTCCAAGTTGATTGCATTTGGAGCATTTGGCGTCAGGTCTTCTCCAATACTTGTATGGTGGATGACCTTTCTTCTCACAATGGAGGCAAGGTGGATAGAATTTTTTGGAACCTCCTTCTTTTGTCTTCTGATAATTGGCAGATGAATCTCCAATTATCGATTGGTTTTTGAAAACTTTATTGTTTTTATACTTGCTGTTGTCTTGATGCTTAAGAGGTAAGGCACCTTCAATCCCCCTTCTTGCCTCATAGATCTCCTTTGCTCTTGTGCTTGTAAAACATTCAAGAGCCCTATAAGAGAAATCTTTGACAGGTCTTTGGTGTTCTCCAGAGTAGTAATGGTGGCTTCAAACTTCTCTGGAAGAGTGAGCAGCAGCTTTTCAATGATCCTGGAATCATTTAACACATAACCAAGCAATCTCACCTTGTTGCCAATGCTGAGAAGTCTGTCAGAGTACTCTCTCACCGACTCAGACTCCTTCATCTTCTGCAACTCGAAATCCCTAATCAAATTCAGGACTTTCATTCCACGAATCCTCTCATCTCCTTCATATTCAACCTTGAGATAATCCCAGATATCCTTTGCTGTTTTGAGGGACATTATTCGCATGAAGATCATTTGAGATACGACTGCAAATAGGCAAGCTTTTGCCTTTGATTTTCTTGTCTTCTTTTCTTTCCGTGCTTTGATTTGTGCTACAGTAGGATTTGCTGGAAGTGGAGGGACCTCGTAATCCTCTTCTATTGCTTCCCAAAGATCCAAAGCCTCCAGATAAGTCTTCATACGAACTGCCCACATTTGATAATTGTCTCCTTTGAAGACTGGTGGTGCAACAACTGAAAAACTTGATTCCCTTCCCATTTTGATCTCACATATCCCTCGAGAAGACGACTCTGATACCAATTGTTAAGAAAAGAATGAGTTATTGAATGGTTGATGAGAATATAAAAGATATTAAAAAAATCTACCTAAAAATCGGCAGAAAATCGTGTAACAAACTAGTATACAAATCAAAACTAAATCAACTTCTAATTATAAGGAGATTTAACGAGATACTGCAATCTAAACAAATACGTGACCTTTAACAATCCTAATGCCAACTGCAAGATAACATCAGAAGCGTCATCATTGAATAGGTCACAACACAAATATATGTATATATATATATATATATATTAAGTATACATGAAATATATTACAGAGAAATAGTAAGAAAAAAAACCTAATATTTAAAAACAAAAAACCAAATTATTATTAAATCCGACTTAGAAAAGGTGCCCTAAGCTCTAAAAATATTATAAATAGACTTTTTTTTCCCTCTTTTTTGGAGACAAAAGAAAGTGACATGAATAACCAAATTAGGCTTTAGAGCCATCCAGCTGTGTATGACATGATAACCAAGCAAAGTGTACCATGAAGATGATACAAAAGTTAAGAAATGTTTCAAACATTTTCAACATTTTACCAAATCCAAATCCAATCTGGATCTTCATGTCCCTCCTTCCAACCTTATTTAAACTTCCCCATCCCGCTCCCCTCTTACTCCTCACCTCTCTCTCTCTCTCTCTCTCTCTATGACTTGGTTTCAAGTTTTTCTTTGCCCCTTGGCTTAATTTAAGCTGTTTCTTGTGGTTTTAATTCATGGATTTGTATTTTGAATTAGATTGTACAAAGGAATGAAGTTTATCAGCTTATATGGAGTAAATTAAGATGTGGGTTTTATTGTGTTTATGTGCAGAAAAAGAAGGAGCTCTCTTCAGTTCATCCCGAGACAGTAGAAGCTCAAAAGGTTGCTGCTCATTCGTTAGTTCAATAGCTCATTATACTCAAAATTTCCACTGTTGAGATGCCGAAGCTGTAAGATGAGCTCTTGATCTAACGATGGAGGAGCGGTCTTTGATCATCACTGTCATGTATTGGACTGAAGGGAGCTCCTCCTTAATTTACTTTTCACACGCATACAACTAACTCATGCTTTGTCGAGTAATGGTTAAAAAGCTTGTTTTTTTTTTTTTTTTTTTTTTTAAACTTGTATAATATGATAGGGATATATCTCTGTTAAATTTGTGTGGTTTGATAGGGATTTGAAGAGAGCAGAAGCAGCTAAGGAGGGCAGCTTTCTCAGGGTCCAAAGCTTTGGGAGATGCGTTGCAGCCTTGTGAATCTTCCTTCAACACTATTCTCTTTGTGTGTCTTACTATCATTATTTTTTTTTTCTTTTTAATTCAAATATTGTTGAAATGAAATAATACTTTAAATTTTATTTGTTTCGCTATAAACATTAATATACTTTATGCCTTAAAATTTTAAATTTAGATGTGAAAACGAACTTAAAGTTTAATTGGTTAAAATGTTATGATCAAATTCAATTTTTTATCTAGAACTAAAAGCATTATTTGTAATATTTTTGTCTATTAATTGATCCTTGAATAAATTGACAATAGTTGGATTCCCAAAAAAAGTGTCCTAATCATTGTTGTTATCTTCATAATTGTTAAAGGTATTATTGTCTCACGAAATTTTGAAATAATTTAAAAAAAAATCATAAGAATTAAATTAATGATAAATTATATTTATAAAAAAACGACAAAAAGTTATTTATTGAAGAGTTGGTGGGTGAATTTCAAATTTTTTCAATTTCTTGTAGTCTTTTGATTTGTTCCATTCAATTCTATCTGGAAGGGAGGAAGAACAGAAGATAAGCATTTTAACTTCAAATTTGAGAACTCTTCTTAGGATTAAGATCTAAATTTTTAGTATGTTGTTACAGGAGAATTTCACACCAGTTTTGTGATGGATATTGAAGTTGATTTGAATCCATAGGCAAAGTTTTAGTGAATTTCAAGAAACGGTAAGAAGAATACTTATTTTCGACTCGTTTATTTCTGGTTTGTGGTCAACTAAAAAATCCAAGAAAAATATCGTAGTAAAAGTGGATTAGAGTTCTACCATTTTCATGCAAAATATTTTTTATTTGAATTATGCAGGGAATGATACAAAAATTAGAATATAATGGAAGGAAATCGGATGGAAACGTTTGAATGCAAGTGAAAGAGATGAACCAGACGACGACACATGTCACGAAGAGAGGAGTAGAGCCCCTCGGCCTCCACCAAAGACACGCGTTAAATTGTGAGATGCACAATGAGTCACAATGTTAGCGGCAAACCCAAATGAACCGATCTGACTCGCTCACTCGACTTGAGAACTAAGGGGCGACTTGGTTTAGCGCTTGCATGCCAAACCACTTGTCTGACCTAACCCGCTCGAGAATCGCATGTCCATATGTCACTACCTCGAGAATTGCATGAAATCCTATGTATTTCGAAAGCGGTTGACACTTTGCATAAATTTTATTTAAATAGTTTAAACTCACTAACACCCATTTGAATGATATAAAAAACTCAATCAATTTCTAGAAACAAAAGAAACCGAAAACAAAAAGTTTTCCTTAGAATCGATAATTTACTTATTACTTGCTACTTGGGATAGTTATACTTGCCTTATCTTTGTGAATTTTATACCATTTTACTATATACATTCACGAGCGATCAATACATCATCCATGTAAATAACCATACGGATTTTAGGAAGTAATGCTTATAGGGATCGCTTTGAATTGTATGCATGCTAGTAAAACCAAATCTTAGGTGGTTAGATTCGATATGACCTAAGCTTAGGACGATGGGATAAATATGAGAATAGTCACCCTTAATATTGGCATTACTAAATTACTCACCGCATAATGTAATGGGTTGTTTACTACTGCCTCATAATCGTACTGATATAGTGAATGAGAATCTGAGTATCTATGCTTTAGGTGCTTGATGGATGTTATCGCTCTGTTGAGCATTTTTTACTGAACGCATGATTAACTGTATATCAAATCTAGGTGATTGAATGTGCGATTCTTCTTGTAGAGAACTAGTAGCAATTTTTTGAGACTAGGGTGAGTGCGTGAGTTTGGCTAGACCGCGACTTAGGATGGAGCCTCCAGTAGTCTGAGCACAATAGAATCGTGAGAGACGATTAGAGGGTGAGGCCCCTAGTACCTTTGACTAATCTTGAGTCAGGGAGTTAAAATTAAGAAGCTTGGAGACATGAATCCATCTCAAGACTGCCAAACCACCCTTACCGTCCTAGAAGACCACCATGAAAACCTTGAAAACCCTGCAAAGCTTCCATTTCCTTTTCTACTTCGATATGGTGTTGTTGAGCTAGACATGAGGCTAGTTAAGGACGTGTGACTTGATAGTTTGTTGGATTATCCTACACAGTAGATTTGTCTTATTGAGAGGGTGTTGATCATGTGGGTTGTTAGTGATTATCCTACAGAGTGGATCTATCTTGTGGGAAAGCGTTGATCATGCAGGTAGTAGGTGATTACCTTGCACGATGGATCCATCTTGTGGGAAATCATTGATCATGCGGGTAATCGGTGGAGTTGGCACGTACAGGGGGTAGCTCAACTAACCTTCGGCAGCTACATGGCATGTGGGTTGGGTTCGCCAGCTACCTCCCATTGATACGAGCGAACTAGCACTCTTCATCTTGTCCCCACCTATTAGAAAGAGTTCTTGGAGGTGACGCCTCAACGCTGGACACTGGTTACCGCCGCAGCTACCCAAGAATGTGCAAAACAAGAGCAACACACCTATAAAGTTTGTGGGTTTTCTGCTAGGTCAAGGATGCGATGAAAGCCTACAAATAGGTATTACTCGGTATACTTATATACTCACCCCCTTTCTCATTTTTTTTTTTTTAAGTGCCAATCCAGGTGGAAGAGTGTTCGAAAGCTATCCAGTCACAAAAAGGGTCATTCCGGAGCATCAATCCATCTTTTGATTTTTTAGTTTTTTGTATATTGTTTTGTAAGTGTATGCCAAACAAATTTTCTCGGTTTATAATAAATTTGAACAACACCGTCTTCTAATTGAAATTTACTTTTTTATTTTAATGGGGTGTTGTTTATTTTAATTGAATTTAATTTTACCACATCTCTTATTTTTATTTCACAAATACTCTATAATTTTAAATGATGTTTTATGTTTTAAATGAAATGTACAATTGACTAAAGTTGTAAAACTTAAATTTCAAGACTCTTGATATTCTCTAAAGTTGCAACAATTCTTTTAATCATTAATGAAAATAGAGAAAACATTTTGCATTCTAACATCTTAAATCATACTTTAAGATTAAAATTATAACATATTATGATGTGCGTCAACTCACCTATTGCAGATCTATGAATCAAGTTTTAACGTAGTGTATAAATTTAGATCGTCATTTGGATTGGATTTGGTTTCTAATTTATTTATGCAACACAAATACAAACAATAATGTCTAAATTTCTAATCCTATTTTGAGTCACATGTGGCGTAATCTTTTCTTGCAAAAATTTTAAACCACCAAAATCCTGATTTATAGGAGAAACATAAGAATCCACGTGCTTGTTTTAAATTTTGGGATCTCAAGAAAAAACTTTAAAACATTAAAATGCATCATTTTAATTCATCTAATAACGCACATGTTTAATTTCTTACCATCGAAAAATTACACTATCGTCATAATCAACACTTGGCCTCAACAAACAAATGTAATGCAACATCAAAATGCAAACTTCCTACAAAACTTATGGATCAAGGGAGCTTTATGATATCGTGTTCTATTTGAGGCATTGATACAGGAAGAGGTTGTATGACTTAGGGTAAGCATTAACCGGAATCCTTTATCTATTTTCGAGGAAGCTCTGCGAGCTTATAAACTTGACTTAGTAGAATAAGTAACTTTAAAAGAATTATTAATAGACTTAGTAGAATTGTAACTTTAGGAGCATTATTAATAGACTTAGTAGAATTGTGACCAAGTTTTGTGATTACTAAGTTTTATGTTTTAATTAGGAAAATCATGAATAGTTTTTAGTTAAATGCTTAAGATTTCCTTTGTTCCTAAAATCTCTTGCCCCTCAAGTTTTTCTTGTCTCTTGTACTTGTTTTGACATCCGATTATGGGTCAAGTCCAACATTGGATATCAGAGCTTTTAGGATGCCGAAAAAAATGTCGTCACCATACAAAGTCATCGGAGGAGAAGTGACTACGATAAATAGTGGAAAGGAGGGAAATGTGACGCTCCAGTACCTATTACTCACGAAGAGTAACTACGCAACATGGTCGATCAAGATGTATGTCAACTTACAGTCACAACGAGTGTGGGACGCCATAGAGCATGGTGACATTGAGAAGCGTAAGGATAGGATGGCTCTTGCTGCCATTTACCAACTAGTCTCAGAGGACGTTCTTCTCATGTTGGCAAAGAAGGACTCGGCAAAGGCAGCGTGGGAGACATTGCAAACAATGCATGTGGGTGTGGAACGTATCAAGGAAGCAAAGGTGTAGATCTTGAAGAGTTAGTTCAAGGCTATTCGCATGAAGGACGACGAGTTAATAGATGACTTTGCCGTGAAGTTGACGACAATCGCCAGCGACATCCGTTCATTAGGCGACATGGTGGAGGAGATCTCCGTTGTCAAGAAGTTCCTTCGAGTAGTTCTCCCAAGATTCATGCAAATTGTTACCTCCATTAAGTAGTTCGGCAACCTTAAGAACATGTCAGTTGAGGAGGTCGTTGGTCGTCTTAAGGTCCATGAGGACAAACTCCGTGGCTATGAAGACAAAGAGGAGGAAAACACCTCTTACTCACACATAGGGAGTGGCTCGCTCAGACGAAAAAGAATGATGCAGTTGACTTTTTCTTTTCAAGTACGAGGGGACTCGGAAGCCATAACAAGGAAAACAGAGGTCATGGACGTGGTGGTAGAGGAGGTCGTGACAATACCTCACAAACCCATGACAATGCCAGCTCCTGGAAGGACAAGAGTATGATCAAGTGTTAATCTTGTGGAAAATATGGGCACTATGCAGTAGAGTGCCCCAAGAAGAAGCGAGATGAGGAGGCAAACCTCACACTCACGCAAGATCAAGAGACTGCATTGATGTTGGCCGAGAACACGCCCAATCTGTTGATGCTCAACGAAGAAAAGGGTTTGGCGAACCTTCTCACAAAAGGAGAAGACCGAGTGGAGACCAACATGTGGTACCTTGACAACGGAGTAAGCAACCACATGACTGGAGATCGAATAAAGTTCGAGGAGCTTGATGAGAAGTTCATAGAAAATGTGAAGTTTGGCAATGGATCGAGATCAATTTTATCGGTCCAAGACAAATGATCCATCTTATTCTAGTGCAAGACTAGCAACCAATGTTTACTGACCAAGGTATACTATATCTCAAACTTGAAGAGTAACATTATTAGTCTTGGTCTGATGATGGAAGAAGGAAGCAGAGTGGAGTTAGTTGGCTCGTTTCTCAAGATGTTTGATATAAATGGAACCTAACCTTGTTGTTGAAGGTAAAACAGTTTCATAACTGCCTCTACAAGATACTATTGGAGACTAGCAAGCACACCTCCCTATTGATGGTACTTGTAGACCCAACTTGACTTGGCATGCAAGACTTGGGCACATGAACTTGTAGACGCTCAAAATGATGGTCGATAAGAAGATGGTTACGGGCCTACCCAAAATCATATACCTGAACCAGTTATGTGAAAGTTGCCTAATCTCCAAACAAACAAGACTTCCATTCCCAACTCAAACGAGTTTTTGTGTTGAGCGACCACTACAACTGGTGATGGTGTTACTATAACACCTACGAAAGCAATTTGGATCTTAGGCACTCTAAGTACATCAATTATAGTAAATTAGCTAGCATGTTCAAAAGCATTAAAACTCAATGAGTTTGAATACTAATCTTTTGTAGTTCAAATTCCTTTTTCCTCACAAATGGTTTCGAACCACCACTCGTGTCTTCCCTACTATTCTCCAGCCTTAGAACGGGATTGTGGAATCCGATGAGTGATGAAACTTGATAGGAATTTAGTATATGTAAAGAGAGACTTTTGAGAGATTTTCTCAAAGTTTTTGAAGAAGAATTTCCATGTACCTTGATCACTCTGTTTATAGAGTCATGTTTGCATGTTCATGCAAATTTGAGATTACCAAATTTTGACACTCAAAATTTCATTCTAATTTGTGGGGTTCATTTGGCAAACATGCAAGTTTCGTTAAATCAAATTTTGACCCTCAAACTTCCATTCAAATTTGTGGGATTATGTAGCAAACATGCAAGTTTGGTTAAACCATATATTGACACTCAATATTCCACTAACTCAAACATAATTTTTCCATTAGTTGAAGTCAGCATTTTGACTTTCTTTATTCTAATTCAGCAATTAATTTAAATAATTAATTTCAAATCAAAATAATATTAAATAATTAATTAAACAATTTAATTAATATTTAACATTAAATAAAATATCAATCCCAATCAATTCGGGCACATATTGATTATCAATCATTTAAATCTTATTTAAATATCTACAATTCTCTCTTTTTGTTCCATTCATAATTAAAACAAAATGCGGTTAAATATATTGTATATATTTAGCGTGTATTCCCTAATTTGAATTCGAATACTTTGAACTCACTCGTCACACTGTTCTAAGGTTTAGTCCGATATGAGCTAGTAGAGGGACCTAATGTACCTATAGATCATGGGCTCCAACGATCCGAGATTAACCGGCTAAACTCATTAACCTTGTTAACCAACATTCGTTAACTACTAGAACACTCCACTATAGCCTAGTAGTTGCACTCCCCTCACTATAGATATATTTCTGTCCATTTGATATAACCATGATTAGTAAGTCGATCCTTCACAGGTTGTTCGTAACTAGAGCTGGGTCAATTTACCGTTTTACCCCTGAAGTTACTTTTTGTTCCTTAAGTCCCACTGATCCTCTAATGAACAATTGGTTTATGGTCCAACCACCAAACCGAATCCCTCTCGGGCCAATGAGAGGGTGGAGCCCCTTGTTCAAGACTTGGAGTCAGTACTTAAGGGAACAACCTCTCTACTATCCCTAAAAGTGGGTAGGAGCGAATTCTATCTTACACCCTATGGCCCCAACTATTCACCCAGTCTTACCCCTGAAATGGGAGGCTTATTGAGTCGGAGAACTCGGGCCACTCTCACCCATACAAATCTAAGGATAATTTCGAATAAACAGAAGTTCATTACTCTAGAAGAAGAGGAAGACATAACAAATCTAGAAAGTGCCCCTACAGCAACACCAACAAGTCCACACATGTCATCACCGGTGACACTGAAAGGCATGATGAACTCTCCAAAACAAGAGAGCTTAGGCGAGAACATAGGAGGATCCACAACAAAGGATGGACCAAAGAAGTTTCGTTCTCTTGCTGAAATTTATGCGAATACACTTTAGAAGGATTGAATCCTGATGAGTTAGTGTTGCTTGCGGCAGAGGAGCCGACAACGTATCGTGAGACAGTAAATGAGACAATGTGGCAAGAGGCCATGCAAAAAGAGCTTGAAGCCATTGAGAAGAACAAGACATGAACATTAACTAACTTGTCATTTGGACACAAGCCCATCGGTTTGAAGTGGGTGTTTAAGTTGAAGAAGAATAGTGAAGGAAATGTCATCAAACATAAAACATGACTCATGGCGAAGGTATACGTGCAATAACAAGGAGTTAATTTGGAGGAGGCTTTGACATCTGTGGCTAGACTAGACACTGTAAGGTTGATTCTTACCCTCGCATCTCAACACGGGTGGGAGATCCATCACTTGGACGTCAAATCAACATTCCTAAATGGTCAACTCCAAGAAGAAGTATATGTTGCCCAACTTAAAGGGTTCGTCATCAAAGCCGAAGAACACAAAGTGTACAAGTTGTCCAAGGCCCTCTATGGCCTATAGCAAGCACCGAGGGCATGGAACATACGTATGGACAAGAGCTTAAAGAGTCACTTTATGAAGTGATTGCAAGAACAAGCAGTGTATATAAGAAACAGTGAGACTAAAACACTCATAGTTGGTGTGTACGTTGATGACCTGATCGTCACTGGTACAAGTATGGAAGGTGTCAAAGAGTTTAAGCAACAAATGATGAAAGAATTCGAGATGACTGATCTCAGGTTACTCATGTACTACCTAGGGCATTGAAGTGGACCAAAGGAAGGATTGCATCATGCTAAAGCAATCGACCTATGCTAAGAAGTTGTTGCAGCAATTTAATATGACAGAGTGCAACCCGACTAAGTATCCCATGGAAGAGTTACAACTCAGGAAGAGTCCAAAGGAAACTTGGTCAATTCTACTGAGTATAACCGTGTCATCAGAAGTCTAAGGTACTTGACTCATACTCGTCCGGACCTTTCATATGTTGTTGGAATAATGAGTAGGTACATGGAAAAGCCCACTATGATGCATCATCAAGCGGTTAAGTACATTCTTCGCTATGTGAAGGGAACCACAAGCTACGGGTTGAAGTATCAAAGAGGGCGAGGTCCTAAAGAACTAGTCGGTTTTACCGATAGTGATTTAGCTAGAGACATTGATGATTTAAAAAGAAAAAAACCGCAGGAACGGTGTTTCATCTGAATGAAAATTTGATCTCTTGGCAATCTCAAAAGCAGTGAACTATGGCACTATCTTCCTATGAGACCGAGTTCATGGCAGCAACTGCGGCGTCGTGCCAAGCATTGTGGCTGAGAAATTTGTTGAGCGAAGTGACTAGAAATGAACTAAAGCTGATAACTCTCTTCGTCAACAACAAATCTGCAATTGCACTAATGAAGAATCCAGTATTTCACGAATGAAGCAAACATATTGACACTCGCTTCCACTTCATCCGTGAGTGTGTTGAGAAGAGATAAATTGTTGTGGAGTTCGTATACACTAGAGAGCAACGTGCAGATATTCTAACCAAGGCTCTAGCAAAGGTTAAGTTTTTAGAGATGCGGGAATTGCTGAGAGTGAAGAATCTCGAACAAAATCAAGTTTACCGAGAAGATTGTGAGCTTATAAAATTGACTTAATAGAATAAGTTACTATTCATTT
The DNA here is from genome assembly GCA_018691285.1 of Cucurbita argyrosperma subsp. sororia. Lineage (NCBI taxonomy): Eukaryota > Viridiplantae > Streptophyta > Magnoliopsida > Cucurbitales > Cucurbitaceae > Cucurbita > Cucurbita argyrosperma. The sequence continues at coordinate 15,772,232 of CM031884.1, read as the reverse complement.
AGTAGAATAAGTTACTAACTTATAACTTTAGTCGAATTATTACTAGACTTAGAATTGTGGACCAAGTTTTGTGGTTGTGGACTAAGTTTTATGTTTTAATTAGGAGGATAGTTAGTAATTTTAAGCTTGAAGAGAAAGTTTAGGAAAGAAGTGAGTGCTTTCTCAACTATAAATACTCATTAGAAGTATACTTTCTTGACAACAACACAACAAAAAAGAGAAGGTGCTTTAAGGTTTTCTTTGTTCCAAGAAGCTCTCTCCCCTCAAGTTTTTCCTGTGGTTCTTGTACTTTTTTCGGCATAATTTCGATCGTGGGTCAAATCCAACAAGCTCGGGATAAGTGAAGCACGATCTACTATTGTCACCCTTTAACGGATAGAAAGATTGATCGAGCATCCCAAGGAAAAAGTCAACGATACATTAGTTAAGGTGGACAAGTTCATTATGCATGTCTATGTACTAGACATGGATGACTTTATCATATTTGGAAGATCGTTCCTTTTTTACTGGAAAATACTCATAAACGTGCAAAAAGGTGAACTCACCATGCTAGCCAATGATCAAAATGCTACATTTGAAGTGCTTAATGCATTAAAGTTCTGAGATCCTATGGAAGAGCGCAAATGTCATGAATGAGATAATGCCATTGCTCAGTGATGGCTGAGGATACGCTAGAAAACGAAACCATATAATAAAGGAGCCTATAGAATTGATAGTCACAACTACACGTGTTCAAGAATTTTTTAACTTTGGATCTTTCACGACGACCAAACTTGTTAGGAACAACATCCCTTCACAATGTATGATATTGTCTACTTTAAGCATAACCTCTTCAATGAGCATTTCCATCCGGAGTCTTCAACAGAGTACAAGGAAACTTAAATATCTTTCTCGAATGGGATCTGCCTCTAAAAACCTTTCTAAATTTGAGCAGTGGAGGATGGTTCAATCTCTTTAATTAGCTAAATGTGGGACTGCCTCTAAAAACCTTTCTAAATTTGAGCAGTGGAGGATGGTTCAATCTCTTTAATTAGCTAAATGTGGGACTCCAACTGTAACGACCTAATTTTTCTATTAAAAACTGTATGTATGACGTTTCTGTTATGCACAAAAATTTCATTAAACAAATTTAGTAAACATGTCATGGACTTAAACGTTCTTAGTAAAACCTTAAAAACAACACCAAGAAAAACAAATAAATAACGTAGCATTTGAAACCAAATGGAAAAATAAATCAATGCCTAAGCTGCTTAAAGGTTACAAAAGGCATAATGAAACTACCCTAACATTGGTCTCACGGCCTTCATCGATATGTCATCATCCGTACACGGGTGCTTTACCTTTACTTGAAAAAATAAAAGTAGCACGTGACTTGACTATTTTAAGAAATACCAATTAAGTAACCCCGTTATTGGAGTTGAAAAATGAGAACACATACAACATGGTGGGATCTATCATTTAAAAATATCATGGCATGACTTTAGGCAACTTTTCAGTCCATGCACGATTGGATGTGTAATATTTCTCTACATATGACCCATGTGTGCGAGCATGGACCCACTAGGCGGGCTCACACACCCCCTAAACCTTGCTAGCTAGTACTCGCTAACGAGCTATTGCTAAACACCATGGATGGAAATGGCCTACATAACATCCTAGCAAACATAAATATCGAAGACCATAAGTTGTAACGTATGCGTCCATACTCATCATATTGCGGAAGTATCTAGATGCATATGAAAAAATATACAGGCAAGTCAAATGTAACAACTCAAGCCCACCGCTAGCAGATATTGTTCTATTTAGGCTTTCCATTTTGAGCTTTCTCTTAAGGTTTTAAAATGCGTCGGGAGAGGTTTCCAACTGCTGTGGAATATTTCGATTCGCTTTCCAACTGATGTGGAATCTCACAATCCACCCCTCTTGAGGGCCCAACATCCTTGCTGGCACACCGCGATGTTTGGTTCTAATTCCATTTGTAACAGTCCAAGCCCATTGCTAATAGATATTGTCCACTTTGGGCTTTCCCTTTCGGGCTTCCCTCAACGTTTTAAAACGCGTCCACTAGGAAGAGGTTACCACAACCTTATAAGGAATGCTTCACATGAAGAACGATGAGTCAATAGACAAATTTTCCATGAAGTCATTGATTACCACTGGCTTCAGTGACATGTGACAAGGTGGAGGAGATCTACTGTTGAGAATAAACTTAAATGAAAAAATAAAAATGGTAGTTTCTATTTTTTTTAGTTAGTGTAGGTTTTAAAATTCAGTAAAAAAGGCCAAACATTTGTTTTAGGAAGTGGTGGTTTTATTGGCTAGAAAACCTGTGATTGTGATGGTCATTTTTAGCTCTAGAAAACTTATAAATAGGGTTTGTTTCTCATTCGTAAGAGCAAAGAGAGAAGAGAAAAGAGCAAGAGTTACAGTCCAATAAGAAAGGGTTTTCAAAATTTCTTTGTCTCCTTGTCTCTCCCCTCCCGACACCTCCTTCACAGCTTCGTGAGAGTTATTTTAAACAAGTTAGTTTCAGAGCAAACGTTTATTTTCTATAAGTTTGTATCATAGCGAATTTTATTTTAACAAATTGGTATCATAGCGAATTTTATTTCAAATCTCCATCATCAAGAAATTCATTCGAGTTGTCCCCTCGAGACTCATGCAAATTGTTACCTCCATCCAGCAATTCGGAAACCTCAAGAACTTATCAATTTAGGAGATCATTGAGCTAAGTGGCATGGCCGCATCAAGTGGAATCACCTTTGATCGCTTGTGGATGTATATAATAAAATGATGTAAAATTCACAAGAATAAGTGCAAGTATACACTATCACAAGTAGCAAGTAATAAGTAAATTATCGATTCCACAGGGAACCTATCTTTTTGGTTAATTTTATCGAGTTTTTGGGTAACATTCAAATGAGTGTTGGAGATTTTAACTATTTAAACAAAACTAAAACAGAGTGTCACTGCTGTCGAGAAACAGAAAATGATGAGAAAATCAACTATAATGAGAAAGGTTCAGAGATTAAATAGATAAGTTGTTGAGTTTTGTGGTAGATTTTAGTTCCTTTTAATAGATTCTCAAGCCCACTTCCGAGGGTCATGAATGGTGATTATTTCCATAATCGTTGTAATTTCTATTAACAAGGCTCTAGGAGAAGAATTATTCCTAACCCTTCTATTACCCTTCAAGTCTCCATGCTATGGAACTAGAGTATTAAAGAGGATTTCATTGCTCCCTCTCTTCTCCTAAATAAGAGAACAACTATGTATGTAAACTTGATGGAATAAGGAAAGAGAATAAGGAAATAGAGAGTTATCCCGGTTTGTTGCCGTTCGTCAATGGAAGTTCCTTTCTCTTGAGCACTCACGTCCACCTCTTTGCCCTAATCAATCCTTGTTGGTCTCCTTTTCCTTATGCTGTCAACAGCTGCTGGATTAGGGTTTTCTTCTTCTTCTCTGGTTTCACAGCAGTTCACTGCAGCAGAGGCTGCTGCTGGGTAATTCGATTTTCTCCCCAAAATGTGGCTCTTCTTGGTCTTCCTTTTCCTTTTATATTGAACCTGAGTTCCCTTTTAGGGCTGAAAATGAATAAGTTGTCCACTTACTTATTGGGCGTTTAGGGCTGAAAAGGAATAAGTTGTCACATAGATGTTCCTCATTGGGTAATCAATGACCCACATGGACTGCTGATGTGGATTTAAAATTTTCATGTCATCCCCCATTTATTTCCAGATTTGCTACTCCCTCGTGGTTAAACATAAATGTCTGAAATTTTACCACATAACTCAATTAAATGTATAATTAAAATCGATTTATGCAAAATCATATTTTTTTCATGTTGGACCGCAATAAACGATTTTATGCTCACTAAGTAGAATAAATGGAGTAAATAATGAGAAAATGGTGAATACGAATGCCATATTAAATACAAAAAGACTTATATAACTCTACTTTTAAAGAGTTATCAACTTTAATTGTGTTGCCACTCCTGTCCATTTTTAGCATAGAATTGTTATTTAAGTATCTCAATTTAATGAGAAACAAATCACTAGTATTCAGCATAATCTAAATACGTCTTCTATCTCTTGTATTTTTGCTGTTATTTTCTTCCTATTCTTACTGACGTTAGTTGTTCACGCAAATATATATCAATCATTGGTCATCTTACGATCCATGAGGAAAGATTTCATGGCTATGACAACAGAGAGGAAGAAAAGCATCTCTTGCTTACACACAAGGAGTGGCTCGCATGAACAATAAAGAAAAATGTAGCAATTCTTCTTTTTCAAGTACAAAGGGACGCAATGTCCACAACAAGGAAACTTAGGTCATGAGAATGGCCGCAGGCATGGATGCAACGTGGTAACAGAGGAGACCGTGAGAATATCTCACAAACTCATGACAATGCCAACCCCTGGAAGGATAAGAGCATGATCAAGTATTACTCATGTAGAAAATACGGACATTATGCAGTGGAGTGATGCAACAAGAAGTGTGATGAGGAGACAAACCTCACATTTATACATGACAAAGAGTCTACACTGATATTGGCCGAGAAGATATAATTTGTTGATGTTTAATAAAGAGAAGGTTACGATGAACCTACTCGCAGATGAAGAAGACCAAGTGGAGACCAACAGATGGTACATATACAACGAAGGGAGTGTTAGATAAAACCTGAGTTTTTCCTTATTTAGATTCACACGATTTCATTAGTTGATTGAGTACCTCCGTTTGACCATTTGACAAACATGTCGAATGGATTACCAAAGTTTTAGACGTCAATTTTGTAAGAAGTGGCACAGATTTAGTTGGCCACTCCCCAATCATTTTTAGGATAAATTATATTTAAATAGTTAAATTTGTTTAGAAGATTCCACACACAGTCAATATTTCAGCAATTCTCTCTTCTTGTTATTTTACTCGTTTTATTGACGATGGTTGCTCACGTAAGTTCGGTGCACAGAAAACCGCATTTACATCCTAGAGTTGGAGATAGAGCAACCAGTCAACCTCTCGGCCAGGTACCAAAAGAGAAGGTCACCTGAGCAAGCTCAGGAACAAAAAGACGGCCGAGGAGGACGAGCCGCCGGCCCTTCTCATGGTGACTGCATCAGTCCTACCTTACGTCCCTAATTCCGATTGGAGCATAACCGCTCTGGTGAGCGTCGAACCCAAGGAAGAGCTCCAAATGTGCATAACAAAGGCACCGGCTGGAAATTCAATTGAAGGAGGAGCGAGTGAGACGGCCGAGGAGGACGAGCCGGCCCTTCTCATGGTGACTGCAACAGTCCTACCTGATGTCCCTAATTCCGATTGGAGCATAACCGCTCCGGTGAGCGTCGAACCCAAGGAAGAGCTCCAAATGTGCATAACAATGACACCGGCTGGGAACCAATTCAATTGAAGGAGAAGTGAGTGTTCGCTCAAATCGGTGAAAGAGGCAAGCAGCAAGGTATCACGGTCCTGCATTCTTGACCGTGCGGCGTCGTGATCTACACACGCTCACGACCAGCCTTAAGGGGAATTAAGCCCCATCATATTTTTCACCCCGGCTTTGTGGCTTCGTCGGACCTTAGGTGAGGTTTGTCTTCGCCAATCGAACATCGCTTGTGCGGAATCCAAGCTTGTTCAACCACACACGCCGCCTGTGCGTGTATGTTCAATCATCTGCGACACATCCGACTTGCCTCGACGCTAGGCCAACTCATTCGGCTCGACCTTGCCTCTGCTCGGGCCAAGGTCTCTCAATACAACATCGCATCTCGTCTTGCCATCTCGATCCCCATCGACAAGGTCCATATGTCTTGACGCCATCCCGAGTCTCGGGATGTCGTCGCTCATCACGACTCGTTCGGTCATGCCATCGAGAATGGGCCCGCGTGTCATTCATCGAGACTTCCCGAACATCCATCCATCCGGGTTCTATCGAGGCATAGGCCCTCCCGTGCCCATGCCGAGTCATTTACGAATACCGTACTGGATAGCGGGTGTATGTAGCAACCTCCAACACGCGGGCTAGGGCGCAATACCGGCACACCCGTGCCGTCCGGTACTGTCCTTCAAAAACTCATTTCAAAGGAAGTCGCCCCGAGACACTCGTCTCAGCACGCTCGCCCACACTGTGACACACGTATGTGCCACAGGGTAGCTCACTTAGGCCACAGGGCCCAGGGGTGGTGGAGAGCTAACACCATGGTACCCCCTATAGTACATTTTGAGCCATTTTCATTCTACCAGGAGTAGACATGATTTTCGTGAGGTGTCATACGGTGTCGTGCATTGTCCGTCCAATGTCCGATTGACACCAAACTTGGCGAGCATTCATATTTCATATGGACGGACTTAACTCCCGAACCGCATGACCAAATTCCTTCCGAAACCTCGACTTTTGAGGTTCAGGCCCGGGGCCCTACCCGGCCCTTCAACAAGCTTATCTTGTCCTTCATGTCTATGTTGATGTCTCTGTTATGCTTGTGTCTCAACATGTCTTCAATGCCCACTTTGCGTGGTGGTGTGCTGGATGATGCATCGTCCTCCTCGATCGCATCATGGCATTCTTCTACGTTGGCCCGCATATGGCCGGATGGGCGTCTCTTGAGGGACGCCCCTTTGCTTGTCATGGCGTGAGGGTCACAACCTACTCTCTTCATAGTAAGGTTGTGACATTCTCCCCCACTTAACTTAGTCATCGTCCTCGATGACTTACTCGGGTCACAATCATATTGCGGATTATGACATTCTCCCCTACTTGATTTAGTCATCGTCCTCGATGACTTTCTCGGGCGCGTTCGCCCCACCTATTGTGAAATTCTCCCCCACTCAATCTCGGCATCGTCCCGATGACGATCCGACTCTTTGTCTGTTGGCGACTTGACTCGCTGGATTTTGTTGTGCTTCAGAAAAATCTTCTATTGTTAAGCACCTGACGATCTTTTGTCATAATGCTCTCCCTACTGACGTCTTATGCCAACTTGGGACAAGTTCGAGTAGATGCTTCTGACTTCTCTTTTGTCAGGTGGCACCACGTTCTGACTCTTGACTTGGTCAGTTGTTGGATGAACTTGTTCTCGCTTAGGCTTGTTCCTTTATCTACGGCTTCGGACCTATTTCTGTTGTTCGCCCATCTTGGACTCGACCACCGAGACTCGCAACGTAGACGTGACTCTTCAGCGTTTGCCATAGTTGTGGGTGAGGCTGACTCTCTTTGCAGACACTCACCAGACAAGGATGGACTTCAGAGGGCACTCTTGCCCTATTTTGGCCAACTTGGCCCCAGTGTGTGTATCCTCTTCGGATCACATAAACTAGTGCACCCCTCGGGGTGGGGCTCGCAAGCCCAGCCACGACACTCTTTGGTCGCGACCACTTCTCCTGTGAACTAGTGCACCCCTTGGAGTGGGGCTCGCACGCCCAGCCGCAACACTCTTTGGTCGCGACCACTTCTCCTGTGAATTAGTTCACCCCTTGGGGTGGGGCTCGCAAGCCCGGCTGCAACACTCTTTGGTTGCGACCACTTCTCCTCTTGAGCAAAGTCAACTCTTTGACAGACTCTTCAGTTGTTGGCGCTAACTTTCGGCCAACTCTTTGTATTTTGTCACATCATGTGACTACTGTTGTGCGTGAACTTCCAGCTTGTTGCTCACTTCTCGAGCGGATACTGGTCTTGACATCTGTTGGTGGAGTCATCCACCCTAGGCACAAGGTGGTGACTCAAGGAATACACGTGTGCTCGTATGTCCGAGCACCTTTACGGGGTGAGAGACTTATTGATGTTGCTCTCCCCCGCTCGAAGTCAGCTGCCTCTTTGCAGCAAGGTCGTCCCCCCATAAGGACTTACATTGTGTACGGCTCTTGCACTCGGCCGACGTTTGTCTTTTCTTGGCTCTCGGCTTCTCTGCTTGCAACCACTGACACTATTCCTCTAATGTGAATGGTTCTTTGGAAGGCACCGTCATGGTGCTTTCTGTTTCATCTGTCTTGTCTACTTCGGAACTGCAAGCTCTTGTCAGGTGAGCTTGGTTTTTTTGCTTGACGGGTAGATCTACCCAAATTGAGGTGTCGACATACGACACTAATGAACTTCAGGTAGTCTTGGCTTCAACTCCCAACTGATTATAATTATGACCGGCAACTGTCCTGCCCACTTCGGCACTCTTGACACACTTGCAAGGTCTTCGATCAACTCTTGGGTTCATTTCTCTTGATTGTCTTGCCCGACTAGACACACAAAGTGTAGCTCTGATACCAACTGTCACGGTTCTGCATTCTTGACCGTGCGGCGTCGTGATCTATACACGCTCACGACCAGCCTTAAGGGGAATTAAGCCCCATTATATTTTTCGCCCCGGCTTTATGGCTTCATCAGACCTTAGGCGAGGTTTGTCTTCGCCAATCGAACATCGCTTGTGCGGAATCCAAGCTTGTTCAACCACACACGCCGCCTGTGCGTGTATGTTCAATCATCTGCGACACATCCGACTTGCCTCAACGCTAGGCCAACTCATTCGGCTCGACCTTGCCTCTGCTCGGGCCAAGGTCTCTCAATACAACGTCGCATCTCGTCTTGCCATCTCGATCCCCATCGACAGGGTCCATATGTCTTGACGCCATCCCGAGTCTCGGGATGTCGTCGCTCATCACGACTCGTTTGGTCATACCATCGAGAATGGGCCCGCGTGTCATTCATCTCATCGGGACTTCCCGAACATCCATCCATCCGGGTTCTATCGAGGCATAGGCCCTCCCGTGCCCATGCCGAGTCATTTACGGATACCGTACCGGATAGCGGGTGTATGTGGCAACCTCCAACACGCGGGCTAGGGCGCAATACCGGCACACCCGTGCCGTCTGGTACTGTCCTTCAAAAACCCATTTCAAAGGAAGTCGCCCCGAGACACTCGTCTCAGCACGCTCGCCCACACTGTGACACACGTATGTGCCACAGGGTAGCTCACTTAGGCCACAGGGCCCAGGGGTGGTGGAGAGCTAACACCATGGTACCCCTATAGTACATTTTGAGCCATTTTCATTCTACCAGGAGTAGACATGATTTTCGTGAGGTGTCATACGGTGTCGTGCATTGTCCGTCCAATGTCCGATTGACACCAAACTTGGCGAGCATTCAGATTTCATATGGACGGACTTAACTCCCGAACCGCATGACCAAATTCCTTCCAAAACCTCGACTTTTGAGGTTCAGGCCCGGGGCCCTACCCGGCCCTTCAACAAGCCTATCTTGTCCTTCATGTCTATGCTGATGTCTCTGTTATGCTTGTGTCTCAACATGTCTTCAATGCCCACTTTGCGTGGTGGTGTGTTGGATGATGCATCGTCCTCCTCGATCGCATCATGGCATTCTTCTACGTTGGCCCGCATATGGCCGGATGGGCGTCTCTTGAGGGACGCCCCTTTGCTTGTCATGGCGTGAGGGTCACAACCTACTCTCTTCATAGTAAGGTTGTGACATTCTCCCCCACTTAACTTAGTCATCGTCCTCGATGACTTACTCAGGTCACAATCATATTGCGGATTGTGACACAAGGCACCAGCAATGGGTCCTCGACATGGAGGCAACAAACCATATGACCGGGGCCAAGACTGTGTGAGCCTCGGCTCAACTTGATAAGGCCCACTGCCACATTTCCATCAAGCGCGGGCTACTTAGAATTCGCGATGATCGACGACGGTTGCTCACGCAAGTTCAGTGCACGGCAAACCGCCTTTACATCCTAGAGTTGGAGATAGAGCAACCAGTCAACCTCTCGGCCAGGTACCAACCAGTCAACCTCTCAGCCAAGTACCAGAGGATGGAAGACCTATTAGGAAGAGGTGAACCACTTGGATTGGCGGCGCGCCAACTCGAAGAAGAGATGGCCGAACAAGACGTGGAGCGTGGAGGACATGTCGCTAGGGACACCGAGCCATAGGAGTTCAAATAATGGCTAGGTACCAGAGGATGAAAGACCTATTAGGAAGAGGTGAACCACTTGGACTGGCGGTGCGCCAACTCGAAGAAGAGGTGGCCGAACAAGACGTGGAGTCTGGAGGACATGTCGCTAGGGACACCGAGCCATAGGAGTTCAAACAAAATAAGGTATAGATGGCCGGACAAGACGTGGAGTCTGGAGGACATGTCGCTAGGGACACCGAGCCATAGGAGTTCAAACAAAATAAGGTATAGATATAACACAAGTTTTATGAGGAGATTGTTAGATAAAGGATTACCAAAATTTTAGACGGCAATTTTGTAGGAAGTCGCACAGTCAATATTTCAACAATTCTCTCTCTTTGTTATTTTACGCGTTTTATCGACGACGGTTGCTCACGCAAGTTCGGTGCACGGTAAACCGCCTTTACATCCTAGAGTTGGAGATAGAGCAACTAGTCAACCTCTCGGCCAGGTACCGAGGATGGAAAACCTATTAGGAAGAGGTGAACCACCTGGACTGGCGGCGTGCCAACTAGAAGAAGAGGTGGCCGAACAAGACATGGAGTCTGGAGGACATGCTGCCAGGACACCGAGCCATAAGGACTCAAATCAGAGTTCAAACAAAATAAGGTAGATATAACACAGGTTTTAGGAGGAGATTGTTAGATAAAACCTGAGTTTTTCCTTATTTAGATTCACACGATTTCATTAGTTGATTGAGTACCTCCGTTTGACCATTTGACAAACACGGTTGAATGGATTACCAAAGTTTTAGACGGCAATTTTGTAGGAAGTCGCACAGATTTAGTTGGCCACTCCCCACCCATTTTTAGAATAAATTATATTTAAATAGTTAAATCTGTTAAGAAATTCAACAACCTGATTTTAAACACAGTCAATATTTCAGCAATTCTCTCTCTGTGTTATTTTAGGCGTTTTATTTTCTTCCGACAACTTCCCGTCAACGATTTCCTCTCACCGAAAAGAAAAGAATTTCCCTGGCCGATTATCAAAATACAACAGGGAGCATCCATATGACTAGAGATCGAGCAAAGTTTAAGGACCATGATGAGAAGCTCATTGAACATATGAAGCTTGGTGACAAATCAATTGTACCAATCCAATGCAAATGGTCCGTTTTGTTCCAATGCAAGGGTGACAATCAATATCTATTGAAAAGGAATATTACATCTCGAACTTGAAAAGTAATATTATTAACCTTGGCCAATGTCAAAGAAGGCAGTAGAATGGAGTTAGTCAGCTCGTTCCTCTAGATGTTCGATAGAAATCGAGGCCTGTTGATGAAGGTAAAACGATAAAAAATTGCTTGTATATGATACTAATGAAAGACTATCAATATCTTTTAGAAACCTCCATTGCCATTGTCGAAAAGAAAAGGAAGAAAAAACCAGAGGGTCCGAAGAAGAATTAACCGAAGAACAGAAAGCATAGGTTACTTCAATCAACAAAGACCATGTTGAAGGTCATTCTGATGACCCTAGGATTAGGGTTTTGGAAGAAATTGCATGTTGATACCCTCCCTGCAATTCTGAAGATAAAATCCATGCAATTCTGAAGATAAAATTCAGCCCACAAAAGAGTGAAAGAAATTGCATGTAGTGGAGTTGAAATTTTTTCTGGAAGGAGTCAAAAGTATTGAGAGTGAATAATCTTGAGGAAAGTCAAGCTTACGAGCCAGACTATGAGTCAATAAGTTTGACTAATTAAAAGAAGATTGAACAACTTTAAGATAATTGGTGGCGATAATCTATTTGTAGGGAAATTTAGGGAAATGATCGGTAGTTATTAACTTAGGGAGAAAGTTTAGAAAATTTATTAATTCTTTCTCCCCTCGAGAATAGGTTTCACATATAAGTTTTATAAAGAAACTTTTCTCTCAAGTTGTTCTTTCTCGTTAAATTACATGTTTCGTACATCAAGGATCAAAACCAACAGTTGTGTGAGAGAAAAAGAACCGTAGCTGATGTTGTACTGAGCTGAGAAGAATTCATTTGTGGCCAGGCAGATTGTCCTAAACATAAAGGGGACAACATCATCCTCTAATAAAGGGCAAAAGATCTTAACGATCGTGGAATAGTGTACACACTCCCTTAGTAGAGTGGCAAACTTGCTTGGACTATGAAGGATACGCTTGAGAGCAATGCTGAGCTTTGGTTATATAAAGTTCTTAGAGGGATTTCAAAGAGAATAGAGCTTCTTCACCTTGCTGTAGAATAGACCACGAATCGTCCTCAGAGGTCTTCTCCAGGAGGGGAGGACACAAGAGAGGAGTGACAACCATCCTTGTCTTGTTGGGGAGGACGGTAGAGTGTTCATAACTTTCATTTCATCCATGTTCATTTCTTCCAACATGAGCTAAATCTTTTTGTCAGGTTTGGTATGAGGCCACTATGTTGTAACTACACCTATTTTATATTTGCTGAAAGCTTCTATCAAATTTCTTTGTATTCTTCTACTTGAAGGTGTTGGTTGAAATTCCGTTTATGTGTCTGGTAAATGGATACAAAGTAATAGCACGTTTACACAATAAACGAGTCGAAGTGTGTAAGTATTCAAGGAAAACAAGAGTGATCATAGATTTGTTAGGTTATTTTAGGAGTAGTCCAACCACTTGCAAGTTAAATGGGGATGGAGCTTAACGAACAAGGGTAGCATAGTGGAATTCAAGTATCCTCCTGAATAGAGCGAAGACCCTCCCAGAATAGAGCGAGAAATCCTTATTTAAACGGGCCTAGCATGGAGATTATATTCGCTGTCTTCCATGCGAGGACGGGGACCGGGAATACTTCTTTCATCCCCACCCTACCCTATGAACATCTCTCAATTATGGAGACTGAGATACTTTCCAATCTCATGCTTAGAATTACTGGACTATGGAATAGAAATTGAGGTAGAAAAATAGGGGCCAAACCTGTCAAAACTTAGCATACACACCCTTGATTTGACCCAACAACGTTTGGCCTAGTTCGCACGTGAAAGCGAGGTAAGTGAGCCTATTGTTAACCTATTGTTAAAATGTCTTTGAATTAAGTTGGATGAATTGTATGATGTACGATTAAAATGTAACTTACACCTTATTTATATGTTACTGCTAGTAATATGATGTAGTTATGAACTAATGTTATTATTGTGCTTGAAATGAATTTAAAAACATTGAGGACTAGAATAATTGAAATGTTTTTAATGATCATGCTTATCAAGTAGTAGAGATTTTATGTAAAAGAGATGTATTTGTGGTTTGTGGTAAGCGGGTGAGTATTGGGATTAGATAGTTGATCACGTAAAGGATAACAGAAGCAAGGAAGGCAGTCATTATTATGAGGTGTATTTGGACCTTTCTGAATCAGAGCAATAGATTGAGTGTTGACAGAGAATGAGGGGGCGTCAATATGGACCTTTGTGTTGGAAGCATTCCCGTCTAACACTTGGAACCTCAACTTCTATGCATCTTGGTGCCAATCTCATAATGGGTAACGATTAGATGAGGTCCTTACCCATTTGAAGACTCATTAGATGCTAATGTTGTTATCTCTTCTGCTATCTGTTAATATAACTATTTCTTTCTAAAATATCTATATTATTTTTCTAAAATAAATATATAAGGATTCATATTGACTTTGTTGGGCTAGTGATTATATTTTAACACTTTTCCTTGCAATACTCCTCATTCGCTGCACCATGATGAGCTAACAGCGAAAGCTCTCATGTTTGCCGGTATTCGGCCCTTCTATAAACAAGTTTACTACTTGGTCATCTGTCTTGATCTGCTGCATCTCTATTTCTTGTTTTAGGACTTTCTCTCTAACGAAATGGTTATGTACCTCAACATGCTTTGTTCTAGCACGAAACACCAGATTCTGCTAGGCGAATCGCAGATTGGTTGTCACAATGAAATGGTATTGGATAGTCAATTTTTTTGTGCTAATTTTCCCTCAAGAGTTTCAACCATGTACTTTCAGAGCTGCTCCAGCCACTGCTTTGAACTCTGCTTCTCTAGTTTACAATGATATTGTTGGTTGTCTTTTGCTACACCAAGAAGTTGTTCTTGAATCGAGCTTCAACACATACTTGGTGCTTGATCTTCAAGTATCATGATATCATGCATAGTCAGCATCATAGTATCTAGCTAGCTTGCCGTCTTTGCTTCTTTTGTACAAAAGATCATAATCAATTGTACATTTGACATATCGCAAGATCTGTCGAGTCACATCCAAATGAGGCTTCTTCGAACTTTGCATGTACTAACTAATGACTCCAACTTCATTTTCAAATCCATTTGGTTGGTTCATGTAGATTTTCTGGTCTAACTCTCCATGCTAGAAAGCATTTTTCAAATTCATCTGCCATAGTTTTCAATCTTTATTTACCGCAAGTGTTGGAGGAACCTATATGATAGTGATTTTTGTCAATAGACTAAACGTTTCATCATAGTCTAGTTCATATTGTTGAGAGAACACTGAAGCTCCAGTCCAAGTCTTGTATCTCACAATTGATCCTTCCAAGAGACGCATTATTTTGTAAATTCACTTGCAAGAGATGAGTTTGATATATTTTGGTCTTGGCACTAGTTCCCAAGTTTGATTTTGCTCCAAAGCTATAAGTTGTTCCTTCATTGTCTACTGCTACCAAGCCGTATTGTGTTATATGTCTCTGGATCTTTAACTTCGTCTTCTATAATAGTTGTATTGGTATACTTTGGATTTGGCTTTATGATTCCTTCTGGTTGTCTAAGTTGTTGAGGTGTCATTTCCTTTTCACCAAGTTCGCTTGGTTGAGTCACTTCTTGGCCACTAAAATCAGTGTCACTTGAATCTTCAAGTACATAAGCAATTAAGTAAACGTGTACAATTTGCTCCCCCGTTTTCTGTTGTAGAATTTCTTTAATGTTATCCAAGCCTGATAATACTTCCTTCTCTGAGGGTCATCTCGCTTCCATTGCACCACTGTGATTGTCAATCATGTGACTTGAGCATACAGAATCGATGATCCAATCATCATCGCAATCGATATGCTCTCTCATCATCACCATGAGCGATAGCTTGTCTTCTTTTATGGCACATAGTGCCTCAGCATCCCATTCCTTTTCCATTTCCATGTTGGAGAATGACACGTTGCATTTGAGAGACTTTTTCTTGGACCAACAATCAGACATGTGACCCTTTTTCCAGCAATTGTAACAAATACCTTCAAAACTTTTCTCTTGAGAGCTTTTGTTGTCGTTCTTCTGAGCTCTCCCTGGCTGTGCAGTTTCTTGGTGGTTTCTTCCTTTGTCACGATTTTTGTATCCATATTTGGTAGACGACTTATTGTTACTCCGACTTTGACTTGTGTAGAATGCTTCTTCTTCGACCTTCAATGTGATGCCTCCATTTGTTTAGCCATGGTTTCTTGGCTGGCTAACAAATTTTCAAACTCTATAAGTGATGGTTAAGTGGGTCATCCTTGTACAACAATAACAAAGCTTCTATATTATGGTTGCAATCCGTGGATAATGATCCTCTTCATTCAAGCTTCTCCAATGGCGGACTTCGGGTTTAACTCAGTAATCTCCCGACAGATCGACTTGACCTTGTGGAAGTACTGAGCAATCACCATGTCACGTTGTGAAATTGATAACAACTAATTCTCCAGAAATTTTAGCATCGTATCATTCTTCTTTGAGAACAGCATCACGAAGGTGTCCTATGCTTCTTTTGATGTCTTGTCATCTCAAATATGCTCTAGCATCTCTTCTTCGATTGTGGTCTTCAAGATAAACATTGTTTTTTCTACTTTGATTCTCTATTTTCGCAAGACACCGTTAGAATCCTCATCTGGCGGCGTAGTTTCACTCCTACCAACGATCTCCCAAAGGTCATATCCTTGTAAATAGGACATCATGCATGTTGCCCACGTAGTGTAGTGGTTGCGTTAAGTTTCTTAATTCCTCCAACGATTTTGAAATCTTCCATCGTGTTGGTAAGACCTTAGTATTATTACCAAACAAACCTTTTCAACACAAAAGTTGCAGAATCACACAAACTACTCACTACACAAAGAAACTCACTCATCTCAAGAAATCGTTTCTGATCTGAAAGATCAGACAGAGCTGCAACCACAAAGCATACTTAGACTTTCAAGAGATTAGACAAACTACACTAACCTTGCTCTAATACCAGATGGTTAATCAAAACTATCTGTGGGAAACATTCATACTCTTTATTAAGATCGATCAAGAAGAGATTTTAAGACACTCTATAGAATACTAATGCTCTGTATTTCTTGGGATGAAAACCTAAGCAGGATGGAGGGGTAGAGGCTTAGAATAATTGTTTCTAAAATTTCTAACTTTTTTTCCTAAAATATTTAGATATCTTTATTCCTAAAATATCTAAATCGTTTTCCTAAACTAATATTGAATAGACTCCACAATTATAGGACTTCAGTCATTGGGCTACTGAAGATATTTTAACCATTTTCCATTTTAAATCTAAGCTCCCGTAACTTTATTTTTTATTTTTAAAATGTCTCCTACAAATAGACATAATATCGAGGATCTTCCATTCCATTCCATCTTAGATCAATTTACGTTAGCAATGGTGTTGGCTTTGGAATATAGTGGCAGTGTTGTGTTTGGCAGGTTGCTTGTTGTGTCGTGTCATCTATCACATTGGCAGGTACGAAACTTGCATCTGTATGGCTTAGTGGAGAGGTCACCCCGGTTCATTTTTCATATTGTTCCATTGGATCTTGTTTCCCATTCTACTTCTCGACTTGAAATAGTCAACAAAATTCAATATTCGATTAATTTTTACAAATATAAGCCTAACTCAGCAATTTAAAATGTTTTTTTTTTTTTTTTTTTTTTTTTTGAATTCCTAAGATTCTAAAAAGAAGAGAAAAAAGAAGCCAATCTTGTATAATAAGCTATGGGTAACAAAGAATATTCAACCATCACATTTATTATATGTTATCACAATCAATTGTCACACTTAGACATGTTGGCATCATCTAATAATATTCAAAATGGTTTAGGCAGCTATATAAAAATTACTCTCATATTTGACTTTTTAAAAGAAAACTGTTTTTTATGATATATATACACATGTATAATTGGGATGCGGAAAGACCCATATGGGGTTGAGAAATATGGGGTGATGAAGTAGCCATTCCCCAGCGGAAAGGGCAAAGGAGGGAGACGGTGGTAATAGAAAAATGGTGCGGAATTGATGGTCAAATTAAAGAAAAGAAAATGGGTAATGTAGAGTGCTCTTCTGATGATAGCCTACAAGAACAGGACATAGGATGGGGAAGAATTAAAGGAGCCGTCTTTGAAGATGTGCGTTACCTCCCGCATGACCCGGCTACCATTTCTTTGTGGGCAAGCAATCGGTGCACTATGAGTCAAACATGAGTACAATTCAACTCATTACATAAATGGACGTATAATTCAACTATATAAAAGAGTTTTAAAATTAATTTTAATATCGGGTATTAATTTAGGAAAAGATGTAGAATACACACAATACTCGTGGTGGAAATACAATTGTAGAAAGAAAGACAATGAAGTTTGAGAAGACAACAAAAAATGTAGAAGAAAGGAGAAGCTGAAAGTTACATAAAAGTCAAAATGTGGACCATTCCGACATAAACAAAAATGTAAGGCCTGTCGACTTGACTTGGAAGACTGTGTCAACTTTTGTGCCTAATAATTGGCCGGACCAACCCTAATTATTTCCCTTTCTTTCATGCATCTCTTGCTTCCATTTCTCATCGTCCTTAATTATTCCTCCCCTTACTTTTAATAACATCTTTTCTTTCCTTTGTATTTAAAAAAAATTAATTAATTAATTTGGTTAAAAGATAAATTAAAAAAATCTTTGAAGTAAAGTTAGCTTCAAAACTTGAAATACCGAAAATAAACTATGAATATAATGGACATCAACATTATGTTGACTTTCGTTTTTTTTAATGGTTTAAATAATAAGTTCAATGTTTTTTTATTTTCAAATGTTCGAGAGAGAGAGAGAGAGAGAGAGAGATTTTTTTATGTAATTGTATTTATTTTACTAGTTTTAGCAATAAATAGAAACTTGACCGTTTAAATAAAATAACATAAAGCGAAACGAACGGTGGGATCTAATCTGTACAAAGACCAACTACATCTTTGAAACGATGTCGTACAGTTTCGAATTTGTTAACAGAGACGGATTCCGGCGAGAAGCCCGACGGCGATTTCGATAAAGCGGTGGAGAACGACGGCGGAGGAAACCGGAACGCTGAGAGTAAGAAGCGCGAGCATTCCCAAGGCGACGCTGGGTCTGGTGTTCATTAAGTGCGATTGAAGGTAGCCAAGGGCCTCGCAGATGTTGGAATCGTAGTTGGAATAGCAGCGTTTCTCCCAGTCGAACCAATCGCGGGGCGGATCGTGGGTCTGCTCGGCGGTCTTGATCTCGTGGATCCGCTTCCGGAGCACGATCATGCTCTCGTCCACTAGTTTCCCGTCCGCGTAGTAACTGTTGCTGTCGGCTTGTTCTTTTGGTCGAGACGAGGCAGTTACGGTGAAGGCCGGTGGTCGTCGGCGGCGGCGGCGGCGGTCGGCGGAAGGGGAGATCGGAGGGAAGAGGACGGGAGCGGAATGGGTGGAGGGGATTGAGAGGAGGGAATTTATGGAATTCATTTTTGAGTGTGTCGGAGAGGAATTGATTGATTTGGATGGGTATTTATATTTTGGGGGAAGAGGATGCGAGAGCTGAGTCAGCTTAATGGCAGGGATCCCAAACCGTGTCTGAAGTGACGCCTCTGATTTTCTAATACTTAAAATTTTTTAAAAAATTATTGAAATTCAAAGTTGATTGTTATTTTTAAAAAATTTAAATAAGTGGGAAAAAAATAATGTATTATATATTTGGAAGTTGGTGACACATTGAAAACGTTTATTTAGCTGGATATTTCTCTTTCTTCTTCCTCTTTGTTCTTAGGTGCTTTTTTTTTTTTTTTTTTTTTTTTTTGGAATTTCTTGACTTTTACTTTATTTTAATTTGATTTGTATTGAAAAATTAGCTTTATTAAGAATATTCTAATTAGATGCCTATAATATCATAGGTCAATTAGTTTCTTCAATTATCTCTCTAGGATCTCCCACTTTTAAGAATTTGTTGAACTAATAAAAAGTAAGTAAAATATAGATTTTGAAATTTTAGAATATGCAATTAAATTATATTTCTTATGGAAAAAACTTTTTAAAAATTAATGATATACCCTTTAAGATTTAAAGTTCTAAAAGTAATGTAATCTATATTAGTTTAATTATTTTAATTAAATAAATATTTATAATGTTTAGCCGGGAAACTTTCATCCTCCAATAAAAATAAACTCATTATTAGTAGCCAGTTGGTTTCTCATGAATAAGACCCTTAATGTCACCAAAATAAAGTGGGAACGTTTGATATGAATTAATATATCTCAATTATGCAATATTAATGTCACATTAAGAAAAATCAAGCTTGGTTTATGCAGCAAAGGGTTCGAGATTATACTAAGATTGAAAGTTAAGCTAAAGTATTTATATCATGCCCATTATCAATTAATTGTAGAGTACTTGGTATCAATTAATTGTAGAGTACTTGGTATAAGAATATTCAAAGCAGTTACTTAATTTGGGAAGAAACATGGGGGGTTTGAAATTAATGAATAAAATAAGGGTAGGGGTTAGTTTGGGAAGTTGCACAGCAATATTTTATTGTGTCTGGGCGGTGTGGGCGGTTCATTACAAAATTGAATGTCGCAGATTCAAACTGCCACGTACTTCTTTGAATTCATCGTTGACCGTTACAGCTAAGTGGGAACTTCCAACCACGTGGCTTCCACGCCACACGCCACTGCCACTCCATTACTATACATATATGTATATATATATAATTTTCAATTGTATATTCTAATCCATTAATGGTTTTTAATTACTTTTTTTTACGATTTAAAAGATGAAGGATTTAGATTAATGACTATTTTTAAATACATATATATATTTCAGGTAATATTAATACCATTATCCTTCTCTCACAAATAAATTTTAAATTTTCAAACCATTTTTACAAATTTCAATGATATAAAAACAAGAAGAAAAACTTTTAATTATCAAAGAAAAAGTTTAAAATGGATTTAAGTTTTTGACTTTTTGATCTACGATTTAATGTTCGAAGTTTTAAATCTTGGACCGTGACTAAAGACGAAGACAAAAATAAAAAATACAAAAAAGTGAAATAAATATAAAGGAAGAAAAATCCATAAAATTTTAAATGAAATAAAGACAACACATAAATTAAATGCAAAATAAAATCAATTTATAAAACGATAATGTTCAAGTTTATTATAAACGAGAAATAGGTTCGGGGTACAATTACAAATTGGAATTCAAAAGACTCGAATACAAGAAAGTACTAACGCTCCAAAACGACCTTCTTTGTGACCGCATAGCTCTCAAACGCTTCTGCACCTCGCCCAACAACTTACAAATACCCAAAAATGAAAGAGGGAAGAGATGAGTATAAAAAGGCTTAATAAGCAACCTACTTATAGGTTCTCATTGTATTCTTAACCTAGTAAGTATCAACGAGTTTTACTTTGGACTCTAGAAAGTTCGGACCTAATTCCACAACTGTATAAGCCTTTGAATAGATCTCGAAGTTTCACGTGGTTCTCTTACATGTCATAGACCTTTTTGGAGTCTAGAAGCTGTTTACTGAGTTCTAGCATTGCAGATCTCTTGGATGACGAATCTCATCTAGGAGTAAACTAACGTTTAGTTCTCAAGGTTAGTACGCTTACATAACACCAGCAGTGAACATCTCGTATCCTGGTTTGAGGTGCGGCCTCATCACATATCATGGAAAAGTATGACATCTTGTCTGATTGCATTTGTGTATAGCTAACTTATGATTCTTCCATAAGAAAAACTATACAATCAACATCTAGGGGAGCAACCTTGTGTGCCTTTCAGCTACTCAATCTACCCATGTGGTCCCTCACCCCTCTCAAGGCGGGTTTCAGTACAAGTAATCTGCTCAAGGGACCCTTGACTATTCCACACATGATAATGTCACCTATCATGAGCTAAACTATCTAAGTAGTTCCTTGGGTGTCGTGCAATTTACTAGGTGATTCGGGGCGTCTAGATGGTTAAAATCTCATCTCTCTTTTCAAGATGTTCAGGGTTGGCTTCTCAAGGCTAGACCAATCTCTAGATGCACACAGGTCTAAACCTTTGATCACTCATGATCTTGGGATGTAATGTCTACTAAAAACATACTGACCAGGGTCAACATGTAAATCGCTGTAACTCTAGTACCCTAAACTTAGCTTGGTTCTCTTGTGCATGGTTTGCTAAATTGATTTTCCTATCGAGCACCTACAACGTGATATACATATTCTAAACATCCATGTAAATTTATTAGGGAAATATCCTATCAATAACCTAAAGTACGGTAAACATAAATTAAAATATTTATACATACAAACGTGCAAACGAAGTCAATAAAACAACTCTCAATTGGCTGGAGTATAGATTACAAATAGCCCATTCTCCCTTCTAACACAGCGGAAAGCATATAGAACACCATTCATCATAAATCTCATCATAGGGTCATTTTGATGATTTCTTACGTCATGCATACTCATCCATGTTACCCGATCTGTATTCTAGTCATGCATGTTCTCTTTCTAGCTTTATATAAAATATAAAACAACATGCTTCTAAGAAATCTAACTTAAAGACGTAACAATAACTTTTCATAATATACATACAATACGTATTCATCCAAAAGTGCCTTTCCAAAGTCCTTAATATAAAATTTCTAACCACCTAAGCTAAGGAATGCTTGCATGCTAGAACGTCCTATCGATCCCTACAAGTATTACTTGGCTAAAGTTTGTGTGGTTATTCACATGGATGACTCATGTCTTCTCAAACTAGCCTTTCCATGTGTTAGTGGCTTTAAAAGTTTTAAAATTTCTCTAGCAGGTCCTAGTTCAAGTAAAATTAGAGTTAGTATTGAAATTAGAGTGATAGACAGTCGAATAGAAGCGAAACAAACCAAAAAGGAGGAACTCACACGCGTGTACGTCACGCTCGAGAGGAGGAGCAGATGCGCTTGTTGTACGACAATGCCACCTTCTAATTGGTAGGTGCAACTCAGACGGCATGCATTTGATCCCTGGAGCACACTGGTTTTCTTTCAACTTTTCTTACGCTAACATGTTGTGCATGTAGGGTTAGTTCGGGTTGTCTAACACAGGCGTGGTTCATGGATCGGGTGAGCGAGTCAGGTCTTGGATGGTCACTGACACAGTGACGTATGTCATCTTCAATGGGCAACACACGTCCCTCCCTCGACTGAAAGCGCTCCTTCCATTTACGCTTGTTGGTTGTTGAAGACAAATCTCGCCTAAGGTTCGACAAGCCACAAAGACGGGTGAAATATGTATATGAGCCTTGGGTTTCCCTTAAGACTTGTCTTGAGCATGCCAAAATCATAACGTCGCATGGTTGAAAATGTATGGCTGTGACAGTTGGTATTAGAGTCACACTTTATGTGACTAGTTGGACAAGAATGTTAAGAAAAGAACTCAAGGGTTGAACGAAGACTTCAGAAGTATGTCAAGAGAGTCGGAGTGGACATGATAGTTGCGAGTCAGAATCAAGATTAAATTTGTGGGTTGAAGCCGAACTCTCCAAAGAGGAGTCTTACCCATTAGTGAAGCACAAACCAAGTTCATTTTCCAAGGGCTTGGGAGTTTTGAATGTGAGTAACGGATAACCAGAAGGCACACCAGGTCGTGTGTCTTCTAGAGAACCATTCACATTAGAGAAGTAGTGTTAATGGTTACAAGCAAAGAAGTTGGGGTTAAGCGAGATATGCGTCGACCAAGTGCTAGATTGAGCACGACACAAGTCCTTATGGGGGTACAACACTGCTACAGCGAGGCAGTAGAGTGTAAGTGGAGAAAGCCCTAGAGAATGGGTTGCTTACCTCGATGGAGTGCTCTAGGAAGCGAGCACATGTGTATTCCTCGAGTCACCGCCTAATGTCTACAATGAGTTACTTTACAAGAGTTGTCAAGACTAGCATCCGCTAAAGAAGAGAGTATCAAGTTGAAAATAAGGGTAAAAGAAAAGGAAGTTGTGAGAAGACCGAGAGAAGCATCAGTGTAGCGATTTCCACATGAAGGTGCTTAAGTGAGAGTTGGCTGAAGTGTAGTGCCAACAAGTGGTGTCAAAAGCTTTAACTTTACTTATGTATGGGTATGGCCACGACGAGGGAATGTTGTGGATAGGCTTAAGAGCCCTACCCTAAGGGGTGTACCACTTTGTGTTACTCAGAGAATAGAGGGTTGAGGCCAAGGTGGCTACGTTTGGGACGTTCTCCCCCTAGCTTAGGCAAGATATGCCGACACAAGTTAGTTTTGCGAGGATTTGTTTGGTGTCCCATGCTGAGTCCCAAGAGAAGGGTAAGGGAAGCCCCACCTAGGATAGCTCACAATCATTGCACAAGTTATTTTTCTGCGTTTGTTGCAAGTCTTAGAGATTGAGAGAAGGTCTATCAGTGGGATAACGCATAAGTAGTGTGCATTTTCCATATTCATTCTGAACCACAATGATTTCTAGCAAGTCAAATAGCAGTCAGTCCAACTGATCGTCATTAAGTACAATTCGTAGATTAAGTGGGGAAGAGTGTCACAATCCATGGAGTGATTATGCCTCCAAGAAAGTCATCAAAGATGTCGACAAGTTTAAATGAGGGAGATTGTCACAACCATAATATAAACAGAGTAGGTTGTGACCTTTACATAGTGATAGACAAGGCACTGAGCCTCAAGTAGCTCCATCCAATCACATGAGGGTCAAGATAGACAAGTGACATGATGTAATTGAGGAGGATGGTAGGGCCCCAACCTTAACCTCAAAAGTCAGAGTTCTGAAATGAGTTTGGGTAAGCTACTCTAACTTGAGTCTGTCCATATGAAATATGAATACTTGCCAAATTTGGTGTCACCAGATAGAAGCTCCATGAGGCCGTATGACCATTTGCCAAAATCATGTCTACCCTAAGAAGATTGAAAATTCCTTAAAATGTACTTTAAGGGGAGATATGATGTCAGCTCTCCACCACTCCTAGACCGTATGACCTAAGCGAGTTATGTGGCATATACGTGTGCCACAATAAGTGCGATTATTGTGAAGTCGTCCTAGACATTTCTTTCACAATAATCGCACTTATTGTGACACACGTATATGCCACATAACTCGCTTAGGTCATAAGGTCTAAGAGTGGTGGAGAGCTGACATCATGTCTCCCCCTAAAGTACATTTTAAGGAATTTTCAATCTTCCTAGGATAGACATGATTTTAGCAAATGGTCATACGGTCTCATATGAATGACACATGGGACCATTTTCGATGGACATACCCGAATAAGCTATGATGACCGATAACATCCCAACTTGAAATGACGTCTTGATATAAAGATCTTGTTATTGGGTTAAGATGCCATATAATTTTCTTATTTTTCCAAAGGCATTGTGATATGAACCAAGAGACATCATTCATACAATATACTTGAATGAAGATGTGAAGAAAATGTTGTCAAAATTATCAAAAGAGGTTGCAATTCATGTCACATTGAAGAGGAATGAAGTTTGATGGTTATAAATTTTGGGTGGGTTACAATTTAGAGTAATTTAGAGTTATTGTATTTTAAGACATTTTATTTACTTTATAGGTTACATTTACATAATGGCTAATTATGGTCATTAAGTATGAATGTTACAACTTTGGAATGCTTTCATTTTGAGGCTATATAAAGCCATGTATGTTGTATTTGTAAGGGGGGACTTGAAAAATATACTAAAAGAAGCATTTGTGCTTTTCTTTAGCCGATGGCTAAGTTTCTTTGCAATTCTATGTAGTTTAGATTGCATGTAGAATCATTCAAGCTCGACATGATCAATCTTGCTTGTGGAGTGATTCGAATCTCAAACAAGTGTTTGAGATATTTGATCAACAAGAATCATTGAAGCTAGACATGATCGATCTTGCTTCTGGAGTGATTCGAATCTCAAACAAAGTGTTCTTGGCTTGAGATATTCGATCTACAAGGTAATCCGAATCTTATTCCCCTTGTAGTTGATTCCTTATCGTATCACATTGTTTCTTAGCTAGAGGTTTGACAAAGTTGGTTCCTCTTCATCATCCACAACCCACGAAAGTTGAGGAGGGAAAGTTAGGTTTTTCAATAAAATAATTCATCAGAAAAATTATAATCATGAAGTACTTGTACTACAAAACAGTTTTGTACTATGGACTCATCATAATTCATATTAGTATTTCATTTAATGGCTCCCTCATCACATAAAAATACTATAGCGATGTGACAGAAAGTGAATTAATTATTATGAAATGACATCTTAAATGGTATTAGAAATGTTCTTCAAATAATGAGGGACAACTTAATTGATATCACACTCTTTGGTCATGATTTCCCGGATCCTTCAAATTATTTTTATTGTGAGATATCATTGAAAATAAGAATATACTCATCAAAACATTTCCTACCATTATTTCTAGGAGTTAAAAAGAAAATTTAATAATAGGAATCTTATCCGGAGATGACAAGCAATGGTAAAGAAACAAAGTGTTAGGATTACTCAACTCACATACTCGATCTAAACGAAAAACATGAAAAGAAATTTACATTGAGACACTGAGATGAAAAATTCCACGATAGCTAGGGTTCATGTATAGATGACTTCAACTAGTTACCAGTCAGATAATCCATCTTAAAAAATTAAATGGAAAACTCCACCACCGCTAGAGTTCATGGATCAACCTGATGAGGTCTCTAGTATATACATATACACGTTCAAAGTAAATCCAATGGAGATTGCATTTTCTTCCCGCGGTGCCCTTCCCCTTCAACCGTCACTTCCAGTCCTAGAGCCCAGTCTCCTACATCGACAGTGAGTCCAGTTGGGACGATGACATTGACTACGTGCGATGTGAAGACCACTCATTGGGGGAAAATATAGAGGTGATACCACACTAACGTTTGGCATAGAGATGTATATGTATTGTTGGATGATTTCTATGACTTTTGTAAATGGGAGAATGACATAATTGACAATGATTTTTTGATTAGCTAAGTTAGAGTATAAAAAGAAGAGAAGACGAAGGAGGAGGAAGAAAAATAATGTAATATCATGTGATCCAATACCCTTAATGTCCCCCCTCTTCCATCAAAGAATGTGATACCATGTGATCTAATAGCCTTAATATTCTCCTCTTTCATCCACATGTGTATGCATATTTTTGGGTTGTTTTGAATCATGTTTTGAATGATTTATGTTTATAGTTTATGCATGCAGTTAGCATATTGTGATCATGGTTCATATTGGGTTCAATGCTTAAATTTAGTAGCCATGAGATTATTATTTGTATTTGAGTTTTGTTTCATATTACATTTTATAGATGCAAAAGCAAGTGAATGTAATTCTAAAACTCCTCTCTAGCTCTACCTATGGTAATTGTAGCGTAATTAAGCTACAAATTTCTTACTCCGTTTGAATCTAGGAAGAAGAAATCTAATAAATCTCAATCATTTCACAATATTAGAGAATAGCAATAGAAAGTGTAAATGTAACCCGTATGCTTTAATTGAAGAACAATCAAATGGAGAACCCCAATGTGATGTTTGTTGGTAGTAGGGAGGATTATAATCAGAATGATTCCATTTTGTTTTTTGAGGGTGAGAAATTCTGGTTCGAGTGGCTGCATTGGGCAGTCAAGCAGCTTCGGCACCTTCGACAACCGGACAAATCCGCTGCGGCCGTTTCTGTCCCTCAATCTTTACTTCACTTTTGGTTTTCTCAAAAAACCTTATCCTAATGTAGATGTATTCCTTACTTATAAACCCATGATCAACTCCTTAATTACTTGATGTGAAATTCCTCTTCTACCAATCCTCAAATTTTCTGTTTCTTCTATGAGCCAAAAGCATGATGATGGACATCAAGATATAGATATTGATGATCTTTTTGAATTTATTTGATCCGATGATGAAAATAAAAAGACAAAAAGATTGAAATTGACATGGATATAAATGGACCACATCAATATGATACTCATGAGATTGCTGATGTCGATGATAGTGGCCACGAAGTCGAAAAGGAACTTAGTGTTATAGAAACCCTCAAACCTAAGTCAGAATTTGAATATCTAACATACGAATTTGATAATATATGAATTAAACAATCTATTTATGATCTACCCATCATTTTCCATCCTTCAACCATTTCCCAATCATTATATTTCTCAATTTTCAAATTTCATGGTTTACAACCATCTTATATGAAACAAAAGTCCAAAAGAAAAAAAAAAAAAAGAAAGAAGATTAGGCTAACAAGCCTTTCTCAATCATTGCAATCCCCACACATTTAAAAAATAAAAGAATAGAATTTACAATTTTACCCTTGGATTTAAGAATCTCCTCCAAATACATTCTTGAAGCCTCCAAGAAAAATGTCTTGGAAGTTTAGTATATACTTAATATCATTTGAAAACTTTACCCCAATCTCTCTCAAGCGATTGAACTTTAAGACACACAAAATCAATTCATAAATGATTAATAATTAGGTTAGTTTGTTCCTAATCGCGCATAAAGCGCGTGAAATGGCTAAGTCTTTTCCCTCAGCTGCTTAATGTGCATCTTGTCAAACATTAATGGAAAAAAGAAATTAAAAAAAATGAAAACTTGAGCAGAGAGAAGGTTGGCAGACGGAAAACCCATTTTCCCACATAATCTCAATCTCTTATTTCTTCATAAAATCGCTGCAAATCTGATCTGAAAACCCTATCCAGCGATTTCCCAACAGATTTCCAAGGGAGAAGTAGAAGAGGAGGGAGAAGGAACTTTTGATTTCTGAGTTTGCGGGAGAGAAACAGAGTGAAATTACGAACAGAACAATGTGGGGTTCGTAGTTTTTTCATCTTTTTACTGCGTGTTCTTGAATCCCAGATCTTCGTCGGAGCGGAGTCGCCGGGAAGCAGTTTTCTCAACCCGAATCGCCAAAGAATCGAAGATCTACGGCGGACCCATTTCCCTAAAACAATCCGGAAACCTAAATTATATTTGAATCTCACCATCCAACTTCTTGAATTGACGGTTACCCATATGCCCCACCCAGTTGAATCATCGTCGCCATCATCATACCACTGCAATTTCAATCACCAGAAAGTGAAAAAATCAAAACCAGAGCGACGATCGCCGTCATGGGTGCTGAGAAGAAATGGCTTTTCACTCTCTTCTCCGCCGTGTTCCTTTCTCTTCTCCTTCTCTTATTCTCTTCCATTTCTGCATTCAGTTCTCCGCGATCCATTCCCTCAATAGTCCACCATGGACCTCCATATCCTCCAGCGTTTGCCTATTATATTTCCGGTGGCCGCGGCGACAAGGACCGAATCTTCAGGCTATTGCTTGCCGTCTACCACCCTAGAAACCGGTACCTTCTGCATCTCGCGGCGGATGCTTCCAACGACGAGCGGCTGCAGCTTGCTGTGGCGGTTAAGTCGGTGCCGGCGATTCGTGCCTTCGAGAATGTTGATGTTGTTGGAAAGCCTGATCGAATCTCCTACATGGGGTCGTCTAACATTGCCACGATTCTTCATGCTGCGGCGATTCTTCTCAAAATCGAGAGTGGTTGGGACTGGTTTATCACTTTGAGTGCCACGGATTACCCGCTAATCAGTCAGGATGGTAATGCTAATTGGGTAATTGTTTCTTGTTGCGTTTAATATATATGCCTATTTGGTAACTGTTATGTGTTGTTTGTTTGGTTCTTCTTCATCCAGGGGAGGTATATATGTGAATATTAATTGTTGAAAAAGCTTTGATTTACTAACCTGTAATTAACAGAGGTAATGAAATTTGTGGAGGATTCTTGTAGGCTTAGCCAATTATGGTTTATATATGGTACTTTTTGTTCATATTTAGGTTGACTGTTGGATGGATATCTGTTTTTTGTTGTTGCATTTCCTAAAGTATCAGTGAACAAAGTCATTAGAACTCGATGGTCTGCGTGGATTCGAGTAGATTAAGAGAGCTCTCAAGTGATTTTAGGGTCTTTTTGATTGATTAAGATTCATTGATTTAAGTAGAGTGGCTATGAGATCCCACCTCGGTTGGAGAGGAGAACGAAACATTCTTTACAAGGATGTGAAAATTTTTTCCTAGTAGACGCATTTTAAAAACCTTGAGGTGAAGCTCGAAAGGGAAATTCTAAAGAGGACATTATTTCCTAGTTGTGGGTTTGGGCTGTTACGGTGGCAAATATTCAATCCTTGAGAATTTTGTTCATCTTGAGATATTTGTATCTGGGAAGTTTTTGTAGTTTTTGTGCGGTTGATTCTCTAGAATTATTCTGTTGGAGATTATAGACACTATTCGCTTCTGTCTGTGAGGAAACTGATGTAGCTTTGTTTAGATTGATGTTTTTTCTCGCTGTTCTAATGTTCGAGGTTTGGCGCTGATATGCTGCTATATCTGGACTGAACTTTCGTACGAAATTTGAACATTTCCATGGCAACCCTGATTAACTGATTTAGCATTCATTTCGTTTCTTTGCATTGGGCTCATAAAATTTGCTTCTTTTCTTCTTTAATCTTAGCATAAATGGCTAAGAGGGATTAGGTTCTAGCTATGATGGGCATCTATTTAGGATTTGATATCAAGTTACCGCTTTCTGAAAAAAGAAAAATAATCCTACGAGTTACCTTGGCAACTAGATGTAGCAGAGTTAGACCGTTGTTTCGTGAAAATAGGTGTGTGAAAGCTAGCCCAGACACTCAGAAATGTATATATATGTCGGGTCAGATTGCTGCCCAAGTGTGTTGTAAACATCGGGTTCGAAAGGTTAGGGGGTGAAAAATTGAAAGACCTTTCCTGACTTGTAAGGGTACTGCATTGAAATGATTCCTATCAATGATATTCATTATTTGAAATGCAATTCTTAGAGGCTGTGGGAAGTCTTAAAAGTTATTTGACACAAAAACGATTTCTACGAGTGTCGTTCGTTTTTCTTGCGTAGTAATGTCTTTCGTATATGTGCTTTCAGATCTGTCACACGTGTTTTCGTCTGTTAGAAGAGATCTCAATTTCATAGATCATACGAGCGACCTTGGGTGGAAAGAGTAAGCAAATACCAATCTGCATTATATACTGCTCATGGTTGAATTGAAGTATGATATGGTCTGTGTTTCTGGTAATGCAGAGGTCAGAGGATCCAGCCAATTGTGGTTGATCCAGGGTTATATTTGGCAAGGAGAACTCAAATATTTCATGCCACCGAGAGGCGACCGACACCTGATGCTTTCAAAATATTTACAGGTAGAGTTGATTTTGTCTAATTTTTTTCATCATCTTCTTGTTCCCCTGTGCTTCGCTCCTCGAGTATTGTTTATATAGTTATCAACATTCTACTAGTAACTAGCCTGGTGAAAGATATTGTGACTATGATGACGTTACCTCGTGCGTGGTTGCAGGTTCCCCTTGGTTCATCCTAAGTCGATCGTTTCTCGAATATTGCGTTCTTGGATGGGATAACCTTCCTCGGACGCTTCTTATGTATTTTAACAACATTGTGTTATCACAAGAAGGATACTTTCACTCTGTCATTTGCAATTCAAACGAGTTCAAGAACACAACTGTCAATAGTAATCTAAGATTTATGATGTGGGATGATCCTCCAAAGATGGAACCCCTTTTCTTCAATGCATCAAACTTCGATGTCATGGCTGAAAGTGGAGCTGCCTTCGCTCGAAAGTTTCATAAAGATGACGCCGTGCTGGACATGGTCGATAAAAAACTCTTGGAGCGGGGACGCAACCAACTTACTCCTGGAGCATGGTGCTCGGGTCGAAGGAACTGGTGGATGGATCCCTGCTCTCAATGGAGTGATGTCAATATCTTGAAATCTGGATCTCAAGCTAAGAAGTTTGAAGAGTCTGTGAAGAACCTTCTGAACGACTGGAACGCCCAACCGAATCAATGCCAATGAAAGGCAATAGAATGAAAAGATTGAGCCAGGGGTCGACTCGGTCGCAGGTCCTGGCGCATCATTTTCAGAAGCCTGTGAGGTAAATGGATACATGAGATCAAAATATTCAGATTTTGGGGGTGGGGACTTAGCCATGTTCATAACAGGTTAGAGAAGATGAGGAAACAAGAGGCATATTGTTGAGGT
The DNA here is from genome assembly GCA_018691285.1 of Cucurbita argyrosperma subsp. sororia. NCBI lineage: Eukaryota > Viridiplantae > Streptophyta > Magnoliopsida > Cucurbitales > Cucurbitaceae > Cucurbita > Cucurbita argyrosperma. The sequence goes on along the minus strand of CM031884.1, from coordinate 15,741,004 downwards.
TTTGGGATATATAATGTATTTATTTAAGAGCCCCACAATTTATTCAAACAATACCACTATTTTTCCCTTACTACCACTTCCAAACTTCACTGTGAACTGCTTTTTTTTTTTTTTGAATCATAATTCATTCATTAAATTCTCAATTTTTGTGTTGCCAATCACCCTCTTTCTCTATTAATTTTAGGATAAATTTGACAAAAAAAAAAAAAAACCTATTTAAATTCCCGATTTACAAGCTGAAGTTGAGGTTGAGAAGTATAAACGGCCGCAAAGGGATCTGGAGCGAACATCCTTCACTGAGATCCTCAAAGCTCCAAACTTTTTTTGATTTCTCTTCTTCATCTCTCGTTAACTTGCTGCCTTTTTACTTATATTCGCTGATTTTCCAATGGGTTTCCGTCAATCCCTCAGTTCGCTTCGTAGATTACCTCGAAGAACAAGTTCTTTCCACTCGCTACGATCTTCTTCTTACACTACCGCTTCATCGAGATCAGTTTCGCGTTCACCAGCAATTACCAGAAACCAAACTCCTATCTGTACTTCGTTCCGTTGTAATGATCATTCAACTGGGGTTATTCCGAATCGCAGTTACGCCTCTCACCATTTCAGCGATCATGGTACAGAGCACAGCAAACAGGATTCGGACGCCGACGAAATTTCAATCATGGCAAGTGTTGAGATTGCCCAGGATGCTGAAAAAATCTGTAAGTTGCTTACGAAAAGCCCTAGTTCTTGCATTGAATCATTACTTGATGGTGCTTCAATCGAGGTGTCGCCGGCTCTGGTTGTTGAGGTGCTGAAGAAGATGAGCAATGCGGGACTTCTTGCGCTGTCGTTTTTCAGGTGGGCCGAGAAGCAGAAAGGCTTCAAACACACAACGGAGAGCTACAACTCGTTAATCGAATCCCTCGGTAAGATCAAACAGTTCAATGTGATTTGGAATTTGGTGAATGATATGAAACGGAAAGGGATTTTAAGTAGAGAAACGTTTGCTTTAATTTCTCGAAGATATGCTCGAGCTAGAAAGGTTAAAGAAGCAATCGAGGCATTTGAGAAGATGGAGAAGTTTGGATTCCAACTGGGAATATCAGATTTCAATAGACTAATTGACACCCTGAGCAAATCGAGAAACGTTGGGCATGCACAAGAGGTGTTTGATAAAATGAAGCACAGAAGGTTCAAGCCTGATATCAAGTCTTACACAATTCTATTAGAAGGATGGGGTCAGGAGCAGAATTTGTTGAGGTTGAATGAGGTTTATAGGGAGATGAGAGACGATGGGTTTGAACCGGACGTCGTGATGTTCGGTATAGTTATCAATGCACATTGCAAGGCGAAGAAGTATGATGAAGCTATTCAGTTGTTTCACACAATGAAAGCTAAGAATGTCAAGCCATCACCTCATGTGTTCTGTACCTTAATCAACGGTTTGGGTTCTGAGAAAAGATTGAATGAGGCTCTAGAGTTTTTCAAACAATCAAAGTCGAGTGGCTATGCTCCGGAGGCACCGACTTATAATGCCGTGGTGGGGGCTTACTGCTGGTCGATGAAGATGGCTGATGCATATAGGACGGTTAACGACATGAAAAAACTAGGCATCGGTCCAAATTCGAGGACTTATGACATCATATTACATCATTTGATAAAGGCTGGGAGATCAAAAGAAGCTTATTCTGTTTTCGAGAGAATGAGTAGGGAGCCAGGGTGTGAACCAGCTTTGAGTACATATGAAATCATGGTGAGAATGTTATGCAATAAGGAGCGAGTAGACATGGCGATTCGGATTTGGGATCAAATGAAGGCCAGAGGAGTTCTTCCGGGAATGCATATGTTTTCAACATTGATTAACAGCTTGTGCCACGAGAACAAGTTAGAGTGTGCCTGCAAATACTTTGAAGAGATGCTGGATTTGGGTATTCGGCCGCCAGCAACAATGTTTAGCAATCTGAAACAGGCTCTTCTTGATGAGGGCAGACAGGATACAGCTTTACTTCTGGTAGAGAAACTCGATAGACTAAGAAAGGCACCATTGCACGGTTGACATTCACAATGGAATGGTTGGAAAAGCTGTCAATTTGTTGATATCAACCGAAGATGATTCGTTTTGAATCTTTCTGCAAAATGGGTGTAAGATGTGATGAGATATGGGAAGATTTTGATAGCAAAATATGAAGAATCTTTATACTCTTGATTAGCCAAGGAACTCGAAAGAAGTCGGTACTTCTAACCCTCTAATGCTTTTTGTGTTATTGATTATTGATTACTTACTTGCATATGAATATTTGTGCATCTGGAAAGATTTATTTAATCGTCTCATGTTTATAGATGTCATGCAATATAGATTGTTTTTGGAAAGATTAGAACAAAATTGATCCAGAAAGTAGAAACATATCATACAATCAAACAAAATAGAATCAAATGAAACAGACAGTTACAGATGATGAACAATTCATTACCTGAAAACAGAGAAATGGTAATGTGCTACAGCTTGATTTGTGTTGCTTTCACTTGCATCCCCATTTCAGATCTTTTCGTTTTCTTTTGCATCTCAAGAATTCCCCCAATGCCATGAACGACTATCCTCTCGCTGTAGAACATGTCAGGAAAGATAACCGACATGTTGTTCACCATCAAAACACCACCACTCCGATTCACATTGATGCCAAACCCTCTCAAGTACGTCCTTACTTCAGTTCCATCCGAAAATTCTGCCAGATCCGACCATCGTAGTTTGCAGGGGACGACATGCGGGCGAAAGATTGATCTCCAATCCGAGAAATTACATTCATCAAAGAACCATCGGGCGGAGCGAAAATCGTCAACGCCGGTTCTTTATGAAACCCTAGAAACTGCAGCTCGAGAAAAGAAACCATCACCGATAAGCCTCTGTTTCTCAGCACCGCCGCCAGAGGCCCGATCGGATCGCTTTGAATCGAAGAACTGCGGCAGTCAAGATCAGGCCGGATGATTCTCTTGGTATACACGTCCCAACTCTCGAAGAATGGATTGAAGAACTTCTCGATTCCAAAGATTATGAGAGATCCATCGTCGTAGAGCGGCGGCTTATCAACGGTAACATTGTTGAGTGAAATCTGATCACCAATGTTAGTGAGGTGAGGAATCGGTCGGAAAGCATGGTGGAGATCTTGGCGCCGGAGGGTAGATATCGGAGGCTCTGAAAAGATAAGGCGTGAGGAAGGAGGTGGTACTGGAGAAGGGAGAGGGGCGATTGAGGACGTTTGGGAGTGAGTCCCACGTTGATTAATTTAGTGGAAGATCATGGGCTTATAAGTGAGTAATATTATCTCCATTGGTACGAGGCCTTTCGGGGAAGCCCAAAACAAAGTCATGAGAGCTTATACCCAAAGCAAAGCCATAAGGCCTTTTGTGATGAGTCGTGATTCTTAACATGATATCAAAGCCTCAACTAAGGGGAGGCTATTCGAGAGCTCCATAAGTTTCAGGGGATGCTTATAGTGTACTTTGTTCGAGAGCTCCATGAGTCTCAGGAGAGGCTTATAGGGTTTATAAGTGAGGAATACTACTATCTCTATTGGTACGAGGCTATTCGAGAGCTCCATAAGTCTCAGGGGAGGTAGTGGGAAGCGAGCTGGAGAGTGAGAGCCATGGCTTCCGAGATGGCTTCGGGAGAGAGGGAAGAGAAGAGGAGTGAGGAGGCCATTGGAGAGAGAAAGGGCAGGGATAGGGGGATTCGGCGGGAAATATTGACTTGTTAACTACGTTGGGATGGGGTCATTGGACGGTTACTCCAACTCAAAAAAGCAGTTTTTTGAAACATTTGAAATGGTAGAATAATTCTTGTGATTAAAAATTTTGTTTATGAAGTCTAAACAAATATTTAGACAAAAGAATGTCTAATAATCAATTAACGTGTTTGGTGTTTGATATTGCAGGACAAAGATCGTCATAATTTCACAAAAAAGAAATACTTGTCGTCCATTGCCGTGTGTTTGGAAACAAATGTTTTGGGATCCCATTTCGTAGTAAAGATGGATAATAGTGTCATTTGTCACTTCTTTGACCAACCGAAGTTGACGTCAAAACAAGCTTGATGACAAGAATCATAGTAGAGTTCGACTTTAGGTTCGAACATAAAACAGGAAAGACTAATCAAGTGGTCAACGTGCTGAGTTAGAAGAGCAAGAAAGACTAATCAAGTGGTCAACATGCTGAGTTAGAAGAGCAAACATATGACCTTGTGCATGTTGGCCCATATTCATGTAAGTAAGATCGATGGGTCAATGCGCGACATCACAAGGGAACACTTGTATAAAGACCCTTCGGCAAAAACTGTTGTTAATCTAGCAAAAGTCAAGAAGACTAGACAATTTTGGGTCGAGGGAGACCTTCTACTGACAAAAGAAAATATATTGTATGTCTCAAGAACGGAAAAATTGAGGAAGAAGCTCATCAAGGAATGTTAAGATACTTTATGGACCAGACACCCTAGGTGGCAACGAACTTATGCATTGGTCAAGTAAGGGTACTTTTGGCTAAACATGCGTGATGACATAATGCAGTATACAAAGACGTGTCTCACCTACCAACAAGATAAAGTCGAGAAGGCCAAGGTCTTGGACTCCTTGAACCCCTGCCAGTGCTGACAAGACCTTGGAAAAGTTTGTCACTGGACTTCATAACACACCTCTCGAAAATAGGCAAATATGAAGTCATCTTAGTTATCATAGTCAGGTTCTAGAAATACGTCATGTTCGTTTCCACCTCCAAAATGTGCTCGACCGAATTAACAGCCCAATTATTCTTCAAACATATTGTAAAGTTATGAGAAATTCTGTCGAGCATCATTAGTGACAGAGACGATAGATTCATCGAAATGTTATGGATCGAGTTATTCACATTCCTGGAGTCAACTTTAAACATCTGCTCAAGCTACCATCCTCAAATTGACGGACAGACAGAACGGTTCAACTACTTGCTTGAAGAATACTTGCATCACATTGTTGACGTTCGTCAGAAGAATTAGGTACAAGTGCTAGATGTGGCTCAATTATGTTTCAATTGCCAAACAAGTTCATTTACTGAGAAGAGCCCCTTCGAAATTGTAAGTGGACGACAACCCGCAGCCTTGCCCATATTATGATCATCCATATGCAGGGAAGAATCCTCAAGCCCAAAACTTCACAGAGAGAATGGAAGCAAACAAAAGATATAGTCTGAGCTTATTTGGAGAAAGCTTCCGAACACGTAGAGAAATGGGTGGATAAGAAGCGTTGCCCCCTCTAATTTCGAGTAGGGGATCAAGTACTTATCAAATTGATGCTGGAACTGATGGTGTTAATATAACACATGCGGAAGCAATTTGGATCTTAGGCACTTTTCGAACATCAATTATTGTAAATAACTAGCATGTTCATAAGTATTAAAACTTAATAAGTTTAAATACTAACCTTTTGTAGTTCAAACTCCTTTTGCCTCACGAACCGGTTTCGAACCACCACTAATGTCTTCTCCACTATCCTCCGGCCTTAGAACGGGATTGTGGAATCCGATGAGTGACTAAAGCTTGGGAGGGATTTTGTATATGTGAAAGAGAGTGTTTGTCTCAAGGTGTTTTTTCATCAAGATGAAGAAGAAGAATTTTCTCCAAGTATCATGATCACTCTATTTAAAGAGTCAAGTTTGCATGTTCATGCAAACTTGAGATCACCAAATTTTGACACTTAAAATTCCACTCAAATGTTTGGGATTATGTGGCAAGCATGCATGTTTGAGTTAACCAAATTTTGACACTCAAAATTCCACTCAAACTTGTGGGGTTTATTTGGCAAACATGCAAGTTTGGTTAAACCAAATTTTGACACCTCAAAATTCCACTAACATGGATTTTTCCATGAGATGAAAGTCAACATTTTGACTTTCTTCATTTTAATTCAACAATTAATTTGAATAATGAATTTCAAATTAAAGTAACATTAAATGATTAATTAAACTATTTAATTAATATTTAATATTAATTCAAATGCCAATCCCAATCAATTCCGACACATAATTGATTAAGATATTTAAATCTTATTTAAATATCTCAGATTCTCTCTTTTCGTTTAATTCGTAAATAAAACAAAATTGCGGTTAAATATATCGTATATATGTAACGCATATTCCCTAATTTGAATTCGAACACTTCGAACTCACTCGTCACATTGTTCTATGGTTTAGTCCGATATGAGCTAGCAGAGGGACCTAATGGACCTATAGATCATGGGCTCCAACGATCCAAGATTAACCGATTAAACTCATTAACCTGGTTAACCAACATTCGTTAACTACTAGGACACTCCACTATAGCCTAGTAGTTGCACTCCCCTCACTATAGATATATTTCTGTCCATCTGATATAACCATGATTAGTAAGTCGATCCTTCACAGGTTGTTCGTAACTAGAGCTGGGTCAATTTACCGTTTTACCCCTGAAGTTACTTCTTGTTCCTTATGTCTCACTGATCCTCTAATGAACAATTGGTTTGTGGTCCAACCAGTAAACCGAATCCCTCTCAGGCCAATGAGAGGGTGGGGCCCCTTGTTCAAGACTGGAGTCAGTGCTTAAGGGAACTACCTTTCTTCTATCCCTAAAAGTGGGTAGGAGTGAATTCCGTCTTGCACCCCACGTCCCCAGCCATTCACCCAGTCTTACCCCTGAAATGGGAGGCCTGTTGAGTCGGCGAACTAGAGCCACTCTCACCCATGCAAATCTAAGGATAATTCCGAATAAACAGGAGTTCATGGTTAGCTCAGGATTAAAACCGAGTTACCTAGGTTATCGAATGAAAAGAAAATCAGTCTCAACAGTAAACGACTTTATAAAGTGAGAGTGGTTTTCTTCATGGTCCGATCTTATGCAATACTCATTGCATAGGACGCCCCCACTCACATGTTTCCACATGCACAATTTAGTGATCACATTGTTTATATCATATACAAAAGTGGGCCGCATCCATAGTGTCCCCAGAATAAGGTACTCAGCCTTATCCTTATACTATAGATCATTTTGACTATATACTTGAACTTGATCCACTCTTATGTCTCTACATATAGTTCAAGTAATCATACTATAGCCAGAGTGTTCTTAGTTTATTGGATTTAGATTAATGATCGTAAAGTTCACTTTATTCAATAACAATTTTTTACTAAATAAACATCAATAATAACTTTATTGAAAATAGAATATATCTTTGTTTACAAACTATGAGTTTTAGGACATAAAACCCAACAAACTCCCACTTGGACTAAAACTCTAGTTGGGTTTTATAACGTTGAGTAGAGAGAAATACAATAAACTAGGGCATCACATACTGATGCCTTTTCTCCCACTTGCCCTAAATTACATAACTCGTAGTCCTAGACTCACTAGGTGCCCTTCAAACACTTTAGCCGTGAGGGGCTTTGTAAATGGATCAGCAATGTTGTGCTCTGAAGCTATCTGTGTGACGATCACATCTCCTCGTTGCACAATCTCCCTTATGAGATGATATTTGCGTTCAATATGTTTTCCTCGCTTATGGCTTCTTGGTTCTTTTGAATTTGCAACTGCTCCACTGTTATCACAATAAAGAGTGACGGGAAGATGCATATTTGGAACGACTTCCAAATCAGTTAAGAACTTCCTAAGCCATACAGATTCTTTCGCTGCTTCACAAGCAGCAACATACTCAGCCTCCATGGTAGAATCAGCAATGCAACCTTGCTTTATGCTTCTCCATATTATTGCTCCTCCGTTCAGAGTGAAGACAGATCCTGATGTCGATTTCCTCGAATCTACATCGGTCTGAAAATCTGAGTCAGTGTACCCTGTAAGGATCAGATCCTTAGCACCGTACATTAGCATATAGTCCCTCGTTCTCCTAAGATACTTGAGGATATTCTTAACGGCAGTCCAATGAGCACGTCCCGGATTGGACTGATATCTGCTGACAATTCCCACAGCATAGCATATGTCGGGTCGGGTACATAGCATGGCATACATCAGACTACCGACCGCTGATGCATAGGGAATGTGTTTCATATCCTCAACTTCTTGAGGTGTCTTAGGACTTTGTTCCTTCGACAAATGAACTCCATGCCTGAAAGGTAATAATCCTTTCTTGGAGTCCTGCATCTTATATCGAATCAACATTTTGTCGATGTACGATGCTTGGGACAATGCTAGTGTTTTGTTCTTGCGATTCCGAACAATTTGGATTCCAAGAACAAACTGAGCCTCTCCCAAATCTTTCATTTGGAATTGTGTCGCCAGCCAATGCTTAATGTCAGTCAGAATTCCCACATCATTTCCAATGAGTAGGATATCGTCAACGTACAACACCAGGAAAGCTACTGTAGAGTTGACTATCCTTTTATAAACACAAGGTTCGTCAACATTCTGTTTAAAGCCATAAGATTTGATCGCAGTATCAAACTTTATATTCCAGGATCGAGATGCTTGCTTCAACCCATAAATGGATCTTTTAAGCTTGCAAAAACTCTTTGCTCGTGATCCTGTTCAATGAACCCCTCTGGTTGAGCCATATAGATACTCTCTTCAAGATTGCCGTTTAGAAAAGCTGTCTTAACATCCATTTGCCAAATTTCATAATCATAAAATGTGGCAATAGACAAGAGTATTCTTATTGATTTAAGCATAGCAACAGGAGAGAAGGTTTCTTCATAGTCCACCCCCTCTCTTTGGGTATAACCCTTTGCTACTAGTCGTGCTTTAAAGGTCTGTACCTTACCGGTTTGGTCTCGTTTCTTCTTATAGATCCATTTGCAACCAATAGGTTTTACCCCATCCGGTTGATCTACAAGTTCCCAGACTGAATTGAAGTACATTGACTCCATTTCAAGATTCATGGCTTTAATCCACTGATCTCTATCCTCATCATTCATTGCCTGTTTATAGGTCAATGGATCCTCAACGCCATCATCAGGTATGATGACTTGAGTTTCTGCCAAACCCAAGTAACGATCGGGTTGAGTTATAACCCTCCCACTACGTCGAGGCATTCTCAACTCTTGAGAAGGATGTGATTGACCAGAAGTGTCAGCTCCATCAACAACTCTGGTTGAAGGACCAGCTTGATCAACAACTCTTATTGTTTTATCAGTAGCTTCTTTAGAAATCTCACTTAATACTAGTTTGCTACGAGGTTGATGATTTCTTACGTGGTCTTCCTCTAAGAATGTAGCGTTCGTTGATACAAACACTCTATTTTCTTGAGGATCATAAAACAAACCACCTTTCGTCTCTTTGGGGTATCCTACGAATAGACATAATTTTGAACGACGTTCTAATTTCTTGGGATTTTGCAACAACACATGTGCTGGACATCCCCAAATTCTGAAGTGGCGTAAACTACCTTTACGCCCTTTCCATAACTCATAAGGTGTTTCTGAAACACTCTTAGTAGGAACCATGTTCAAAATGTATGTAGCAGTCTCCACTGCATATCCCCAAAATGGATCGGGTAATTGAGCGAAACTCATCATAGACCGAACCATGTCTAATAGAGTTCTATTTCTCCTTTCTGATACACCATTTTGTTGAGGCATACCAGGGGCTGAGAGTTGAGACCTTATTCCATGTTCTATCATATAGTCCTGAAATCTTAAATCCATGTACTCTCCTCCTCGATCTGATCGAAGTGTTTTAATAGTTTTACCTAATAGATTCTGAACCTCAGTCTTATACTCTCTGAATTTTTCAAGAGCTTCGGACTTGTGATGCATTAGGTAAAGATAGCCATACCTTGAATAATCATCAATAAAACTGATGAAATATTCATACCCCCCTCGTGCTTTGACATTCATTGGACCACAGAGATCTGTATGCACGAGTTCTAAGGTTTCTTTGGCTCTATAACCTTTTTCGCAAAATGATCGTTTAGTCATTTTACCTTCAAGACAAGACTCACATGGAGGTAAAGAATTGTCTTCTAACTTATTTAGAAGTCCTCTTTTAACCAATCTCTCAATCCTATTGAGATTAATGTGGCCTAGTCTTAAATGCCAAAGATAGGTATTAGGAGAAATCTTTTGTCGTTTATTTTGAGTTTCTGCTGTTTTAAACATCTCAGTATTTAAAATAGCTTTTGTTTTGCTCGGTTTTAACATATATAAGTTGTTTTCTAGTTTTGCAGAACAAATATGAATACCTCTTTTGCAAATGAACACTTCATTAATTTCAAAAGATACTTTATACAACTGTTCTAATAAACAAGAGATGGATATTAGATTTCTTTTCATTCCTGGAACAAAAAGTACATTATCTAATATAATGAATCTATCTCCAAAAAACAACTTTAAATTTCCCACTGATCTTGCTGAGACAACCTCTCCTGTTCCAACCCTGAGTGTTATCTCTCCATCCGCAAGCATTCTCCAGGAGCTAGTTTCCTGGTAAAAAGAACAAATATGATTAGTCGCCCCGAATCTAGTATCCAAGTTGAGTTGTCATACTCTACTAAACACATTTCTACAACGAGTAAATCATATTTACCTTGTTGTGTCTTTTCGGCTTTCTTCTCTGCAAGGTATTTTGGGCAATTTCTCTTCCAATGCCCGTTTTCGTTGCAATGGAAACATTTTCCTTTATCTGCTTTTTGAACCTTGTTCTTGCGGTTAGTAGGAATCTTATTTTTCCCTTTTCCCTTCTTCTTCATCAAAACACTTTTAGAAGTTGAAGGTCCAGACTTATTTTTGGAGGACGATCCTCGTAGTAATTTCTTGGAGATGGCAACATTTGCTTCTCCTGTTTGTCCCTTGTTTGTTAAGAGGGACTGATAAGTCTGTAGCTCATTAAGAAGAGCAGTCAAGTTATATTCTATTTTGTTCATAACCACATTGGTGCGGAACTGGAAGAAGCTCTTCGGAAGAGACATCATTATAAAACTGACTTGACTCTTCTCATCAATGACAGCTTCATTTTCTTCTGCCACATTGAAATGGACCATCATGTCCAAGACATGTTCTCTAACTGAGGTCCCTTCTTTCATACGGCAGTTGTAAATGTATTTTATGGCTTCATGTCTAAGGGAGAAGGACGGTTGTCCAAACATCCCTTTTAGAGATTCCATAATCTCTTTAGCAGTACCCATAACATCGTGTTTCTTAGCCAAAACATCAGATATGCTGGCTAGAATGTACACTCGGGCTTTGTCATTTGCCTTTATCCATCTGTCATATGCATCCCGAGCTGTTCGGTTTGCATTTGAGTTTGGGTTTGGAGGACACTCCTCAGTTAAAACAAACTTTAAATCATCAATGACTAGTATTGTGTTTAGGTTTGATTTCCAAGTTGTGTAGTTGTCGCCGTTTAATTTCTCAGAAGCGAGTAATTGTACTATTGAGTTTGTCATGCTGTGATAAAGAAAATTCTATTAGTGATTTGACTTAATCCTGTTTAATCCAATCAGGTTTAGCAAATATAATAATGCACCCAAATCATTATTAATTTGCAACGATACTTTAGTGAGTTAGAGTAACTGCTACCGAGGGGCAGTCAATCACTCATTCACTAAACCAAGACATTCTTGACTTAAACACTAATTCCAGAATAACTCTTGTTCCTATAGTGTTTTAGTTATCGCTATTTTGGTCAAGAATATACTAACTCTTAGTAATTCTTCGCAAGTGTGACCCACCAATTTCAGACCTCAGAAATCGGTCCCAACAAACGCTATCGAATGAGAAAGCCAAAGTTGGGAATGGACTTAAGAAATCCTATCCATTTCTGGAGTTTGCGTTGTTCCGACTCCCATGTTACGACCCTCCGAATGGGTAGTTGCTCTAGGGCAACATGCAGGCGGAACATGGGAATCTCACGGTGCAACCTAGTGGTGGAGACCATAGGACGTGTTGACTTCCTTCTCCCACTTACTATAAATACTTTCTCAATTCACCTTGTTATTGACTCATGCAAATACCTTCCGAATGGAGGACGCTCCCAGGGCGACACGAGGCCGAGCATGAATCTCACTGTGAATTTTACAGAGAGCGTGAAGAGAAAACGATGTATCTTATACACCTTTTTCCTCCCACTAAGTATTTTAGATGGTTGGGTATACTCTTTACTTAAGTATATTCCGGCTAATTAAATATAACTTAAGTCTAGGTGATTTTTCTAAATCTTACATCACTTAAGCATGCTCATAAAACTGGGCTAACTAAGCTCAAGTACTGGTCCGATCTCCAGGTAGTGGGTGTTCCGTAAACCGTCAACTTAAGTACCTTCAACCTTAGACAAGATCGTGCCAGGTGAGCTTTCTCGTAACCGCAATTTTATAAGACATCGACCCTTTTTAACTGTTAAAATTGATCGTGCTCGGTTCTTAACCCTTAGTGAGCATGCACTTAACTTTATTATAGATTTTAACGTCTACCTCATTTTATGACGTTGAAAATAACCTATAACATGCTTTATATAACAATTTATATAATCATCCATTCCATGCAATAATATAACAATTATATCTATCACTCATGGAACCCTAAGACATGCATACTATACATTATAACACTTATAACATACTTGGAATGCATGAAACATGCTTAGCCTATGGTGGGATTTTAAATCTATATGACATACTTTATGCATATACATTTTCTATTTAATTAAAACATACATTCATAATGCATAATTAATTAAACACACTAAAGTGGGTTGGTTTTGGCATTTTAAAGCAAGTAATTAACTAAATTATTACATTAATAATTAAAAATAACTTGAGCCGCTCCCGAGGATCACGAACTGGACAAACCAACCCTTAAAAATGTTCAATCGGTCCCCAACGACAGAAAAAACACCCGAACCGCCTCTTCCATCTTCTTCGGTTCAGCTTGCTTATCTCTTCCATTTTCGATCAATTACAACCTAAAATGGACTCTAATGACTCCATAAAAATTACAGACCTTTCTTCATTCATTAAAGCCCATACACCTTAGGCTTATTACAATAATTGTATCAAATGGAAGCATAAAAAAAATGCCAAAACCAAAACCATCCACTTTAGCAACCACAAATTTCATGCATGAAATGGTACCCACCATGATCAAATTAATGTAAATAAAGTGCCGAAACCTTGCTCTGATACCAATTGATGGTGTTAATATAACACATGCGGAAGCAATTTGGATCTTAGGCACTTTTCGAACATCAATTATTGTAAATAACTAGCATGTTCATAAGTATTAAAACTTAATAAGTTTAAATACTAACCTTTTGTAGTTCAAACTCCTTTTGCCTCACGAACCGGTTTCGAACCACCACTAATGTCTTCTCCACTATCCTCCGGCCTTAGAACGGGATTGTGGAATCCGATGAGTGACTAAAGCTTGGGAGGGATTTTGTATATGTGAAAGAGAGTGTTTGTCTCAAGGTGTTTTTTCATCAAGATGAAGAAGAATTTTCTCCAAGTATCATGATCACTCTATTTAAAGAGTCAAGTTTGCATGTTCATGCAAACTTGAGATCACCAAATTTTGACACTTAAAATTCCACTCAAATGTTTGGGATTATGTGGCAAGCATGCATGTTTGAGTTAACCAAATTTTGACACTCAAAATTCCACTCAAACTTGTGGGGTTTATTTGGCAAACATGCAAGTTTGGTTAAACCAAATTTTGACACCTCAAAATTCCACTAACATGGATTTTTCCATGAGATGAAAGTCAACATTTTGACTTTCTTCATTTTAATTCAACAATTAATTTGAATAATGAATTTCAAATTAAAGTAACATTAAATGATTAATTAAACTATTTAATTAATATTTAATATTAATTCAAATGCCAATCCCAATCAATTCCGACACATAATTGATTAAGATATTTAAATCTTATTTAAATATCTCAGATTCTCTCTTTTCGTTTAATTCGTAAATAAAACAAAATTGCGGTTAAATATATCGTATATATGTAACGCATATTCCCTAATTTGAATTCGAACACTTCGAACTCACTCGTCACATTGTTCTATGGTTTAGTCCGATATGAGCTAGCAGAGGGACCTAATGGACCTATAGATCATGGGCTCCAACGATCCAAGATTAACCGATTAAACTCATTAACCTGGTTAACCAACATTCGTTAACTACTAGGACACTCCACTATAGCCTAGTAGTTGCACTCCCCTCACTATAGATATATTTCTGTCCATCTGATATAACCATGATTAGTAAGTCGATCCTTCACAGGTTGTTCGTAACTAGAGCTGGGTCAATTTACCGTTTTACCCCTGAAGTTACTTCTTGTTCCTTATGTCTCACTGATCCTCTAATGAACAATTGGTTTATGGTCCAACCAGTAAACCGAATCCCTCTCAGGCCAATGAGAGGGTGGGGCCCCTTGTTCAAGACTTGGAGTCAGTGCTTAAGGGAACTACCTTTCTTCTATCCCTAAAAGTGGGTAGGAGTGAATTCCGTCTTGCACCCCACGTCCCCAGCCATTCACCCAGTCTTACCCCTGAAATGGGAGGCCTGTTGAGTCGGCGAACTAGAGCCACTCTCACCCATGCAAATCTAAGGATAATTCCGAATAAACAGGAGTTCATGGTTAGCTCAGGATTAAAACCGAGTTACCTAGGTTATCGAATGAAAAGAAAATCAGTCTCAACAGTAAACGACTTTATAAAGTGAGAGTGGTTTTCTTCATGGTCCGATCTTATGCAATACTCATTGCATAGGACGCCCCCACTCACATGTTTCCACATGCACAATTTAGTGATCACATTGTTTATATCATATACAAAAGTGGGCCGCATCCATAGTGTCCCCAGAATAAGGTACTCAGCCTTATCCTTATACTATAGATCATTTTGACTATATACTTGAACTTGATCCACTCTTATGTCTCTACATATAGTTCAAGTAATCATACTATAGCCAGAGTGTTCTTAGTTTATTGGATTTAGATTAATGATCGTAAAGTTCACTTTATTCAATAACAATTTTTTACTAAATAAACATCAATAATAACTTTATTGAAAATAGAATATATCTTTGTTTACAAACTATGAGTTTTAGGACATAAAACCCAACAGTATAACTGAGTTCGAAAATAGTCAGTTGACAGGAACGTCAACCAATTAGGTAGGGGAGGATGTCACGATCATGTTCATTTAGGGCGTGTTGCTCATGCCACGCAAAACCCTCTATTTGATTTTATGTTGTATTGCCTAACTATTATATTTTCTGTTTATATGACTATTCGGTAAAATCATGTCCAGGTCTAAATCGCCTTAAAACGTACTCTAGGGAGATGCGACCAATCATCAATTCTTCCTACCATAAATTTGTATGATTGTTCGGTGAAATCATGTCTAGGCCTGCTAGACCTGAGTTGCCTCAAAATGTACATAGGGGGATGCAACTAGGTTTCAAATTCTTCCTACCTGAAGTTATATGTTATCTAAGTCGCTATATTGTTTTTCTCGCTTAAAGCCTATAATATTTATTTCAAACTTTCTTTCAAATCTTGCTTTCAAACTCTCTTTCAAAAATCTCTCTACCCCCATTTCTAAAACTTTCTTCTCAAAATAGGGCCAGAGACTTAACCATATGTCACTAGGCCGTAGGCGACGCGATTATGAATTGACTTAACTCACTTAGTGCTGAGAGTAAGTATCGCACAATCGCTAGTCCGCTGCCAAGAATATTGTGATTGCAATACTTTCCACCACACGTGGGCCTTGTGACCTAAGTGATCTACCCTATGACACATACGGGTATCACAGTGTGGATGAGCATTGTGAGATGAGCGTCTCATACAACTTCCTTTGAAATGGGTCCTTCAAGAACAGTGTCAGACGGAATGAGTGTTTTGACATTGGGCCTAGCGTCGAAGGTTGGATTATACACCCGCTATCTAGAACAGATTTCGTAACTAATTTGACATGGATCCGAGAGGGTCCAATGCCTTGATAGAATTTTAATGGGTGGGTGTTCAGGATGTCCCAATGTTATGAGAGACACATTGGCCAGTTCCAATAGACTTGTCTGAGTAAGCCAAGATGCCCAAGTTATGTCGAGACATGGGATGGATCACGATGCATGGGTTGGTTGATGAGAACCAAGATAATGACGATGATCGGCTCTGGGACTCTAGCCAACTTGCCTTTCCACTAAGATCCTTGGGTGGAGCCAAAATGTCACCAATCTCTCACACTTTATTCTAAGGAGAATTATCTAGAAACTTTCCTCTTTCGATTCCTTTAGAATTTTCTTTCAAGAGGCTCCCACAAGCATTGGTTTTGTGTTCGAATCATAGTAGGGAAGAACTTGTGGAATGTGAAAGAAATTTTGCATTGTTGCAATATATCAAGGAAGTTTGCAAGCTGCGATTTCTACAAACGTAGAATATTTGCTCTCATATTTATTGCTTTCTTTTAATTCTTAATAAAATCAAAACGGTTCCCAATACTTCTACTATAAGGATGAAGAGTTCATTCCCATCAAGACGCTCATCTCGCAACTCTCGCCCATGCTGTGAAACACGGTAGCTCAGTTAGGTCATAGGGCCCAGGGGTGGTGGAGAGCTAACACTATGCCTCCCCCTAAGGTACAATTTAAGGCATTTTCAATCTTCCTAGAGTAGACGTGATTTTAACAAACGGTCATACGACCTCGTGGAACATTCATCTAGTGTTCGATTGACACAAAATTTGGCAGGCATTCATATTTCATATGGACCAACTTAACTCTAGAGCCACATGCCTGAATTTTCTCTAGAACCTCGACTTTTGAGGTTAAGATCTGAGGCCTTGCCCGACCTTGACACTTACATTGACATTGTTGTCTTTGTCTTGCTTATGCCTCATCTTGATTTTCATGCACATCTCTGTGGTGTGTTGGATGATGCACCATCCTCCTCAGTCATGTGCCTCTAATGGTCTGGGCATAGAAGAATCGTGAGATACGGTGAGACCATCCAAACTTAGAGAGTTGAAATTGAGATTCCTTAAGACGTAAAACCATGTTAAGATTGCCAAACCACCCTAGAGATCTAATAAACCACCACGACCATGCTAGAAGACAAAGGTAGCCTCCTAGGCCTATAGCAGCTGGTATGTGTTTGAGGAGCTTCCACTTCCCTTCTCACTCCGGAACGATATTGTTGAGTTAAGCATAATGTTGGTTAGGGACGTTTGACTAGGTAGTTTGTTAGATTACCGAGTGTGGTGGATTTGTTTTGTGGTTGGGCGTTGATCATGTGAGTAGTCAGTAATTACCCAATACAGAGGATTCGTTCTGTGAGTGGACATTGATTATGCGGCTAGCTAGTGGAGATGACATGTACCGGGGGTTGCACTCCCCAACCAGTCATGTAATGGATTCGCTAGCTAGCCTCCAATGGAAGACGAGCAGACTTGTACTCACCATATTGTCCCTACCTGGTATGAAGTCCTTTGAGGTAGTGCATCATCTACAGATAACAGTTACGACTGCGAAAGCCAAGCTAGCTATCGAAGCCTATGAATAGAAAGAGCTAGATCCCTAGAGCCTAGAGTAAAGCCCATGATCTCCTGCTAGGTAAGGATGCTATAAAAACCTACAAATATGTGCTTACTGTTATATTTATACACTCATCCCTTTCTACACTTTCTTTTTCAGCTGCGTGACAACGCTGGTTGAGGTGAGGGGATGACTCAAGAGCTTAGTAGCCATAGAGGAAAGTTGACCCGAGGTGTTTGTCTGGTCCACACATATTGTAGTCAACATTCCACATTTATCTTTTGTATCCGGACCTAAACTCATTTCCTTTTTTAACGAACAATTCAAGTATAAGTGCATGTATTCCATTTTAGGTTGATTTTTTTTTTGGCAATTTTCTTCCATTGTTTTCTCATACCTCCATCTTTTATGCAAGTCTAGTAGTTACATCCGGTCTTTTTATGCGTCAAATTCGAGGTGTGACAAATAATGAGCTGGATTCACGTGAAATGCTTTAGAAATCTTTGATAATGTCTATTTTATTCGAGAATATGATTAATTAGAATTTTATATGATCAACCTTTTATGAATCTCAAATTTCTAAATATAAAGTTAAGTATTATATAACACTTTCATTAAATCTTTATGATTCATATTTTATTTTACCTACCCATTTATTAAAGTATAAAATGGTGGGCATTACCTATTTTATTATTTGATTGAAAAAATCAGTACATTTAAAGAAAATATAAAATACTTGAAACTTGTATAAATACAGTTACAAAAATTGAAATATATTATCTCAAGGCTTAAATAATGTTAATTAGAATGTTTTTATTATATTGCCAAAATTTAAGTCAATTTACATTTTTATGTTACAATATTTCATTTCACCAATGAGTTTAAAATGCTTGGTTGAGACATATTGGTTTGAAAAAGAAAAGAAAAGATAAGAGCTAAAAATTGGAAGAACAAAATTAACTTCTTTCTCATTTGGACTAATTAAAGTTTGTGGTTAAAACCATATATTGAACGAAATCGAGCCAAATTTGATTGAGCGATGACAAGCCTTATCCGACCGTCATTACGAGATCAACACAAACAAAAAATTAAAATTTTTGTAGCAAAGAGTTGTCTTTCGATGATTGGCGACAATACACAAAAGGTCAAATGTTTTTTTTGTAGCTAAGAGTTCACTACTTGCACTCAAAGCTTATGTTTTGGTTTCGTTTGGTTATTTATATGCCCATATAGACCAAACTTCCACAGTTCAAGGTGTTCTTTCTCTCTCTCTCTCTCAAAGTTGAGGGAATTAAGCAAAATTAGAAGATGGGTTTAGTTGATTTTCTTTCCGATTATGTTTCATACCGTTTTGGTTCGAGAAAAAATAAGAGACGAAAGCCGAACCAGGTAATGCTCATGTATGATGATTTTCTCTGTGTTTGTTTTGAAAGTGAGAGGTTACGAATGTGAAATTGTCTACTTTGAGCATAAACTTTTACTCCCTCCCAACAATCCTCTCTTCGAACAAAGTTCACCATAGAACCTTCTCTGAGGTCTATGTAGCCCTTGAATAGCCTCTTCTTAATCGAGGCTCGACTCCTTACTCTGGAGCCCTCGAACAAAGTACATCATTTGTTCGACACATGAGTCACTTTTGACTACACCTTCAAAACTTACCACTTCTTTGTTTGAGAATTTTATTGACATGACTAAGTCAAGGGCATGACTCTAATACCATGTTAGGAATCACGAACCTCCACAATGATATGATATTGTCCACTTTGAGTATGAACTCTCGTGAATTTGTTTTTGGGTCTTCGCAATGGAGATAGAGATGTATTCCTTACTCATAAACTCATGATCATTTCTTAAATTAGCAAACGTGGACTCCCTCCCAACATCCTCAACGTTGGAATGGGTTTGTGATATTATTTTGTATCATTTTGATTTACAGACAGTAGAAATCATGGTGAAGATGGACTGTGATGGGTGTGAAAGGAGAATTAAAAATGCTGTTTCCTCCATCAAAGGTCTCCCCTTTCTACTCTTTGATTTATACGCGTTCTTACCCAATTGAGTTATGTTAAGCAATACTAAAAAGACACGAACAACGACTTAATTACAATGTATTACGACTCCTTTTCCCCTTGTTTGTTTGATATTTCACTGATTCCTGATAAGGAGTGAAGTCAGTGGAGGTGAACAGGAAGCAAAGCAAGGTAACAGTGATTGGATATGCTGAACCAAGCAAGGTTCTAAAAAGGGTTCAAAGCACAGGAAAGAAGGCTGAGTTTTGGCCTTATGTCCCCTACAACTTGGTGGCTTATCCTTATGTTGCTCAGGCTTACGACAAGAAGGCGCCTGCCGGGTACGTAAAGAACGTCACTCAAGCGCTCTCGGTTGCGGAGGCACCCGACGAGAGGTTGATAATGATGTTCAGCGATGAAAATCCTCATGCTTGTTCTATTATGTAAGAAAATGTATGGTTTGAACATGGAGGATTAGGGTTTGTATGCTACATGTTTTGCTGAAGAGAAAGATGGTAGTGGCTGTATCATGGTAGAAAGATGGTAGTGGTTTGAATCTACATGTTTTTCAAGTACCAAAACTATTATCGCCCAAATCCATATACATTCAAACCAATAACTTAACATGTGAGCATAAATTCAAACTACCTCTTAAGAGCATAAATTCAAAGCATAAAAGCGTGGAAGGGATAAAAAACAATAAATCAATGCATTAAATCAATTAAATCATAGTGTCTAATAGCTAATGCGGAGAATTGTTGGAGTCCTATGTTGGTTGACTAAGGGAAAGATTACGAATATATAAATAAGAGATACTATCACAACGTTTAGATGGATGTTATACGGACGAAACTATATTAGAAACATGGCTTGATTTCTATCTTCTATTACAAATCTTCGTAACATTTGTATAGAAAGTATTTAAGATGTTGTTGACTTTTACGAATCTTGTTTTTGAGTGATTTCTTTTTTGAATTAATGGTATTGTCTACTTGTGAGATGATGTTCTAAATAATTATGTGTGGTCTATTTTACTATTTTAAGGAAACTCTATATGTTCCTTATAGATAATTATGATCTAATCTAGAGTTCCAAAAAAGCAGAAGCTTCTAGTGTCTTTCTATTTCTCATTCTCTTCTTTAACTTTCTAATTTATCGAATTGATTTGTGTAGAAACTAGATGAGTTTTATCAACGGCTGGATCGTATATTGAACATATAGATTGAAGGGCACTTAGGACACCTAAGCACGTTGAATCAAAAGGGCACTTATGTAAGACCCGAGCTTAGGAGGTATATCGACCCTTGTTTTCCATTCTATTATCGAGCTTAGGAGGTATATCGACCCTTGTTTTCCTTTCTATGATTCAAAATACATGCATAATAATAAGATCATGAGATTTTATTGCCTCGAGACTCAAATCAATGAAGAAGGAAATTAGGCAATAGAGAGTTGTAAAGGGTCTCAACCCAAAAAAAAATTGAAAAGGGAAAAGAGAGAAGAAGGAAGAGGTTAGATCTTTGGGAGGAAGAAGGGAGAAGTAAACTTGCCCCAAATCTTCCATTGGAGATCGATCCAAGGCAAGGATCTCCGAGTCGACACTCCTCTTGGTGCTAGAAGAGAGTCTTGGGTGTGGATATGCTCTTTACGTCAAGAAAACCTGAGAACACATTCAGGTATGATTTTGACCTTTTCGTTTCGATTTTACTTAGATTCGAGGAGTTTCTTGAGTGATAGGTCTAAAATTTTTTAAGTGATTAACTAAAAGAGGATTCACACATATTTCTTGAAGAAAAGTCGGACGAAAATAAGAGTCCAAATCAGAGAACGGCAAACCGATCAAGCATAGGAAAATGTGAGTTTTTCCGCATCCTTAAACGTCCTTATTACACTCTATGTTCAAGTAAAAAATTTAAGAAAAATACGTCGAACATAGGTGGACAGAAACTCTATGATGTTGGTAAAGAACCAAGTCGATTCGAGTTGTGTGGTTTAAGTTGCAAAAATTCGAATAAAATGAATTAAAACGTGAAAAATGCTTACATTCTGGAAATTTGAAAATCGTAGGAGAGACCCAACGTATGGAGGAGCGCGGAAGAGCCGGCAAGCGACCTGTGGCAATTTTCCACTAGAGAAATGTGTTTTGCCCGCCAGAAGCACGTGTCAGGTGCGCGGATCTTGGTCGGCCCGTATCCAAACCAATGACCCACGCGATCCGAACTGCAACCGACCGCTCGTATCCGACCTGATGCCGCGACCAACGACTGCTCAAACTCTTGCATGTAGCTTCCCCTTGGGCACATGGATAGCGCGTGGAGCGCACATGAGTAGCCCCTTTTTCCTTCATTCGGCCTCTGTTGGCTAGTTTTTCGCTCGGAATTCAATACTCACTTTATTCTTATGTGAATTAAGACCCACCAAGAAAATTTTAGAATTTTTGGAACCCTCCCTTATAAGAAATTTGATCTCGAGAAGGTACGTGTCAACCATATAAGTAGTCATTTGGATTCGCATGACCAATACTTGTAGTAACCGTTTGGAATAAGCATGCATGCTGCTAAACGGATAATCCTAGCAAATTAGTATATAAGCCATAGAAAAAAAATTAAATAAGAAAATTAATGGTACTTAGAATCGGTTGACTATGAAATTACTCGGGTTGAGATTGTGATATTGTTTGCATGTGAAAGGAGCAATGAAAACTTGTGTAATCTGCGCTCCGAATGAAGATGGATGTTATCTTCCCGTTGAGCATGCTTATTAATTTTGTATGAACTGCTACATGTTAATCAAGTGCGTGATTGCTTGTGTTGTCTTTCTTGTTGAGAATATGAAGAAACAACGAGCCTAGAGTAGGGGGCTTGTGACTAAGTAGGTTAGACAAGACTTAGAACATGGTACCTCTAAGAGACCGTGCATTCAAGGTCACGAAAGGATAACCAGCGAAGCCAGACCCCAGTATTCCAAACCATGACAGGTTTGAGAGACTTTGCGCGAGAATCCTAGAGATGAGTGAATCCAAGTCCAAGTCACCACGATCTGCCCTAGAAAGATCTAGTAGGACATCATGATAACTGTAGACAACCGAGGTAGCTCGCCGAACTTGAGTAGTGTGAATAGTGTCACTAGAACCTCCATTTCCCTCTCAGCTCCAATACCTACGATCGAGACTGTACTCTGATATCAAGATCGTTGAGCTAGGCTGAGCTGGATAGGGTAGTGTGATTCGTACCCCGACTTAGTGGTGATAGCTAAGGAGTCTCCTGAATAGGACCTTTGAGCCGTAGAAGCTCGTCCCTGAGCGTAGGGGAGCGTGGGACCACGTAGGATGACCTAGTAGCTAACCCCCCCCCCCCCCCCCCCCCCCCCGATTTTAGTGGTAGTATGGTCCCGTGGGAGGGTTTTCAGCTAACCTCCACGAATAATGCTCAGAGAGCGATACTGTCCCCTCAAGTTTACTCATGAGATCGTATCTCATCCAAGGACACTAACCATTCACTGCATGAGATGGACAAGCCACCTAAGTTGTAGAAAAGAGAATTGGAGCTTAGTACGCACTCCCTAAAACCTCGAGACAAGGCCGTGGATACCTACTAAAATAAGAATGTGAAAAGAGCCTACAAATAAGTTGTTTACTAAGTATTCTTATACTTATCCCTTTCTATTCTTCTTTTTCAAGTGAGTGATGCCACAAATCGCTTGAAACCATAAATCGAGGCAGAAGCGCGTTTGAGAGTCCTAAAGCCATAGAGGAATATCCCAGAGCGTCTAGAAGTCTATACATACATCATACCATTTTGTACCCCCACAAACTTTTTTTATGAAATTCATACCCAACTTCAACAATTGTTTTTTATTGAAATTCTTTTTCTTAATTGCTAAAATTTTTCCGTAGTTTCTTCTTACTTATCTCTTTTTACATGTTTTGATTGGATAGTTTGTTAGTCCCACTATGGATTTCAAGTCACAAATTTTGGACGGTGACAACTTAAGCATCTTTAGTTGAACATGAAGGGCACTTAGACATCTTTAATATAGTTAACCTAACTTCAAGGGAGTGAGATGAATACATTATGTTCGCTTAGAAACGTCCTCATTTTGGCTTTCATAAGACAATTAGCACTTTTTAGCCCATCTTACTACTTTGTGGGTCATTTGAAGCCAATTTTCAATCTCAAAGGTCACCTAGACAAGTTTGAGACTGTTTTGTGAGTGGGCTAATTTAGTCATATTATTAATGCAAATATCTTCCTAAAATATTGAACCTATCAAATATCCAAATATTTAAATGTATTAAATGATGTTGAATTATTTCTCTACAAGTAAGATAGACAATAATAAATAGGTTAGGAAAAGACAAAAAGCAAAAAATAGAAGAAATTGTACGAGTTAGGTTCATTCATAAATACATTTGCATTCAATTTTCTATGGTACACCGACACAGAATGCTCCCACACTCCCTCTAGAATTAGGTCATAAGATCCTTTACAACTTGATTCTCAACCGATTGCTTAAACAAAGTTTTGTTCCAAGTCTCCTTTTATAGGCTAAATATCAAACTTATGCACTATAATGGTTAAGAGTTGTCCTGACATGAGGGGCTTCCTATGGGATTTTTTTGGTGCCACAAGATAGTGGATGCATTAAATGCACATCACAAATGTTTCAATTTAATGTGGTGTGATTTCAAGTATGTCTTTTATGTACTTTATTTAGGTTTTTATAACTTCGATTTTCACTTCAACGTTCTTTTTACTACAAGACTGTAAAATTTTAATATTTAGCCACTAACGTAGAGTTTCTGTAATTGAGTCACCGAAAAAAAGAATGTACGCCCTGAGAGAGAGGAAGGAAGTAATGATGTCTCTAAAAACTCAGGTTCTAGGTGTGTGGGAAGGAAATGAGAGTGTTATTTTGCAGTGAGGAGAAGAAGAGGAGTTGGGTTTTACTCTTTACTCAGTCTGGGCGCTGCCCTCTTGTCTCTTTCTCTCTCAGTCTGAACCTAATTCAGACACAGACCCACCACATTTAACACTCACACACACCCCAAAACAAACCTCAAAATTCACCCATGCCCATGCCCATGCCCTCTACTACTTCCTAACAAACTCCGGTTCGATTTTTTATTCAAACTTTAAGTTATCGAGTAGAACAAAAAAAAAAAAAAAATTACTGTAATAACTTGGGTCCTTTATATATTATCATCAATTTTATGGTATTAAAATGTGTCTTTTAAAAGAAAAAGGTAAGATTTCATTTCTATCTCCAACTTATATGAGATTTCACAATTTATCATCTTAGACACCGAGCGTCTAAGCTAGTCTCCCGATTTTAAAATAAGTATGTTAAAGAGAGATTTTCACACTTATGAGGTTATGTCCAACTGATATGGGATTTCATAATTCACTCTTGTTGAGTCCAACATCCTTTTTGATACACGACCTAATGTTTGTCTTTGATACAATTTATAACAACTCAAACCCACAACTAAAAGACATTCTCTATTTTGACTTGTTACATATCGTTGTTAACTTTAAGATTTTAAAATGTATTTGATTGAGAGAGGCTTCATCTCTTTTCATCTCTTGTCACAAATGTTTTGTTCTGTTTTCCTGTCCTACCAAATTGAAATCTCTTATTAGGAATGACATGAGATTCATTCTAACGTATTAAAATAAAAAATAAAAAATAAAAAATAAAAAATCAACCTGTTTGTCACTCTCCCCCATATTTAGGGTTTAGGTTGGGTTGGTTGTAGTAATAGGTGACCTAGGTCTATTGTGTTTCCTTTACCGTCTGACTTCGTGTTCCTTTTTCACCTCTCTGTTTTGCCTCTTACAAGTTGGCCAACACTCAACACACAACTCTTACCATTTTCTTAAATTTTTTTAAAAATAATTTATAAAAATTATTTTAACACGTGAGTAACAAAAATGGACAATAATAAGAGCGATTTCAAAAATAGAATGACTGAAAAAAAAAATTTAAAATTAAAAATTATAAAATACATTTTTTTTTTTCGTGACTCAATTATATAAACTTCAAAATTAAGTGTGTTTTTAATTGGAATTAGAACAATTATACGTGGAATAACCTCTCAAGAATTTTATTGGAAATCATGTATGTAAGTGAGAACAATACATTTTGAAGGGACTCACGTTAATTTGTGGAAGACAATCTTCACTTCTTGAAATGAAAAATAATTAATATGACATGTTGGTAGAGAAATAATAGAGATTATAGTCCAGATTTATTAACATTAAATGGAGCGAGTTTTAATATTTAATATTTAAAAGTAGTAAAAATGAAATAAAGTAAAACAACAAAATTCAAAATTCAAAAGGTTATTTTAGGCAAACATTTTCTGCATTTCATTAATTACTACCATATATATATCATAGTCACCCTTCCAACTATATCCTTTATTTTGCTTCTTTTACAAATTAATGCCCCCGCTTACTTTTACCTTTTTTAAAAAAAAATATAATTTTGAAATTTACTTTTACCTTTACCATGCAAATGTAGTAGATTTGGATTTTTAACTATTTAAACTCAAAAGAGAAGAGACTTACCTTTAAAATAAGACAATTTATCTGTACTAGTTAGGTTTATAGATTAAAATATTTCATGAATTTTTTTAAAATTAAATTGGATTGAAGTGGAAACAAATGAGTAGAGAGTGTTAAAAAAAAAGAAAAAAAAAAGAAAAAACATTGTCCTCGTAACTGAAACCGAATTTGTGGGTTGGTCCCACCAGTCACGGGGAGATGTGAAACCAGCCTTCAACTGCTCTGTCATTGTGTTTTTTTTCCCTTTCTTTGTTCGATAAAACAAAATCAATAATTATATCTGAATAATTATTCTGCACATATCCATACAACATCATTTGACTTCTAATGTTTGCTTCCAGGATAATTCCATTCTTTTTTGTTTTTTTGTTTTTTTTTTTAAATATGTATGTTTTTTTTTTTTTAAGTTATTAAAAAAAATTGAGGCCTAGGGTTGCCCTCATTATAGCATACCGTTATTCAAATTATTGATAAACATTGGCTTGTGAAAGACCAATTTTAACTTTTGAGGTTAAATTGTCGCACTCACAGCTATACGGATGAAAATTGATTATTTACTAAGGTGAAAATGAAAAAATTTTAAGAAAATATATTATCGTATTCAAAATATAAATGCATTTAATTATAATGGTGTAATGGTGAGTAAATAAAAGAAATAATTGTTTGCAGTCACTCAAAAAATGCGAGATTTTCGGCGAGGCAAGCGAAAATCTCTTATTTCCAACTGACCACGACTCCCCCTCCTACTAGACGCTCCCACGCACAACCTGCTTTCCGAAAACATACCTGCAATAAGAAAAAATGTGTTATTAATAGAGGGGACTAAGAGGAAGACGAATGGGTTGCTTTCGTTTTCTTTCCAACGAACATGATGCCAGCGAGATAAAAGGTAGGATCCAACACTATAACGAACGACATCGTCACAAAAGCAACGAAAAACCACTCCAGACATGCCAAGATAAGTTATACGACACCCTTTTGTAGTATTCAACTAGTATTGTCATCGGTAGTGAAGAGGTTGTTTCAAACGAATCTTGATGTCGTGGCCTCCTATTTTAGGATATAGGAATGCTCCATCATCTCTGATGTGAAGAAGAGGTAACAAGGGACTCAACGTGACGAACATGACGCTGATGAGATAAAAGGTAGGATCCAACACTATAACGAACGACACCGTCACAAAAGCAACGAACAACCACTCCAGACATGCCACTATAAGTTATACGACACCCTTTTGTAGTATTCAACTAGTATTGTCACTGGCAGTGAAGAGGTTGTTTCAAACGAATCTTGATGTCGTGGCCTCCTATTTTAGGATATAGGAACGCTCCATCGTCTCTGATGTGAAGAAGAGATAACAAGCTACTCAACGTGACGTACACGATGCCGATAAAATAAAAAGTAGGATCCAACACTGTAACGAACGACACTGTCACATAAGTAATGAACAACCACTCCAGACACACCACGATAAGTTATACGACACCCTTTTGTAGTATTCAACTATTATTGTTACGGTCCAATATCGCAATCCATGCGTCCGCATTATCTGACTCGAGACCTGTGCCTCGATCCAATTTATGACTTGCATGCACATCAACTCCCCCCAACAACATGTATTGTGCATGCAAACACCGACTCCTTAGACTCACCCGGCTTCATCGGCTCGACGACTCCTCGACTAAAAAAACTTGTTATTCAGCATGAGTTGACAAATTTCACATTTTTCCTTATGTTTTTAACCCTTATGAGCTTATTCTAACCTTAATTAAGACAATTGAGGTCAGTATATCGTCCTATTTCCTAAATTCAAGTTGAATTAAGTTAGAAATGTGAATTGTTAACGAAATGAGGTGGACGTTCTAATAGGAAAAACTTCAAGGATACTTGGAACAACCTCGAGGGACGTAATCAAGCATTCATATTTAGAGAGAACGTCAGCTAAGGACAACCAAGTAAGTGGTCTTACTATCGGCTTGGTCAAAATACTTGCCTTATGTATGACGACACGTACCCAGTGGTCTTTGCATGTGTTCTTTATGCTTTATGTTATATGATGATGTGATTATGTATATGATGATGTGATGATGTTTATGTTGATATGACGACGTTATATAATGATGTGATGATGTTATATGATGATGCAATGATGTTATATGATGATGCGATGATGTTATTTGACGATGGGATGATGTTATATGGTGATGTGATGATGTACATGTTATGATGACATGATGGTGATAATGCATGATAACCTGCTGATGTAAGATACATAATGATGAGATGAGTTAACATGATGATATTCCATATTAAGATGATGTGCATGTATTAAATGTCATTATGATGACAAGTTTCCTAAGACACATCTCTAATTAATGCTAATGATGATAAACATAAGAAGGTCAATACATGCGTGTTACCTAGAGTAATGTGTGAATGATGTAAAAGGTTGTGTCATAAGATGAAAACTATATGAACCTCATGCATATTGTCTGTTCATATACATCAGGTTACTTTTCCATTTATGATGATGAGTATGGACGCATACACTATGATGATGTTGATCATCATCATCTTCATGCCTCGCATGATACTCAGGGATTTGCTGACCTTCGAACATCTGACTACATACAACTAGCCCGACTATGATAGGTCTAGAGAGTGCGAACTGCTGGGGACTCACGCTCGCATGTGGGGGTCGTGTGTAGGGAAGTACTACCCATCCAATTTTGTCCAGACTGGAGACCATCTCTATTATGGTTTTAACAATAAGTCCATAATCATGAGTTGTATGTGTCTGCATTCCTTGACTCCAATATTAGGGTCACTTATTAAGTATTTCTTAAAATCCTCAAGTCATGTGCTACCTCTATTTCAAGTAAAGACAAAACACCCTTGTACGGCTAACGACGACATCGCAAGTAAAGACCATGACACCCATAGGGCAGTTGTATTTTAATTCTTAGACTTTAGACTAGTATATGGTGTTTTTACTTTTAATGTTTTTTGGTTTTATTTAGTATTTCATTATGTTGTTTTAAAGATGTTTTCAAACATGTAAGTCAATGCCAGTGTTTTATGACGAAGTTCTAAATGTTTATTTATGCATAAGAGAGTATGTTATGATAAAGATAGCGACTTTGGGTTAGTAGAAATCTAGGGTCATTGTAAATGGATGGTCTTATAACCTCTAAATAATAAGTTGTAACCATTAGAATTCTCTTTATCTTACCTAAAAACATCATTTGGAAAAGGTTGTGTATTTAAAAAATTCATAAGTGACCCTATTGTTGGGATCCAAAAATGCAAATACATATACATGACTATGACTATTATGATTGGAGGGACGTAAAACTTGATTCTCCTCGGGCTCCACTTTTTTGATGTCTAATTAGGCTGCATTACTCTTTTATACACAACTCATGCATACGACTCATTGGGTGATCATCACTTACATACTCTCCCTAGGCTTGAATATGGACATGTGTATGCTCGTGTTGGTGAAACCAGAAAGAAGAAGAAGAAGAAAAAAAAAAAAAAAAAGGAATTGGAAATGTAAATCATGAATTTACAAATAAATCGTAACTGGAGAAACAATTCACGACTAGAATAATCACACAAACATGCATGAGATCCCTCAACATTTTTTTTTCTTTGTGCTTTAGGTCATTGTTGGATGTTACCTCTTAATGAACTTGTATGTCTGTTTTTTGAGAATACATTATGTTCTTCGCGCGATAATGAACATCATCTCCTTGTTGAGCTTGTATATATACTAAAAATGATTTCATTGTGCGAGGTGATTTATAATATAATCTCCTTAATTAAAGCATGAATGAATGTACCCAGTTAAGAATAGAACACTAAAATTAGGATGATTTTACGTAAACCTAGGTCAGGACACTTTCAATAGACTAAATAACCCAAGATCGTGATATAAGATTAGAGGATTTGAAGCTTTAAGCACTCCAATAAATATGTAAACAAAAAGTGAATCTACTTAATATGAACCATTATTACGATGATACATAACTTAATACATGTATCTAACTTTCCAAACTCCTCAAATACTAATCAAGGTCTTTAGTTGTACATGTATCCCGTGTATCTTGCATAAAAAATAGTTAAAAAGACAATCAACAATGATGTCCCTTATTTTAAAAAAGGTACTTGAGTTAGACCCAAAAAATTGGGGCATTCATCCAAAAACGAACCAAGTCTGTGAAGAGAGAGAGAGAGAGAGAGAGAGAGAGAGATAACCATAGAGACAGAGAGATTGACTAAATGGAAGGTTGTAAGCAGCCAAAATATGGTAACTGAGCGATGGACAGAGAGAAAGAAGTGGGGCTGTCAAGTCGCTGTTGTTTTATTTGTTTCCTCAGTGTTTAACGTTAAATCACATCATCTCACAATTTCAAAACCCCCCTTTTCGCTATCTCTCTCTCTTCCCACTTTTTCAAAATCAAAATCTCTCCTTTTCTTTTCCCCCTTCTCTCCCATGTGCCCCCTTTCCTTTCCTTTGTTTGCTTTTGAGGTAACTCTCTCAGTCCTCTGAATAAATTAACCCCCCTCCTCCCATGCCTGCCCATTAACCCCCCTTTCTCTCTAAACTAACCCCATCCCCCCAAGAAATGACCAAAGAGGATGATTTTAAGCTACTAAAGTTTCAGGTTTTCCCCCTTTCTCTACAACCCACTTTCCACAATTCTTTGTTTTTCTTAAAAAAGTTGCCTTTTTTTTCTCTTTACTTCCTACTCCTACTACGTTCGCTAAAGGAACATTTTGTTGTGTGTGTTTGTGTTTGTGTGTGTGTGTGTGACTCTGTAAATCTCTGTTTTGAGTATTTGTTTTCTTTTTATAGACTTGTGATCTCAGAGTCAACATTTACTGTGATGGGTGTAAGCAGAAAGTGAAGAAACTTCTTCACAGGATAGAAGGTTTGTTCTTCTTTTTTCTATGTTCTTTGTAATGTAAAACAATGTTTTAAGTAGACTGCTGTTTAGTTGGATCTAGCTTGTTTGGTTACTGGGAAAGTGAGAGAAAATAAGAAACATTTCTGTTTGGTTTTGAAATTTTGTGATGAATCTTGTTTAAAACAGAGGAATTTAAGGAATCTTTTGATGAATGTATGTTGTATGAACAGGGGTTTTTCAGGTTGCTATAGGAGCAGAGGATCAGAAGGTTACAGTTTTAGGAAGTGTAGATTCTGCCACTTTGATCAATAAGCTGGTCCGAGCTGGAAAACATGCTGAGCTTTGGTCGCAGAAATCCGACACCAGCTCGAAACCAAAGAGCAACGACCATAAATCTTCTAACAAGGGACCCAAACTGACTCCACTTTACTGCCGCGATGATGACATTGATGGTTGTTTTGGTGGTGAGGAAGGAGCGTTTCAGTTCAGGGCAGCTAATCTTGATCTTCACAGGCAGCGAGCGACTCCCAGGAAGCCAATAGGCCCAGGTCAGGCAGTTGCCAGAAAGAACATCCCCTCTAGGATGGACCAGAAAACCTTGGAACCTCTGAACATGAACATTCCTCAACCGTTTGGCATGGGCAGAGGAAGTATCAATCCCGGGGAGCCGAGAAGAGCGAACAACAATGACCTGAATTCAATGATGAACATGGCGGGATTCAACGGCGGCAACCATTTAAATTTTGCCACACCTTCTTCAATTGGTGTCAATTCAACAAACACCTCTCAAGGAGGATACTTCAGCTACCAGCCATCTTCAACCTCTGGATTCCCCGTGGCAACTGGTCAGTACCATCATCATCATCATCAGCAGCAGCAGCAGCAGCCATTAATGGACATGAACATGAACATGAACAACATGGTAAACAGGCA
Organism: Cucurbita argyrosperma subsp. sororia; assembly: GCA_018691285.1. NCBI lineage: Eukaryota > Viridiplantae > Streptophyta > Magnoliopsida > Cucurbitales > Cucurbitaceae > Cucurbita > Cucurbita argyrosperma. The sequence continues at coordinate 15,709,118 of CM031884.1, read as the reverse complement.
GGCAATGAACCAGCAGCCTCAAATGATGTACAATAGAGCTCAATTGGTTCCACCAAATACAGGGTATTACTACAATTACAATTGTAGCCCTGTTTATCCAAGTTATCCTTGTGCAGAGGATGGTCATTACTACCATGGACAAAGTAGTAACTCTGCAGCTGACATGTTCTATGATGAGAACACAAGCAGCAGTTGCTCAATCATGTAAGAAAGAAAGGGACAAAGATGATTGTGATGTTAAGGTTATTGGGGTGTTGTTTTTTCTTTGTATGTTTTAGGTGGGGGTTGTTTTTTTGTGTTGAAGGGCTGTTTTTCCTTTGTTTTTTGTCTTTTGGCAGTGGCAGTGGCAGTGGCAGTGTATTTTGTGGATTGTTCTTCAAAGATTATGTTTTGTGAAATTTGAAGCTGTCTCGTCGTTAGTTTTGTTGTTCCATTTCCTTTGTTTCATATTAAAACTGACTCTGTTGTCTGGTTATGAGGGGACCTGTGGAGGACCAAAAAAAGGAAAAAAAGATGTTTTTTTTTTAGGGTTTAGGGAGTGGTTGGGTTTTGAACAGATTTGATTCTTTGATGAAAAAGAACAGGGTTTGTTGATGAGTGAAATGGTATTGTCTTATGATGTTTTTTGTTTTTGAGTGATATATTGAGTTCTTCACTAACTTTATGACACTTAGTCTTGTCTCGACACTCACTTGATGGGTTGGGCACCGCTTCTGTGTCACAGCCTTGTTTGTCTACATGTGGGGTTCATAACCTATCGTTTTTATAGTACGGTTGTGACACACTCTCTTAATCAAAATATTTCCTCATCTTGACCATGTGACACATATTTCTTACCGAAGCTTTTAACAGAGGCCTTTCACTTGTTAGCAATTGTTGCACTGATTCTCCTCCTGATTTTACTGCAACTTCATTCTTCTATTTCTTTGACATCCAACATTGTGCATTTTCTCAAGTAGATACTGGTCTTGACATTTATTGTGAAATCACCTTCTCTAGACATGGGATGATGACTCAAAGAATACACGTGTTCACTTCTAGGAGCACTTGTGTGGCCTTGATTGCCTCTCTCGTGCTCACTCTACTTGTAGTACTTCTACATGCATTGCTTACCTCTTATTTGCTCACTCCTCTCTTAGAACTTCCATCTTCTTCCTTCATTGATGGATAAGACTCCACTCAAGGAGTTTGGCTTCAACCTCTAAAATTATTCAGATTTTGAGTCACAAATGCATTGCCCAATCTGACACTCATGATGTACTTATGAAATATTTAATTAACCTTTAAGTTTATTTCTTTGATTGTTATGTCCGATAGATTTTTTTTTTTATTTTTTTTATTACATATTTAACAACGCATTCAACAAATTTTATCTTCTCTTTAACATGTTGAATGTCACGCGTCTAGACAGTGTCAACTAGATCAATACTATATAACCTATCGATCTTTGAGCTTCCACTACGTTGTTGGACTGTGTCAACTAGATCAATACCATATAACCTTTGATCTTTGAGCTTCCACTACGTTTTTGGACAGTGTCAACTAGATCAATACTATATAACCTATCGATCTTTGAGCTTCCACTACGTTTTTGGACAGTGTCAACTGGATCAATCATAGAGCCAAACAATCATTGAGTTTCTACTATGTTTCTAGACAATGTCAACTCGATCAACCATGGTGCCTATTGAACCTTGCGCTTCCACTATATGTTTGGTCAACATCAACTAGATCAACCTTAAAGTCGATCAATCCTTGAGTTTCCACAGCGTTTCTAGGCAGTGTCAACTAGACCGACCCTACAGCTTACCGATCCTTGAGCTTCTACAACATTTTTGGACAGCATCAATTGGATCAACCCTGGAGCCCATCAATTCTTGAGCTTCCCACTATGCGTGTCAACTGGATGAATCCTAGAGCCTACTGATACTTGAGCTTCAACTATATTTCTAAACATCGTCAACTAGGTTAACTTAGCCTACCGATCTTTGAGCTTCTACTACATTGTGAACTAGACCAACCTAAAATATAAAGCAACAATAAAATCTTGGCCTTGAGATTATTGTGATTGGTTTTGCAGGAGAAAGAGAATCCTCCCAACCTATGCGGCAATGAGCAAGGTGGTCGTTGGCGAACTTCTTGATCTTGTAAGTGATTTTGTTCTGATGTCAGGCAGATCCATAGCTGCCTCCGGAAACGTCATGAAAAAGGATTGCACCGATCTCATTCGTTGGATTGCGCTTCTGATTCATCTGATTTTGAAAGAGCATTCCAGAAGACCAGACTTTTCCAAGAAACAATCATTGGATATTGAAAATCCTGCAGGAGCTCTGTCGAATTTATGTATCTACAAAGGGAACGAAGGCAGGGCTTTCAGGGCTGGGATTCTCAAACCGTCCTTCAATATTATTCCTTCGTCAACTTCATCAACACCATTTACGTGTAATCAACGTCAAATACACGTTGATTAACGCGAAGAAGACAAGTTGATGCAACTACTCATGAGGCTCAATGAATCTTATAAAACGGTGAGATCTAACATATTGATGATGACTTCATTACCTAATGTGAGGCAAGCCTATTCATTACTTGTACAAGAAGAGATGTAGCGTCACGTAACTTCTGAACCTACTAAGAATTTCTCGATTACATCAGCAGTGCAGAAGAAAACAACATATTCAAAATTCGCCAAGGATAAATCATGTGAACACTATAATAAAAGTGGTCATACAATTGATGAGTGTCAAATCCTTCCGTTTCACGGTAAATTTTGTGATAGAAGGGACATACAGAAGACCGATGTCAACATAAAAATAATTCTAGAAGGGCAGTACAAATCAATTAACGCAACTGATAAGATAAGAAAATCAATACAAGGGGAATAAGATTCGGATTACCTTGTTGATCGAATATCTCAAGGCAAGAACACTTTGTTTGAGATTCGAATCACTCCAGAAGCAAAGATCGATCAAGTCCAGCTTCAATGATTCTTTTGATCAAATATCTCAATGCAAGAACACTTGATTGAGATTCGAATCACTCCACAAGCAAGATTGATCATGTCGAGCTTGAATGATTCTACATGCAACCTAAACTACATAGAGTTGCAAAAAAAACTTAGCCATTGGCTAAAGAAAAACACAAATGCTCATTTTACTCTATTTTTCAAGTCTTCCTTACAAATATAAAATAGATGGCTTTATATAGCCTCAAAATGAAACTATTAAAGGCATTCCAAAAGTTGCAACATTCACACTTTATGGCCATAATTAGCCACTATGTAAATGTAACCGAAATTAAATAAAAAGTCTTAAAATACAATAAATCTAAATTACTCTAAATTATAACCCACCCAAAATTTACAACAATCAAACTTTATTCTTCTTCAATGTAGCATGAATTGAAACATCTTTTGATAATTTTGACAACCTTTTTCTTCACATCTTCATTGAAGCATATTGTATGATTGATGTCTCTTGTATTCAACCTTTTTCTTTTCAATTTCTTTTTATCTTTTTAGATTTTAATCGACCCAAATAAAAAAAAAAAAATCCACTTTGGGCTCTACTAAAAAAATTGAGAGGTGAGAATGAGAGTTCATTTGTGTAAATGAGTGCAAACAGAGTGGCCTAAAAAAAATTCTTGAATGTATACACATGAGAGATTGTTGCGAGGGCCTTTGTATTTTCATATCTTATGTTTTTCAGCAAAGTTTCACAAATAGATTCGAGGACGAATCCTCTTGAAGAAGTGGAGAGTGATATGAACCAAGAGACATCAATCATACAATATGCTTCAATGAAGATGTGAAGAAAAAGGTTGTCAAAATTATCAAAAGATGTTTCAATTCATGCTACATTGAAGAAGAATAAAGTTTGATTGTTGTAAATTTTGTGTGGGTTATAATTTAGAGTAATTTAGAGTTAGTGTATTTTAAGACTTTTTATTTAATTTCGGTTACATTTACATAGTGGCTAATTATGGCCATAAAGTATGAATGTTACAACTTTTGGAATGCCTTTAATAGTTTCATTTTGAGCCTATATAAAGCCATGTATTTTGTATTTGTAAGGAAGACTTGAAAAATATAGTAAAATGAGCATTTGTGCTTTTCTTTAGCCAATGACTAAGTTTCTTTGCAACTCTATGTAGTTTAGGTTGCATGTAGAATCATTCAAGCTCGACATGATCAATCTTGCTTGTGGAGTGATTCGAATCTCAATCAAGTGTTCTTGCATTGAGATATTTGATCAACAAGAATCATTGAAGTTAGACTTGATCGATCTTTGCTTCTGGAGTGATTCGAATCTCAAACAAAGTGTTCTTGCCTTGAGATATTCGATCAACAAGGTAATCCGAATCTTATTCCCCTTGTATTGATTTCCTTATCTTATCAGCAACAATCGAGGATATCAATCATCTGCAAATATGGCCGACGTTTCTCTGTTGAATACAGAAGAATAGTCACCTAATTCCATCCCAAATTTTTCTTCTGAGCAATTACAACAGATTGATATCAGAATCATCGTCCTTTTGGTAATTCTGATAATAACATCAATGCTGCAAGACTTGGCTACGGGGAAGATGATTGGCTCAGGTAAACAATTCGGAGGTCTCTATCATATTTCTTCCTCTCCAATCAAATCTTCAGCAAATCAAGTATCTCAGTCATCTGATTTGTGACATTTATGCCTAGGTCATCCTTCTTATCATTTTAAATTTCTAGCTTATCAATTGCATCTTAATAATGCTACTCTTTCTCATAATTGTAGTATTTGCCCATTAGCAAAACAAACTAGGTTGTCTTTCCCAAGAAGTTCAATAACAACTCATTCTGCCTTTGATCTATTACATTGTGATGTTTGGGGATCACATAAAATTCCAACCTATTCTGGTTTGCGTTTTTTTCTCACGGTTGTTGATGATTTTACTCGATGTACTTAGGTTTTTCTTATGCAACACAAATCAGAAATACATCATTTGTCAGTATACTTTGTTAAATTCATTCAAACCCAATTTCATACTACTATCAAGATAGTTAGATCAGACAATGAGACTGAGTTCCTATCTTTGCAACCATTTTTTACTTTTTTGTGGCATTGAATTTCAGCGCACTTATGTCTATACTCCACAACAAAATGGAGTCATAGAACGTAAGCATCGTCATATCCTAAATGTAGCTAAGTCTCTTCTTTTTCAGTCACAGGTTCCACTTAATTTTTGGGGAGAATGCACTTTAACTGCGGTTTATCTTATAAATAGACACCATCACCATTGTTATCTAACAAAACACCCTTTGAAGCACTCTACAAACGACCACCTACATTTCACCGTCTTAAAGTTTTTGGTTGTAAGTGTTATGCAACTGCAGTACATCCTAAGCAAAAATTTGAACCTCGGGCAATTCTTTATGTTTTCACAGGATATCTTTGTGGTCACAAAGGTTACAAGTTGTATGACATGCAATCTAAAAAATTCTTTATTAATCGTGATGTTAAATTTTGTGAAGATGATTTTCCTTTTTCATCAACTTCACAAACTTTGACATTAGCTCCTTCAACTCCCATTTTACCATTTCACGATCCATCCTACTCAAACATTCATTCTAATCCTTCTATTCCTTCGTCGTCTCCTCCGCCTTCTTGTCCTTCTCCAAATTCATCAGTTCCAGATTCACCTACTAAATCTAATCTTATCCCACCTGATACATCAGTTCCACTCCGACGTTCTACTCGTACCAAACAACCTCCTGCTTGTTATAATGATTATGATATGTCTTCTGGAGCCAATCATTTAACCTCTAGCTAAGTCCCAACACTGGCACTAGGTATCCCCTTCATCATTACCTTTCATTCTCTCGTTTTTCTCCTACTCAACGTGCTTTTCTAGCTCTTATTACAGCCTAAACATAACTTAAAACCTATGATGAGGCAGTTGGCAACCCATTATGGTAGTAGGCTATGAATGATGAAATTGCAGCTTTGGAACGTAATCATACTTGGTCTCTCGTTCCTCTACCACCTGGCCATAAAGCTATTGGTTGTCGTTGGGTGTACAAGATTAAACACAACTCTAATGGTTCTGTTGAACGTTATAAAGCTCGACGGGTAGCAAAGGGATACACTTAGGTTGAAGATGCTGATTACAAAGAGACATTTTCTCCTACAGCGAAACTTACTATACTTTGTTGCTTACTCACTATTGCCGCTGCTTGAAAATGGTTCACTCATCAGTTGGATGTTCAAAATGTTTTTCTCCATGGTAATTTAGACGATGAAGTTTATATGTCTTTACCACCAGGTATTCGCCGACAGGGGGAGAATACAGTATGTCGGCTCCATAAATCCCTTTATGGTTTAAAACAGGCTTCTCGCAATTGGTTCTCCATATTCTCTACCACTATACAAAATGCAGGCTACACTCAGTCCAAAGCAGATTACTCTTTATTTACTATGAGTAAAGGTACTTCTTTCACTGCAGCTCTTATCTACGTTGATGATATTCTGTTGACAGACAATGATCTCAAAGAAATTCAACATCTCAAGACTAGTTTACTCGAGAAATTCCTTATCAAAGATTTAGGGAATTTGAAATATTTACTAGGTATTGAATTTTCTAAGTCTAGAAGAATCTTTATGTCTCAAAGAAAGTATGCTCTAGACGTTCTTCAAGACACGGGTCTTACAAGAGCATGTCCAAAAAAAATTTCCTATGGAGCAAAATCTAAAACTTTTTTTAACAGAAGGAGAAAAGTTAATGATCCAAATAAATATAGACGGTTGGTTGCCAGATTAATATATTTAACCGCTACTAGGCCTGATATAGTCTATTCAGTTCGTATGCTTAGTCAATTTATGCATAAATCAAGAAGCAGCTCTTCAAGTTCTGAGATACATCAAAGACGGTCTATTTATGAGTTTTGCATGTTTTTGGGAAGTTCAATAATTTCTTGAGAAGTCTAAAAATGCAAACCAATCAAAGGCGGTCTATTTTTTGTTTTTGCATATTTCTTGGAAATTCAATAATTTTTTGAAAGTCTAAAAAGCAAACCAATGTGTCTATATCATCAGCAAATACTTGTTTAGAGTTAACTTGACGAATATTTTCACTAGTGGGAAGACAAAAGTGTAATTGACCTACACTCTCTATTTTCGCTACTGGGAAGACAAAAGTGTTATTGATCTACCCTCTTTTCTCAAAGACAAGTTGAGTGTTATTGACCTACACTCTCTATTTTCACTACTGGAAAACAAAAGTGTTATTGACTTACACTCTCTTCTCAAAGACAAGTTGAGTGTTATTGACCTACACTCTCTTCTCAAAGACAAGTTGAGTGTTATTGACCTACACTCTCTTCTCAAAGACAAGTTGAGTGTTATTGACCTACACTCTCTTCTCAAAGACAACTTGGGTGTTACTGACCTACACTCGTAAAGACAATTTAGTGTTATTGACCTACACTCGTAAAGACAAGTTGGATGTGATTAACATACACTCTCCAACTTGAGGGGAGTGTTAAGATATAATATTTGGAGTATATATTATTTATGAAATATATCTTAGATATTATATCTTAATATTCTTTCTTTATGATTTGATTTATAGTATATTTTATTTTATTCTCCATATTTAATTAGTTTATATTTTCTTTGCTCGCTAGTATCCTATTTAAAGTTTATGAATATCAATGAGAACACATGTCTTCGATCCTAATTATAATTCTTATTCTTTAACACATAATTTCTTAACATTTTCATAACTTCTATTACAAATCTCGAACCATAATGATTTCTTTATGAAAGTAATAGGTATTTTTCATAAAAATTTTAATAAATCACACCAAGAAATACTCCAACTCATCCAAAACTAAGAACTTAGTAATTTTCTTTACTTTGAAACACCCTCTTCCAATCTGAATATACTAAAATTTCATAATTTGAAAGAAAATGAAAATCAACAACTCAAAAATCATATCTTTCAGAATAATTCAAACACCCAAAATGATTCTTAGAATTTGGTTAAGAAGTTATGGTTGTTGTGTTTAAAAGTATTGGTGTTAAAATTAAAGTTTGGTTCTTAGAATTTGAAGAAATCAGGAAGTTTCCTTCCAATGAAAAAAAGAGAAGAAAAGTGTAATGGTCTTCTCTTTCTTTTCTTCAATGCTGCTGGAAGCTTCCACCACATTCTCTAATGTTTCATTCACAACATTAAACTTCAATTATCCATATTCTTATTGTAATCTTAATATTCATACAGTGATTTATTTAAAGTTTCAACCCAAATTCAAATAATGATTTATTATAGAAATTTCTTTTCTCATCCACCGCGTCCACGGATCGAACCAGTTTCCTCATCCCCTTCGTTATCTCTGTATTTACACGCAATCCCAACGCGCAAATTCCCTCTACATAAACACCTCCAACTCAAATTCATCACCCAAAACAAATCAATCTTCCCCAAGTCCTGGAGATGCCCCAATTCTCGCGCTACCAGAGAGTGTTCAACAGTATAGACTCCGACGGCGACGGCAAGGTCTCCTCTCAAGATTTGCTTACCCGGTTCGCGGCGGTGACAGGGGAGGAGCTCACGGAGGAGGAGGCGGCAGCGGTGGTGGCGGCCTACGATTCCGACGACGACGGGCTATTGGAGATTGCGGAGTTTGAGAGGTTGGTGGAGGATGGGGATGGAGAGGGGAAGGAGATAAAGGAGGCTTTCAAGATGTATGAAATGGAGGGATTGGGTGTGATTACGGCGGTGAGCCTGCGGCGGATGCTGAGCCAGCTGGGGCAATCGAGGAGCATCGGGGATTGCAACAGAATGATCGCTAAGTTTGATGTCAATGGCGATGGAGTTCTCTGTTTTGATGAGTTCAGGATTATGATGTTGCTCTGAAATTGGAAATTCTTTTTAGAACATAAAATGTAGTTTGCACTTGCATATATATTATAAATTTATTTTATTTTATATCGGTTCTTTTGTCCATCACAAGCTCACTCGTTGTTTAGAGGATGTTTACTTGGGGCTGCGAATCTACGAGATGGATAGCGTATCTTAGCTTGGGATGAACTATTATTATTATTTTTTTGACTTAGTCGACTTGCATTACTACAACAGTGATCTACTGGTATTTTGGGTTGAGCGCAACATCATCATATATGTTTGGACAATATGACATCATATGGACCCTTAGCACAGAACCACGAAATCACCCTGAATCTAAAGGAGAGATGTGTGTGCCAGCGGACTACTAGGTTTAGCTGCATGGCGGCTCGTCCATTTTAGACGAATTTGCAACAGCACAACTTTATTTAGGAGGTTAGAGCTATTTTCACACACACTAGGGACACTCATCTTGAGCTAACTACTCATGTAATCCCTAATTCCCTCTCAAGATTGATTTACAGAATCATGACCTCAACCTTTGACCCATTTTTATACACGATAGCAACTTAAGTAGCCTTGTCAAACTATCATGTATGATTGATTTGGGACAAGCTCAACTGTACTGTACGGGTTCTTGATTACCTACTGCTTGGTAGGGGAACTCCTTGGTTTGAGTTTGGTTGACAAAGAGTGCTAAAAAGTACCCGAGGAAATAGGAAGTGATTTTGGCTCCGGTGATATCGTTCATACTGCTCCTTAGTAAGTTTTTTTAGTCATTGTTAGTTGTTGTTGAGGTTTCTGAGGTTCTTAGGATACCTAGGTGGTATATAATTCCTAGAAGTGTTATAATTCGCCCACAAATCGTCATTCACGATCCTAGGATGCTCAATTTATTAGAAACAATTTGACCTAGATCAACATTAAACCATCCTATCTCTAGTGTCCATATCTTAACTTAGTAAATTCATGCATGATTTGTTAGGAAGATAATCCTATCGGTCCCCTAAAGCACAAAATATATTACTTGAACATTCATGCAAGCTCAACGAAAAGATAACGTTGATCAATCACCTAAAGCATAGATCACAATATCCCTTCCTCCCTTCTAACCAAGTGGAAAGTATCTAAAATAGCATGCATATAAAAATCTCATCCTAGGAGAATTTTAGTAATTTATACCTCATACATTGCATTCTCATTCAAATTGCCCTTTTGATGTTATAATCATGCATATTTTAACAATCTAAGGTCAAATATACTCGCATGCTAACATGTCCTCGCGATTCCTACAAATATTGCTTAAAGAAAGTTTAAATGGCTATTTAGGCGACGTGTTCCTTCTCGAGTTGTTTTTCGATTTGCTTGGAGTTCCATATTTTCTGATATTTATGTTGTATGTCCTAATTGAAGTTAATTTAAGGTGAATAAGGAAATTAGGACGAAAAATAGTTGAATGGAGGTTGAATTAGACAAAAACTCACCCACCACGCGCCTCACGTGCGTGTTAGAGAGCCGCTCCCAGCCGACCTGCTTTCCAACTCTAGCAGACACTGATGTTCTCTTGGCTTTAATAGGACGACACGTGTAGCTCTTGACGCACGTTTCTCATCCTTCTGCATTCTCAGCTTCGATGTTTCCTTTCTGTGTTTTTTTGGATTTTTAATACGTCAACACGTGGTCCCTCCTCTGCTGGACGCGTTTCTCCCCCCTTGCTTCATGCATGTTCTCTCGCTTCCTCGAGGGCATGAGTTCGAACCTATCCAGCGTGTCGACATCAAAATTCAACTATTATTTTTAAAATTTCTGGATTTCGTTTCAGTTTTTGTGTTTTTCCTATTTTCTCTTGATTTTCTTTTATCTTTTGATACCTAATTCATTGGTTCCTCTTCTATCCTTCTTCTAGGTAACTAATAAGATACATAACAAGGACATATAACTTAAGATCGAAGTAAGATCTTATTAACGAACTACTTATTGAATATTTTTGAACTCGTTTATGCAACATATTTTATTGACAGGAAATTAAGCTGCCCAATTGAGCTGAGAGCATTGACGAGCGATAGGACTATTGGGGTAGAGGTAGTTTTGAGTTTTGATGTCTAACTTTTGATGACTTTCATGAATATGTTTTAATTTGTCTCTCATGGTCTTTTGTATGAACTTGTACTGTTTTTATCTTGATTTAAGTTAATACATGCATGTTCCTAAATTGATCAACTTATTGTATCGTATTTTGAAATCTTGTGTTAGTGAGTGGCGATCCATGGTTTGTGTACTTGGAAAGTAGATTTTTATAGTCATTCAATAACAACTAAATGATTACCTCACCCTCACATCGACACATAGTTCCTCCACATCTCTCTCCTCATGGTTGCATACACTCACGTGAGAGACCAGACGGTACAAGTTCACATCTTTCTCCTCATCCTCACATGTAGACCGACCAAACGGTAACTCTTAACTTTCAAAAGACACTCATTCGACTATGTGAGAGCCAAGACAGATAAGTGTCATGATATGACCAAGAAGGACATTGCATCATCCAATAAATCAAGAAAAATGTGCATTGAAACCAAGATGAGACATACACAATATAAAAGCAACAAGTAGACAAGAGTGTCAAACATTCGTCAAAATCGATACTACTCCTGTCCGTCTAAATATGTCTCTCTAGGGCATGTGACCTATGTGAGCTACCCTAGGCACATACGTGTGTCATAATGTGAACGAGTGATTCAAGATGAGCGTCTTGTGTCTTGCTTTGAAATGAATTTTTTAAGGATAGTGCCATAGACTAAATATCTCTCTAGGACATGTGGCCTATGTGAGCTACCCTGGGCACATATGTGTGTCATAATGTGAACAGCAATTCAAGATGGGCGTCTTGTGTCTTGCTTTGAAATGAATTTTTTAAGGACAATATCGGACGACACGATTGTGCCGACATAGTCACCTGCTATCTGGTACAGTATTCGTAAATGACTTAGCATTGATTTGGAATGGTCCATACCTCGCTATAATGTAGATGGATGATGTCCGAGATGTCCTAATGATAAGTTGACTCATGGGTTGATTCTTGATTGCTATGTTCGAACAAGCTATGATGGCTGATGACATCCTAGGACTTGGGATCACATCACAATATGTAAGCCATGTTGTTGAAAGCCTAGATGGCAAGAAATGAGATGTAACAATGCATATGAGAGACCTTCACCTAAATTAAAAAAAAGTTCGGATGACTTGACTTAGTATAGAAGCAAGTCTGCTAGAGTCATAGACGATTGAATATGCATGCACGGGTGGTGTGTGCGGCGGAACAAGTTTTGATTCTACATAAGTTCGGCGAAGACAAACGTTTTCTAAGATCATGATAATCGGTCATAAACAAGTTTTGATTCACATATCTATTGAAATATATTTTATATATTCGGTAAGGATTTTTTTTTCTTTAATTTAGTCAATAGTATATTTGATATATTTTATCTTATTTTTGTAAATTTGTTCAAGTAAAATATTTCCTTTTATTAAAATTTAGTTTTTTAAATATAGTTTGTATTCTATTTAAAGAATATGAAAAATTCTTCCAACCATATTTCTTATTATTAACATGGTATCAGAAATTTCTTAATAATTTTGGGTGAACTATTCAATCACATATATATAAATACACATTTTGCTAGTCCTGTCTGATTCAGCGGATTTGTCTCAGTCCAACTGGCTCTGTTTGGTTTGATCTAGTTAGGTTGATTCTAGCAACTTCAGGATCCATCATTTGGCCTCAATTTCTAACTTTTTAGGGACACGCAGCAGGTAATGTGTAATAATCCAATAATAATAATAATAATAATAATAATAATAATAATAATAATAATAATAATAATAATAATAAAATGATGTATATGTTACTGTGTTTATATTTGTTAATAATAATAATAATAGTAATAATAAAAAATCAAAATGAGAGGAATGTACAGGTGGATTGAAGGGAGAAAAGAAAGACAGTTGGAGTGTGTGGTGGTGTTGAAGGGTGGTATGAGATTGTTGTGTTGGTGAAAAGTTAGGGTACTGTGTTGTGGGATTAAAAACGAAGAACAGAAAAGAAGGAAAAACAGAAAACAGAGGAAGAGGGAAACAGAAAACACGGGAAGGATGTTCTAATCCGTGCTTGTCAATAAACCTCAATGTTCTTTGGCATTTGTTGTGACAGCGTGCAAATTTGAGGATGGGGAGACGATTGTGATGGTTTTCAGCCATGAAAGCTCTAGATTTAAGTCGATTTAAGCGTTTATCCGAAGGTAAGAATACCTATTTGCCAGAACTTTTAAATCTTGATATCTTAGGTCTATATTGGGTGATACATTATAAAATAGAGCTTGTTAGAATTGTGACAAGGAGATCTATAAAGTTGTAGAAGAGTCGGGACAAAATACAGGCGGTAGAGGTGGAATATGGGTTGGGACATAATCGGTATTAATAGAAAAGTTGGAAAATTGGGAAGAATTGCGAGGTTGAAGACGAAGAGCGTGCAGTACACATAGGGTGTGTGGGGAGTTCGCAATTGGGCGTTGGATTGGCGCATGGGTTAAGCACACTGAGCGTGTGCAGGTGCGTGAGGGGGCGTGTGATGTTATTTTGCTTCCCAGTCTAATTGAAAGGAATTGTGCTAAAATACCTTATTAAACGTACATCCAAAGAAAAAGGAGTTTTAAACCAAGTAAGTAGCATATCGTTCTTTAAACTAGTTCTCAACTTGTTTTACAACATTGAGTATGTTATTTACATGATTAAGAGCTTAGTATGTTAATATGTGTTTTGATGATATGAAATGTCTATTTGTATATTGTGACTGTTTGCTTTTAATGTAAGCATGTTATAAATGATTTACTAAAATGTTCTATGTGTCGAACATTATAAACGTATGAAAGCATGCATCAGATGTAAGTATGCTAAGCAGGTTAATAGAAAGATTATGACTCTAAGATATGCTTATCGATTGTTGAGCCATGACCTATATGAGTATTGTAGTCTAGTAATTCCCACAGAGTTCCTAATCAACGCGCTGTGTGCTAAATCAGAGAGAACGAGTACTCCTGACCGTTGGTATATGAAATTTACAGACCGCTAGAGAAATTAGTAGACGGGCCGTATTTGTCCGAGAGCGAGTCTTACATACGAGTCCGAAAATTCTAGATAAGCATATAGATAGAGTCAGTAACCTAAGTTAGAGGTAGCTGAGATACCTCATTAACAAACAGATGACCCTAGTAAGAGAAACTAGGAGTCAATGACGAATAAAACTTAAAAACACCGGAAAAGATTAGTTATAATTCATGAAAGATAAGTTAGCTACTTATCGGGTAATTTAATTACACATCAAAATTATTTTAACTTTTCTTTCGAGATTTAGATGATGCAGGCCAATCGAGGACGAGACCAGCGGGCTAGAGACTATTGGAAATCCATGTCTGGGTCTATTTATGTATTTATACTTTCGCTATTTAAAATTTATGTGATTTGTTTTAAGTTTTAAATGGTACTGATTTTAAATGTTTTACTTGATGTATAAGAAAATATTTTGAAAGTTATGATTGGTGGTCTGTAGTAACTCTATGAATGGGTGGGGAGCAAGTGTTACATAATGAGTCACCATTTTTTTTTTTTCACCTTTGTGTCTACTAAATTTAGTAAGTAGTTTCTGCCTAAGCTTTGGTTTTCTTGGGGATAGAGTTTAAATTCTCACTAGGATGGAAGGACTTATTGTTTGATAAGTGCTGATTTGGGTAGTTTCCAAGCCATTAATTTTTGTTTGAGATATATTAGCATTAGTCTCAAAGTGTCGGTATTAATGTGGTGATTTTATTTTAGGGTTTGATTAATTAAATGTACGTTAAAGGTTAATAGTTGGGAGGCAATTGAGGTAAATGATTTTATTTCTCGAACGTTTTAAGCTATGATTTATTGATATTTGTTAAATTATATTGTTTCTTCCCAAATGTTAAGTCATAATATGATTGATCGATGATATGTATGATAGCTATTTATTGATTTTATATTCTTTTGGAGTCTCTACAATGCAGGTAGGGTTAGTGTGTACGAAATTTATACCTTTTTAAGTAAGAAAGTGACATGTACGAGACAAATTTAAGGAGTATGGAAATAATGCTCACCTAGTATATTTTATGTTTTTTTTTTATTTTTTTTATTTGGGTCGCTAGATAAGATTAAATTATAAATTTAATTCTTTTAGATATTTTTTGCGGACTAATTGTGGGTGGTTCTATCTTCATTACTAAGTAATAATAGTATCATGCTCATTAGGAGTGCTACCTGATCAGCTTAATAAGAGTGGTACCTAATCCAACCATACTCTTGTACTATTGGGTTGATCGGCCGGTCAAATCAACTGGAGATAACAATCAATCACCTACGTAGTAGATGTTAAGTGTCTTGGGATGAGAAACTACCTCATAATACTTTGTTGAGACTCTATGGTGTTTGCTAGCTTGAACATCTATGGGAGGTTAGCTGGCGACCCCTCAGTGCTTGCTAGCTATTACGCTACCTGTGTGACTCCACACCTCCTTTCAAGAAAGATTCTGATGTATAGAGTAGAGCATCTAGTCGTCTCAATACACTACGCTATCTTGTTATCTAACTCAATGGATCAAAGTCAAAGTCATTACTGCTCCTATCAAGCGATAGAATTCTAAAAACCATATCGTCGAGCTTGACCAAGGGCAAATAGGATGTCGCATTTTGACGACTTGAGAAGTTACTATTGTGTGTAGAAATAGGTTAAGAGTCTAAGTCGTGATTCCGTAAACTAGTCTTTAAAGGGAACGAGGGACTATATATGTAGTTTAGCTTATGCTAGGTGTCACTATCGTGGGAAAATAGTCAAGAGTCTCCTGAACTGACTCAATGTACTATAATCCCGCCCTTAGAGGGACGAGAGACCATATGAGTAAATTGAGTAGCTGGCAAACACACAAGTCGCACCCCTAGATGTTGACAGTATGGTTTTCCTATGAATGTGCCACCCATTAACTTTACACATATATGTTTAGACAAGATGTTATATCATCCTATGAGATAAGATGAGGTCGCGACTCAACCTACAATATCGATGACTCATTGATTTGACTATGCAAGCTTACTGTGTATGAGAACATAAATTCAGTTCACCTCGAGATGAGATTCGTCGTCCAGCAATTCTACTCGCTAAGACTTGATGAGTAGCTTCAAGACCCCAGTAAGATTGGTGACATGTAAGAGAACCACTCGAACTTTGATCCATTCCCAGAGACTCATATAGTTGTGCTTCCTATAGCCTACATAAAAAATTATGAAAATCTACTGAGATTAAATGCAATGAGAGCCTACTTAATCAGTTTTTTATACTCACCAATTTCTTCACTTCTTTTTCAAGTGTTTGCTAACAATTAATCGAAGTGGAAGAGCGTTCGGAAGTTGTGTACTCATAGAGGGGTTGTCTCGGGACTTTAGTCCTATTTATATATTTTAGATCTTTCATATCTTGTTTGAAATTGTATCTCGAACCCATTTTCTATTTGTATCGAATCGTCTTGTATTTGGGTTCCATTTATTTATTTATAATTTACTTACTTTTGGTGTGTTTGTGTTTGGGAATATGATTTGAGAAGGATATATTCAAAGAAGGCAGAGGCATGGCCCTCACAAAATTCTCTCTTTTATCGCTTACTTTTCTTCTTTACTAACCGCCCTATTAGATGCGTCTGTCTTTCATATTGGTCCTCATGTCAGCCGCCTCCAAACTCTCCTCTTTCTTCTCCAAAATCATCCCATCAATTATACGAACATGTTGCTTTGTTTTTTTATACCATGCTTTACAAAACTTATCCTTCCAGTTCAACCTGTGTAACGTTTAGGTGCAACGTGTGCGATATTAAGAAGATTGATCGAGCAATTTGGTCGTATTTTTTTCATTTCTTTTATAAAATTGTGTAGTATATTTATGACCAATTATGGAGGAAATTAAAAACCATAATATAAGAGGAATATTTTTTTTAAAAAGGAACCTCTAAATAAAAATAATTGATGGAATAATATTTGAAGTGAAGACAATATATATAAAGCTTGGTGTTATGAAAGAAAGCTACTTTCCATCAAACTTTCTTATCATTTTCTCTGTCATTATTAACACCTCATGCTTTTGCTCTACCTTTTCTAAAACTTCCATCATTTTATGCAACCACATCCATCCCATTAATTTCTCTTCTAACAAAAACACATCACCATGTAGATATTTTTTTTTAAAAAAAAACTATTGTTATAAAAAAATATTTTATAAACATATTAGTATTTCCCTTTTTGAAATAAGTTTAAGTTAATATCCATCGTCACTAATATTTTGTTGATATTCTTATAGTTGGTCGATTATTTTATGACATAATGAAAATACCTATTTGGTGTTCATGTGGATGTTGAGTTGCGGGAACATTCTTTAGCATGAAGTCATCCATGGTTGTATAAAACGAAACATGCTTAATTTTAGAGTTCTTATGAATAAATCGTGGAAAGGGAAGATGTATCTTGTTGGTACAAGTAGTACTACTAATTTTTTTTAAAGTATTTAATGAGTATAATTTCATATCGTTGGAATCACCCTCATTCAAATGTGGTAATAGTTCATTTATGTATCTCTCGTACATTTAGTATGAAAGCGAAATCTTTTCTAGTAGGATGTGGTTAAAGAAGCTAGTGAGCATATGATGCTATAGTAAAGGTGGGGTACATGAGTGGACTAATACCACATTAGTACGATTACAAGAGTATGATGGTTAAGAAATATTTTTTTAAAAAAATGGTAGTAAATTCCTATACCAACAGGATACACCTTCCTTTTTAGTAGTTGAATCATAGAAACTCTACAATTAAGGGTATTTGGCTTAAATCAATCCTATGTTGGGTGAGTGCATCACCAGAGGATTCAGTCTCTAGAGATCCCAACCGAACTAGACTCAAGTAGTCCGAATGGAGAAACTTGGAGACGTAAATCCAAGTCAGAGTCACCAAGTTGTTCTAGGGACCTAGAAGACCACCACAAAAACCTAGGAAGACAAAGGTAGTCTCATAGACTGATAGTATTCGGTACGGTGTTTGGAGAGCATCCATTTCCCTTTCTACTCTGGTATGAGTATTGTCAAGCTAGGCATGAGGCAAGTTAGGGATTGAGTGACTTGATAGTTTTGTTGGATCACCCTACGTGGCAAATACGTTCAATGGTAGGGCATTGATCATGTGGATAGTCATTGGAGTTGGCACGTACTGGGGGTTGCAACCCCGACTTTGGGTGACTATATGGTCCTGTAGGACGAGATTACCAACTAAGCTTCCACGAAAGACGAGCACGCTAGCACCACCATAATGTCCCCACCAGAGAGTGAGATCAATGACGTAACGCCTCAACCTAGGACATTGATCAACCACTAGTACGCTAAGCTAACTATCTAAGTATGTGAATGAAAAGAGTTGTTACCCTACAACCAAGAGTAAAGCCTGTGGTATCATGATAAATCGAGAATATGATGAGAGCCTACAAATAGGTTTCTTAAGAGTTATTTTATGTTCACCCCTTCCTACATTTTTTTTTTTTTTTTTTTTCAGGTAAGTGATGTTGGTCGAGGCAAAGTGGTCCTCAAGAGCTTTGCAGCCACATAGGGTTCTCAACCCAAGATGTCTATCTTGTCCAAATATTTTTGTAGTTTGGCATATCATACATATCTTTGTATCTCGATCTCGTTTCCTCTTTTAAGAACCAATTGAACATATGTACATGTATATGTTTTGCACTGGTTTTGACTATGTTGATGAATGTTTTTAAAATTGTGTGAACTTTATGGTAGTTTTCTACTGTGTTCTCATACATCCATGTTGCATTGTATTATGTTTTGGTTGGGACCTAGTTTTCGATTCTTGAAGTTTCAAGTTCTGAATAAGGTCAAGTGATAACTCACTTTATAATTGTTACAAATGATTTGATGTAAATCATTTATGGGGAGAAAATGTCAATGGAGGTATCCTGTATAGAGTTTGTGTCATAGCTCGATTTTCATGATTTCGAATCTCGTATGCTTTCATCTCATGTAAATAAAAATATTTAGTAAACAACCTACTTGTATGCTTTCCTCTCATCTTTAACCTATCAAGTTATCATGGACTTTTCTTTGGTCTTTAAGAAGTTTGGATCTGATTCTATAGTTATTTGAACTTCTGAGTAGGTCTCGAAGTTTGGAGCGATTCTCTGATGTGTCATAGACTTATTGGAATTTGGAAGCTATTTACTGGATTCTAGTGCCATCTCAGAGTGAACTAATTTTCTATTGTGATGCTTAGTACATTTCTAAGTAATGAACATATGGTATCTTGGTTTGAGGCATGACCTCATCACATCTTATAAGACAATATGACATCTCGTTTGGTGACCCTTCTATAAGAAAAACCACATTATCAATATTTGGAGGAGCGACCCTGTATGACTGCCAGCTGGTTCAAATCCAGCTCGGCCCAATAATTCGCGGATCCACCCCTCTTCCCGGTCCATCACAAGGGAAACGAAAACCAAGATTTGCTTTATCCGGTATCAAACGCGAGCTACGAGAAAATAGAACACCTTTCAGGAGTATCAATACCGTTACATGAATCGTGAATGCATGAATATGATGTACCAAAAAATTTGCGGTTAATTTTTAATAAATTAATTATTGTTTGTTTACCCATGTGACCCTCATCCGTCCCAATTCTGGTTTATAGTACAACAAGCATGTTCAGGGGACCCATGACTGTTTCTACCTACGTAGTGGGACCTAGTTGACTCAACGTGCTACATTATCTCCCTTAGGCCTAGTTCGACAATACTTGTTTACTACCTCTTGATTCGACGCTGCGAGTGCTAAGGACATATGGGAGAAGATATGAGGTGGAGTCTCGGTGATACTATCATACTTTTTAAATTCTCTTTGTTTCTATTTTTACACCATAGAGTCAACCGTAGTCGCGATTCATGCTATGGACTAGCTCGAAAATCGGATCGTAACAGCCATACTCGCTTAACTTTGGGCTAGCGGCGGAGGGTGAGATCTATCCGAAATGGTTGCAAATTGACGGAAATCGACTGAAAAGGGACGTTGTCGAGTGAACGGCGAAGGGTTGGAGTCAAGGGTTTGAATACAGTTACATATCTCAAGCGGCCAATGGTTGCACCAAAGGTTGAAGGTTAGGAGAATGTCCAAATTTCTTGAAAAACCCGGCAAGGGCATCACTCCAACTCCCACCTTCATGGCGAGCCCTGTCGGTGGTCGGTCGCCACTTGTCGCCAGTCAGCACCTACATTTTTTTTTTTTCTAAATTTATTTACGGGATTTAATAGTTTTTTTTTTTTAAAAAAAATTCTAGAGATCATATTAGAAATAATGGAAATATTAAATTTTAGAGTTAAAATTTTTAGATTTTTTATTAAAAAAATAAAAAGTAATCCACAAGAAGAAATTATGATAATCATTAATGGATGAAAAAATATATTTTTTTAAAAAAGGGTGTAATTTTCATGTGAATTATTGGCTCTAACGGCCAACTATATATAATAATTTGCATCTCAAATGTTTCCTACCTCTAATTTGATAATGAAAGTTGTCCCATGGAGACAACGGATTAATTTAATTCAAAGACTCTATTTTAAGTCTACACTCAACATAAGTTACCCAACTTGTTGTTAAATATTTTGTTTTAGTTTTTAAACTTTTAATATTTTATTTAATTTCGGTCCTTATGCTTTTATTAATCGTTCATGATTAGGAAAAAAAAAATTAAGATGGACTTAAAACAAATGAACAAAAAAAAAAAAAAAAAAAAAAAAAAATCCATGATATAGCGTTTTATAAAAAGTTATAAAATGTCGGACTTTTTATAGCATCTTATAAAGATTATAAAAGCGTTCATAATAGAAGCCTTTCAATACCATAATTTCTTCTTGATAGCATATTATAAAACCTATAAAAAGTTTTCTATAGTCTAAATAAAAAGCTATTGTTTGTCAATGACACCATTTATTTATAGCTTTACCCAAAAGCTATTAAGAAGCTTATGAATGATCTAAACTTTTGCTACTTGTAGGGTTTATAGACTTTTTATATAGTGTAGATGAATATCTTTATTGCGTCTTTTGTAGCTTTTTTTTTTAAATAAGTTTGTAATGATATGGCTCATGATTCATGTAATGACCGCCCATTACCCTCTTGATTTCCATGAACACAAAGAATAATGAGATAATTTTAACAGTATAATAATCTATGATATATAACTATGTGTCATGCATACTATATATAGTCATTTACTGTACATAACTATTTATAAGTATAATAATTAAGTAAGTTATTGATTTCTGAATACGTTCAACTCCAACTATACTACCACCAACATCTGCATATATCATTTTTAGATCGGGCTTCTATATAAAAAAGACATTGATTTCGATAACAATTCTATTTTTCTACTATAATAAAATCGTTATCGTATACATGACGTGACATTTTTTATGTAAAAATCTTCATTTTAAGTAGTCCATAAACGATGTCATGAAGTTACACGTTAAAAATCAAATCTTTAAACCAATCAAAAAAATATATAAGAAACAAACATAAACGATATATCCAAAATTAGAAACAAAGCATGTGCTACTCATCTTATTTTATAGTCTTGGAGATTAGGGCATTGCTTTGTTCATTCTCTTAGGCGGTATTCCAGTCGAGTCTAAATTGCGGTTGTGAAATACAAACATATGCAACATGGTGAGACCTATCATTTAAAAAATCATTTCATTCTCTTAGGCGGTATTTCATTTCAGTCTAAATTGCATGCGTAGTATTTCTCTACACATGACTCACACATGCAAACGTGGACTCACCAAGCGGGCTTGCACACCTCGTGGGCCTACTGGTCGAGCTAACACTCGCCGACGAGGTGTTGTTAGACACCCTAAGGGAATAGCGGTCCTCGTATCATCATGGTGAACATGATTGTCATAATCAGTCGCATAGTTTATGCGTCCGTACTCATCATAATGGAGAAGTACCCCGATGTACGTGTGCAAACAGTTATGCATGAGGTCCCCATACTTTCTATCATGCCATAATAAATGATGCAAGATAACCTCTATTCTTTCCTAACATATTAAACCTAGTAATTATGCATATATAATTCTTATACATCATTTCATGTATAACATAGCTTATATGACACGGCATAGGGAGGTTCGGGCATCATTGATTTCCTTATTTCAAAACATATTATGACATATTATGGCATAACATAATATGTCATAGCATGTAAGAACATAACATAACTTATCGTTGCATATCATGACATTTCGTTTATCTCATAGCACAATTTGAAATATCATATAGTATAACATAACATAATATCATATATTAAAACATATCACACATATGACATGTACTGAGGTTATTGGGCACGTGTCATCATACATCAAACAATTCATCGTAAACATGTCTACATCGAAGAAAAAGGTAAGTAGTTATTAGTTTAGTTGGTTATATTAAGTTACAATATCTATACTTTTATGGCTTATTTTTCATAGCCATCCTCTGTAGTTCTTATTTCTCCAAATTAAGTTGTATTCCATATTTTTGTTTTTAAATTGTGTTTGGTGGTAAATTTTGAATTAAAAAAATATGTCAATATTAGTTCGTTAAGTGGTTACATAATCCAAATATTGTTTATGTTGGTGCAACTTGACAAAAAAGAAAAAAAAAATAGAAGTGTTAGAAAATGAACTGTAACGACCTCTTCTTAAGACAATCATTCTTTCACCAACTAAATTTATTGAAGAGAATTGATGGAGAATTTCTACACGACCTTCGATAGAGTTTCAGGGTCACTCCAAATCCAAGTCCATAACTAAGATTATGGCATCTTTCACCTTTTTGAAAGTCCAAACCACCTTAAATTTGTTATCATATTCATGCTTATGTTATTTTAAAGGTAGAATGAAAACGTGCACGTCCCATACTCATGAAAGATAGATGGATACTCTTTTAAAATAAATTAGTTATTTATCCACTTAACATCAAAAAAAATAAAAAAAAAAAAAAAATACACTAAGTTTGCAAACAATTCAAAAAAAAAAAACATGTCACATAAATTAAAAGCAAACAATTAAAGTAATGTAGAAAACAAAATAAAATATAATGGCTATCTCAGGTGGCAATAGTCGGTCCCTCATGTCATAATCTTTACATGCCCTCTCCCTTATCTAAAAGCATTTTGAAAAAAAGTTAATATTGAAAATACTCGGTAAGTAGTGTCATGGTTGATATGTATACAATTACAACAAAATATCAAGAAAAGAAGGAGCATATAAATTGTTAAAACGGGTCAACTCCCCTACACACATTAGTAATTGCAACCACTAAAATTGCATCACAATGATATGATCCCTATGTATACTGATAAATGGTTGCTGCACGGCGATATCACGAAGTGGTGGTATAATTCTCATTCACATAGATAGATAATTGTCCTCAAGGTTATAGTATATAATCCAATGTAATTTTCAATGCATACAAATAGGTAATTACTACAATTTTCATGCATACATATAAGAAATTGTCTTATGTCTTACGGTAATTCTCATGCCTATAGTAGGTAATTACTATGATTTTCAGGCACATAATAGGTAATCACCTCGGATTTACATGCATATAAAAGGGTCTCACAATGTTTAAAAACTCAATTACTAGTACGAAGAAGAAACCAATACATAGAATTGAGTTAAACTGATTAGCTGAGAAATTGATCTAAGTGAATCAAATCTAGCGTTTCAAGTGAACTTAGGTAAACGATCTAACAACAAGAACGATCCAAGCTATCCTGTGGCATGTGTATGATTTCCACGAGTGTGAGAGGTCGGTTCCTCCTTTCGACAGTATGAAAGAGCGCCTTCAACGTGTTCAGCACAATTCCCTGCATTTCCTCCAGCGACAATTGGCGTCTTCTCCTCCCTCAACAACAACGTAACATGTGTGCCGACTATCCATCCTGAGTGATCTACAACTGAGATTGATGGTGATGGTGATTTAGAACTCAACAACCCTAGCTTGAAACCAAATTGATCGAACTTAAGAAAAATTCAATCGAGAATTGATCTTACCGTTGTCCAATTCTTGGTCCAACCAATGAGGGTTGAGGCACGACGTAAAACGATGGTGCAATCGATGACCGGCAATGAAGAAATCAAAGGAAATTAGTGGTGAAAATAAAATAAAAATATGACAACGCTTCTTCGTGAAGAATATGAGCTAAGTGTCACGGTCATGCAAGGCGTGTTATCTATGGCCGCATGGTAGATGTCCCGGTCATGTTTGTCGGGGACGTGTTATCCATGGCCGTGTGCCCGTTCCAAATCCCTTTTACATGCTTTCATCTTAGATAAACTTTTATCATTTTATGTTGTGTGGGTGTATGATCGTTAACCAAAATCATGTTTACACTACCAAAGCTAAAATTTCCCAAAATGTACTATAAGAATGGGACTAGTGGTCAATTATTCATACCCTGAGTTATATGCTACTTAAGCCATAGTTTTTCTTTCTTTCCATATAGCCATATAACTTTGCTTTCTTCAATTCTTTTAAATTATTTTCAAATGTATTTTCTAGCTTACGTTTTCTAAAATATTTCTCCCAAATGTGACTCGAGACTCAAGCATATATTGATGTTGTCCGCGACGTTCGAATTTCTCACGACCGACTTTTTCGCTGGGTTAGAACAAGTGTCGTAAGTCGTTGTCCTGCTACCGTAAGAGTGCGATTGTGACAATTAGTATCAGAGCTGAGTCAGCTCTTTGAAAATTATTACACAAACATTTCCATTGCTAAACAACTAGGCAAGTCCAAGACTAACTGATTGGCTGAAATCGAAGAACAATTACTCTGCATGAATGAAGTTCCTAATGAAATGGGGATTTTGGAGTCTCGTATGAATGAGATTACTATCAAAGCTTATAGGCTCGACGAGATGGCAGACCGCCTTGAGGTAATGTCTATTCGTGAACTAATAATTAGGGTTGAGGCCCTAGAAAACAAGACCACAACTGCTGGTGGCTTTGAGTGTAGGGTTAGCTCGACGGGCTCTGTTGCTCGAATGGAAGCATAGGTCGAGGGCTTAGACAAGGCCCAACAACTTATTGTTCAGATGATCTCAGAAATGTATGAGGATTTAAGAACAACCTAAGGAGCGGTTAGGGCTGAAGAGGCGGATTCAAACACAGATTAAATTTCACCATGAGAGCGGTGGGGAACCTAACATCAACTGGGGGTGTAGTACAATTTAACAAGATAAAGGTCATGGAGCCCAAACCCTTCTATGGGGTTAGAGATGCCAAGGCTCTAAAGAACTTTATTTTCGACCTAGAATAGTACTTTCGAGCCACAAATATCGTGGAAGAAGAAGCGAAGGTTATGTTGGCAACAATGCATCTAACTGACAATGCAAAGTTTTTTGTGGAGGTCCAAGTACATGGACATTCGAGAAGGTCGATGTACTGTGGTCACTTGGGATAGTTTGAAAGAAGAACTTCGCTCATAGTTCTTCCCCGAGAATGTTGAGATAATCACAAAAAGGAAGTTAATATAACTGAGTCATACAGGCGGTATCCGAGACTACGTTAAGCATTTTTCTGGGCTTATGTTAGATATTTATAATATGTCTGAGATAGACAAGGTCTTCACTTTTATTGAGGAACTGAAGTCGTGCGCGAAAATCAAGCTCTACTAACAAAGAATTCAAGATCTTTCCACAACTTATGCCACTTTTGAATGATTGTTTGATCTTAATATCGATGAACCCCAAGAGATAGGGCGGAACCAGGCATCCACAAGTGGTGGAAATGAGAATTATTGACCAAACTTCCCCTGGGGAAAGTGACAGACTCGAATCCAGAGAAGAGGAATACGAGTCCTCCCAACAAGGAGGTAGGACTCCATGGTGGAGACCTCATAGCCAGAACAGTCAAAGTCAATTTGGCAACTTTACCCGTCCTAGGAGTTGCAAAGAGAACTCTCATCAAGCTGGGGACTTGGACTAGACGAATCGACTTTGTGGTAGTCAAGATAGACGACTTCGACATTGTGTTAGGGACGGACTTTCTACTAGAACACGAAGTCATTTTCATGCCCCTGGAAAAAAAGCTTAGTAGTAATGGGTCTATCTCGATGATTATCGAGACAAACACCCATCAACCAGGAAGGGTGAAAATGATATCGGTACTGCAATTGAGAAAAGATCTTAGCCATGATGAACCTAGCTCGCTACCATTACCGTATTTGAACACGGAAGCTCGAGTGAGCCAACTCTAACACAAGACTTGTGATCAATTCAGAAACACGGTGACGTGAGACAAGGAAGTCAGACAAATTAATTATCTCCACCGAGGTAGATAAATAATAATAGTGATGTTATATCAGGGGGTGAGATCGCCTGCCACAAATGAATGTCATATGGCTCAACCTAAACTAGTTAACTTCTACCAGCAGCTAAATGACTTGCTAATAGTCGGGTTTATTTGACCCACAAATACCGCAATTAGTAAACCCAAAAGCTGGGGAGAAACACCAAGCCAATGTCATTGCGGAAGGAGAGCTACAAAAATAAACCTCTAAAATAACACATGTTCACTTAGAAATGTCATCTAGACCAATGAAGACAAGGGTCGGTTAGAAGCGTCGGCCACAAAATTTCAAGATGGAGACAAAGTTTTGATCAAATTGATGTCAGATCAACTCCGAGGTCAAAACAGCTAGAATCAAAGACGGGTGCGAAAATATTATGGACTAGTCGAAGTTATTCACAAAGTCGAGAAGGCATCATATAAGATCCAATTGCTCTCATGGATGCGGACTAGCCCTTTATCCACATAAGTAACATGAAACGTTACTCTCCAGACCTAGAAGATGTCAAGCATAGAGAGGCAACACAACCTCACACAAAGAAAAAGAATTCTCAAGCGAAGAAAACAGAAGAAACTCTGACAGAGAAGACACCAAGACTCAACGAACCAAGAAGTGTTTTTCAATAGTTTCTTGCAGATTGGAAGAGACTCATCAATGTTGAGATCAGTTGGAAGCGCGTTGAGAGACCTGAAGTTAGCCTCAACCTACATCATTAAGCTTGTGAAGAATAGATTGACAGAGACGTCAACCAATTGAGTGGGGAAGTATGTCACAATCATGCTTGTTCAAGGTGTGTTGTCTATGACCACATGTCGGATGTCCCGATCATGTTTGTCTAGGATGTGTTGTTCATGTATGCCCGTTTCAAACTCCTTTGACATGCTTTGATCTTAGATAGGCCTTTACCATTTCATGTTGTGTCAATACCAGAGTGTATGACCATTCACTAAAATCATGTCTACATTCGTCATTGCTAAAATGCCCCCAAAATCTACAGTAGGGGGATGCTACTAGTCATCAATTCTTCATGACCTGAGTTATACGCTATCTAAGCCGTGCTGTTTCTTTCTTTGCTTATAGCCATATAACATTGCTTTCTTCAATTCTTTCAAATCATTTTCAAATGTATTTCCTCGTTCACATTTTCTAAAACATTTCTCGCAAACATGACTAGGCTCGAGCATACGCCAATGTTGTTTGACACGTCCAAATTTCTCATAGCTGACTTATTCGCTGAGTTAAAACAAGTGTTGAACAATCGTTGCCCTGCTGCAATAAGTGCAACTGTGACATCAAACACTCGAATTGTCAATGCGATTGATTCGATCCTTAGAAGCCAGATGCAAGATGAAACTCCAAACAACATCCAAACTCCCCCTTGATTCCCCGTTGAAGTTGTTGAAGGAGTCGACGAAGCAATATCCCAACCCATAATGCAAATAGAGCAAAAATGTAATTTCTCTTAAGCTATGTGAGTTTGTTTCCTTTGTATATCTTTTACAACTTAGGGTTCTTCTTGTTTTTCAATATAGCATCATTGACCACATTATTTGAAGAAGGATTTGTTTGTTTATTGCCAAATTATTAATATGTAGTAACAAACAAAAAGGAGTATAGTCACAAATAAATAAATAAACTAAAATTACCACTTACCCAACTCCATAAGAAATTCAATGAAATTAAATGTTAAAAGTCATGGGGTGGGCAGCTAATTTGTTCCTTTCTGTTCTTCCACAAACTAATTTATTATATATAATTATATTCACATCAAAATCATAATAAAGCAATGTTAATTGATAGAGCCGGTTGGTGGGGCCCTCAACATGGACCATGCACATGCACTTTGATTCTTCTCCCAGCCAGACCCAAGAAAAATAAAAAAATTAATTAATTAATAAAAAGAAATAAAACTATTCCCTTAGCTGGGAATCCAAACACCCCCCTTTCTCTCTCTTAAAAACTCCACAAAGTTTTATACAGTTTCCATGCACCCAATTCCACCTCAACTCATTTCCCACTCTCTCAAAAAAAAAAATGCTTCCTTTCAATTCTCTCCTCTTTCTCGCCCTCCTCCTTCTAATCTCCCCCTCCTCCTCCTCCGCCGCCGTTCGCCGCCTCGACGACACCCCCGCCGACCCCACCGTCAAGTGCTCCCCATGTGAACAAAACCCCCCATCTCCTCCTCCTCCACCGGTCTACCCCTCCCCTCCGCCGCCCTCTCCTCCACCGCCGGACGTTGTCATCTACTACTCTCCTCCTCCCCCCCCTAAGAAGGATCACAAGAACGACGACTGCCCACCGCCGCCGGCTCCCAACTTCATGTACATAACCGGCCCTCCCGGCGACCTCTACCCCATCGACCAAAGTTATAACGCTGCCGCCCGGAGACTCGTCTCCGCCGCAGCCTCCGCCGTGGTTGGGTTGGCTGTTGTTGGGGTTCTGATGATGTAAACGGAGGGAGCTGGATCGAATTTCTCGTGAAGGTAAAAACTAATTATAATCCTCTCTACGAGATTTTCCGATTTGGGATTGTTTTTGAATTTTTATGGATTTTGTTGTCTAATAACTCTGTAATTTGTACTAAATATTGAATTTTCCAGAAATTTGTGATCAGAAAAGAAAATATATATGTTTTTTTAGTATATTTTGGAAAATTATTTTCCCCTTTTCAATCAAAATAACAAAAATTAGGTCAACTTTAATTATTCAATATCAATGGATTGGATTCAATCTTCATCATCACTCAACCATATAATTGAATTATATATATTTTTAATTATTTTAAATTTAAGTCCATCACGTCTAATTGATTTAAAATTTCACCTACATTAAGAGTTTTCTAGTGGATCCAAAAAAAAGGTTAGGAATAAAAAACACCCAACTATAGCTTAATCATTTTTTTTTTTAATGAAAATGACAAATATTTGATTTTCTAGAGAAATTGATTAATGAATTATTTGGGTCCCATCGTTAAAATGTGACTTGTTGTCGTCTTTGTTATATAAATATTCTCAAATTGTGTCATTTTCTCGATTACAAAAAAAAATTGTAATCAGTTCTAAACTTTTAAATCAATCAAACTCTACCAAGTTAACCGACACTTATCCATTAACTAACTTAGATCGTATGTATTTAAAAAGTGAAGGTGGGCCAATTTAAATAATAGTGTGTTCTTAAATATTTTATAAGGATACTAATATTTAAATGTTGTAAATTCAATTACTATATAATTATATTAAAATAAATTATTAAAGAAAGTAAAGAATAAAATAAAAACAATTGGAATAAACGAGTAAATTGGATAAGTGGGCTTGACGAATATTAAGATGACACGTGTTGTGGTCCAACTACCGAGGTGGAATTTGCGTATTGTATTTTAAAATGTGGACCTGATTCCAAACCATTGGATCGGATGTCAGAGAGTTTCTTGAGATGCGATGAGATCAAGTGTCAGGAGTAATCCTGCATTCCTAGGATGATCATCTTCGGTTTCACCAAAGTGCGGCCCCACCCGATTTCTTTCTCCCTCCCCCTCTCGAAATTGGTTTTTTCCATTTTTTTTTTAATTTTACTTTTCATTATCCACGTGTCACTTCATATTTTTCTATATGTCTTAAACCCTAAATTAATTGTAGGATTAAAATTAACCATAAATAAGAATTAAAAAAAACTTTTACTTTATAGGCCGTTTCCCTTTCAATCAGAGTTAGAATTTTGTCATAAGAATATTAGACGTCTCTTTCAACTCAAAACTTGAAACACTAAAGGTCGTCAACTTTTTAAAAGAATTATTATTTGAATTTAATTGAACATATTTTTTGTAACAATTTTTTTTTTTAATACAAGAATTAAGGATTAAATGATATATTTTGATAGGGAGAAAAGGGTAGAGGAAAGGATAAGAAATGGAAGGTGTGGATGACATTAAAAAGGAGTTCAAAGAGGAAATGATGAGAACAATGAGTAGAAGAAGTTGGAGTGTTTGGTGGATGAAAGGAAGTCTCCTTCTTAGACCAAATTCAACAAAGAGACAAATATGAATGAGTTGTTAGGGATGAAATTTTGGTGCAATTCATTCCCACTTTCTTCTCATTTCTTATCGAAATCTTGCTTTCTACCTATAAAGATGGAAGGGATTGCAAAACAAAAGCTGTATCAACGTGTGTTCTTACATCAATTCTAATATCGAGGAATAAGGAGGTGGTTCGATCTAACCAGACCTGATCGTCTGATTCGGCCCGACTCAACCCGATCCTGTTTGATTCAGTCCGACCTGACCTGGTTCATCCAACTGGACTTGTTTCAACCATTTCATTGATTTTGCCCATTTTAACTCCATTTTTCGTGCTACCTTCACCGGGTTTTCATGATCTTTCTCAATGCATGACCCGAACCCGAGCAAAGAGTATCACGTTATCCAAATAAGTGAGACATTGGAACTTTGAATTTAGCTATGCTCGTAGTATGTATGAAAGCATGTCATAGAAATTTTAACCTAAACAAAGTTGATTTGATCTATGAAAAATCATGTCGAAGTTATATGATGTTTCTCGAAAAATGATTTCTTGATCTCTTATGAAAGGAATTGAAAACATACCTCATAGAGAACTTAATATATATATATATATGAATTGAACTATGAACTATGAACCGTATGAATCAGATATTTATGACTAAGTATCCATTTTAGGTCGCTATGCTATATCTCTATTGTATATGTATGTGATTTTAGCGGTTATATGGACTTGATTAGGGGTTCACCAACTAGTTCTTAATCATAAACTTGACTTGATTGTCAATGGTTCAGATAACTATAGAACTAGCCTATGATGAATTATGATGTATGATCATATTATGTGGGGCTACTTGGGAAGTTTGCCAATTACCTTCCCTTTTAGTGAACTTGTCACGAGTGACAGAGGTGCACAGTTTTACTTTAGAGTTGGCTTATCTTTAGAATTTTGAATATTTGCTCATGCATGCGAGTTAGCGGTTATACGGAGACGATTAGGTGTTTGCCAACTAACTCTTAATTGTATAATTGTACTTGGGGGAGTTTCTAGGAAGTTTGTTAGTTAGTTTCCTTTGAACCTGCCACGAAGAGAGTTGGTCGAATCTTAGAATACATGAACCTTCTAAGTGTAGTACCAAGGTCGTGCCTAGAGGGCTTGCTATTTAGGTTGATAATTTATGACTATAAACAAAGAAAGCAGTAGAAACAATTAACTAGGAAAAAGAAATGATATGTTGAGTTTTTTCTTTCCTATTCTTTCGAGGTGACCAATATATTATTTTTTACGAATAATTATGTACATGAAGTATAAGTCATATAACCAAGAAACGAAAAACACTAAAACCCAAGCTTTAATGTAAAGGAATGTGTGAATGGTACACCTTTGGTTCATGATCACGGTTCGATTTGGTATTGAATTTCTTGTTGTTTTTGTAGGTCATGTCTTCTCTTGTGACACTGAAGTAAAGAGAGGTACATGAATGAATTTGAGATCACATTCAAAATGAGAGCGATTTTGAAGATGACTAAGAAAGACTTAAAAATATTGAAATTGGCACGGATACCAACCAGAAGCACCTAGGTTGCCATTAAAATACTTTTTTTTTATTATTATTATTACTTTTAATAGAAAAGAGAATATATTCCTCATTTAATAAAAGGTTGGTACAAATGAAAAAGAAAAGGGCATAGAATATTCTTTTATCAAGAGGAAGGACTTATCCACGAAGTTAGAAAAATATATATATATATATATATATATATATATATATATATATATATATATATATATATATATATATATATATATATATTTGAGATTGATATAATATATTTAATTTTCTCAAAAAAAGAAAAAAAAAACAAAAAAAAACGGACTTGTCGTATTCGTTAGAAATGAGAATATATATATTATCATATTTATTAAAATATTGACTTATTTAAAGGTACATACATATATTATTGTCATTAAATACCAATTTTGTAGTGATGTATATACAATCATTATAAATTATTAATTTATCAGTTACTCCCATAATCCATGTTTATTAATTAATTCATTTTATAGAAATATAGAAGAAAATTTCAACTTTTTATATAAATTAAATTCATGACTTTATTGAGACGACTTGACTTCAAAATCGGGTACAATTATTCATAATTTCTTCACACGTGTCATGAAACTACTCCCTACGCATAATATTCTCATTATATCACTTGTAAAAATTAAGCATTTTTCATTAAAAAAAAAAAAAAAAAAAAAAAAAAAAAAAAAAGAAGAAGAAGAAGAAGAATATTTCACACTTTTTTCACTTATTATAGAGAAAAAATGTCATCCATTGGTAAGGATTATCTATTTCTAATTTAATTACTAAAGTCTTTTTAAAATAAATAAATAAAATCACATAAATTCAAGTAGAATTACATGAATAAATCGAAAACATATCTGAAAGTTTTTAACTATACCGATCAGGTGCACTTTGTTTTTAGTGGCAAAATCATTGAAATTCTATAATTAAGCGTGTTTTTTTTTTTTTTTAGGAACAATTTTATTAAGGTTCATGTGAGTGAGACAAAACATTTAGGAAAAAATTGTGTTGATATATGAGGATATCGTTCACTCAAAGTAGTGAAAAAGTAAATAATGCGACCATGTTGCAAGGAACATAAAAAAATGTCGGGACTATTAAGTGGCAAATCCGAATTCTAAATCTTTATTTGAATCATAGACATGGATCGATGTAAATTGTATTATCTATATTAAATTAATTTTTCAATTGCTCTAAATTCAAATTCATAAATTTATTCATCTCATCAAAATGGTCTAAGAATATTTCTAACTTTTTATAAAGATCCTAACTTTTTTTAGCATTTCACTTTTATCCCTTCCATCCACTTTTTAAATGTAAAGAATATTAAAAGTATAAAATCCCACACAATTCCAAAAATTAGAATCTCCCTCAAAAACTCACCAACAGGATGAATCACTCATACAAAAAAGACCGACAAAGGGATATCATTTTCGATGATGGGAACCTTCTTAACTAATTACAAATAATAGACTAATTTGAACTACAAAATGGATCAACAAAATCTTCATCGTTACGAATCTGGCTTTAGCTGCCTTCCTTTCTCCTTTCATTACTCGTCCTCAAAGTTATGACCTAAATTCTCAACTCGTATCTGTTTTCTTTTTTTTTTTTGTATTAAATTCAAACAGCGTGTTAACTCGTACTCAATTACTAACGTATAACGTAGTTTCTAATTTATCTCAAAACTCGTTTAAATTAATTTTAATATCGAGTGAAATGAATGAAAAATAAAGAGATAAGATTGAGAAAATAAAGAGAGTAAGGCATTAATAGAGATAAAGTGGATGAAGGTTGAATATTCAACGTTGATGAAGCAAAGAAAAAGAGTTGGAAGGAATGAATGGTAGATATAACAACTTCCATGAAAACATCATCCAAACAAATCCAAAGCACTTTATGGATATTTCAACACCAAACTCTCCACCGACACTAACATCATTGCTACTCTAATCATCAAATTATTAGCATAAAAAATGGATGGAGATATTGATCACTAATGACGAAGGGAAGATGGAAATTGAATGTGGTTGTCAATCCTCTTATGTCATTTTCTTTTCTTAGTATTTCTTTATATAAACTTAAACTTTTTCAGCCGCTTTTGCTTTGTCCTAACGATTTGGAGGTTGGCATTTGCTTGAATTTTGGCTCTAGCATACGCGTCTCTGGCTCTAAAATCAGCTACAACATCTCGACTATTTACGCCTTTAACTTTGTTCGTGATTGTCCTTTACTCAGATGACACATATTCACCAGTTTTTGCTTTGATTTGTCTCCAAACTACATCTTACTAATAGAGGTATCACTTTAATATCATTTGTAACGACCCATGTCCAAAATTCAAAATTTAAATTTTGTATATGATAACCCAGGAATTTTCCTACGTCCCCTGCAATGTGGTCACGTAAGCATTTTTATCTCTAGATTGTCTGGATTTAACAAATAGCTTTTAAAATATTATTAAATAGAATTATAATTGAAATCTAACCCAAAAAATTAAGAGGCTAAATAAAACCAAATACATTAATGAAACTATTATTTAGAGTCAATTTGATGAAATTATTTGATGCAATTAGAGATGGTAGATTAAACTTAACCTCCATTATATATCTCTAAATCACTCAACTTTTTAGCTATATTTGCATTTGCGTGATATTTGGGATCTTGGAAATTGAATTACCCTTCTAAACTCACCAAACTTAAAACATATTCACACGAACAATGCTTTAGACATGAAAGTATGCAGTTCTACTCTACTATTGGCTACTAACCACTTGCTCGGGCTCTGCATTGCAAGTTCGATTTCAATATCTTGCCTTCCAAACAGTCATAAATTTTGTCTGAATCAAATATTTTTCTTTTAGTTCAATCAAGTTCAAACAATAAAATTGTGGAACGGATAGAACAAAATGTTTGAAACCTAATTTTATTACGATAACTTATGTATTTAGACTATTTCATCCTCTCAAAATACAAATTTATTATTGCATCACATGCATGGTAGGCGTGTTCCCTTTGTCGAGATTGCCCATTAAGTGGAAATAGTTGAGAAATATGTAAGAGTTTAATGTAATGATGTGTAAATAAGAGTATATGAAGGATGTTAGTCCTTGGTGGGTTCCAAGCAATTACTTCCTCAACCTCTTGTCATTATCCAATTTTAAGAGAGAGCATGACAGCTTGGAGGAATCAAAGGAGGCCTAAATATATCACATCTTTAGGTTTCAATTTTGTTCCCCATATATAAATCGATTACGTAAACACCATTAAACGTAACTTAAACTCTATTCCCTAAACCTAAAATTTATGTCAAGCACACTCTTGTAATGACTCATGTTCATGATTCAAATTTGGTACCCGATGGTCTCATCATTTCCCTGCATCTCCATTACCTAATTTTTCTTTTAAGAGTAAAGATTATCCCCATATATCAACACGAATCCTTCCAACATGTTTTGTCCTCACTCACATGCATTTTAAAAAAATTTATACGAGTTCACCTAACATAGAATTGCTTCAAGTAAAGTATACTTAACTATGAAGTTTCTATAATTGAGTTATCGAAAAGAAAAGTGTACCTTGTTGATATAAATAGTAACTCTTTTATTTCAAAATACAAATTCATTATTGAATCACGTAGATACCTATAAAAAAAGATAACAACTACGAACTAACATCTTTTCCTTTTTGCAACCAAAACTTGTTTGCAATGTTTTGACACATTAAAGGTGTGTTGGAATACATTTTTTTTCAGCTTATAATGCAATTTTGGTGTTTATATTTTGGGTTCGTCTACATTTTCTAAATATTCAATTATAGTTTCTCCAATTTCAATATTAATTAAATAATAATAATATAAGGACTAAAATAATTTTTTAATTATTAAACTACTTTTTTTATAATTTTAGAAGATATACATAATAATATTATTTAAACATTACTTCCAAAATATAGTTTAAAAATAAAATAATAAAAAAAAAGCACCCACTTTTTCAACCTTCTTTCCCCCACCCTAACAAAACCCTCTTGCCTATTGAAAATTATCTTCACTTCACTTCACTTCACTTCCCTTCACACATCTCTCCAATTTTCTCTCTCTAAATTCCCTTTCTCTCTCCTCCAAAAAATGGGTTCACACCTAAACAAGGTTCTCTCCACAATCCTCCTGCCCTTGATCGTTTCCGTCCTTCCGCCGGCGACTAGCTCCGACGACACCTGCCCATATCCCTGCTACCCTCCGCCAACCGGCACCGGCTATCCCGCCACTCCTGCCACCCTAACTCCGCCGTCGCAAACAGACTCAGGCTCCTACTCTCCTCCAGCGTACTACTCCCCGCCGGCTGCATATTACCCATATAACCCGCCGCCGTACGATGGCGACAGCTTCGACGGCATCACTCCACCGCCACCGGATCCGATTCTGCCGTACTTCCCTTACTATTACAAGAAGCCTCCTCACAAACCGGAGGATGAATCCGGTGGTACCGCCGTGTCGGAGATCGGAGCTTTTGTATTTATTTGTGTCTCCGTCTTATTGAATTTGATGTAATGGAATAAGGTAGCTACCTGGCTTTAATTTAATTTTTTTTCCCCTTTCCTCTGCAGCAGCTATGAATTATGTTAGTCCCATCAAGTTTTTATTCACAAATTCAAATCATTTATAATTTTCAACAATTTCTACCATTTTCTCACAAATTTTAGTCCATATACACGATTTATCAACTACAATTCATTTATAATTTAATAAACATTACAAAACAACAAATATTTCCCTTTACAAAAAAAAATAAAATTTGGGAGATTTGTACTCAATTATGTGTTTAAAAAAAATAAGATCTGGGTTCTCAACTTTATTCCGGTTGCTCGATGAAAGTCCCACATCCGCTAATTTAGGAAATGATCATCAGTTTATAATCAAGGAATATTCTCTCCATTAGCATGAGGCCTTTTGGGGAAGCCAAAAGCAAAGCTATGAGAGCTTATACTCAAAGTGAACAATATCATACTATTATGGAGAGTCGTGTTGGTCTAACAATGACATCAAATTCACTATTAAGTACTTTTAAATTAATTTATAATTGGTTCTAAATAAAAATATTGATGTATTTTTTTTACATTTTAAATTTCTCAACTAAAGTGATTTGTAGTAAATCATTTTTAAGTACATTTAATTACTTGATTTTGTAATGAAAATTTAGTTTGTACATGAGTGATAACACGACCGCTAGAATCACCCACTGGGCTGCAGTTTTAGCAATTGGTTAAGATCTAAATGCTCAGAAATAGCCTCACCTTATGGGCTGGGCTTTCTAACTTTAAGGCCCAATTTTCATTGGGCTTTAAGAATTAAGCCCATTAGTGTTTAACATGTCGAATTCAAAACAGTATAATAATATAAAACCTAAATTATTAATGATTAAATCATAATAATTGGCTAACGAGGGATGTCAAATTAGTTTCTTTTCCTTTAAACCCACAACTTTGTTGGGTTGTATTTGGAGGAGCTAGGCCACCCATCACTTGATTGCTTCTCTCCCACGTGCTATGCTGTGGTTCAATTATGAAGCCCAAAAGGAAATTAATGATTGGAACGTGTGTAATTAATCAAGCTTTGGTTCTTTACTGATTCATTAACCTAGACTCTATCTAGCATGTGATATTAAAAGGGCATACCTCCATTCGTCTCCATCAATTACACATACTAGTTTCAATTGTTTAGGTATTATTAGGTTGTCATAAAGTTTATGTCCCTTTCTAATTTGGAATGCTAGTCAAACTAAGTCAGTTCTGATCCGATCGAACACTAAATGTCGATCTCTTCATTTTTATAATGAAAGTATTTCAATCGATTTAGGTTTGGTTAGTTCATGTGATTGAATTAAAATAATGTCTAAAACCCACATGAGTTTCGAATTTTTGATCTATATTACTACCAATTTTGTCAAGATTTCAAACACGAATAATCTCATATATGACATTAAACTTTATACAGTTTGAGCCAGGGAATTTGATGTTAACTTGTGTTGATTGTAAAGAAAAAGGTATCGAGTATGCATGTGGGTTGGAGAGTTCTTCTAAAGAGTGCCACTGAAACAGAGATTGAAAAGGATAAGTTGATGATATGAAACTCTAAAAAAGAAAAGGCAAAAAGGAAAAATAATAAAGGTGGTGGGAATGAGAGGAAGACACAATTTATTCAATAAGAGTCACAATATAGTCGTCTCTTTACTACCATTCACGTGGATTCAACAATTTGCATGTTCCTGGTGCCACAAGTTAATAATTCAAAGACGTTATTAGGAATAACGACTATAATGTATCTTCATAATAGTATGGATATAGTTTGAAATTTGAAATTTGCTTTGATACTTTGTTTCATCGAAAAGTTCTCATATTCATTTACCTATCTATGTTATTTATCTTATCTAGTCAATGTGAAATTTTAATCGAAAATTTGCATGTTCTTAATAACAACCATATAATAATTGGAAGACATTGTTAAGGACAACAACGCTCCACATATTAGACATAAACCAATTTCACTCGAAGGACCTTGTATCAGTAAAGATATTGTCCTTCACATGCATATCCACGATATTTCTTTTATCTAATAAATGTGAAATTTTGGTCGTATTTCCAACAAAAGTACTATTGCAATTTTTCTGTGAGATCCCATATCGATTGGATAGGGAAACGAGTGCAAGCGAGGATATTGGACCTCGAAGAGGGGGTTAATTATGAGATCCCACATCGGTTAAAGAGGGGAATAAAACATTATCTGTAAGGGTGTGGAAACTTCCCCCCAGGAGACACGTTTTAAAAACCTTGAGAGGAGTCTGAAAGGAAAAACCCATCGAAAAAATTATTTGCTAGCGGTAGACTTGAGTTATTACATTCTCTCTCCAAAATCTGTGAACAGTTCAAAACTATGAACCAAATCGCGGTGGCTCCTCGAATACTTTCTCAAAGGTATATCCTACATAAACCCTAATTTAAGATATGGAAAAAGTGAAATGTGTTGTCATGACTTGGTTTGTCAGAAGGGATCTCTCTCTTGCAATTGACGATTAATGGTGAATGTGTTTTGGTCCCTCTCCAATGGCCCAGCTTGTGTCCGTGGTTCACCCTACACGAACCATCAACCTTATCGTTCTCTCTTTCTCTCTTGCTCTCTTTTCACAATGTAGATTGACTAGTTTTTGTATGGATGTATTATTTATGGCCATTACAAAACCCTTAGTTTTCAATAGTTTTGGTCCTCTTTCAATCCATCCATGCACATGCATTGTTATCCTTCTTTCGTCCCTATATCTTGTCCTCAAACCAAATCATATTCTTTGAATCTACTATATCGAAAAGTTGAGAGAATATCACTAAGATTTCATTCGTACAAATACACCAATTTTTTCAGTTCAATGATTGTTAAGAGATAAAGACCGAACTATCGACTCTTAAAATATAAACACATAAAAAATACACCTTTCAACGACTTGTTAGACTTGTTAATTATGATAGAGAGAGTTTCTTTTGAGAAACCCTAATCATATCAAATTTTAATTTAAAAGTATATCAATATGACAAATTTTCTAATGGTTTTAGTTTTGAGTTCGATTAAATTGAGTTACGTGTCATTTTAGATGCTATTTACATATATGAATCGTAGAATCGTCTTAGATAAATTATTTTAATAAGTGATGATTTGGATTTTTAGCAAGAGAAATTTGAATCTATAGCATGAAGAAACAAAGTACATGTTGATTATCATTAATTAATATTTGTTCTAAGAAACGGACGATTACTATTGATCCATATTTGTTCTTAAAATATATACACAAATTTTCTATATTATTTATAATATTGTAATGAGGGTAACTCATACTCAATAATTTCGATACCTAGTATACGACATAGCCAACTCTACCTAAATTTAGCTCAATCATGTTGACCAATTCATGTTCTTAAAATAATAATAATAATAATAATAATAATTTAATTTAATATGAATAGATTTTCTTATTTGTGTAGATTTAATATGAATAGGTTTAATTTAATTTAATATGAATAATAATAATAATAATAATAATAATTTTCTTATTTGTTGGGCAACTCGTGTAGCCTCAAGAAACAAAGCTAAATTTTCTTATTTGAAATTGATAAGAATGAATAGATTAATTGAATGAAATTAATAATAAAGGTGATTGTGACGGAGAGATATATAAATGAACTGGAACTACAATTGAATGAGAGCGATCCTTAGAACAAGATGATTAAAAAAGATTTAAAAAAAATTGAAAATCACTACTTACACAAACAAGGTGCTCCTTTCTTGTTAGTGGCTCATTCATAAAAACTCTATACTTAAGCATACTTTACTTGAACAATTCTATGTTGGGTGACTTTTTATAATTTTTTTTTTTAAATACATGTGATTAAGAGGAAAGTCTGTTGAAAGGACTTGTGTTGGTAGGTAGGGATAATTTTCACTCTTAAGAAGCGAGGAGTTGGTAACATTACCATGTCGTAGGGGATGTAGAAGAATTTTGGGGCCATCAGATGTAGAATCTAAATTTCAAATCGACATAGGTGGTTACGTGGATTTAAGTAGGGATTTGTCAAATTCTTTGAAGTTAAAAGATAAGAACTTCATTTTCTTTTTTTATTATTATTTCTGCCGAAACTTTGCGATTCTTGATGATCTTACTACCGATTGATCGAGATAGGTTCGAGTTAATTCAACCTTCCTATTATCCTTACCTATTAAATTTGGTGAATCTAATTTTGAACATGTAAAATTACACACCCATCAAACGGAATCTGTTTGTAGGTGTCAAATAAAGCAAATCTTCCATTAAAGGAGGAAAATTTTAGCTGAAAATCTTCTATTTAAGTGTCGTTGGATAAGAAAAATGTCACATGGTGTTGAAGGCTCATTGGAAGAAATCATAGAGAGCCCCTTTTCTCTTTTAAGTTAAAGCAACTTTAAAATTTGAAAACATTTTACATTTAACATCCTTCAATACGTTAAAGAAATCAAGTCATTTGTAATACAAAAATGTGTCCCATCCACATGTTACTATTATCACCTATCAAAAAGCTTGATATTGATACATTGAATATACTTCTCAAATAGAATTCGAAACTAGATTAAACACGAGATGATCTCGACATTTTCTTACATTCTATCTAATTTGATCACTATACGTATTTATCTTGAATTACGTTAGAGAGTGAAAAACATCTCATAAATTGACACATGTTTAATTTTGGAGTTTATACATTTGGGATACTGAAAAGGAAGAAATTATATAAAAAAATTTCTTAATCACACTCGCATATCACGAATCTCTCATTCAGATGTGACATTCATTTATTTAGGTACCCTTCTAAACTCGAAAATCATAGAGTTCCTTTTTGTTCTTAGCAAAGCATGAAAGACTTATAACACGATTTCAGTAGATCACTGTATCTTTTTTGTTCAAATATGGAGGATTTTTATGATACATTGCTATGCTTAGACTATGATATCGATACCAATTATTAAGAACAGCAGATCTTTTACAGATCTCTACAATATGATCTTTCATTTTCTTAGTGAATATGAGACTTTATTTACACTCCTAGACGCTACTTTATCAATGTCCTATAAAACGAACGATTGTGACATTTTGATTTATTTTGGTACCAATTACTCCAACCAAGTGGCTTATCTTTTGTGTGCACCCATAATTATAAAGGAAAATTTTACCATTAAAGGAGGAAGCTTCTTTCAATGTTCAATAAAAAAAAAATGTCATGTGAAAGTGTTTGGTACATATTCCAACAAATCTTACAAATCTTCGTGTTTGTACACATTTAAAAAAAAAAAGTAGAGTTTTTAGGGTAGCTGGGCATGTCACCAATAATTTCATGTTTCTTTAATAGAACATTAACCTTCTCATGTAACTCAAATTAGCCATTTTCTTACGATATCATTACTATTTATTAACATTTATATATACTTATGCACATCTTATTATTTCATTTATTAACATTTATATATACTTATGCACATCTTATTATTACGGCTAATTTCAATTAATGCTTAAACTTTTGAAAGCTTTTCTCGCGGCCTTCGCTACGAGGGCAAGTTATACTTATGTGAATCGAATGAGTAAACTCAAAACATCCGATCAAATATTGATCATGTCATTAAAAACATTTTATTTTAAATATTGACATGAACTTA
This sequence comes from Cucurbita argyrosperma subsp. sororia, assembly GCA_018691285.1. Classification (NCBI taxonomy): domain Eukaryota; kingdom Viridiplantae; phylum Streptophyta; class Magnoliopsida; order Cucurbitales; family Cucurbitaceae; genus Cucurbita; species Cucurbita argyrosperma. The sequence goes on along the minus strand of CM031884.1, from coordinate 15,666,902 downwards.
AAGTTAAATGTTTATAAATTCATTTCAAATATAATAACAACATAGTTAAAAATAGGAAAAACACTACTTCCCATCAAAGTTTAGAAATAAAATGCTACTGATCCAGATCCTTTGCCTTTATTTGAAAAGAAATATTAAATTAGGTTGAGTATTTAAAAATACTCATTAAGTGACTCAACGGTTGAGATAACATCTAGAAGGTATGAGCCTTCGTAACTTTTCATTTTATTTCTCAAGTTTACTGATTTTATTAAGGGTTTTAGAGACTGAATTTTACCTATAACAAAAGAATAAAGTTCTTCAAATATTCCAACCGACATTTTGATGATTTTGAATTTTCTCTAAATAATGCCTAGTTTGGAAAATAAGATAAGAGAGAAAGAAAAGAAAGAAGAAAAAGGAAAAAGGAAAAAGAAAGGGAGGGTTAGGGTTTCTAGAGAGAAAAATTTTAAGTTGTTTTCAATCTTTAGATCCGCCAAGTGTGAGGCATTATTTGGCTCGACATCTTTCATGGAAGTTGTTGAGAACAGTATTCTCTATTGATATGAGCTTTTCAATCACCAAAATTGATCAAGAATCGAGGGAGAACCAAAAAGTATAATTGAGTTTTTTGATACTTTATATTTTTTTTTGATACCATAAGGAATTAACTACAAGGGGAATAAGATTCGAATTACCTTGTAGATCGAAGGACCTCACAACACTCTCTCACGAGTATACACTCAAGTAAATTTTAGGACACTCTTTTTACACTCAGTTACACAAATGAAACTCTTATTCTCACCTCTCAAAATTTTAAATAGAGCAAAGATTGAATTTTGAACTCTGGGTCGATTAAAATCTAAAAAGATGAAAGTAAATAAAAATCAAATTGAAAAAAAGAATGCAAAGGCAACATATATCCGATCTTGAGCCTGAAGCTCTGATACCAAATGATACGATAAGGAATCAACTACAAGGGGAATAAGATTCGGATTACCTTGTAGATCGAATATCTCAAGCCAAGAACACTTTGTTTGAGATTCGAATCACTCCAGAAGCAAGATCGATCATGTCTAGCTTCAATGATTCTTGTTGATCAAATATCTCAAACACTTGTTTGAGATTCGAATCACTCCACAAGCAACATTGATCATGTCGAGCTTGAATGATTCTACATGCAATCTAAACTACATAGAATTGCAAACAAACTCAGCCATTGGCTAAGAAAAAGCACAAATGCTTCTTTTACTATATTTTCCAAGTCTACCTTACAAATACAACATACATGGCTTTATATAGCCTCAAAATGAAACTATTAAAGGCATTTCAAAAGTTGTAACATTCACACTTTATGACCATAATTAGCCATTATGTAAATGTAACCGAAATTAAATAAAAAGTCTTAAAATACAATAACTCTAAATTACTCTAAATTATAACCCACCCAAAATTTACAACAATCAAACTTTATTCTTTTTCAATGTAGCATGAATTGAAACATCTTTTGATAATTTTGACAACCTTTTCTTCACATCATCATTGAAGCATATTGTATGATTGATGTCTCTTGGTTCATATCATATTTATTTATTTATTTGCTTACATCGAGGCTTGTACGTATTTGATTGCTTTTGGAAATGGATCATTTTGCATTAGGAGATCATTTTGTACAAAACTCGTGAAGGAATTCAAGAAAGAAAATGCTTGAAAGATCTGATTTTACTTAAGATCTAAAAACGGTAAGAATCAAGAAATCACCCCTATTTTAAATGTGTTATCTTTGTTCCGTGGATAAAATTGTGAGAAATCCATTTGTTTTGCATTCTAACCATTCAATCTTAGAACTATATGCCATATAAGATGAATTCTGTTGGCTAGGAACTCTCAAATTTTATATTAAAAACTACACTCCACGTGATTGATTGATTTATCTCTCTATTTGAGCATACGTGAATGAACTGAGTTAAGAATAAAACGTTAGAGTTAGGATAGTTTTACAATAATCGAGTTCATGACACTTCCTGTGGACTGAGCACTCGAGGATCGAGAGAGGCAATTAGAGAATTGGACCTAGTTCTCCCAAAACCAGATTAGCAACGAGAGTTAGTCTAGAAAGTTCTAGAAATTAGATCGAAGATTTAAACTATTTAGATGCTCTAAGAACCTAGGTAACCTCCAAGACACTCATACAAGACCAAGAAAGCTTACTCTGCATAGAGTTGTTGTGAACAGTATCACCAAAGCCGAACTGCTTCCGATTTATTTTGGTACCTAATTAACACTATTTAGTGACGCATGTCCATGGTTATGTAAGCTTGCTAAGTCTAAAGAACATAAAGTTGGTTCACCCAAAGCTCAGATGTGCTATCAAGTAGACCAATCATAGCAACCAACAAAATGGATCATAGAATATTCATCTTGCCAAGAAATAATCTACATGATAAGATATGTATCACAAGGACAAGAATTATAGCTTAGTTGGTAGATCACCTTGTTTACACGCACCAATATTTTTTTAGAGAAGTACATCATGTAATTAAAAGGTTGATCTTATTGAAAAATCGATGTCTTACTCCATTACTTTTAGAGAACAAAATAAGATCCATTGCGGTAGAAAAGGTAGACACCTCTAAGATCTCGATTTGATTTAATGAAAGCAAGAGAAAGATGTCCAGATTGATTGAGTTTTGTGATGAGCATGAGAACTGCTTCAAATTTCGAGGTCTCCCAAAAGTCAGATAATGGCAGTACCTAGGATCAAACTTCCTAAAGTCGGTGGTGACTTATTATTTTAAGGATGCAATTAGAGTCTGCACCTAGATTGCTTAGAATGATTATACTCATCTAATATTATCTTTCTTTTTTAGGTGATTCTTGATTGCTTGTTGAGGTGGAGGGAGCTGCTCAGTCATAGAGGAGGGTCGATCCTAGGCATCAATTGTATGCGTTAGGGGGTGTAGTCCTTATTTTTATATCTCATTCTCGGGTGCCCGTTTTGTAATAAACTTTTGAACAATATTTTGTTTGTAAATACTTTCAATTTTGTCTTTTAATTTTGGTGTTGTTTGATTTTAAATTGTACAAAATTGATTATTTTTTGTGTTAGTCCAAATCATGGTCCATGATTCAAAACCTCAAAAATTGGGTCATAACAATTAGGGTCAAGAAAGGCAATCACATGTAACATGGATCATAATATGACCTACTTTACATGACTATTCCTTGGACTCTACTTCCGTTTTCAAAATAGGGTTGGATGCATACTTCTATACATGATTCATGCATGCACACATGAACCCACTAAGTAGGCTCGTATACATACTTCTTAGGCTTGACTATGAACTAACACATGATCATGCTGTAAAAAACCAATACATAGAAATGGAGCATATATCATATCATAGTGTACATGTTTGTACATAACATACTAGAAAAGTAACTCATGTTCATGACATATTACATGCATGAAGTCCCACATTTTAAATCATGGGCATGATGCACAAAATATTTCCCTACATAGAATGGGCATGATGCACAAAATATTTCCCTACATGGATATGAATTCTTTATGAGGCAAATATACATGTGCATGACATATCATTTATACTTATCATACATTGTTCATCAACGTGTCTTATAGGACATAATGTGATAATATTAACATAACATACAAAAATCAATAAACATGAAGGACATGCATCACAATAGTTCATTGGCATATCACATAGGTTGAAATTTATGTCCTAAAACCTCATGATTAATTATTTAATTTTTAGTAATAATTTTGACTATTTTATTTACCATTTAATATTATTTATTGTGCAAGAAAAAAATCAAGGTTAATATTATAATTTTGAATGGCATGCGATTGACCTATAAGAGGATCATGTTCAAGTAATAACCTATATGGCCTATAGTACATGGATAAGGTTGGATGTCTTATTGTGGTAACACTATTGCTACGTCCTACTTTGTAATTGTCACAAATGATTTGATCCAATTCATTTATGTAGAGACATATGAGCGAGCGTATTAGATACAATGAGTTTGTATAGGGTTGGACCACAAAATATTTAATCTATATAGTGAGTTTTTATAAGAATAAATCGCAAAATATTTAATCTTTATAAATATGTTAATTGATGTAACCCCTAATTTTCATGCCTAAATTATAGTATATGCATGAAAATGATTTTGCTAAGGAAGGTCATATGTTCAATTAAACGTCTCGAACATAGTTAAAATACGCAATATTATGACCATAGAGATGCATATGAATGTACCAACGTATACTAACGAGTAAGTAGTTTCACATGAAAATGACTAAGGAAGCTTGATATACAAAAATATTTTAAAGTTTGCTATAGCTATTGAAAGTGGTAGTGTCGAAACAAAATTTCGTCACTGTGAAGCATGCAAATATGAAATTAAAGTATTGGTATGAAAAAAAAAAAAAAAAAAAAAAAAAAAAAAAAAAAAAAAAAAAAAAGCGCTAGGACCATAAAAGTTTAAAATAGTGCATACTTAAATTGATTAGTGAATGACATAAGTGCTTTTAATGGAAGCTGAGTTTTGGAAGTAGAGATGGAGAAAATTTCTAACTATGACATGAATCGAAAGATTTAAGCTAAGTTTGAGAATGACTAAAGGCTCGAGTTCTGAGTTGATTTAAAGTTATTGACCTATGGTTGAATAAGAGTTATGATCATGGTCAAAGTTTGATAAGTATTTACGAAGATGTCGCATTACGAGATTTTCAAGATGTCTTAAACATAGGAAAGCATGATCTAAATTTGATTCGGGTGGGAGGATCCACTATTTAAAAAATAAAATTTCTAATTCAACTAGAGGTTTCAGGTTAATCTTCCCTATATTCCTATCCAAATAATTACAATGGCTTGGTATAAACCAATTTCTATATTAAAAAAAATTAAGGATGAATTTTTTCCCACGTCAAAGAAGTTTCAAAGGTAATATCGTAATTAAAGTTTTATTACATATAAGGATATCCATTATGCTAGAATACATATTTTTAGAAAAGAGTTTTGTTAGGTTTTCTTCTTAGTATTACAAAGAAGTTGAAAAAAAGAATTGACCGGGAGGACAATGTAATGCAATAAATTGATTAAACTCTAGTTGATGCAAGAAAAAGAAGAAGAAAGAAAGAAAAAAAAAAAAAAAAGAGTGAGAAAGTTGAAATTAAGGTTAAGTATTTAAGGTTTTTCAACCTTAATGTCCACCTGAATAATAATTTTAGTGAAGTCCGTGAGCTACAAATGTACTAAATAGATTCTGTTGCTCATGAAGTTTTTAGGTGAAGGCTGAATATGATATGATAAGGTTATGTATGAAATTTGGTGACCAATTATGATAAGAGGATAAACCAAGGGTAGACGTAAATGTACTAAAATGCCTTTATAATTATGCACGCCATGCTTATAACCAAGGTGAGCTCTAAATGGTATGAAATTTGATGAGAAGTCTTATGTCATGGTTTAAATGGATTATACAAGGTTACGATGCCATTGGAATATGTTGAGTATTTAAACCAAGATTTGGGTGGTAAATGACCAAAATACCCTTACGAGAATTCTAAGATGTTTTCAAGATAGACTCAAAATGCTATAGAAATTTATATGAGACTCATTTATGATATTAAGGGTAAGTATGCAAGATATCAAAGGGATTAGGATAAATTTGGGATATGAACCAAAAGGAAAAGTACAACTACCCCTTAAAGATACTTTATAAGGAACCAAGGTTTTTATGAATATCAAGTGACAAGATGCTTATGAAACATGTATGCTTACAAAGAAATGATCATGACTCATATGGATTAGGGCACACTTGTTTAGAATTTTTTTTAGTTGTGCTTCAAGACTTAACAAAGAACTCTTAGAAAGAGAACTTGGGATATCCTAAAGACTCCTAATGAGTAGTGCAACATGGTCCTAGTTTTGGCCTAGACCAACCAAGTAAGTGACCTTACTATCGACTCAGTCGGAAGACTTGCATTGTATGACGACATGTGCCCAGTAACCCTTCCACGTGTCATTTATGCTTTATATTATATGATGATGTGATTATATTATATGATGATGAGACTATGATATATGATGATGTGACTATGTTATATATTGATGTTGTATGATATATATGATGTCATATGATGATGTACATGATAACATTGTATAATGATGATGCATGAAAACATGACGGTGTAAGATGTATGATGATGAGATGACTTAATATGACGTTATTTCACATTAAGACGATGTGCATGTATTAAATGTCATGATGCATTATGACGATGATTTTTCTAAGACACAAACCTAGTTAATATTAATGATGATGAATGTATGTTATTTAGAGTAATATGTGAACGATATATAGAGTGATTTCGTAAAGATGATTGAAAGATGAAAACTATAGGGACCTCATGAATTTTGTGTGTACATATACATCGGGTTACTTCCCCATTTATGATGATTAGTACGGACACATATACTATGATGATGATAATGTCTCGCAGGACACTCAGGGTCTGTTGACCGTCAAAACGTCGCTACAGATATCTAGTTGACAATGATGGGTCTAGGGGGTGCGAACCACTTGAAGATTCTCGCTCGTATGTGTGGATCGTGTGTAAGGAAGTACTACACATCAAATTTTGTCCGAACTAGAGGCCAGCCCTATGATGGTTTTAAAGATAGGTCCCTAGATCATGAGTCGCATGTGTTTGTATTCACTGACGTCAGTAGTGGGGTCACTTACTGAATATTTCTTAAAATATTCAAGCCGTGTGCTACTTCTATTTCAGGTAAAGGCAAGACACCTATGTACGGCTTACGACGACGTCGCAAGTAGAGACCATGACACGTGCATATGATAGTGATATTTTATTTTTTTTAGTCTTAGGTTAATATAGGGTGTTTTTAATTTTAATATTTTACTTGTTTTATTTATTATTTCCTTAGGTTGTTTTAAAGATGCTTTTGAACACGTAAGTCCATGACACTATTTTATGATAAAGTTTTAAAGGTTTAATTTCGGATAAGAGTATAGGTCTTGATGACGGTAGCAACTTTAGGTTAGTAGAAATCTAAGGTGGTTACAAAAACTTTGATGGAACCAATACTTTTGGTGTTTAGCAACTTAAAGTTATGATTTGTTGGTCATACAAGACCTTGATGTTTCTCTCGAAGAGGCAATACCTAAAGACTTGACAGACGCTGAATAGAGGAAAATAAACCGACTAGCTTTTGAAATTATTCGGTTCTATCTTGGCAAGGATCAAAAGTATCCATTTATGAAGGTGACCATGACCAAAGAATTATGGGATAAGCTCGCGGTCAAATATATGCAGAAGAGTGGAAAATAAACTCCATTTGAAGAAGAAACTCTTCCATTTTGACCACAAGAAAGGTAACTCAATGGCGGAGCATTTGGATGATTTAAAAAAAAATTATCACTGATGTGCTCAATCTTCATGTTATAATTGATGTTGAAGTAAGGCATTGCCACTATTGAATTCTTTGTCGGTCTATAAGTTTTTAGTAACCACCTTACTACATGGAGTCAATGATATTGATTTTGAAGACGAATACGAAAAGTCTTGATCAAAGTCAAAAGGCAGGTTAGATGATTGGAGAAAACTTGAAAAAAGAAAATGAGTGCATGTTGTCAACAAAAAGGCCATTGGAAGAAAGATTGCCCAATCTTAAAAGGGAAAGCGTCGAAGTCCAATGTTGCTAAAGATGATGACATTGAAACAGATAATGCCTTGACGATCTCCCTATCAGCCAACCATATCATTGAGTGGATCCTTAATTCTCGGTGCTCCTATCATATGTGTCCCTATAGAGAGATGTTCTTGGACTTTGAAGAGCTCAATGATGATTTTGTCTATATGGGTAATGCTAGTACTTGTAAGATGATGGGAATCAACTAAGTACAAATCAAGATGTTTAATGGGGTTGTACGAAAACTCAATGATGTGAGGTATGTCCCTGACTTGAAGAAAAATTTGATTTCCCTTGGTGTTTTGGATATGAATGGTTATCGTATCATTTTAGAAGGAGGAAATTTGAGAGTAGCTCGCGGAGCTTTGGTGGCAATTAGAGGGACTAGAAGAGGTTGCATATACTACCTCAATGGAACTACGATAATGGGGCATGCTGCTCTGGCAAGTTTGAAAGAACAAGATATATCGAAACTATGGCACATGTGACTCGGGCATGCTGGTGAGAAGGCGCTTCAGACATTGGTAAACCGGGTAGTCCTTACGGGTGCCAAAATTGGTAAGATTGACTTTTGTGAACATTGTGTATTTGGTAAATAGAAAACTGTGAAGTTTGGTACTGCTATACACCAAACAAAGGGCATCTTAGATTATTTTCACACTGATGTATGGGTCCCACGAAGAATATTTCATTGGGAGGAAAGAGGTGGCTTGTCACATTCATGGATAACTACTCGAGGAGAGTTTGGATGTATCCCATGAGGCACAAGAACGAAGTTTTCCAAATCTTCTTTGAGTGGAAGAAAATGGTAGAGAATCAGACAGACAAGAAAATAAAAAAGTTGAGATTAGACAACGGTGAAGAATATACTTATGACTCATTCCTTAAAGTATGTCGAGGTGAAGGGATTGTTTGACAGTCCACCGTCATTGGTAAGCCACAAAAAAATGGAGTTGCTGAATGGATGAACCAGACTTTGATAGAGAAGGTTCGATCTATATTGATCCATATTGTATATGCATAATTCTGGCAAAGAGCATTGACAAGTCAAATGGATTCTTAGGTACATTTTAAGTACTATTTAGGATGGTATTAAGCTTAAAAAACTAGAGATGTTTAATCTTGACAATCTCGTAGTTGGCTATGTGGATTTTGACTATGCTAGTGATCTGGACAAGCGACGATCCACTATTGGTTATCTATTCACTATGACTGGTGGACCTGTTTGTTGGCGTTGAACATTACAATCTACTGTTGCATTGTCTACCACGGAAGTAGAGTATATGACAATCACTAAAGCTTTTAAAGAAGCCAGTTGGATGCATGGTTTAATTAATGACTTGGATATTGCTAAAAAACACGTATATGTATTTTATGATAGCAGAGTGCTATTTGTTTGTCGAATAACCAAGTCCATTATGCTCGTATCAAGCATATTGGTGTTCGATTTCATTTTATTCGAGAAATTATCAATGAATGAGACATTCGTTTATTGAAAATTGAAACTTCTGATAATCCTGCACATATGTTGATAAAGGTGATTGCTCCTGAAAAGTTTTTTTTGGATCCGATCAATGTTAGACAGAAGAAGTAGTCTCTTGACTTTGTGGCAACCAAACTAGTTATCTGCTTGGGGATCTTCTAACAAAGTGGAGATTGTTGTAAGTTCTCATGAATAATAGGTTCATGCATCTCCTAGTCATGATATTTATTTGGTTCATAACTCTCATTTATTTGATTCATAATCCTTTTGGTTCATCTTCTATTTTGATTCATATTTGACGGATAGATTGAGAAGTATTGAGTTTGATTGATTTGAGTGTTATTTTATATTTGTTGAGTGACATTTGGAAGGAACTTTGTTGAGAGACTTTGTAGTGTGAGAGGGTAAGATATACCATTTGTAAAAACTTTAAATCTTGAGATTGGTTGCTACCTGTGTTATTTAATTTATGGTTATAGGGGTGTGTAATAGTAAAAAAAAAAAATAATAATAATAAATAAATAATAAAAAAAACAAATAAAAATAATTATAAAAAAATAAATCAAAATAAAAATAATTATAAAAAAATACATCAAAATAATAATAATCAATAAATAAATAACTAAAAAAGATTACTTAAAAAAAACTTATTCAAATAGAGATTTTGGTATGTTATTACCGTAAATTCTATCTCAAATTTTCTCCAATTTAGGATATACGGTTAGAATCAATAAAATTTTAGTTGACAGTTCTATAAATAGGTAAGATCAGTAAAATTGTTAAATAATATTTGTTTAGAGAATGAAAATCGGTTTACAAAATAAAAAAAATTACAGAGACGAGGTTACAATATTTGGTTAGAGAATGAAAATTTATTTACAAATAAAAATAATTAAGGAGAACGAGAGAAGATTGAGGGAAGAGAGAAGATTTGGTGAACAAGAATTTAAAAATAAAACTGAAAATATTAGAGGACAAGTAACTTCATTCAATTTTGTTTAGTAACTATATATATTCTTAAGAATAGAAAATAGTTTTATATTAGAGGACAATAACTTCATTCAATTTTGTTTAGTAACTATATATATTCTTAAGAATAGAAAATATGATATTTAGTGAAAATAGTATAATATTATATATACAACATTTTATGATTTTTAATCTTTGATGAATCTAAATGAGAGAAATAATTTGATAGAGTTCAAACTTAAAACATCATGTGCTTACGTAGGTTGACTTGGATTTTAAAGGACAGGATCGAACTTTCATTAAGGGTATATTGGTGATACCAGCCTAAGCTAATCAGGTAAATGGCCTTGCTATTAGCATGATTACATTTGATGTTGACACGTGCCCGTGGTTCTGCACGTGTCATATATACTGATATGTGTGAATTATTTGTGAATCGATATGCTTATGTTATGTTTTTGTATATGTTATAATATGTGAATTGTATGATAATATTTACGGTGTGATGTGTGCAATGATATGTTTGAGATATAATATGGGAAGGATGCACTAAGCATAATGTAACGATAGAAAAAAGATCTGTTCATGAAACGTTAAGGTTAGGTTACGTCTCGAAGTGCTATGAATGTGAGAGGTTGATAGAAAAATATGGTTAGATGATAGAAAAATAGGATTATGATAGATTGATAGAACGATAGCGTTAGAGTACATTCATGTAACGATACGATAGCGTTAGAGTACATTCATGTAACGATACGACTGTGATAGGTATAAGAATGTTAAGGCTATGATAAGTTAGAGAACGATATGACTACGAAGTGTTTACGATATGATATGATTATTATACGACATGTGAATGATGGATGTATATATATTGTGATGCGATATGTTATGGTATGATATGTATATGATAAAAATTATTATGTATAGAAGCATGAAATGTTATGATATGATACACTTATGTAATTTGAATGATATGATATGATTGACATGCAAAATGACGAACTAGCATGAAATATAACCCCAACGTATGCATGAAAGATATGACAAGTGATACGAAAAATTATATGAGATGTACGGAATGCTGGCGGGGTTGTATTAAATGATAATGAAAATGAAAAAATGTTGGGACTTCATGCATTATTGTATGCTCATGCATTGGGGGATACCCCTTACCCTTCACGATAATACGGACGCGTACGTTACGAAGCAGGAATACGATCATTATGGTTATTATAATGCTACGATAACCGAGCAAGAATACGATCATTATGTTTATCATAATGCTGCGACGGTCAGGCAGGGGTACGATCATTATGGTTAACCTAATGTTGTCGTAATGGTTACTAGTTCTAACGGGTGTCTGGCCTAAGGAGCTCCTGAAGTATGCTCGCCTGATAAGGAAGGTGACCCAGCGGTGTGCGAACTGACTGGTGAGTCCATACTCGCATGTATGGGTTGTGTGTAGAGTATATGGTACACATCCAAATTATTTGTTAGGATAGTACCATGGGAACATGGATTTAAATGATAGGTCCTGTCATCGCATTCGCATGTTCTTACATTTAACTCTAATAGTGGGGTCACTTGCTGAGTATTTCTTTAAATACTCAAGCCATGTGCTACTACATTTTTCACGTTAAGGCAAAACATTCCTGTACGGCTGATAATGACATAGCAACTCGAGACCATAGCACATGCATAGGGTAGTCGTATTATTTTCTTAGACTTAGGCTAGAATATGATGTTTTTTATTTAAACGTTTCTTTATTGTATTTAGTCTTTTGTTGTGTCGTTTCGAAAAGTGATTTCAAAACACGTAGGTCCATGACAGGATTTTAAGCTGAAGGTTATGTTGTATGAAAGTTTAAATCGAATATTTCTGCATTCAATGTTTATGATATGTGTACAGTAGCGACCTTAAATTAAGTAGAAAATTTCGGGTCGTTACAGTGTGAGAGTGCTATCGATCTTGCTTTCACTCCCTTTACAACACTACAATTGTGAACAATATTTAAGGAATGTTTTCATGGGTCTATTTAGAACATCCCATCTAGTATACATAATGATATCATGAACTAAGAAAGCATTTCCATGTGAATGTCAGCACGTAAGGCACAATATCAATCTGAAGCAAGGGTGTCAGTTTTATGCGCAACTAGGAATAGTATGAAGAGAAAACATGATAGTATCGTACATAGAGCATCAGCATTGTATTGCGAACTAAGAGAGAGTTTGGTGCGTGGGGAAAAGAACAAACAAATAATGATGAAATAGCACATTGATATAGAGATCATATTTCTACATACACAAGAAAAAGAAGAAAAAGAAGAAAAAGAAGAAAAGGAAGAAAAGAAGGTACCTTTTCTCAGCTTTACAACCCCTTTATCCTTCCAATAAAACAGTGGGTGGGGAATCTAGAAATTGATCATCTTCAATCCCTCTCAAACACGCATGTACACAAACCCTACTTCTGCAAAGGATAAAGACACTTAACCAAATACATTGGTAGGACCAAACAAACACAAGCACTATCATTCCTCTTTTTAATACTCAAAGCAAAAGGGAAAGCAAATGAAACTGACTTGTAAACTCCAAACACCCTCTGCCAAACTTGCCTCAAAGACTTGGGATTTGATCCCTATCCCTTTCTCCTTTTTTCTTTCCAAGCTCTTAATTATAGAATTTTGGTTCGTTCGAGAGAGATTTGAACGGTGAAATCTACATCATTTGAAGAGAAGAATGAAACATTTTTTATAAGTGTGTGGAAACATCTCCTTAATAAACGCGTTTAAAAAAAAAAATTTAAAAGTAACAATATCTACTAGCGATGAGCTCGTGAGATATTATGATTAGAAATGTGAAACGGAAGGTGTTAATAAAGATATTGAGGCACTTTTGGTCCTATATCTTTGAGGGAACCCCCACAAGCTGCAATAATGAGTAAACACGAACAGCATTGATTGTAATAAGTGTTGGATTGAGCAGCAAAGTCTGTGGCAGCCACATGGTGGGAGTATGGATGGCCACATGAACCAGGGCCCTCAACTCCACCTTCTTGGGTTGGGTCACGTGTGCATGCAGAATAAATAATGAATGAAAAACTCATCATCGCTGAAAGATCCTGAGTTTTAATCATCTCATAATGCATATCCTTCCTTTCTCTCCTCAGACCCACTTGGCCGAATATCCCTTCCTTGTCGCTGTGATTGCTGCCATCAACTTTGCCAACACAACACACTCATAGCCCCTCCACGGCTTTGTCTTTGTTTGTCAATTTGGTTTGGTTTTGGGTTCTGGTTGGCGTTGTGTTCTTCATGTTCATTCTTCACCAGATGTATTTGCTGAGATTTTTTTTTTTTTTTTTTCTACTTTTCAAATAAAATATTAATGCTTTTCATTCCTAAGTAACCATAAATGTATTTTTATTTTTTATTTTTAAGTTTAAAGGTATTTTTGAACTGTGACATAAATTCGACTAATATTTACAAAAAGTTTATAAGAAAACAATGGTCATAAGAATATGTAATTTTATAAATTAATGAAATATTAGTTTTATCAAACATGTTAGGCATTTAAATTCTTGAAAAAAAAATTGAAAATTAACGTAAATAGAATAACAAACTATATTGTTTGCGTAGAAAATGAGATAAAGAAAATAATAGAAATGGATTGATAATTGAAGTATCAAAAAAATGGGAAGAAATTTGATAAAGGGAAAAGGGTGTTCATACCAATTATAATACGACAAGTCGTACGAAACTTGGGTTAAAGTGGGCAGCTCTGTGTTTATTCAAACCGACGCGTCGCTTTCCCATTTGAAAGCATGTCGGTTTTACTAATCAATTGCTTCCCCTCTATTATTCACAACTTTATTTAAATCATATTTTTTCATATTTTTTGTTTTAAATTTTTTGGAAAGCAACCTCATTTATTCAATTTCTACCTTTTTGATATTTTTGGTCAAATTTTTAACAATTAAAATTGTATTTTTTTCAAATATATTTTTTTATGCTTATAAAATGTAGCTAAGATTACAAATAATTGAAGCCCTTTTAGTTGGTATACTTCAAATCGGTTTTTTTTTTTTTTTTTTTTTTTTTTTTTTTTTTTTTTTTTTTTTTTTTTTTTTTTTTTTTTTTTTTGAAAGTTGAAGCATAAAAATATGTAAGTTAAGTGGATTTGAGGTAAAAGAAATGGTAGGAAAAGGACGAGTTGTAAAAGAAAGAAAGGAGGAAGAAGATATGGAAGGGCCTTGTGTTATTGGTCAAAAAAGAGAACGAAGTGACATATTTCATTCAACCCATTTGAAGGATAGGGTGGGTGGGTGTGCGCATAGAGTAAAGCATGTGAAATGTTTCAAAATAAATTAAATTTAATTGAGTAATATTAAGATAATTAATTCTCAAATTGTCAGGCTCCTTAGGTTCAAGGGAAGATAATGTGCCTATGGGTTGGAAAAGGGAGATTTAATTGATTAATAGGAGTGGACATTATTGTGACCCTCACATCAAGTCAAGTAAAGCGGTAACCCTCACGAGGCACCTATCTAGCCACGCGAGGGTCAATACAGAAGAATGCCATGCTGCAATCGAGGAGGCTGATGCATCACTCAACACACCAATATTACGTGTGCATTGAACTGGAAACGAGACATAAGTAAGTTAGACAAGAGTGTCATATATAGGCTTGTCGAAGGATCAGGTAGGGCCTCAGGCCTTAACCTCGAAAGTTGGGGTTCCAAAATAAATTTGGACATGGAATTTTGGACTTATGTCCTTCTATATGAAATATGAATGCTCGTCAAATTTGGTGTCAATTGGACACCGGACGGACGCTCCATGACACCGTATGTTACCAAATTGACATCTACTTGAAGATGATTGAAAATGCCTCAAGATGTAGCTTAGGGGGAGGCATGGTGTCAACTTTCCACCACCATTGAGTCTTATGGCCAAAGCGAGCTATCAATTGGCACATGCATTTTTCATAGTGTGAGTAAGCGTTGCAAGACAAGTGTCTCGAGCGACTTTCTTTTAAATGGGTCTTTCAAGAATAGTACCGAGCGGCACTTGTTTGACGATATTACACCCTAGCCCAAATATTAGAGATTGGATTATGCACCCGCTATCTAGTACAGAGCCTGTAAATGACATGACATGGGCACAGGAGGGCCAATGCCTCAATAGAACTCAGATGGATGGATATTAAGGATATCCCAATGTTACGAATGATACGTGACCAAGTGAGATGCGATGGCCAATGACACCCCGTGACTTGGGATGGTGTCAAGACATATGGGCCATGTTGATTGGGAACCAAAATAATGTTGGATGCGATATTGCACGAGACCTTGGCCCCAATCGAAGGCAAGGTCAAGCCAGCTGACTTGGCCTAATGTAGAGGCAAGTCGGTTGTGTTGCAGGTGATTGAACATGCACACGCAAGCGGCATGTGTGGCCGAATAAGCTTAGATTCTGCACAAGTGATGTTTGGTTGGCGAAGGAAAACCCTTAACCCTAAACCCTAAGGTCTGATGAAGCCAAAAAGTGGGGAAAAAAGAATTTGAGGCTTTAATTTCTCTTAAGGCTTGTCGTGAGCACGTCAAATTCATAATGGTGCACAATTGAAAAAGTACGACCATGACAATGGACACGCGATGGCCAAAGAATAATTAGGAATAAAATCAAAAGCTACGTAGTCACTAGGGCTTGAACAAGAGAATGTGCACATGGAGGCTTCTTAGCAAGAGACACATGGCATGAGGAGTGCGAGTTTTCCTCCTAAAGTATGATGTAACCGAGTGCGAAGCCACACGAATCCCCCTCCAACCAACACATCAAACATATGAGTCTCTAACAAGTGGAAAAGCGAGCTCGAGAAGTCACGCGTCACCTAAGTAAGTAGTCATTTAGACATTTCAAGTAATATTCATAGGAATCGGTAGGGCATACTCGCATGCAAGCATATCTTGCCTTAGGTAGTTAGAATATGCATGATTAGGATTTTTGAAGGGCAATCTTAGATGAGAATGAAAAATTATCAAAATGCCTTGAGACGAGAATTTAAGATGCAAGCTCATTTTAATTTTTACCTCCATATTAGAAAGGAGGATGGAATGTTATAATATGTGCGCCGGGTGATTGATAGATGTTATCTTTACGTTGAACTTGCATAATTGTTTAGATTATAAATTTTATGTTTTAGATGATTGATAGGATTATCTTCCTAACAAAGCATGCATGAATGTACTATGTTAAGAACAAGGCATTAGAGCTTGGCTAGTTTTAAGAGACTTAAACTAGATCGAAACAAGTATAATGACACGAAGTATGATATGGTATCACAAGACCTAAACGTAATGGATACGTGAGGAGTTACTATTGTGTGTAGGAACAAGTCGAGAGGGATTCTGTAAACTCATACCGAGAGATTATATAATTAGCATCAAAATCATATAATTACAAGTCATTCCCTTCTCTGCTTGTTCAATGTCCCAAACTTCAAAAAAAATTCCTGAAGCTTGTATTATGTTAAATGATAATAGAATTAGCATCAAATCAGATCGAAAAAGCATTGAACGGGAGGAAAGATAACCCACCACATGGCTCACAACGGCCGAGGAGGGTTCTAAGCATGCAATCCTGTGCGATTGGCCACGTGCCTCCTTGGATGGTGCAATAGCTCCATACGCTTGATTTTGAGTCTAGCAATATGAGACTTACTTTCAATATTAGTTCAACTCAAATGCTTTGGATTTTCCTACATGCAACACAACACGCCTTCGAACCCACCAAATGTTCACATGTTTGATTTTTTTTTTTTTTTTTTTTTTTTTTTTTTTTTTTTTTTTTTTTTTTTTTGAGCTTCACCACCTGTGTTTGAGCCCTCTTTGCCTCGTTGCCAAACAATGTTCGGGCCCTCTTCCACATGTGCTCGAGCCATAATTGATTCAACTTGGTTTCCTCACCAAAATAGAAGGTTTTCCATCCCAAAATCCAACTAAATTAATTTCACCAAAATAGAAGATTTTTTAAACTTACAATTTTGTTTTGCTCCAATGAAACATGGGATGGATGAATGAATATCATTAGGATAAGCTCTAAACTTCAAATGAGAAAAAAAGATTAGTAGCAAAATATGAGAAGACTTGTGAAGATATTGTTGTAATGAAAGAGGAAGCAAGATTGTTCGCATTCACACACCTACATACAGAGATTAAACAAACAAATACAAAAATTTATGTGGTTCGAAGAGAAGAAGTTTCCACATCCACCGGGGGCAATTAATCTCAATAATCAAAGTGTTTATAAACATTATATCTCACACTACAAAGTCTCACTCAACAAAATTCCTCCTAAATGTCACTAGGTAAATACAAAATGACCCTGAATCTCAATGCATCTCAATCATCCTAGACAACCATTTACATAGGTATAGAAGCACTAATGTCATACATGAATCAAGATAATGAATCAAGATAATTCATGTATCAAAATGGAAGATTAATCAAAATAGATATGAAAGGGAGAGGAAATAAATAAATTCCGATATATGCATAGGAGAGGGAAATGTACCAAAAATGTTCATGAATTCAAAAGATTCATGAATCTATTGGTCATGACAATTTACATCAATATCCACCCTTTTAGAAGATCCTCAAGCATCTAACCGATTTCGCTGTCACCAAGTCAATAAGCTACTTCTTCCGTTCAACATTTATCAGATCCAAGCAATCTTAAAAAAATTTATGAGCAATCACCTTTGTCATCATATACGCATGATTACTTGCCATTTCAATTTTCAATAAACAAATGTCTCTTTCATTAATTGACTACCTTTTATGAGCAATCATCTTTGTCATCATATACGCATGATTACTTGCCATTTCAATTTTCAATAAACAAATGTTTCTTTCATTAATTGACTACCACCCGTACATTTAGGAAAATTTCTTTTTTCTGAACCACGTAAATTTTTGTGTCTTTTTGTTTAATCTATATTTGTGAGCGTGTGAGTATGATCGATCTTGTTTTCGCTTTTGCAACAATTGATATAAGAGTATTTTGGTTGTGGCATTAGGGTACAATAATTGATATCAAAGTATTTTGGTTGTGACATTAGGGTGAATGTATGATCTCCACTGACTCACCGAAATCTCCCATTCTTCATTGGCTGAGTCGAATAAACAATTCAAAACCCGAACCGAGACCCAATCAAAGGAAACCATTGATTTATTATTATTATTATTATTATTTTATCTATGACACATACGCTAACCTTGTGCGAAGTGAGAGGAATAGGAGGAATTAGGTGGATTTTGCGTGGCTCAATGGGTTCTCTCATATGTGCTGGGTTTCAAATATAAGAAGGAATTGGAGCATAAAGTTGATGGAATTGAAGGCAATTATTGAGGGCTTTTGGAGCTTATGATCTCAAATTTTTGGTCGGAGGTTTATTGGTGTCCGAAGAATTCGTGTTGGCCTGTCCATTCAGCTTATCCCTTTTGGTTGGGAGGTTTATTGTACCTAGTTTTTTTTAGATTTAATGAATCTCCCCTTTTAATTACCATTTAACTATACTCATTTTGACACTTTGGAAAAGTAGCTATAATGGCATCTTTTTCGATCTTTTTTTGATACCCTACCTAAGATTTGTGCACCCTTGTACCCCATATCTAATGAATCCAATGTTGTTTAATCATTGAGAAAATGATATATGTGCATTATTGGTCCAACCTTCCCTCATTCCCAATGGAAACTTAAATAATTTTAATAAAATCGCTAAGAAAAAAAACATGTAGTCCTCTTAGCAATCTACTGAGAATACTTTCTTGCTCTATTGATCTTTAAACAATGTCAATACAAGTAAATTGGCAAGAAAACTTCTTAGTTATGCAAACCTTTTTGTATATACTTCGTAACTCTCGGAATTTTTTCGTAGTGGCTCTGTTCCATGTCTCATATACCAACTTTAGAACTCAAAGTCAAGGTAAAAAGGTAATGATCCATGTCTAGGATTTGGATCAAGATTCAAAATTCAGATTTGAAAGTTAATGTTTCCGGCATTCCCTTGTATCCCATACGACATGACCAGTTTACCTATTTCTTGCTTTTAAGTTTGAAAACTATCCCCACATGTCAACACAAATACTTCCA
The DNA here is from genome assembly GCA_018691285.1 of Cucurbita argyrosperma subsp. sororia. NCBI lineage: Eukaryota > Viridiplantae > Streptophyta > Magnoliopsida > Cucurbitales > Cucurbitaceae > Cucurbita > Cucurbita argyrosperma. The sequence goes on along the minus strand of CM031884.1, from coordinate 15,647,568 downwards.
ACATGTTTTTTCTTCACTCACATGTATCTCAGGAAAATTATTAAGAGATCACCCACCATAGAAATGCTCATGTGAAACTTGTTAATATAGATAGGAATGTGAATCTTGTTAATGATCGACCTTATTCGAATGTGGTCTCGATATATTTATATACCTTCATTTTCTCAATTTTCACATAAGAAACTTCAAATTCAGATAAATTGAGAGAAAACTAAACAATTTTGTACTTGATAAATGAAACTAGTTGTTGATGAAAGAAAGATGGAAGAAAATTTGTTTTAATTTTATAGTCGTAGAAAAGAGAAAAATAATAAAATTCTGTAAAACAACATAATCTTCAAACTTTTAGAAGAAATAAATGAATTTTGTTTCGTATCTCAAACCTTTTAAATTTCAAACATTTATCAAGTTAATTTTGATACAAATTTATTCAAACTCAATACCAAATATTAAAAGATTATGTTTTGTTTATTTAAAACTTTATCCATTTTAGGTTAATTGTTATTATTATTAACTTTTCCATTTTTACTTTTGAAAAATTTAGGTAAACCCTAAATTTTCTACCCAAACAAGTCGCTGCTATTTGCATGACATAACCTTTCTATAGGAAATTTTCATTTAAAATATTTTTATAAAATGATATCATAGACTTATACGTTTGCATTAGAGTCTTAAAATAAAATAACAAAAAAAATATTCAATGCAAAATAAAATAAAAAAAATATTCAATGCAAAATAAAATAACACCAAAGAAAATATTAAAAATGAACTAACTTAAGATCTACAAAATAAAATTCAACTACCCTAATGCAATTTCTATGACCTGTAACGTGACGCCACCGTCAACGGTATAGAGGTGTCTTGCCTTTATTTGAAATATAAGAGTAGAAAAAGGATCAAAATAAAATTCATAAATAGATATTTAAAACACAACACAACAGTTAAACACAGAGAATAAGTAACGACACAAAACATTTTAAAACAAAAGGGTTGAGGACGACGGGTGAGGCTTGTCTATGACATCTTCTCCAGAGTCCACTCCCAACCTTGACCAACTCCTTATTACCGAAAACAAATAGAAACTAAGGAATGTGTAGAAAGACTCAATAAGTAGCCCACTTGTAGGCTCTTTATCGTGTCCTTGATATGCTAGAGTACCACACTCTTTCTTTTCTTGTTCTTGTTCTTATGGTAAGTACTTAGGCCGCGTAGTTCTTGTTCTTGCCTTGTGGGTTTTTATCATGGTCTATCTTGAAGACCTTGGTCCTTGAATTCTATTATTTTGGTTCTAATCTAAGGGCTTTAGTACTATAATTCTTAGTTCTTGGTTCTTGTCCTTAGAACTTGGGTCTTGATCTATATTCTAGTCCTTGATCTTTATCTTATTCTTGATTACTTTCTAGGTTCTTGCTATGTTATTGGTTCTTTCTCCAAGACACCCCTAGGATTTATGGTACTAGTCATGTACCTGACAACCTGTGTCCAAGGCTTCATGCGTTCCAAGCGATACAGTCTTAACCTACGTCTAAGGCTTCATGTGTTCCAAGCAGCATAGTTTGAACCCGCCATCTTAGAGCTCACCCTTCGATACGGTCTGAAAACCTATGCCCAAGGCTTCACACGTTCCAAGTGAAATAGTCTAAAAACCTACATCCAAGGTTTCTTATGTTCCAATCGATGTAGTCTAATCCTGCATCTAGGGCTTGCCTTGGGATACAGCTTGAATACCTATGCCTAAGGCTTCATACGTTCTAAGCAGCATAGTCTGAATACCTACGCTCAAGGCTTCATGTGCTCCAAGCAGCGTAGTCTAAGTCATGAGTATGTCGTACCGTGGGAGATCTTAGGAGGTTCTTGATTCATGGCTAAGGTAATTTACTCTCTTCTTGATCCATCGTGACCCTAGATTACTCCCCATGATAGACCATAAAGATCACATGATCGGTGTATACATGAACATGGCATCTTGCAAATCTTTGGATACCCATAACATGGTGTAGGACATCTCATCTAGGTGAGGGAAACAGGAGACCAAACATGACATCCTGCAAAGAAAAACATGGTGCAGGGCATCCCACCTAGAAGAGGAAAACATAAGCATCTGAAAGCACCGCGTGGTGAGAGGTCATGGGTCATAATTGCGCATAATTAGATTATTACCTCGCATTCTTTAGTTTCTAAGTCTAAGGACCTTGGTCCTTTAACCTTGAGTAGTACATAACATTCTTCTTACTTTAGTAGTTGTAGAGCTTGTATGGTATTGTTTTTGGTTCTCAATCTTGTAAGTTTCTAAGGTTCATAATTCCTTGAGGCATAAGTTGTAACATGAATCCATAAACATATAAACCCATAATAATAATAATAATCATGAGTTATTCTAGAAAGTCATAGAGTCATAATGAATTCTTTAGAGGCTTCTAAAAGGGTCTTGAGTCTTGAGTGTTTCCTTTAGTTGTTTTTTTTTTTTTTTTTTTTGGATCCTGACTTGATTTAGGTTCCAAACCTTCAACTTGAAACCTCAAACATATCTTTACTTCCTTACAAATAGGCCTTATAGAAAGTAGTAGGTCAATTGGAGCATGTATAGACCTTGAAACATCATAATTAGTCCTAGGGGCATTTTGGTCATTTTTCCCTAATTCTTGGTTTTGCTACTTAACGTGTTCTAATGGCTTTCAAAGGTAAATTGACCTTAGGGGCATTATGGTCATTTTACACCATTTCTTGGTTTACCTACTTATCTTTATGGAATAACCACCAAATTTCATATATAATCTCAACATGTTATAATATGATCGTCATTAAAATTTCATAAGCAGATGAGTTTATTTAGTGGATTATTTTAACGTTACTTAAATCTCGAGCAATTTCATCAATTCAGTGCCTTAACTCACAGTTCTTTGAGTTTTTCTTTTATATATCCTTAATTCATACTTGATTTAGGGTTCATATAGAAATCCAAGTAATTCCTAGAAGTATTTCTTAAGAAAAGTCTAAGGTGGCTACTTACCTCGTCTTTGACGTTTGGGACCTCCATTCTTAAGCTCACGGTATTCGAATTACTTCCAATTTTCTTTCACAAACTCCTTATTGTGTCTAATTTCAAGAAGCATAAGTTTTGTATGAGAATCGGTCTAGAAGGGAGTTAAATTTGAGAAAAACCAAGGGAAGGTCGCATTTTTGGTTGACTTGGTCGGTTCAATTGAAATGACCATGTCATCGTCTTCTTCCTTTGGATAGGAAGAAGACGGGCGTTTTCCATTGCGCCACTGTCTAAAACTCACCTTCCACAACACCATTTTCAGCTTTTCTCCCCTTTATTTATTCATGAAACTTAAAGATGATGTTACAAGGAAGAGCTAGGGATTTGTTTCATACCTTTTCGTGAATTGTAGCCTAAGATATTCGCCTCCAAAGTTCGTCTAAAAACTAATTTCTCGCTGGAGCTAAAATAGGAGATTTCTTATTGGGCAACCGATTCTAGGGATTTTCAAGGCTCGATTTCTTCATGAAAATTCTACCTTATCCGTCCTTCAAGCTAAATGAATTGGTTTGGAGGAACGACTTTGAGTGTGTGTCCCTAATTTTGGAGAATCGTTCTAGGTCTGCAAGTTACTCGAAACACCAGAAAATTGATCTCTTAGGTATCTTGTTCTAAGACGTTTCAGCTCTCGATTCCTTCATCAAAGTTATTCAACTTCTTCCTTTGAAGCTAAAGGTAGATAGGTTCGACACTTACCACCAATTTGAACCTGAAATTGATTTCCTTCAATTGGGCATGATTTTGAGTTTATTTCTTTTCGTGGTCTTCTATGGAAACACTTCTTGGAGGTGTAGAAACTAATTGGGATCGTCCTTGCTCGACGAATTATCATATATCCTCGAATTGGATTTTCAAGTTTTTCTTGAAGCTTTTCAATGGTGGATTGGATTGGGATTGGTTTCTAGGCACTTTCAGCACTTGATTTCTTCATAGAACTTGTGGGTAATATTGTTTAGAAACTGTAGGAATAAGTTTGAAGAAAAATGGTGGAGAATTGTACTCGAATCTAGAAGAAATTTGAGTGTAGGAGACCCAAAGTCTAAACACTTATTGCCTACGATTGGGAGCTCAACCTTGCTTGATTCTTGTTCCATACTATTGCCCCCACTTCATGCTTTATAGGGGAAGCTTCCCCCGGATGTTGAAACTTCCAAAATCATCATGATTTAGAGATTGAGTTTTCTGGATAATCATTCAGAAATATCCTCTCCGATCAGCAAGCTACTGACTTCCAATTTGAATTTTGACCGTTAGACTTGATGATCTATGAACGTTCTAAATTGTGTCCAATTTTAGAGGAGATCCAACTACTGAAATTTTAGATTCGATGAATGTTGTGCAGGAGTTCACTGTGGAGGCTTTGATTTTGAGCAAATGGCATATTTGTAATTATCCATAATTTCAAGGGTATTTTGGTAATTTACTACTTTCTAAATATTTTATTATTATTTTTCTATAAAATCACTTTTCTAAAAATTCTTCATCCTTTGCTGGTCATTTTTTTGGTTCTTGAGCATCCTGAAATTCCTTCCAAGGAATTAAAAATTCACAAAGTTTTTAAAAAATTGGAAAAATGCTTACTTTTTCCTTTCCAATCTTTCTCCACTTTTTCCTTTCCAATTTTTCTCTAAAGGCTTTAAGCTCTTAAAACTACTTCTTAGGATATATAAAAATGACTTGGTTAAGACACTTGTAGATGCTTAAATCCCTTAATTTCTTTCATTGGATTCTTTAGGTCTTACATGGATAACTTATTCTTGTTGGAGGTAATTTCCTTTATTTTTGAGGTGTTACAAGTATAACGGTGTCATCAAAGTCTCTGCCTCCTATCTCCTCATGTACTCTCTCAACGATAGTACCGCCCTACCATGCGATAGTAGTATAGTGTAGTGTAGCACGTCGAGGCGACCAAATTCTCTACCTTGTACAGTCGAACACGTCCCGAGAGGGAGCGTTGAACAATGTAGGTAAACACAATAGTTGGCAAGCACTCAGGGGTCATTCCCACCCAAACTAGTGTGACTATACGATCCTATGGGAGAGTTTGATAGCTAACCTCCCCTGGATGATGTTCAAGCTAGAAAACATCATCATACTGTCCCACTAAATTATTATGAAGTAGCACCTCAACTCAAGATACTGATCATTTTTTTCGTAAACAAAAGCAACCTATCCAAGTCAAAGAACATAAAGGGTGTAGGAGTAAGATCCAAATTAGACTTATTTCAATTTGAGTCTAATAATATATTTTTAAAACTTTTGAACTAGGTTTTCATATTTATTTCAAAATAAGAATTGAAATAGAATTTCCTTATAGGAATTGAATTTGAAAATATTAACCGAAAGCTTTTGTCTATTAAGTCTATATGTCCTATAATTATTATCATCTTAATGTTTATCTAGTTTTTTTTATCTTTAATTTTACCATATATGAGTCACATATTTAATTTTTTGATTTATTGATCGATAATACCATACCAATTAAATCATATTGACATTGACATAGTCGTCACTTAGATCACACATCTTATGTAGGGTTGGAAATGGTTCTTTTTAAAGAGGGAAAAAAGCTTAAACTTTTTAAGAACTAATAAATGAATAATAACTCCCATTCAAGGGCGACAAGTATCTTTTTCCAATATTTATACTTGCAATGACCCCTAGTGGACTATACTCACCAAGTTGCCACATTATACCTTAACAAACCAATGGATATTATTACATTATTCAATCTCACAAAAGCTACTGAAAATAGACTCGTGATTATAATCAGATGGTAAATTATTTGTATAAACAAAGGGAAGGTGACAAAATGAGCAACAAAATCAGCAGCCTAATATAATATAATATGAAATAATAAAATTACAAACCAAAAAAAAAAAAAAAGAGAGAGAGAAGACGACAAAAGCCAAACAAAACCAATATTAAGAATAATTGATGTTTTTTTTTTCCACGTTAAAAAAAAAAAAAACTAATTAAGAAACCTATTGGTCTCCCATTTGAGTCAGAAATTTACACCCAAAACGGCAACGATCGAAGATTTGCCTTTCCTGGCTGGGTTGGGTTTTCCTTTTATGTCTCTCTCCCTTGAGCGATGCCTTTTTCTTCTCTTTGTTCTAAAAATCTTCTGTAAAGCTGATGAAACTTTGACATTTTTCGGGGCTTCTCTCTCAACTTTTGTCAAACTTTTTCTCTATATATTCTATTATCTTCTTCTTCATCTCAAACCCATTAAGAAATATGAAAGAAATTCATTCCAAGTTGAAACCAGTTTACAGACCCAGCAGAACATAGTAGAGCAAAGTAATGGGTAGCGCTATCAGCATCCCAAATATCACTCTGCAATGTCACAAAAAATGTACCAAAATCTCAATCATTTGAACCAAAAAAAACAGGAATCTGTGAGAGATGGGGTTTGCTTACCCTGTGCTCAGAATTGCTGGATGGACATTGTACTCTTTAGCAAACACAAACGGTACAATTCCTTGAGGCAATGCCGCCTACATAGCACATGGGATATTATACACAATCACCAGCTTTTCAATATTCATTTCATGTGCCTAAAGTTATTATCTCTCATTAAAGTCTTTCACTTAATAATATGAGTAGTACTCCACTTTTCCCCCATCTCAATTATTTTCTAGAACCAGTTGTCGACCAAACTTGTAAGATATTAAATTTGAAGTAGGTGACCATCATAATTCGGGAGTTACCTGAACAATGGCGACACGGAGGAGAGTTCCACGTAAGCCGATGGCAAAGGAAGCGATGGCCATGACAGCAGGCCCAGTTAGGAATCTGATGGCCATGGAAAAAACAGCAACAGAGTTCCCACATGCTATCATCTTTGGTTGTAGTCCCATAAAAATACCTATAAACAAGAATTTCAAAGAAAAAGAAAAAAAACACTACATGAATTTAGAGTTCAACTAGTTTCACTAATTTGGAGTGCAATGGAGAGGGCATTAACTCCGGACCACCCAGTTGACGTTGCTCACTGGACCCACTGGGTCCTCTTGTCGGCTGGCCAAGCCCCAAGATTAAAAACTTTCCCATCCCTTTTCAGACACACAATGTGAGCAAAACAAATAATGCAAGAGAATCCCCATTCTTTCCCAGCCTAATTTCCAGACAAAGACTTATAATATCATCCATCTCGGAGCGGCTCATCTAAACCGAACCTAACTCAACTGATTATAACTTATGCGTGAACTATCAACACAGATTATAAAACAAATCAATTCACAGAGTACTTTTTTTTTTTTTTCTTTTTCTTCCTCCTTGTAATGATTCAATCAAGTTTGTCTTCAATTATTGGGATAATTACGTGACAGCATGATCACACAGACCAAAAGAACTAGTGATTTCTTTAGTTTCTATCATTAATTCTTAGTATTTTCTTCTTCTTTAGAATGATGCTTAATGAAACGAATACAATAAATAAAGAAAACGACTACTCACCTAAGCTAAACATAGCCATTCCAAGTCCTGTGTCAGAGAGTATGGAGATTGATTTCTCTATTATTTTCGGCATGGCCACATGCCACCTGCAAGTTTTTTCATCACAGCCCAACAACACAGACAACTCCATGAACAAACAATAAATACAGAACAAATTTCATAGACAATCCACAAACAAGAGGGAACACAATTAGTTCAAATGGAAGTTTCAATCTACTGTAATTAGATCAATGGGAATTGATTAATTTTTGCCTTACCGGAATGAAATCAGCGACCAGATTAAACCGATAAGGCTTGAATATGTGTTGGGGTTTCTTATCAGCTTCCGCCACACCATGATTAGAATCAGACGGGTCATCACACTTGCCGGCGGCATTAGTTTCGAGTTCCCGCCGTCTGGACCTCCGCCGGTGAATTTTCCGTGGAGATCACTGGCGGAGCCTATGGGATTCTCTTTCTGATCATCTCTTTCCTCTTCCCCTTCTTTGCCGGTGAAACTAAAGGTTTCAGCTACATAGCTCTCGGTTTCTGGAACAGCTTCAAATCAGAACGAAAATGGGAAATTATTAATAAACTGGAATTTGTGGAGTTATTGAGATTGAAGGATAAATTATATTAGTATTCATTACCTTTGTTTTCACCGTTTTGTGGATGATCAGCGACGAGCATCCGGATCTCTTTGGCGCCTTGATCAGACCGTCCAGATTGCTCGGCTCCAGCAAGCTCATTCCCAGCTAAAATGTGGAGCCCACCACCGCCTTCAGAGACTGGGGAAGCACTTGAACTCCAAACGAACATGTGTAGCTCCTTCGCGTCATGGTTAGGTTTACTGTTCTGCGGCTGTGGCTGCGGTGGCGGTGGCGGTTGCTGCTGCTGTAGATGAGACGGCGGTGGTGGCTGAGCGATTTTAGGGGTTTTGGTGAACTCCGGGTTCGGAACCGGGTAAGACGAAGGCAGAGTTTGGGCCGGGTAAAATCCGAACCTCGGGGATGCCGTCTGAGCCTGAGCGGCAGAGTTCTCCTCAAAATTAGACGGCCTCGGCGTCGGACCTCTGGAGGATTGAACCGAATACAAATCACCAGGTCCGAAGTTCGACAATCGGCCTTGAAACCCCATCATAGAGTAGAAATCGGAGTGGTTGAAATTCGAACCTCGAGGAGTAGGGTTCCGAGAAGAATTCAAACTGTAAATCTCAGCGCCAGTGAGATTGGACGGCCTCGGCGTCAATGCCGGAAGCGAACAAGGTCCGAGAGAGCGTCGAGAGGCATTCGATTTCCTCACCGTCACGTGAAGTTTTCCATCGTCCCCAATCTCTGCATCAGTCTCCAGAAAATCCCTCCCATCCAGCGAAACCACGTCCGAATCAACTTTAAAGGACACAATCGAAGCAGCCGTCTCGGGAAACTGCTCCATGATGAGAATCTTCGCACCACGATACTCAAACAGAAAAAGCAAAAGCGTGTACCAAATAATGCACTGCAACACAACCACCTGCACCATCAGACTCCCACTGTACTCGCCGTACATAGCAATCAACAAAGGAATCCCCATCACAAGCGTATTCGGAAGCGTGGAGAGAGAGAAAATGGTAATCATCCATTCCAAGCTTCCATTCTTCGTGACATTAGTCCAAATCCCAAGGAGAAATAGCATAATGATCTTCTGAAGCGTATCAGCAGCAATGAAACGGAAGTTCATCGCGTAAGGATTATTAGAAGAGATAAAATGAAAGGAGAGAAGAGGAACAGCGAAAATGGCGACGAAACGGTTGATTCCAGAGCACTGATCTGGAGTGAAAATCTTCCACCACCGGACAGAGCCGTAAGCCAAAATCATGGCGACATAAAGAGGAATAACAGCCGTCAAGACGGTGTAGAGATCCTTCCATGAAATCATGGCGGGTTTTTGTCAGTGGCAGTGGAGGATAAATTAGAATACAAGGGAAGGGTAAAAGTGGAAAGAAGAAAAAGAAAGAAGAGGGAATTTCAGTTAGTTAACTAACTAAAACCAAGAGGGATGGGAATATATGTCGTTCTGCACCGATCGACTGCTAAGCCTTCTGATAGGAACTACGAGAAAGGGAAGGGACGACAAGACGTCAAAAAATAATTAAAAGAAAAATGGAAAAGAAAAAAAAATTAATTTTTTTTTTTTAATTTTTAAATGAAGGAGTTTGGAGAGAGAAAGTGGAGAGCGGAGAGGAGGGAGAGAGAGTGGAGGAGTATATATAGGGGAGGCAACTGACGTTCTTCTGGTTTCAAAAGGAAAGTTAACCGCCTACTATGGTTACTTTAACTCAACTTGGGTTATATGGGCCCTCCTTTACACAAGTGGCAGTTTCCATGTGGGGTCGCCTTTCACTGACGTGGATGCCTTCTTTTTAAAATGTATAGAAATTAAATGGTTACGATTGGATCAAAATTTAAAAATTAAAAAAATGAGAATTTTCAATACATCAAGGATAAAGTTCTAAACGTTTTATTTTTTAAAAAATGGTTTAAAATATTTAATAATTTAAATTTTGAAAGACTATATGGGTACATTATTTTTTTAATATTGAGTTTGATTAAGATATTACTATCGATCAAGAGCTCATTCTACAATCTAAATCTAAAGGCATTAAGACCACTAAGATTCAGCCACGTGGATTGAACAATTTTGCACCTTTTTACACCCCATAAACTTCTTTTTAAAATATATTTTTTTTAGAAGAATATATCATTTAGTTTTTTTATATATATTTTAAATAATAGGTAAAAATAAAATATGAAACAGGAGCTTATTAGAGATTTAGTTAAATGAGATTTTTTAGACACAAACAAATATGAAACAGGAGCTTTATTATGAAAAGCTATAATATGAATCGTCGTTGTCCAAATACAATAAGAAAAAGCATTATTGAGAATTGCTGAGATGTTTGCATCTTGTGGCAAAGTTCTAAATGTCTTATTTTAATTCACATTTATTTGTTATAAACGTTAGAGAAATTAGGCACGAATGGAAACTCTAAAACTAAATTACATTTGAAGCATATCGTATGAAGTAAGGAACATCTTTAGATGACTAATTAACTGACCAAATTGTCTAAGTTAGTTATGATAAAAGAAAATTTAGCTTTGGTTTTTACTTTGTTTTCTATCTTCCCATACTTGAATTTTAGAAATACAATATTCAAGGTTTTTAAAATATGTTTGTTATAGAGAAGTTTTCACATCCTTGTACGGAATGTTTTGTTTTCCTCTCTAATCGACCCGGATCTCACAACAAATTACAAAATAATAATAATAATATGATTTTTGTAAATCAAAAGGAAAAATAACCAATTTTTTTTTAAACTATATCATAGTTGTTGAAGGTGATAATAGTGATGATAGTCTTTTAGTTGTTTTTTTTTATGACAATGTAGATTCTTCTTGTGACTTGTTAGTACAAAATAATCATTTTTACGACGTTCATGTTTAGGATTCGAAATTTGGATTTGGTATTTAATGGCTCCGACATTCTTCTGCAACATGGTCATGTTACTTACCTAATTGCTTCTTAAAAGTAAAGATTGTCCCTCCTTCTAACATGTTTTGTTCTTATTCACATGCATCTTAGAAAAATTCTTAGAAAATCACCCAATATAGAATTACGTAAGTAAACTTCTAATTCTTTTAAGCATTTTTTAATCATCCTATCCTTAAGATTACTTTCATTTGGATATGGTTTCGATTTATTCATGTATCATTTTTTTTACTCGGATGCCATAATTTCATGAACTAACTAATAAGTATTTTTTTCAACCTATGATATGGTATCTAAGAATATTGGCTAAGAAAAGAACATCCATGCCGTTCATGTCGTGTTTAAGCAATAAAATTCTTGGGCCTTTACTGGGCTTGGTTTGGGCTTTACAAAACCATCGGTCCATTATTGAAAATATTATCATACATTAAATATAAAGCTTTTGTACCATCTCTTTTAATATTAATTACAATATCATAATTGTATTTAAAGTTAAAACATAGATAAATAATATCATCTTATTAAATAAAAGTAACTAAAATTATTTGATGGGCTATCATATCGAGATTTATAGATATGTCCTTTTTATTATTATCGTCTTCCAAGACATTATTCAGAGGAATTTTGTGACATTATAAATTTGTGGTAACTTGGTTAGTAATAATAACGATATTTTAATTAAAATATTTTCTAAATATTCATAAAGGATTGGGAAAAAAAAAAAAAAATTTAGAAAGCATAAAAATGTTGGAAAGGAGAAATAATTTCAACCTGCCTGTTAAGCAAATCTCCTTGATTTCTTCTTCATTGGGTTTCAAACAACGTTGATTTCCCCAACAAAATTTTAAAAACTAATCTTTATGTTTCATTCTTTCAAAATAATAAATTGTTTTTTTAAAGGGTTTTGTTGAATTTAAACGTGGGGTTTTTTTTTTAAATAAATAAATAAAATAAATCACTTGAACCAAGGAAAAGAAAAATGAAAAAGCAATTGGAGTGCTATGATCTTGTTTTTGGAATTTAAGCTTTTAATTACTTTTGTGGTGTTGGCCTAAAGACAAAAGTGTTGGAATACTATCTCCATTTTTACGAGGCTTTTAGGGGAAGTCCAAATCAAAACTATGAGAGCTTAGGCTTAAAGTGGACAATATCATATCATTGTGGAGAGTCGTGTTCATCTAAAATGGTATTAGAGTCATGCCCTAACTTAGCCATGTTAATAGAATCTTCAAATGTCGAACAAAGGACTCCAAAAGAAAAGGAGTAGACATAGTAAAAATATGACTAAGACTCCAAAAGAAAAAGGAGTCGAACTTTGATTAAGGGGAGGCGTACTTTGTTGAAGGGGAGGTGTACTTTGTTGAAGGGGAGGTGTTGGATGATGAAAGTCCCACATCGACTAATTTAGAGAATGATCATGAGTTTATAATAAAAAAAAATACTCTCTCGATTAGTGGAGGCCTTTTGGGGATGCCCAAAGCAAAGCCATGAGAGCTCATGCTCAAAGTGGACAATATCATATGGAGGGTCATGTTCATCATAAAGTAATTGATATTTAAAATAAAGTATTATCGAAATTTTTTTGGAAGTCGAACATTTGTTTGGAAAAGTATTAAATGTATGAATATTTTTTTTTTATTAATTGAATGAAAAATAAAGGGTTGAAAATAAAAAATTAGGAAGTATAATTGAATGGGAAGCAGGAAGCCTAATTTATGGAAGAATATTAGTGAGGCAAAATCTAAAAATTTGGAGTATTATGAGACCATTTTCACATGCAATCTCGTAGTTAGGGTTAGGGTTAGGGTTAGGGTTATCCTTTTCACACGTGAGCACACAAAATGTTGACTCTATTCTCGAGGTTTGACTTTCGTTGAAGATTGAGTCATCAAAATATATAGATATATATATATATATATATCTCAGTTACCAACATCATCTTATGGGAATTGGGTGACCCTCCACGTGAAAGAACATTCTTTTATCATGGTGTTGCCTATTTCAAACTAATTAATTTCCATCTTTTTTTAATTACTAGTTTTTTTTTCCAAAAAAAAGAAAAAACTAAATAATAATAAAACCCCAATATATACCTATTTTAAAATCCATCATTTTATTATGTCATTGGCTACAAATTTGTATAATTTTTGTTTTTTTAAACTACTAGATTTCACTAATTATTTACATTAAACTAAACTATAGCATGTCAATCACGGTTTGAGTTTCTATCGATTTTCTCCAAATTTCATATTTCTAATGAAAATAAATTATTAGTCAAATAAGAAGGTAAGAATATAATTCTATGAGATGAATTTCGCTTATTTCCATATATAGTAAGTAAATGAATAGTTTTCTTAAATTCTGATTTTGGGACTTAAACAATGAAGTTTACAATGGCTTGAGAGGGAATTAGCTTATGGTTGTATCATAAACAAATTGTTCATAAAAGATTCAGCGGTATTTAAGATGAAAGGCATAACTACATGGTTAAAATAAATTTTAGACTTTATTACAATTATGAACCACTTATGAATGGCAGTGACATACCAATTTCAAGGTATTGAAAGATTGAATGCGACTAACCAACTATGAAAGGTAAGGTAGGATGAATGTATAAGAAGATAATGGAAAATTGCCATAAAAAAATCAACATTGTTTGCAATACCAAGGTAAAATCAAAGACATGAACATATGTTTGTTATGTTCATTTAAAGAGGGAACGATGACGGTGTACAAAATAAGTATTGTGGATTAGACAGGTGCCTCGGTCGACGTTCCTTTTATGACTCCTGACCTCTCGACCACCCCATTGCCTCGACTTACGTCGTCAATCCCTTGAAAAAGAAAATGTAGAAATGAATAAGTATATAAATATACCCAGTAAATAATCTACATGTTTGTTCTCATTGCATTCTTGACCTAGTAGGAGATCATGGCCTTCTCTAGGTTCTAGGTATAACAATCTTGCTGTGCACATACTTAGGTAGCTAGCTTAGCCTACACAATGGTAACTGGGGTCTGGTGTTGAAGCACTAACTCAAAGAACACTCTCTCAAACAGGTGGGAATAACATGGCGAGTGTTAACCTGCTTTTCATCCATGGTAGGTAGCTTGCGAACCCATCCCACAAATCATGGAGTCGTCCAAGGTCGGAAGCGCTATTCCTTGTGTGCCAACTCTACTAACTACCCACATGATCAACGTCCTCCCACAAGACTGTTCCATCGTGTAAGGTAATCCAACCAAACTCTCTATTAGACCTCATCCTAACTCAACGGTACCGTGCCGAAGTGGATAAGGACATAGAAGCTTTGTAGACACTAGAGTGACTGCTATTGGCCTACACACTACTTTTATTTTTCTCTAGGGCCACCATTATAGTTTTCTAGGTCTCTAGGAGGTTTGGCGGTCTTGACATGGATTCACGTCTCTAGGTATTCATAGTTCTGACTCTTCGAGTGTGGATCGGTTAGAAGCATTAGGGTCTCACCCTCTGTTCATCTCTCACAATTCTTTTGCGCTTGAACGATTGAAGGTGTTCTGTCCTAAGTCAAAAGCTGGCCAAACTGACACTCACACCCTAGTCTTAAACTATTTCTACTACTTATCCTCTATAGGGAGAATCACATATATAGTCTCATGGAGCTAATGTAGAGTTAATCATGCATACAGTTATATATATGCTCTACGAGGTGATAATATACATCAAGCACCGTAGCACAAATACACATTCCAATCCACTCTTTTGGCATAATTATATACAATCAATATAGAAACGGTACAACACAACAACCACAACAATCAAGGGTCAACCCGTCATATCATCAACTAGTCTCAATATTATCATATTGTATCCTGTCTACCTAAGTGCAAATTATATCGAATCTAACTATCTAAGGTTTGGTCTTACTAGCATGCATGCATATCCAAGCGATCCATACAAATATTACTTTTTAAAATCTGTGGTTACTTATAACTTTGTCGCATGTCTTCTCGAGTGTAATTACCAGCAAAGAAAGTCACCAAAATTCTAAAAATTTATGAAAGAACCTAATTCACTAGCACCAAATGAGGACAGAAATTCAACAAGCGAGCATCGAATGGGATGAAAATATGGTCCCTCCACGTCTCCACATGCAGGAAACCATGTGCCTCCACGCACAGGAAGCCATGCGTAGGTAGCCCCGTCAATGCACGGGTAGAGCCTGCTTTCAAGCCCCAATGGACAAGATGACTCTTGTTCCATCTACTAATTAGTCTCGAAGAATGTCCTTCTCATGTTGGCAAGAAAGACTCTACAAAAGCAATGTGAGAGATGCTGCAAACAATGCATATGGGTGTTGTACGGGTCAAAGAAATAAAGGTGCATACCTTGAAGAGCGATTCCAAAGCTTTCCTCATGGAGGACAATGAGTTGGTGGATGACTTAGCAATGAAGTTGATGATGATCATCACTGGCATCAATTCATTATGTGACAAGATGGGGGAGATCTCCATCATCAAGAAGTTCCTTTGAGTCGTTCTCCCATGATTCCTGTAGATCGTTGCCTCCATGAAGTAGTTCGCCGACCTAAAAAACATGTCAGTTGAGGAGGTCGTTAGTCGTCTTAAGGCCCATGAGAAGAGAATTCGTGGCTACAATGAAAAAGATAAGGAGAAGCATTACTTATTCATACACAAGTGGCTTGGACCGATGAAAAAGAAAAATGTGAACGGTTCTTTTTCTTTTTTCAGGTAAAAAAGAATTCGACAACCACAACATGAAAAGTAAAGGTCATGGGTTTGGCTGGCAAAGGATGCCATGACAATCTCTCACAAATCCATGACGATGTGAAAAATAAGGATATTGTATGGTAAAGTGCCGCAACAAGAAGCGTGATGAGGAGACAAATCTCGCATTCACACATGACTAAGAGCATGAACTGATGTTGGCTAAGAAGATACCCAACTTGTTGATGCTTCATGAAGAAAAGGTTGAAAAGGTTATGTGAACCACCTCGCAAATGGATAAGACTGAGTGGAGACCAACATGTGATACTTAGACAATGGAGTGAGCAACCACCCAACCAAAAAATTGTTTAAAGTTCATGGAGCTTGATGAAAAACTCATTAGAAACGTGAAGTTTGACAACATATCAATTGTACCAATCAAGGGCAAATGATCTATCTTGTTATAGTGCAAGAACAACGATCAACGTTTACTAATCAATTATATTGCATCCTGAGTGTAACGACCCGCAATTTTCTACTTAATTTAAGGTCGCTACTGTATACATATCATAAACATTGAATGTGAAATTACTTCATTTAAAGTTTCGTAAAACATAACCTTCAGCTTAAAACAAAGCCATGAACTTACATATTTTGAAAACACCTTCAAAAACGCACAACAAAAGACTAAATAAAATAAATAAACGTTTAAATTAAAAACATTCTACTCTAGCCTAGGTCTAAGAAAATAAATACGACTACTCTATGCATGTGTCATAGTCTCGAGAAGCGACATTCTACTCTAGCCTAGGTCTAAGAAAATAAATACGACTACTCTATGCATGTGTCATAGTCTCGAGAAGCGATATCGTCGTCAGCCGTACATGAATGTCTTGCCTTAACTTGGAAACACATGACTTGAGTATTTAAAGAAATACTTAGTAAATGACCCTACTAATGGGGTTAAATGCAAGAACATGCGAATGCAATGACGGGACCTATCCTTTCAGTCTATTTTCCTACGGTACTATCCTAACAAGTAACTTGGATGTGTATTATATACTCTACACACAGTCCATACGTGTGAGTATGGACTCACCAGCCAGTTTGCACACTGTTAGGCCACTTTCCTTGTCAGGCGAGCATACTCTGGGAGCTCCTTAGGCCAAACACCCATTAGAATTAGTAACTAAAACATAATGATCGTACCCCTGCCCATTAGTGTACGCGTTCGTATCATCGTGATAAAATAGGGGTATCTCTCAATGCATGAGCACACATAATGCATGAGGTCTCAATATTTTCCCATTTTTGACATTATTAACTCCGCTATCGTTTTACATTCATATCATATCATCTTTTATTTTTCAATTCTCATACCATGTATAATTCTAACAGAGTTATATTTCATGTCATTTATCGTGATATCATGTCATTCATAACATGTTGTATACATACAATTTAGGAGACATAACATAACGCTCCATGCCTTTAACATATCATTTCATAATGTGCGATTCATACAACATTACCTCAATAGTCACACAAAACAATCTAAACATAACATATCACATCACAATATATCATATCATAAACATGTCAATTGATCACATGTCTCGTACCATAACATATTTCATATCATTTTCATATATATATAGATTCGTCCTTCACATGTCATATCATAATCATACCATATCGTAAACACTTCGTGGCCATATCCTTCCCTAACTTATCATAGTCTTAACGTCCTTAGACATATCACAGTCATATCGTTACTTGAACATACCTTAGTCATAATGTTACAGGAACGTATCCTAACACTATCGTTCTATCAATTTATCATAATCCTATCCCTTTCTACCCATAACTTAATCGTATTCTTTTATCAATCGATTGTGACCATATCGTTTTTATCAATCTCTCATACCCATAGTACTTTGATACGTAACCTAACCTTAACGTTTTATGAACATGTCTTACTCCTATCACTACATTACGTTTAGTGCATCTTTCTCGTATCCTATCTCAAACATATCATTGAACGCATTGTACCGTAAGTATTATCATACAATTTACATATTATAACATATCATAAACATATCAATATATATGACACGTGCAGAATCACAGACATGTGTCAACATCAAATATAACCATGTCAATAGTAAGGCCACTTACCTGATTAGTTTAGGCTGATGTCACCTATTTATCTCTAATGAAAGTTTGATTTTTTCCTTTGTACCCAATTCAACCTACGTGAACCCGTGACATCAATTTCAAATCAAATTCTCTATATTTTACGATGCTCTAGTACTAAACTTCATGCGAGTATCAAAGACTTTACCTAGCAAAATATATATCTTATTTTTATTAAACACCTCATTTTCTATTATTATCCTTAATTTTCGAAAAGTATTTGATTGATTTATTTTATATTAGAGTATTATCTACTTTCTTACCTGGTATAAATCTAGTTCATTTTCCATGGATTACCTATTTTCTCTGGTCTATTCCCTCCGGTTCTTATTCCTCTCTCTATATATATAAATAAAGTATTTCTAATATTATTTATGTGCTTCATTCACATATATCGTTTTAGAAAAATACAGTTTAATATCTCTATTTCTTCTATTTTCTTTCCCTCTATTTTCCTGTGTTTTAATTCTGTTCACAATTTCAAATCTTTTCTCCTTCTGTTTTTCCTTTCTCTTTTCTCTGTTTTAATTTCATTTATAATTCTTTTGGCCAATTTTAATATATTGTTTTTTTAAGAAGGCTATTGATCTTAATCCTATTTTGGGTAACAAAATGATAGCAAAAGAACCTAAATAATTCAATAAATTTTTCTATCTCTTTCAATTAAATCTAGATTTCCTTTTTCTCCCCCCAAATAAATCGCCAATTTCTCTTCTCTGTTTGTATCTGAAATCTTTTTCATTCTCTTTTTTTTTTTCTAGCATAAAGATTTCCAATCTAACCATATTTTTTTAAAATTATTTATTTATTTATTTTAAACCAAAATATTTTTTTTTCTTTTTTTTCTATTAGACTCAGCCTAGTTGATGAAGGTAAAATGATCGTAAATCGGCGGTATAAGATACTAATGAAGACTAGCCAACCCACCTCTTCATTTACGATACTCGCAGACCTAGTGTGACTATGACATACAAGATTTGGGCGTGTAAATTTTAATGTGCTCAATTTGAATAGAGAAAGAGGCTACTCAAAATCATACGCCCAAAACAACTATGTAAAAGTTGTCTAGTCTCCAAGCAAGCAAGATTGTCATTTCCCGCTCAAACCAATTTTTGTGTTGAGAAACCATTGCAACTGCTGCATGCAAACTTATGCAATCATTCCAACTTGTTGACAACTAAATTCCCTGGGTGTAGATGTACGTGCTCAGAGAAAAAGAGGATGTATTTGTTGAACACGGTCATAATCCCTATTCTCTAGGACCAAGACCTATTCTCAAGGTCTTTTTAGGCTTGTTAGTTTATCTTTAGGTTGAGCAGAAAGACTATATAATGCCATTCTTTCTGCTGTTAAAATCAAGTGTTTGAGTGTCATATTGTATGTCTTGAGTAACTTTGGTGTTGTGAGTACATTTGTTCCGCTTTTGGCGCACAACAAGTGGTATCAGAGCCATATTGTGGTATTTGGGGGTATTGTGAAAGTTTGGGCCTCATCGACCATTAGACGTGCTCACAATCGTGTTTATTCTCTTGAAAATCAATTCTCAAGAATTGTGTTTTTGAGTTACATCCAGATTAATTATTGCAAATGGCAGAACCATCACGACGTGGATCGAGAGTGTGGAGTTCCAATCTCTAGGTAGAAAAATTTGATGGAACCAATAATTTTGGTGTTTGGCGAGGCGAAGTTAGCGATTTGCTGGTCATGCAAGACCTCGATATTTCTCTCCAAGAGGAGATGCCTGAAGACATGACAGAAGCAGAGTGGACGAAACTAAATCGGCAAGCCTGTGGAATTATTCGATCCTGTCTTGGCAAGGATCAGAAATATCCATTTATGAAGGTTACCATGGCGAAAGAATTATGGGACAAGCTTGAAGCGAAATATATGAAGAAGAGTGTGGAAAATAAACTCTATTTGAAGAAGAAACTCTTCCGTTTTGACTACAAGGAAGGTATCTCAATGGCTGAGCATTTGGATGATTTTAACAAAATCATCACTGATTTGCTCAATTGATGTTAAGATTGATGACGAGGACAAGGCGTTGTTGTTATTAAACTCTTTGCCGGAATCCTACGAGTTTTTAGTAACGACCCTACTACATGGAATCACTAATATTGATTTTGAAGATGTTTCAAATGCCTTAATAAACAACGAGATGCGAAAGAAGGAAAAGGAGACGTATCAAAGCTCTAGCTCAAATGTTCTCATTGCTCATGGAAGGACTTCTACTTGGAAAAGGAACGAATGTGGAGAGTCTCGATTAAAGTCGAAAGGTAAATCTGATAATTGGGGAAAACTTGATAAAAATGAGTGTGCATATTGTCGACAGAAAGGCCATTGGAAAAAAGATTGTTTGATCTTAAAAGAGAAGGGGTCGAAGTCCAATGTGGTTAGAGATGACGACACTGATACAGATGATGCCTTGACAATCTCCTTATCAGCCAGCCAAACCAATAAATGGATTCTTGATTCTGGGTGCTCCTATCATATGTGTCCCAACAAAGAGATGTTTTTGGACTTCAAAAAGTTCAATGGTGGAGTTGTCTATATGGGCAATGATAGTACTTGCAAGATAATGGGAATCGGCTCAGTACAAATCAAGATGTTTGATGGGGTTATACGAAAACTCAAAGATGTGAGGTATGTCCCCGACTTGAAGAAAAATTTGATTTCACTTGGCATTTTGGATGCGAGTGGTTATTGCATCATTTTGGAAGGAGGGAATTTGAAAGTAGCTCGTGGAGCTTTGGTGGCAATTACAGGAACTAGAAGAGGTAGCATATACTACCTCAACGGAACCACAATAATTGGGCATGCTGCTGTGGCAAGTTCGAAAGAACAAGACATATCGAAATTATGGCACATGCGACTCGGGCATGCTGGTGAGAAGGCGCTTCAGACATTGGTGAACCAAGGAGTCCTTAAGGGTGCCACAACTGGAAAAATTGATTTCTGTGAACATTGTATATTTGGTAAACAAAAAAATGTGAAGTTTGGTATAGCTATACACCAAACAAAGGGCATTTTGGATTATGTTCGAAAGAGGTGGTTTGTCACCTTTATTGATGACTACTCGAAGAGAGTTTTGATGTATCTAATGAGGCACAAAAACGAGGTTCTCCAAATCTTCCTAGAGTGGAAGAAAATGGTAGAGAATCAGACGGACAAGAAAATCAAAAAACTGAGATCAGACAACGGGGGAGAATATACTTATGATCCATTCCTTAAAGTATGCCGAGATGAAGGGATTGTTCGATACTTCACTGTTCCTGGTAAGCCACAACAAAATGGAGTTGCTGAGAGAATGAACCAGACATTAATAAAGAAGGTTCGATGCATATTGTCTCAAGCAGGATTGAGTAAGGCATTTTGAGTTGAGGCTCTCAGTTATGCAGTTCACTTGGTGAATCGTTTACCTGTTTCTAGAAACGGTGGGAGAACTCCGCTTGAGGTATGGTCAGGTAGTCCTGTTAGTGATTATGATAAATTGCATGTGTTTGGGTGTCCTGCTTATTATCATGTGAAAGACTCAAGCTGGATCCTAGAGCAAAAAAAGCCAAGTTTATGGGCTTTAGCAAAGGTGTGAAGGGCTATAGGTTATGGTTTCCAGAAACAAGTAAGATTGTTAATAGTCGATATGTGACATTCGATGAGTCTGGAATGTTTTTGCAGAAAATTGAAAATAATGACGAGGCATTAAAGCAGGTGGAGAAGGTGGTGTTCTCTCCTGATGTGGTTGCTCCTACTGAAGAACCTATTGATCAGGTAAATAATAACTTTGATGTCTTAGAACAGAAAGAGCAAAGTCTTGAGGAGCAAAGCCTTGTAAACGAAAGAGTGGAGGAACCTAAGTCAATCGCCAAGAATACACCACGAAGGGTAATTCGAAAACCTGCAAGGTTTGATGATACGATAGCATATGCTTTCTCTTTGATCGATGGAGTTCCTAACAGTTACACAGATGTTATTCAGAGCCCGGATAGCTTACACTGGCAAGAGGCTGTGAATTAGGAGATAACATCATTGGAGATAAATCAAACTTGGGATTTGGTACAACTTTCAAAAGGTAAGAAGGAAATTGGTTGTAAATGGGTTTTTGCAAAAAAAGGAAGACTCTTTTGGTATACGTTATAAGGCTCGACTTGTGGCTAAAGGCTACGCACAAAAAGAAGGTATTGATTACAATGAAATTTTCTCACCTGTGGTAAAACATTCTTCCATTCGAATTTTGTTGGCTTTGGTTGCTCAATTTAATCTTGAGCTTGCACAACTCGATGTAAAAACTTCTTTTTTGCATGGAGATTTGGAAGAAGAAATATATATGGCGCAACCAGTCGGTTTTCGAGTAGTTGGACAGCAACATTAGTATGCAGATTGAAGAAATCTTTGTATGGGCTGAAGCAATCCCCTCGCCAATGGTATAAAAGGTTTGATCATTTCATGGTAGAGCATATGTATACTCATAGTCAATTTGACCATTGTCTGTATTATCGGTGTCTCGATGATGGATCGTTTATCTATTTGCTCTTATATGTTGATGATATGTTAATTGCTTCGAAGAGACAGGTGGAGATTGATAAGCTCAAAGATGAGCTTTCTAAAACATTTGAAATGAAAAACTTAGGCAATGCAAAGAAAATACTTGGAATGGAGATAGAGCGAGATCGGAAAAAAGGTACAGTCCAGGTATTGTCAAGATTTAGTTTGAATAATTCAACCAAACCCGTTAGTACTCCACTTGCTCCTCATTTCAAACTTAGTGCTTCCATGTATCCAAGTTCTGACGATTACAAAAGGTATATGGAGAACATTCCTTATACAAATGCTATTGGTGCGTTAATGTATGCTATGGTGTGTACTCGACCTGATCTTTCACACGCAGTAAGCATGGTGAGTCGTTATATGCATAATCCTGGTAAAGAGCATTGGCAGGCTGTAAAATGGATTCTTAGGTACATTTTTGGCACTATTGATGTTGGTATTAAGTTTCAAAAACAAGAAATGTTTAATCTTGACAATTGTGTAGCTGGTTATGTGGATTCTGATTATGCTGGTGATTTGGATAAGCGACGATCTACAACGGGTTATTTATTTACTATGGCTGGTGGACCTGTTTGTTGGCGTTCAACATTGCAGTCTACTGTTGCATTGTCTACCACTGAAGCAGAGTATATGGCAGTAACGGAAGCCTTTAAAGAAGCTTCGGTATTTTGCAGGAACATATAGATGTATTTTGTGATAGCCAGAGCGCTATTTGCTTGTCAAAAAATCAAGTCCATCATGCTCGTACAAAACACATTGATGTTCATTTTCACTTTATTCGAGAAATTATTAGCAAAGGGGATATTCGTTTATTAAAAATTGAAACTGTTGATAACCCTGCTGATATGTTGACAAAGGTGATCGCTCGTGAAAAGTTCTGGCATTGTTTGGATTTCATCAACGTCGGAAGGGAGTAGTGTGTTGACGTGGTAGCAACCAAAATCGCTATCAACTTGGAGATCTTATGACAAGGTGGAGATTGTTGAACACTGTCGTAAGCCCTATTCTCTAGGACCAAGACCTATTCTCAAGGTCTTTTTAGGCTTGTTAGTTTATTGAGCAGAAGACTATATAATGCCATTCTTTCTGCTGTTGAAATCATCAAGTGTTTGAGTGTCATATTGTATGTCTTGAGTAACTTTGGTGTTGTGAGTACATTTGTTCCATGTTGTGAGTACATTTGTTCCGCTTTCGGCGTACAACAGTATTATGTGCGTTTAAAAAGTTCAAAAGACTTGTTGAAAGCAGGTCCGACCACAAGCTGAAAATCTTTTGTACCAAATGAGGTGGCGAGTTTTTATCTCAAAACTTCTAAATTTTATGAAGAGGAAAGTGTCGAGCATCAACTCACCACAATGAATATCACATGAAACTATATCGTAATGAATATCACAAGAAGCTTTATGAGATCTAACATTGGTTGGAGAGGGAAACTAAGCATTACTTGTGGGAGTGAAAAACTCTCCCTCTTTTAAAACCATGAGGCTGACAATGATATGTAACAAACTAAAGTGGACAATATCTACTAGCGATGGGCTTGAGTTATTACAAATGATATCAGATCGAGACACTGAGCGGTGTACCAACAAGGACACTGAGCACCACGGGGTGGATTGTGAGATCCCAGATCGGTTGGGGAAAAAAACAAAGCATTACAAGGATGTAAAAACATCACCCTAGTAGACGCGTTTTAAAATCGTAAGGCTGTCGACAATACTTAACGGACTAAAGCGAACATGTCGGCGATACTTAACGGACTATAGCGAACAATATCGTGGTAGACTTGAGATGTTACAGGCTTACTAAAAAGTATGTAAGACTTCGGATTTTTTAGGGTGAGGCAGTGGGATTGTAGAGTTTTAATAGAATAATGACTAAGCCTTGAGCCTTACACATAACAGTAGAAATAGAAATTAACACAAATAGGAATAGAAAGACAACACAAATATTGCAAAGTAGTTAAACTAAATAGGAAAAATACTCTAACCCACCTCAAATAAACTATATTTGACATAATCAAATTTCTAAAAATCTCTCCCTCAACTTATTCTTCTTAGTTAAGTTAGAAAAACTTCTACACCAAATTCTTCCCAACTTCTTGTTGTGTGCCAAAACAGAACAAATGTACTCACAACACTACAATGTGACATACAAAATTTGATGTTTTCAACGGCAGAAATAATGAATGTCTTTTGTTGAACCTAAACATATTAGCGAAACTAACCAAACCTAAAAATATCAGCGAAACTTATCCGAGAGAATAGGACTAATCAGAAAACTTATCCCAGAGAATAGGACTAATCAGTTTGAAAGAATAGAACCTTATGACAATTTACAACAATCTCCACTTTGTTATAAGATCTCCAAGTTGATAACTGATTTGGTTGCTACCACGTCAACACACTACTCCTTTCTTCCGACGTTGATGAAATCCAAACAATGCCAGAACTTTTCATGAGCGATCACCTTTGTCAACATATCAGCAGGATTATCAGTAGTTCCAATTTTTAATAAATGAATATCCCCTTCGCTAATAAGTTCTCAAATAAAGTGAAAACGGACATCAATATGTTTAGTATGAGCATGATGGACTTGATTTTTTGACAAACAAATAGCGCTCTGGCTATCACAAAACACATCTATATGTTCTTGCAAAATACCCAAGTCATTAATCAAACCATGCATCCAAATAGCTTATTTAAAAGCTTCTGTTACTGCCATATACTCTGCTTCGGTGGTAGACAATGTAATAGTAGACTGCAATGTTGAACGCCAACAAAAAGGTCCACCAGTCATAGTAAATAAATAACCCGTAGTAGATCGTCGCTTATCCAAATCACCAACATAATCAGAATCCACATAACCAACTACAAGATTGTCAAGATTAAACATTTCTTGTTTTTGAAATTTAATACCAACATCAATAGTACCAAGAATGTACCTAAGAATCCATTTGACAGCCTGTCAATGCTCTTTACCAGTATTATGCATATAACGACTCACCATGCTTACTGCGTGTGAAAGATCAGGTCGAGTACACACCATAGCATACATCAAAGCACCAACAACATTTGTATAAGGAATATTCTCCATATACCTTTTGTCATCATCAGAACTTGGACACATGAAAGCACTAAGCTTGAAATGAGGAGCAAGTGGAGTACCAATGGGTTTGGTTGAATTATTCAAACTAAATCTTGCAAATACCTTGTGTAGATATTGAGATTGAGTCAACCAGACTGCACCTTTTTATCAGATCTCACTCTATCTCCATTCCAAGTATTTTCTTTGTATTGCCTAAGTCTTTCATTTCAAATGTTTTAGAAACCTGATCTTTGAGCTTATCAATCTCCGCCTGTCTCTTTAAAGCAATTAACATATCATCAACATATAAGAGCAAATAGATAAACGATTCATCATCGAGACACCGATAATACACACAATGATCAAATTGACTATGAGTATACATATGCTCTACCATGAAATGATCAAACCTTTTATACCATTGGCGAGGAGATTGCTTCAACCCATACAAAGATTTCTTCAGTCTGCATACTAAATGTTGCTGTCCAACTATTCGAAAACCAACCGGTTGCAACATATATATTTCTTCTTCCAAATTTCCATGCAAAAAAGCAGGTTTTATATCGAGCTGTACAAGCTCAAAATTAAATTGAGCAACAAAACCAACAAAATTCGAATGGAAGAATGTTTTACCACAGGTGAGAAAATTTTATTGTAATCAATACCTTCTTTTTGTGCATAGCCTTTAGCCACAAGTCAAGCCTTATAACGTATACTAGAAAAATCTTCTTTTTTTACAAAAACCCATTTACAACCCATTTCCTTCTTACCTTTTGGAAGTTGTACCAAATCCCAAGTTTGATTTATCTCCAATGATGCTATCTTCTAATTCACGGCCTCTTGCTAGTGTAAGCTATTCGGGCTCTAAATAGCATCTTTTGTAACTATTAGGAACTCCATCAATCAAAGAGAAAACATATGCTATCGTATCATCAAACTT
Source organism: Cucurbita argyrosperma subsp. sororia (assembly GCA_018691285.1). Lineage (NCBI taxonomy): Eukaryota > Viridiplantae > Streptophyta > Magnoliopsida > Cucurbitales > Cucurbitaceae > Cucurbita > Cucurbita argyrosperma. The sequence continues at coordinate 15,621,082 of CM031884.1, read as the reverse complement.
TGAGGTTTTCAAATTACCCTTCGTGGTCTATTCTTGGCGATAGACTCAGGTTCCTCCACTCTTTCATTTACAAGGCTTTGCTCCTCCTGTTCTAAGACATCAGAGTTATTATCTACCTGATGAATAGGTTCTTCAGTAGGAGCAACCATATCAGGAGAGAACACCACCTTCTCCACCTGTTTCAATGCCTCGTCATTATTTTCAATTTTCTGCAAAAACATTCCAGACTCATCGAATGTCATATCTCGACTATTAACAATCTTACTTGTTTCTAGACACCATAACCTATAGCCCTTCACACATTGGCTAAAGCCCATAAACTTTGATTATCCAACTTTGAGTTTGTCACATGATAATAAGCGGGACACCCAAACACATGCAATTTATCATAATCACAAACAGGAGTACTTGACCATGCCTCAAGCGGAGTTCTCCCACCATTTCCAGAAACAGATAAACGATTCACCAAGTGAACTGCATAACTGAGAGCCTCAGCCTAAAATGCCTTACTCAATCCTGCTTGAGACAATAAGCATCAAACCTTCTCTATTAATGTCTGGTTCATTCTCTCAGCAACTCTATTTTGTTGTGGCTTATCAGGAACAGTGAAGTGTCGAATGATCCCTTCACCTCGGCATACTTTAAGGAATGGATCATAAGTATATTCTCCCCCGTTATTTGATCTCAGGTTTTTTATTTTCCTGTCTGTCTGATTCTCTACCATTTTCTTCCACTCTAGGAAGATTTTGAGAACCTCGTTTTTGTGCCTCATGGGATACATCCAAACTCTCGAGTAGTCATCAATAAAGGTGACAAACCACCTCTTTCCTCCAAATGAGACATTCTTTGTGGGACCCCATACATCAGTGTGAACATAATCCAAAATGCCCTTTGTTTGGTGTATAGTTGTACCAAACTTCACATTTTTTTGTTTACCAAATATACAATGTTCATCGAAATCAATTTTACCAGTTGTGGCACCCTTAAGGACTTCTTGGTTCACCAATGTCTGAAGTGCCTTCTCACTAGCATGCTTGAGTCGCATGTGCCATAATTTCGATATGTCTTGTTCTTTCGAACTTGCCACAGTAGCATGCCCAATTATTGTGGTTCCGTTGAGGTAGTATATGCTACCTCTTTTAGTTCCTTTAATTGCCACCAAAGCTCCATGAGCTACTTTCAAATTCCCTCCTTCCAAAATGATGTGATAACCACTCGCATCCAAAACGCTAAGGGAAATCAAATTTTTCTTCAAGTTAGGGACATACCTCACATCATTGAGTTTTCGTATAACCCCATCAAACATCTTGATTTGTACTGAGCTGATTCCCATCATCTTGCAAGTACTATCATTGCCCATATAGACAACTTCACTATTGAACTTTTTGAAGTCCAAAAACATCTCTCTATTAGGACACATATGATAGGAGCGCCCAAAATCAAGAATCCATTCACTAGTTTGGCTGACTGATAGGGAGATTGTCAAGGCATCATCTGTATCAGTGTCCTCATCTCTAACCACATTGGACTTGGACCCCTTCTCTTTTAAGATCGGACAATCTTTCTTCCACTGGCCTTTCTGTCGACAATATGTACACTCATTTTTATCAAGTTTTCTCCAATTATCAGAGCTACCTCTCGACTTTAATCGGGACTCTCTACATTCGTTCCTTTTCCAAGTAGAAGTTCTTTCATGAGCAATGAGAACATTTGAGTTAGAGCCTTGATATGTCTCATTTTCCTTCTATCGCATCTCATTATTTATCAAGGCATTTGAAACATCTTCAAAATCAATATTAGTGATTCCATGTAGTAGGGTCATTACTAAAAACTTGTAGGATTCCGGCAAAGAATTTAATAACAACGCCTTGTCCACGTCATCAATCTTAACATCAAGATTGAGCAAATTAGTGATTTTGTTAAAATCATCCAAATGCTCAGCCATTGAGATACCTTCTTTGTAGTCAAAACGAAAGAGTTTCTTCTTCAAATAGAGTTTATTTTCCACACTCTTCTTTATATATTTTGCCTCAAGCTTGTCCCATAATTCTTTCACCATGGTAACCTTCATAAATGGATATTTCTGATCCTTGCCAAGACAGGATCGAATAATTCCACAGGCTTGCCGATTTAATTTTGTCCATTCTGCTTCTATCATGTCTTCAGGCATCTCCTCTTGGAGAGAAACATCGAGGTCTTGCATGACTAGTAAATTGCTAACTTCACCTCGCCAAACACCAAAATTATTGGTTCCATCAAATTTCTCTACTTCGAGATTGGAACTCCACAATCTCGATCCACGCCGTGATGATTCTACCATTTGCAATAATCAATCTGGATGTAACTAAAAACACAATTCTTGAAAATTGATTTTCAAGAGAATAAGCACGATTGTGAGCACGTCTAGTGGTCGATGAGGCCAAAACTTTCACAATACCCCAAATACCACAATAAGGCTTTGATACCACTTGTTGTGTGCCGAAAGCGGAACAAATGTACTCACAACACCAATATGTCACTCAAGAAATACAATGTGACACACAAAACATGTTTTCAACCGCAGAAAGAATGACATTATGTAGCCTTTTGTTGAACCTAAGAATATCAGCGAAACTAACCAAACCTAAAAATATCAGCGAAATTTATACCCGAGAATAGGACTAATAAAAAAAACTTATCTCTAGAGAATAGGACTAATAAAAAAAACTTATCTCTAGAGAATAGGACTGTATCCCCAGAGAATAGGACTAATCAGTCCTACAGAATAGGACCTTATGACAATTTAAAACACTTCTGAAATACTTTTAATTTGAGAAGATTTGTCAATATTTGAGCAAGTTGATTTTGGGTACCACAAAGTAATAAATTAACGGATCCTTCTTTGTAAGATGTCTAAGAAAGTGAAATCTTATTCTGATGTGTTTGGAACGTCCACGTAGAATTGGATTTTTTGATAGCTTAATAGCTAAAGTATTATCACACATTAGCTTTGTTCCTTCTATTTGAGAATGACCAATCTCTTTGAGTATCCTCTTAATCCAAACAATTTAACATGTACAGATACTAGCAGCAATACACTCAGCTTTTGTGGTTGATAAGCTGACTATAGGCTGCTTACGAGAACACCAAACTATTGCTCTTCCACTCATGATAAACACACAGCTTGAAGTACTCTTGCTATCTTTCATGTCTTCGACATAATCACTATCGATAAATCCAATTAAATCACTAACTTCTCCCTTTCTATAAAATACACTATAATCTATGGTACCTTTCAAGTACTTTAAAACCCTTTAAGCTGCTGCAAAATATTGTTGTGTTAAACATGCCATAAAACGACTAATCAAACATATAACAAATATGAGATTAGGACGAGTAGCTATGAGATATCTGCTCGTGTGTACCCTTTTACCACCAATCTTACATTGTATTTATCAACTTCTAAAGACTCATTTAGCTTGGTCTTATAAATCCATTTTACTCCTATTTTCTTTGCTCCAGCCGTTAGAACCACCAAGTTCCATGTTTGATTTTTTTACAATGTATTTGATTTTTTCCTCCGTAGTCAATCTCCATTTTGAGTTTTTTTACACATTTCTTAAAATTCACAAGATCTAAAATCATCAAGAATGCCATATTTTCTTCATCCTCTTGAGATAAGCCTTCATTGGAATTGTAATTTGCTAATGTGGATATCGATTTCTCCCCTCCCTTATTGTCAAATCTGATGCAACAGCTACTGGAAAATTATTTTCAGCAACTAGTTCAATCTTTCCTCCATGATTTTTGAAATTTTTAGGCACCTGACTACTTCAAGCAAGAAATTTTTAGGCACTTCTTCTCCGTCAACATAGCTCTTACCAAGTTCATCACCGTGCAATTTTTGCATTCAACCACTCCATTTTATTGTAGGATATAGGCTGTGGTTTATTGTCTCTTCACTCCATGCAGTTTGCAAAAATCATTAAGTTCAGCAGAATTGAATTCTCCTCCTTTACCTGTTTACATTTTAAAGACATTCTAATTTTCTTTCGGGCTACTTGAAGCTGGTGAAATTAGACCAAATAGATCTGCATGAACAAGACTCGATTTTTCAGTTTCTCTCCCTTTACCCATTTTTGGATATGAAGTCTGTTGCTGTTTATCTTTCATACATGCCTCACTGGTGGTGTTTGAAGCTATAATTTGCGGCAGACCCCTGGCCATATTTTTATTTTTCAAGATGCACAAGCATTTGTAGCAAGATGACGATAATGATGACACAAGTCTTTGTAGCCGAGATGACCATAACGATGATGCCAAAGTGTTGACTGATCAGTATTTGAAACTTGAAGGCATCTTCCTTCATTTTTTGTGGCAAATGGTTGAGCAAGAAAAATGAACAGCCGATTTGCACTGACAATTGAGGTCTTGAACAACCGAGATGACCTTAACGATGGTTCAACATTATTAAGGTCTTGTCTATGCTTGAAAACATAACTTTATTTGGACAAAGTGTTGACTGATCAGTATTTGAAACTTGAAGACATCTTCCTTCATTTTTTGTGGCAAATGGTTGAGCAAGAAAAATGAACAGCGGATTTGCACTGACAATTGAGGTCTTGAACAACCAGAATCTAAGAACCAAGCACCACTTCTTTTTTCTTCATGTCTTTCCATATGAGCATAATTCAATTCCTTATTCATCTTTGGACATTCATATTGAAAAGAACCCAAGTTATGACACCTATAACATTCAAAAGTTGAAAGTTGATCTTCCTCTTCCGCGTATTTTGCCCCTGTAAGTTCCTCTTCCTTTGTTACTTATTTCTGTTCGGCTTTCGACTTTTAGAACTAGCTCCTCTCCATTAATGCTAGTTCTTCGAAATTTCTATTCATGTACCACTAATGAACTTTGTAATTCATGGATGGACAAGTCATCAGTATCTTTGAATTTCTCAATGGATACTACAACATAAGTAAATGTTTGGTATGCATAATTTTTTCTACAATTTTCTTGTCTGAAATATCTTCTCCATTGTTTTTCATCTTGTTGGAGATTATCATCACTCTTGCAAAATAACTTGTGATACATTCATCCTTCTTCATCTCTAGGATCTCAAATTCTCTCCCTAACGCATTAAAAAGAGATTTATTCACTTTTTGGTTTCCACCAAACTTTCGCTTCATTGAGTCCCAGACAATCTTTGTTGTGCGACGACCCATGATTTGTTCAAAGACAGTACAATCAATTACCTAGAAAAGGTAATGCTTTACTTGGTGATCTTTGAGTCTAACATCATCAAGGTGACCCTTTTGTGCCTCGGTTAACATTGTTCCTTCCACTAGTTTTGAGAAACCAATCTCTACCACACTCCATAGACTCTTTGCTTTGAGAAATTTTTCCATCAGCTCACTCCAATGATCATAGTGGCCATCAAAGTGAGGGATCTTCGTTAAAGTTTTGTCTTCACTCATACTTTCTATATTTGATCACTAAAAAATTGCTACTCTACAAGCTAGTGGTGGTGGCTCTGATACCAATGGTAGGATTTTGACCGAAGAATGACTAAGCCAAAAACATGAACAATTAGAGTTTAGTGATGATATTATTAAATAATGAAATTGTCTTTTATAGCCTTCCAAATAACAGGAAAAATGGAAACCAACAACAAATACAAATAGAAACTAACCAGAAATCCAACAACAAATAGAAATAGAAACTAATGAGAAATATTGTAATGTAGTTAAACTAAATAGGTAAAACTACTCTAACTATCCCAAAAGAAACTATCCTTATTTAAGCGTATTTGACATAATCAAATTCTTTTAACAACCCAATCTTCTAAATGGTGTGCTGACGAAGACGTTGGGCACTTGCACCCCTTGCAAAGGTTCGATAAGAAACCTCCCTTCGAGCATCTAAGAGTTTTTGGTTGTACAACCCATGTTAAGACTACAAGGCCACACATAAAAAAACTTGACGATAGAAGCCAAAAGATGATGTACTTTGGCATGGAGGACAGGACCAAGGTGCATAGTCTATATGATCCTCAACATGAAAAAAAATCTTGTTAGCAGAGATTTCGTATTTGAAAAAGAAAATAAGTTGAATTAGTATAGCGTCAACAAGAATAAACAGACTATTGCAGAGTTTATAACTCTAGAAGATGAGGGAGACTTGGCAAACCTAGAACGTGCATCAACACCAATACCAAAAAATTCACATATGTTATCTCTAGTGACACCAAAAGGCGTGATGAATTCAAGCGAGAGCACAGGAGGATCCACAATAGATGGTGGACCAAAGAAATTATCTCTCTCACTAAAATTTATACAGATACATTTGATGAAGAGTTGGATTTCCATGAGCTAGTGTTGCTCGTTGTCAAGGAGCCAACAACTTACTGTGAGGCAATAACTGAGATGGTGTGGCAGGAGGACATGCAAAAGGAGTTTGAATCCATCGAGAAGAACAAGACATGGGCACTCATCAACTTGTCGCCCAATCACAAGTCCATCGGTTTGAAATGAGTGTTTAATCTAAAGAAGATTAGTGAAGGGAACGCCATCAAACATAGAGAAAAGTTTATGGTGAAGGGATACATATAACAACAAAGAGTTTTTTAGGAGGCCTTCACACTAGTGGTTAGACTAAACAGTATGAGATTGATTCATGTCCTCGTAGCTCAACATGGGCCGGAGGTTCATTAATTGAACGTCAAATCGATGTTTATAATTGGTGATTTTCAAGAGGAAGTGTATATTGCCCAACCTGAAGGGTTTATCACCAAAGCTAAAGAGCACAAAGTGTGCAAGTTATCAAAAGCCTCTACGATTTATGGCAAGCACCAAGGGCATGAAGCATACACCTAGACAAGAGCTTGAACCAAGGGCATGAAGCATATGCCTAGACAAGAGCTTGAAGAGTCACAATTTCATGAACTGCTCGCAAGAGCAAGCTATACAAGAAGTCAATGAGCTGAAGCACTCATCGTTGGCATGTACGTTGACGACTTGATCGTCATTAGTACAAGTGTGGAAGACATTAAAGAGTTTAAGCATAAAATGAAGAAAGAGTTTAAGATGACTAACCTCAGGTTACTTACGTACTACCTCATAAAAAAGTTTAAGATGACTAACTCTGTTATAAAACATTTCAAGATTCTACTCATAAAGTCTCACATGAAGTCTAGCACTTGGACTATTGTAAAATTTAAAAAATTGAAATTGAAATTGATAGCATGGTTCATATAGGTTAACTTGGATACAAAGGACAAAATCAAACTTTCTTAAGGATAAATTGGCAACACTAGCCTAAGCTAATCAGGTAAGTGGTCTACTGTCGGCATGGTTATATTTGATGTTGACACGTGCCCCGTAGTTCTGCACGTGTCATATATACTGATATGTGTGAATTGTTTATAGATCGATATGTTTATGATATGATATGTATATGTTATAATAAGTGAATTGTATGATAATACTTACGGTAGGATGTGTTCAATGATATGTTTGAGATAGGATATGAGAAGGATGTACTAAATGTAATGTGACGATAGGAGAAAGATCTGTCCATGAAACGTTAATGTTAGGTTACAAATCGAAGTGATATGGATATGAGAGATCGATAAAAACGATATGGTCACAATCGATTGATAAAAGAATACGGTTAGGTTTATGGGTAGAAAGAGATAGGATTATGATAGATTGATAGAACGATAGCATCAAGATACGTTCCTATAACGATATGACTAAGGTACGTTCATGTAACGATATGACTGTGATATGTATAAGAAAGCTACGACTATGATAAGTTAGGGAACGATATGATCACGAAGTGTTTACGATATGATATGTTTGTGGTATGACATGTGAATGACGGATATATATATACATATGTTGTGATATGGTATGGAAATGATATGAAATATGTTATGGTACGAGATATGAGATAAATTGGCATGTTTATGATATGATATATTGTAATGCTAACATGATATGTATATGATGAAATGTTATGTTAAAAGCATGAAATGTTATGTTATGTCTTATAAATTGAATGTATACAACATGATATGAATGACATGAAATTACGAAAAATGACATGGAATATAACCCCATTAGAATTATGTATGGAAAAAAAGATATGATATGAATGAAAAACAATAGTGAGATTATATTTAATAATATTGAAACCCGAAAATATTGGGACCTCATGTATTATGTGTGCTCATGCATTGGGAATACCCCTATTAGGGATGTACATTCAACCCGACAACCCGGACCAATCCAACCCGAACTATAAGGGTTGAGTTGGGTTGGATTAGCATTTTGGGTAGGGTTGGATTCATTTTTCTAAACTCGAACTGAATCGGTTCGGTTTTGGGTTCGTGAGCAAAACCTTCGGGTTGACCCGAGCCAAATAAAAATATATAAAATATATTAAGAATCCTTTCATATTAATGGGCTTGTTAGAGTGGTTCTGAGTCCAGTCTAAGTATATTTTAGCTCGAGTTCGACATTAGGCAAATATATGTTTTTTTATTATTATTTTGTTTTTGTTTATATTATTTTGGTTTTTTTTATTATTATTTTGTTTTTGTTTATATTGTTACAATTTTCCCTCTTTGTTTTTTTATTGAATTTGGTGTTTTTTTTTTTTTTTTGGTCAATAATTATATATTGATTTGTGTTTCTTTGTGAACTTTTAATATATTTTATCTAAGATTGTATGGGAATAGTTATAAATTGTGGATAAATAAAACTTAAAAAAAAAACTGACAACCCAACCCGGATCCAACCCAAAAAGAGAGGGTTGGGTTGTGAAAAGTTTTGGGTTGGGTTGGGTTGGGTTACCGATCCAACCAACCAACCTGAACTTTTGGGTTGAGTCAAAAAAATCTCCCAACCCGACCCAACCCGGACCATGTACACACCCCTAACCCTATTCTATCACGAGGGTATGGCCAGATACATCACTAGGCAGGTGAAGTATCATTATATTTTACATAATGGTGTCGTGACGGTTACTAATTCTAATGGGTGTTCCAACATAAAGAGCTACTAGAGCAGGCTCGCCCAACAGGAAAAAGGGCCCAGCAGTGTGCGAACTGACTAGTGAGCTCATGCTCGCATGTATGGGCTGTGTTTAGGTACACATCCAAGCTGCCCGTTAGGATAATGCTGTAGGAAAATAGACTGATATGATAGGTCCCATCATTGCATTCGCATGTTCTTACATTTAACCCCAATAGTGAGATCACTTATTAAGTATTTCTTTAAATACTCAAGTCACGTGCTACTTCTATTTTAGGTTAAGGCAAGGCATTGTTGTAAGGCTAACGACAGCATCGCAACTTGAGACCGATACATGCATAGAGTAGTCGTATTTATTTTCTTAGACTTAAGCTAGAATGTGATGTTTTAGTTTAAACATTTATTTATTTTATTTGGTCTTTTGTTGTGTAGTTTTAAAGGTGTTTTCATAACACGTAAGTCCATGAATGTGTTTTATGATGAAGATGACGTTTTATGAAAGTTTAAATGAAGTATTTCTGCATTCAATGTTCATGATATGTATACAGTGATGATCATAAATTAAATAGAAAATTTGGGTCGTTACACCCATCGAGTATGTGCGCATCATTGAAAGTATGATATACTTGACTCATACTCATCTAGATCTTTCATATGTTGTTGAAATGTTGAGTGAGTACGTGAAAATGTCTATTATGATGCATCATCAAGCAATCAAGCACATCCTCCGTTATGTGAAAGAAACCATAAGCTACGGGCTAAAGTATCCAAGAGAGTGAGGACCCGAAGAACTAGTTGTTTTACTGCTATTGATTTAGCTAGAGACATCGACGGTAGAAAAAGTACTAAAGGAATGACAATTTATCTCAATGGAAATTTTATCACTTAGCAATCTCAAAAGCAGCGAACTGTGGCACTATTTTCCTGTGAGATTGAGTTCATGGCAGCAATTGTGGCATCATGGCAAGCATTGTAGTTGAGAAACTTGTTTAGCGAAGTGACCGAAAGTGAACAAAAATAAGTAAATCTCTATCATAAACAAATCTTTGACTGCATTGAAGAAAAATTCGATATTTTATAAACGGAGGAAACACAGCGACACTCGCTTCCACTTCATCTATGAGTACGTTGAGAACGGACAGACGGTTGTCGAGTTCATATGCACTAGAGAGCAAAGTGTAGAGATTCTCACCAAGGCCCTAACAAGGATTAAATTTGCAGAGATGTAGGAGTCGCTCACTATGAAGAATCTCACGAAAAGACAAGTTTACGCGGGGAGACTGTGAGTCAATAATCTTGACTTTTACTTGACTTAATTTTTTTTGTATGATTTATTAACTTAGTGGAGCAACTTGTAAAGCACATTTAATTTAAATTAACGTGTAGAGTCAAGGTTACTCAGAATGAAGAATCTCACATATACACAGACTCAAATCTAAACTAAAACAAGAACTACAAAGATTTTTGGAATCATCAAACATAGGCTCCAAGCAAAGTTACAAAAGGGAGGCATTTTTAATGGAGGGTGGAAGACATGTTGAAAGCATGTTTGATACAAAATTTGTAGGGTTTGGAGCAAAAAAAGAAAAGCAAGTGGCCAAACAATGAATGCGAAGGCCCTCACAGCCATTGGTTTTGTTGAATAAAGCTCTCTCTTTGGCTGGTGGGAAAGACCCATGTGACATTGTTTAGTGACCTTTGTGAGAATTTATTCCAAATGTTCGGTAGGGAGGGAGTTGAGAACAAGGCCTCCATTAAAACTCATCCATTCTTGTTGCTCCAACTAGGGTTTTGATTATTCAATTTAGGACACATGGTCGATTTGATTGCCGTCCCTCTAGTCGATTTGATTGTCGTCTCCAACGACTTAAAAGGCGAAGGAAAAATGATGATCCAAATCTGTGTCCGTACAAATTTTGTCATACCCTGTTGATATGTTCGATTTTGAAAGCCATTAAAATTTTCTTCTCTTTTCAATTAGAGGGGCCTTCCTTGTCAACACCAATCTCTACGAATGACAATACGAGATCTAGTCAACAAGGTTAGGGATACAAAGCTACCCATCTTGTCTCTTTTTCGGTACCCATCCATTACATCGCTTCTACTTTTGATAAATGAACTATTTAGAATAGTATATTGTTGCTAGAGGATAACTAATTCTAGTGATGACAATAGCATGGGGTAGGACAACGTCGAAAGAGTAATGCTTGACTTTATTCCCAATATGTTTCAATTGTTGGTCCTTATCTCAACCCTTTTGTAATCTAAAATATCATCAAAATTAGTCGATTTTTTAGTTCAACAAATAGGATAAGGGAAGTATGAAAATTTGAATGTGGACCTTCTGATCATTGATACAATGTCTTAATCAATCTTACAATTTAAAGTTTTGTGGGGAAGATTTTAAAAATTATTCTAAACAGTTATCGAGCTCTATTAACAACTAGACAAAGATGTCATTATCGTTAATTAGGTGATTAGACTACTTGATTGATGGAGCATTTTTGGATTAGTTAACTCCTATATTTTATTTTTATAAATATTTTTTTTAATGAGGATGAATAAGAATATATTTTAGTTGTTATTATTATTATTATTATTATTATTATTATTATTATTATTTTGAAAGACTAAGTAGACCATGAATAAGAGAATCATCCAAATTTTTATAATATACTTAATCAATTGATTAATTAATTAATTGCACCCTAGAATTGGTTTATTCATTATTAATATATCATAATTTCAAAACATAAATAATTGATACAACTTAAATTTATAATTTATAATAATAGACTATAATTAATTAAACATTTTTAATTTTTGTTGAAATATATCAATTAATGTACTGATTTACTAAAACCATAATCAATTATAATTCTTTTATTATTATTTATCAATTTATAATGAATTTAAAAAAAAAAAATTGTAGTGTCATCTAACATAGAGTTTGTTGTCATCCAATTACGAAAATATTTTCAAGAATAAATAATATTATTCCAGGAACCAATTATAAGTATTATTTCTTTATTATCTTATTTTTAGACATTTTAAATTTAAAAAAAAAAAAAAAAAACCAAATTAATATAATTTTCCAAAACCAATGTCATAAAATGGGCATTGAGATAATGGGCCTAATTGATGGGCTTCTTCGGCCCACTTTAGAGAGGGCTCTTACACCAACAAGAACCGAGACAAAATCCATTGTGGGCCATGGATACCCAAGAATAGTGGCCGTAGCCCATGATGTCACTAAATGACGGATTTGCCCTTAGTCTGTTATTGCACAGATATATCCATGATACATATGTAGTTGGTGAGCTTTACCCAATTGGTGGAAATTGATTCCCAAATGTGTAATTGCCCTAACAATTATCATAAATTTACGATTACCGACGTACATGAAGTCCTATGACTGATTTTCAATGATGAATCATAGGTTACTGCTCGCTAGTTGGAGCGTATAGAACCGTGTTGTGCACTGAACACTCTAGAATCGAGTCATACTTTTAAATGATCTTTTAATGTTGTTTTCAACTTTCCCGTAAGTTTTTTTTTTTTTTTTTTTTTTAACTCTTTTAATGCTATTTTTTATTATTTACGTCTGAATTAATTTCTTAAGTTACCTATTTTGCAAAATCAAAAAATTTTATCGTCTGTTTAATCTTTAAGTCTACGTGGCGGTCTTTGATTTGAAGCATCAAATAGCGAATTGTTACATTGAGCCATGCAACTTCATTTGTTGCTTCCTTCTATGGCAAAGTCTAGAACACGACCTTACTTGATATTTGTAACACTCGAATTCCAACGATAATTAGTTTTATTGATTTAATTAAAAAGATTTTATTGACGGTTTTAGAGGTGGAATCTCAAGACCATATAGAAGGAAAAAAAAAAAAAATACTTTGGTTGACTTTTGCGCTAACAATGGTTAGGTTGTTTCACAATCATAGGACTAGGTTAGGTTGTTTCACAATCCTCCCGACAAGGCATACCGAATTCTTGATATGGATGTATTTAATTATCCTAGGTGACAAAATTATCAACAACTTTTGTGAATGTATTAATAGCTTTTAAAATTCAGTTCATTTAACACTATTTAGTACATAAGTCTATAAAAATGGATATCTAAAATTAATTAATCATTATAACAAAGTTTTAAAAAGTTAATTTAATCTCTTACATTTTTTATATGATTTTTCAATGATAAAATTACTTAACATATATTATTTATGATTTGACAAAGATATTGAGTTGTAACTGTCCAACCTACCGTTATTAGATATTGTCTTCTTTGAGCTTTCCTTCAAGGTTTTAAAACGTGTCTACAAGGGATAGGTTTCCACACCCTTATAGCGTCCTCACTTCTCTCTCCCTATGAGATCTCACAATCCACCCCCTGGGGCCAGCATCCTTACTGGCACACTACTCGATATCTTGCTCTAATACCGTTATAGTGGATGCACTCATGCGCTCACATCGGGGACACATGGTTATTGCAGAAATCGGGAGGGGCGGCTGTCGACCGTGAGCTGAGACGACCGCAGTCGGAGCAACCTTCATGGCTCTCAGCTCCTCCAGCTCCTGCCGGAGACGGCGGTTTTGCTCCGTCAATGATCCAAACCATCTCTTCAAATACTCACATTCCCTCTCAGTTTGCTTCAGCTTGCTCCTACAATATTATTATTATTATTACTACTTTTCAAATACAATTCAATTAACATGATAACTATCAAACATTTAGGCCAGCAAATGCATTGATTAAGGCCCATGCACATTAGGTAATTAATTTTCCTTTCTTATTAAGTCAACAAATATATATATTTAGTATACATTTAAAAGTTGTTAATTTCGGTGTATAACATAATTATTTTAAAAGATTAATAATTCCATTATTCACTAGAAAAAAGACATATCCAAATATCCAAAATTTAGTTAGGTTTTCACAGATATAATCAAAGAATTAGTCTCTAAAGATCCAAAATTTAGTTAGGTTTTCACAGATATAATCAAAGAATTAGTCTCTAAAGATCCATATTAAAGGTAGGAGCTTTGAGATTTGAATTGAATTTAAGAGATGTTTGATTCACGAAACTCTAACAAACATAAAAGTGTTTAACCCTAACATAGGTCCGGTTAAAGTATCCAAAATTTAGTTAGATTTTCACCGATATAATCAAACAATTAGTGTCTCTAAAGATCCATATTAAAGGGAGGAGCTTCGAGATTTGAATTGAATTTAAGAGATGTTCGATTCACGAAACTCTAACAAGCATAAAACATATTTAACCCAAACTTAGGTCGGGTTAAAGTGGCTAAAATGCCTCATTTCATGATTATTTTATAATTATGGTTATTTCCATTGACATTTTAAAAACAATAAAAATAATAAAACAACATTCTAAAGAAAATTAATTCTAAGAAAATAGGTGAAAAATAACGAGAAATAAATATTTTGAAATAAAACATTATTATTCAACATTTGAAAACATTAAATATATATATATATATATATTCATATAAACACAATCTTCAAACTCCGACTTCGACGTTAAAAACTTGACGTTTAATGTATGATTGAGCCTAAAGCTTTCTTCAAGAAGCCGAGACTGATCTTTTGATAGACGAAGCTTTTTCCTTGGCTTACAGTCATTAATGTAGCTCTCTTCTTCTTCCTCCGCCCACTCCTCCTCGCCGTCTCCCACCTCCGGCAACCGATTCATGTCGAATTCTCGCACTGCACAGCCACCCACTTTCCATTTAATCAACATGCAAATCAAAATTTAATCATTCCCAATCAACTACACAAAAAATATGAAATTGGAGATTCAAACAATGATGTTATAATAATTGAAGAGGGTACCGAAAGGAGGACGAGACGGGGAGGAGCCGGGCATGGAAATGGAGAGATCCAAGTTGGATGAGTTGATGGGTATAATTGCCATGGACGTTGCAGAGAGGAGGAGGAAGAAGAAGAAGAGGGGAAGAAAGGAAGATGAAGGCTTGAGAGTTGGGTTAGGGTTTTATTGACTAAGGGGGAGTCAAAGTCAAAGGATTGGGGGGGGGGGGGGGAGGGAATGAGTGCCATGTGATGGATGACACGTGTAACAATGATGGGTGTGGAAAAAGAGGGAATGGGGAGTTTGAGAAGAAGAATAAAACACAGCAGATTTTGTTGGGGAGAAGACCAAAAGTGCCTTGAAATTTGGTTGTCGGTTAAGAAAAAAAGTCAGCTGAAGAAATGATTGAGTGTTGCTCCTAAATTCCACTACTCGATGGACCCTTTTCCCCACCTTTTTTTCTCGTATCTTACCAATCTCATCTCTATCTCATCATCTTGCTTCTTCTATGCTCCCTTTCCCTCACCCACACATCCTCATTTCAAATCCCTTCTAATCATAACAATTTTACATCACGACGCATCCACGATCATTGTTCGAAAAATACGTGATATTTGAGTAAAAAAAGATACATAAATGAACTGAAACCACATTCAAATGACAGCGATCCTAAGGATAAGATGATTAAGAAAATCTTAAAAGAAATGAAAGTTAGTATAGAAACTCCATGATTAAGTGTGCTTCACTTTGAGAAATTCTACGTTGAGTGACTTCCTAAGAATTTTTTTGAGATGCATGTGAGTGAGAGGACAAAATATGCTGAAAAGACCAGCGTTGGTCTATAGAAATAGTCTTCATGCACAGGATGCAGAGGAAAATGTCGGGGCCACTAGGTACTGAATCGAGATTTCGAATTCTAAGCATGGATTGTTATAAAATATATATTTGCATGACATTCTATCTAATAAAATTTGAATGAATATTGAGGTAATATTACAAATAACTATTTTTTAAAAAAAAAAATTAATATTTAATTTTACGATGTGTTCGATGTGTTTCAAAGTTGATGAGCATGATGATTAGTAGCCTCAATCAATTATCATCTCATAGTTATCTTAGACGTTCACAGACAAAAAGGGTATATTTTATTAGTCAATTTAACTTTTCTTTATAAGGAAGTTGAAGTCGGAGAAATTATATTTCAACGTCATATCGAAACGTATAAATTATCAAAAAATTTATCGATTACGTCACATTGCTATGATTACTTAATTTTATATCACGCAAAAGAATTATCGAGAGATTCTCTCGAGATTTTGACAATAAAAATTAGGGTGGGTTAAAAAGGATGAATGATGAGAGGTGAATATCAAATGATATGAATGGTGACTTTGGGATAAAGAGAAGAGTAACGTTTTTATTTTACCATTAATGCTTGAGAGGAAGAAAACAAAGAATAGGGTTAGGAATAATTAATCAAAGGAGAGAATCAATAGCATTAAATCACATACATTTGTCAAAACATTTTTTCTTTTACACCCTTTTCATTTATTGCTTTTTTTTTTTTTTTTTTTTTTCTCTCTCTTTAGTATATATAATTGTGTTATTGGGTGGGACAAATTTGGATTCAAATTTCTAACGTCTTTGTATCTGTTAAGAAACAGCTCATCAACGAATAAAAAATTATTAATTTGAAACTACTAATCAAACAACAACTTAATCATGCTTCAATGAACATAAGACTTGGACTTTTGACTATGACCGAAATATCAGATGTTCAAATTTCTCTATGTGATACCTTAGTTAGGAGGAGAACGAAACACCCTTTATAAGAGTGTATAAACCTCTCTCTAGCAGACGCATTTTAAAGCCTCGAGGGAAATCCGGGAGGGAAAGTCCAAATAGGACAATATCTGTTAGCGGTGGGCTTGGGCCGTTACAAATAGTATCAGAGCCAAACACTGGACGATGTGCAAGTGAGGAGGTTGTTCTCCAAAGGGGGTAGACACGAAGCGGTGTGCCAGCAAGGACGTTGGGAAACACCATTTATAAGGGTGTGTAAACCTATCCCTAGCAGACGCGAGCTCAAAGAGGACAATATCTGCTAGTAGTGGGCTTGAGCCGTTACATGCCCTATTTTCAGGATTCGAAATTTGGATTTGACACTTGATAGCCCTGACATACTCTATGCTTTACACATATGCAGAAACTCATTGTAAATACTTTTCAAATAAGGTCATGGGCTTACATATTCAATTCAAAATAACAATAAAGAGTACCGTCTTTGAACATAAAATAAATTTCATTACAGTACCTATCAACTACTAAACAAAATCAATGTGTTCTACGGCCTATCATGACCTATCTTGACTTTTATGGCCTTTTTAGAGTTCACTGTCATCCGTGCATTGAAACTTTACCTTTACTTAAAAAATATAAGGGTAGCATATGACCTTGAGTATTTTAAGAAATATTTAGTCAGTCACTCACTCTTGGGGTCAATAATGCAATCACACACATGACATGATTGAGACCTATTTTTTAAAACTGCAACATGACCTTGGACTCTTTTTAGTTCTAGGTAAGGTTGATGTGTAGTACTTCTCTACACATGGCCTACGTATGCTCACATAGACCCACCAGATCAGCTCATATTGTAACAACCGTAAAAAATAATAATAATAATAATAATAAATAAATAAAATAAAGAAGAAAAAAAAAAAGTAACTGACACCCTTCCTTTAATCTCTCACCACTCCTCCCTTAAAAGGATAATAATCCTTCCACAAAAAAAAAAAAAAAAAAAAAAAAAAAAAAAAGTAAACAAAAATGATTTTAAGCAGATTTACCCCCATGTACTTCAAGAATTTGTCACCATATGTAAATTGTTTATGGTTTGTACGAAAATAATATTATATCAAACAATATTTAGATTATATAATCCAACCGACATGAAACAATATTGACTTGTTTTTTTAATTTAAGTTTTATTATCAAACACAATTTAGAAAAAAATGAAAACATGAAATTCGATTTTTACTAAGGTAATTAAGTTTATATTCAAAATAGGTGAAGACTCCATATATGTGAGAACAAATTCGAATGATTAAAGCAATCAAATTTGGAGCTAGATAGAACTTTAGCTAAGGGCAACTAAGTAAGTGCTCTTACTTCCAGCTTGGTCGTAAGACTTGTCTTATGTATGATGACACGTACCCAGTGGCCCTCGCACGTGTCATTTATACTTTATGTTATATGATGATGTGATGATTTTATATGATGACGTAATGACGTTAAATGATGATGTGATTATGTTATATGATGACGTGATGACATTATATGATGACATGATGACGTTATATAATGATGTGATGACGTTATATGATAATGTGTTAATGTTATATGATGAAGTGATGATATTATATGATGAAGTGATGATATTATATGATGATGTGATGACGTTAAATGAAGTTGTGATGATGTTATACGATGACATGATGACATTAAATGATGATGTGATGATGTTATATTATGATGTGATGACGTTAAATGATGATGAGATGATAAACATGATGTTGAGATGATGATGATGGTGTGATGATGTACATGATGTTGACATGATGATGATGCATGATAACAAGATGATATTGCTCTCATTTTTTCCTCACTCACATGTATCTTAAGAAAATGTTCTAGAAATCACCGATATAATATTCCTCTCATTTGTATTAGTTCATTCATATATCCTCCTTTTTACTCTGTGTCACAAATACTTATTATTGAATTAAAAAAAACGTAAAAACGTTCCAGTCTCTTCATCTCCCGCTACATTTAGTAGTAATAAAAATGGAAACTAATCAAAATTTGACAACCCTTTTTTGTAACTAGTTTAATTTAGTTTTTATTTTTTCTTAAAAAATTGTGATTTGATGGCAGAATATAATTTTGTAGATAGCCATATATATTTAAAAACTCATAAATGCTTTATTTGAACATAATATTGATATGTATTTTTATTAATTATATATTACACATACTTATGGAAAGAAGAGATGTGAAAATTAGCAAACCCTAAACTCTAAAATATGATTTTACAAATGTGCTCACTATATTTAAATAGAAAAATGATGAACATAGCCCTCAAGCTCTAGGAATGTTATTATAATTGTAACAAATGTGCCAAAAAAAATAATAAATTAAAATTAAAGAAATATAAATAAATAAAAGAGAGAAAAAAAAATGGTAATTCATTTCCCAATCTCTCACCACTTTTTTTTCTAAAATATCTGTAAAAACAAACCGAGAGAAAAACAAAAAAAATTGAAGCAGATTTAGTTTTCCAAGAGAGAAAGGTGTTTGAAGAGGTCAGCCATATTTTACATTTTTTCTTTTATTTTATTGAATAATTTTTGTTACCAGTTACTTTCAATTAGAAATTAAATGACAAGAAATTTCTCTAGTGTTAGAAACTGCATCCTAGCCATTTTTAGAGAAAAAGTAAGAATAGATTAAAAATTGACCAAAAGTAACCGTAAAAAACGAAACAAACATAGATAAAGGGAGGATTAAGAACATAATTGAAGAAGAAGAAGAAAAAAAAGAGAGAAAATATCTAGAAAATGTTAAAAGAGTTTGAAATGGATGTCATGAAAATAATATTATAATAAACATTTTAAAACTTTATTCATGCAAAAACTCTAATGCTCGCATGAACTATTGTAAAACGTAGATAATTGAACTTGAAATTGATGTCATGGGTTCATATAGGTTGACTTCGTTACAAACTTTTTTAAGAATAAATTGGTGATACCAGCTTGAGCTAATCAAGTAAGTAGCCTTACTCGATTCAGTCGGAAGACTTATTTTATGTATGATGACACGTGCCTAATGGCCCTTGCACATGTTATTTATGTTTTATGTTATATGATGATGTGATGATGTTATATGATGACGTGATGACGTTAGATAATGATGTGTTGATGTTGTATGATGGTGTGATAATGTAATATGATGACTTGATGATGTTAGATAATGATGCGATGACGTTTTATGATGATGTGATAATGTTATGTGATGAAGTGATAATGTTATGTCATGACATGATGACGTTAGATGACGATATGATGATGTTATATGATGACTTGATGACGTTAGATAATGATGTGATGATGTTATATGATAATGTATTGACGTACATGATGTTGACATGATGATCATGATGCATAATATTAAGATGATGCAAGACGTATGATGATGAAATGACTTAATATGATGATGTTCCATATTAAGATATTGTGCATGTATTAAATGTCACGATGCATTATGAAGACAAGTTTTTAAAGACACAACCCTAGTTAAACGAATGATGATGAATGTATGAAGGTCAATGCATCCATGTTACGTAGAATAATGTGTGAACGATGTATAGGGTTGTGTCTTAAAGATGATTTAAAGATAAAAACTATAGGGACCTCATGCATTTTAAGTGTTCACATGCATCGGGATACTTCCCCATTTATGATGATGAGTGCAGACGTGCACAGTATGACGATGAGGGTGTTCATGGGGAGTATGACACTATGGGGTTTCGCTGACCTCCAGACGTCGCTTACAGATTAGCTTGACCAGAGAGGGTCCAAAGGGTGTGCGAGCTCCCTAGAGATTCACAATCGCACGTGTGAGTCGTGTGTAGGAAAATACTACACATCCAATTTGTCTGAGACTAGAGGCCACCTCTTTGGTGGTTTTTAAATGATAGGTTCCTAGAGAATGAGTTGCATGTATTTGCATTCCCTAGCCTCTGTCACTTACTGAGTATATCTTAAAATACTCAAGTCATGTGCTACTTCTTTTTAGGTAAAGGCAAGGCATCCCTGTATGACTGACAACGGTATCACAACTTGAGGCCATGGCACATGCATACGGTAGTCGCATTTATTTTCTTAAACTTAGGCTAGAATAGGATGTTTTTAATTTAAAGGTTTATTTATTTTCCTTCATCTTTTTTCGTGTCGTTTTAAAGATGTTTTAAAAAAACGTAAGTCTATGGCTGTGTTTTAAGATGAAGTTTATGTTTTATGATAAATTTTTTAAATGTTTAATTCCGCATACGAGTTTAGATGATGATGATGGTAGCAACGGTAGGTAAGTGAAAATATAGGGTCGTTACAATAATCACTTTGATATTGTCATGACCAAATTTTTGAGATTTCCAAACTTGGATTGAAACTAAAAAGACAAAGATAAAAAGTAAATAAAATAAAAGAAAATTAGGTAAATTTTAAACGTAAATAAAGACAACAACACCGTAATAAAATACAAAACTAAATTGAATTACAAGACGGAGTTGTTTAAATTTATTATAAATAAGAAAACGGGATCGGAATACATTTATAAAATGAAAAAAAAAAAAAAAAAAAAAAAGCTTAATATACAAAGACAGATAGGCGCTCTAGAACAACCCCTTTGTGACTGCCCAGCTCTTGAACGCTCCTCCACCTCGACTAGCACCCTGTGAACACTTTAAAAAGGAAAGGGGAAGGGGTGAATTTAAAAATACTTAGTAAGCAACCTATTGTAGGCTTTTATCGCATCCTTAACCTAATAAGTATCAATGGGCTTTACTCTAGGTCTTAGGAAGTTCAGTCCTAGTCTCTACTGATATTTTAGTATCTGAGGTGCCTCAAAATTCTGAGCGGTACTTTAGTTGTTCACAGACCCATCCTGGGTACAGAAGAGGTAGTTAACCCTTTCCTAACGTCGCAGATCAAGCAAGCAACAAGTTCCCTTTTTAGGTGTGAACTACTCTGTTGTTATTTGACTTGGGGTAGATTACTTTGTCTATGCAGTGTGAAACTGGTGTGTTGGATTGAGGCGCTGCCTTATAGAACTCTCTCTCATGTTGGGACAGTATGGTGTATGTTAGCCTACTAATCATCCATGGGAAGTTAGCTAGCGAATCCTCCCACATGACTATATAGTTATCCAAAGTTGGAAGAGTGATCCCGTATGCTTGTAAGCTATTATGACTACACTCATGATTCCAAGCCCCCTCTCAGGGTGTATCTGTTCTACAGGGTAATCCCCGGCGTGATTCCATGCCCTCTCTTAGAACAGATTTGTTGTTTTCATGCCCTTCTCAAGATGGATTTGTTGTGTAAAGTAGTCCAACTAAATTGTTTGACTCGACCGTATGGGTAACAGAGTAGAAGGGGTAGTGGAGACTTTGATGACACTATTACATTGAATACACCATACATACTATTATTGGCCTGAGGAGCTACCTTTTTCATTCTTGGATTTCACGGAGGTCTACTCGGTTCTTAGGGGCGTCTACGCACTTTCAATCTTGTTTCTTGTTTCCAAGATATCTAGGATTAACTCCTTGAGCTATTCCACCCTCTAGTTACATACAAGTCTATACCTCTAACTATCGCTCAAGATCCTTGGGTGTACTGTTTACGAACGTATTGACCTAAGTCAATTTGTAACTACTCTAGCTCTTGCACCCTAGTCTTAACTTGGTCTCTTGTGCATACTTTGTTGGGGAGATTACCATATCTATCACTTAGAGCATGGTTTACATAATCTAAACGTTTGTATAATCTATAAGGGAGATATCCTATTGATCCCCTCAAACACTTAAAAACATTAACTAAAACATTCATGCAAATAAGGAAACAAACTCAATGAGAGATAACATCCATCAATCACCTAGAGCACATATCGCATTAGCTCATCCTTCTTTCTAACACAATAGAAAGTATTTAAAAGATCATTCATTATAGATCTCATCATAGGGGTATTTTGGTAATTCATTACATATTACATAGTTTACTCATCCAGATTGTCCAACTCATATTCTATTCATGCATATTCTTTTTCAAGCTTTGTATAAAAGATAAAAATAACATGCTTTTCAAAAATCTCAATCTAAGGGCATAATAGTAATATTTCCATAACATACATACAATACATACTGATCCAAAAATATCATTCTCAAGTCCTTAACCTACAATTTTTAACTTGCCTAAAATCCATGTGGTTGCTTACTTTAACGACGCCTGCCTTTTCGAGCTAGCTTTTCTATATGTTAGGAGCTCCAAAATTTCAGAAATTTTTCTGGTAGGTTCTAATTTAATAACAAATAAGATTAGTATCAAAATTGAAGCAAAATTAGTCATAATGGAGGCTGAACGGGGCAAAAAAAAAAAAAAAAGGAATTCAAGAGCTATATACACGCTTAGAAGGCTCCCATGCGCACATATAGATGTGCCTAAAGGGAGGAGACACGTGCTCCCTACACGACACGTGGCACCATGCGGATAGGCACTTCTAGTCAAGTCAAGTTCGGCCATTTGGGTACTAGAGTGATGAATGAGAGTTTACGGAACTTGCTTTCTTTCATCACTCTTTTAGGCTGTAGAGAAAGTGTTTTCTTTCATTGAAAGACTCAACGGCAAGATGCATGAGAGTTTACGGGACAGGCAGGGTTGGAAGGACCGGAACAGGCTTGGTTGGAAGGAACGGAACAGGAACTCAATGGTATAGGTAACATAGTGGAAAGGGTAGTGGAGACACTAATGGCACCGTTAAACTAATGATATCGTACATACTACTATCGGTCTAGAGAGTTACCTTTGTTATTCTTGGATGTCGTTGAGTTCTAATAGATTCTTAAAGCCGTCTAGGCAGCTTAAACCTTGCTCTAATTTCCAAGACATCTAAGACTAACTCCTCAAGCTATTCCACACTCTGCGTGCACATAGATTTATATCTCCTATCGCCGCTCACGATCCTGGAATGCAATGTCTAATGGAATGTACTGTCCAAGGTCAATTCGCAACTGCTCTAGCACCCTAGTTTTAGCTTGGTCTTCATATGAAATCAAACCAAAGGGAAATCTCTTATACCAAATGATAAGGAATCAGCCCGATCGAAAGGTCTGACACCAAATGATAAGAAAATCACTACAATAAGAAAATCACTACAAGGGGAGTAAGAATCGGTTTACCTTGTTGATCAAATATCTCAAGGCAAAAACACTTGTTTGAGATTCGAATCACTCCACAAGCAAGATCGATCATGCTTAGCTTGAATGATTCTTATTGATCAAATATCTTAAGACAATAAAACTTGTTTGAGATTCAATCTTGTTAATCAAACGTCCCTATTTCTATTCTCAAATTTTTATCTAAAATAGTGAAAGAATTTTTGTGAAAGGAAAATTCAATCTGAAACAAGGGAATCAAGAAAACGTCCTTTGAGTTTACCTAACTCATTGTTATATGAGAGATTTTCCAATTATTTGTTCATACTTGAATTTTGGTTCATAGACCAAGTACTCATCTTTTTTTGTACATGCCGAAGACCCGGCTTTGGAATTCACATGGCAGAGTTATTGCCCTCTCTTTTTCATCCATAAACAAAACAAAGTAAAGAAATTATACGTGTATTGATTAGAGTGGTGCTATGATTCATAACTTTTTCTCAATTTCAAACCAAAACAATTCAAAGTCAAGGTCAAAGTCTGAAGAGCATTTTGGTCATTTCTTTTTTCTCAATTAGGAAGCTGTTAATGAGTTAATTTGTAAGACTAGGAAGAGAAAAGAAACAAAAAGAAAGGAAGTGGTGGGTGAGAATAAAATTAAAAGGGGTTTCCAATGTGGCCTCTTAGAGGCATTTTTTAAG
This sequence comes from Cucurbita argyrosperma subsp. sororia, assembly GCA_018691285.1. Classification (NCBI taxonomy): domain Eukaryota; kingdom Viridiplantae; phylum Streptophyta; class Magnoliopsida; order Cucurbitales; family Cucurbitaceae; genus Cucurbita; species Cucurbita argyrosperma. Next base: position 15,596,534 of record CM031884.1, on the reverse strand, counting down.
TCAAGTGCCCTCACTCACATAACTTTGGCTCACATAACTTTGGCTCACATAACTTGGCTCAGGATACCTTATTTGAACTTTTTTTATTACTAAAATCAGCAAACAAACAACAAAAAACTGAAGGTAAGAGTTTCAGTTTTTTAATTTGAATTTTTCCTTAGATGGGAGAGTTTAAATGAATAATAGCTTATGGAAACTGTTCATAATACGTTACGAGATTATTTTGAATAAGTTTTGTTAAGCAATTAAGGAGAGGAGTTTGGAAGTCAGAGTTTTGATTCGGGTCTAAAGAACGATAAGTTTTGTGATTTTCTCCCAACTTTAGATGTGTTTATCTTTTTCCACAGTAGATAAAATAGATTATTAGATTGTAACTCTTCAAATTTTGTAAAGGAACAAATTTGAATTGAGTTAGGTAGAAAAAGATATGAAAATCAAAAGAAATAAAGAAACATTATAGGGCGTGAAGAGCGTGAAGGATTGCACTCAAAAGAGCACATGTCAACTAGAGAAAAATGCAAAGAATGAGATTTGTATTCCAAGTGATTGATAGAGTTATCTCCTTGTTTGAGCATGTATGAATATAGTAAATTAAGAATAGGGAGCTAAAACTAGTTAAATTTTAACAATGACCTAGGTCAGAGTGCCTCCCATAGACTCACCACCCTAGGATCATAAGCAACGATTCAAAGTCTAGACCTTAGTTCTCCCACTATTAGATTAGCCCCAAGGAGTTAGTCTAGAGAGTCCTAGACACCTTAAGAACCTAGTTAATCGACTAAAAAAATCTGATGCCCACTAATAGTTGAACTAGTATCACTAGAGTCTCCTCCTCTAATATCCTCTACTACACCATTAGTGTTATCAATGATCTAGGTCGAACATATTAGCGTCCCTGCCAAGCGGTAGGAATATAGGAACGATAATGTTGAAATTGGCCTAGGCCAGAAAGAGTTAAGTGTTGAGGTGTCTACGTGCAATCACTTTGTAGAAATAACCAGGAATATACATTAAAAAGTCATCTTGAGAGGGGGCGAAGGAATGTATAGATAAACTTAGTAGCAGGTTGACACACAAGATCTCTTCCAAGACTTTTGACTTTAGTAGTTCTTGTGGAAGGGATCATATTGTCCCATGATTTAGGACAATGTCACGCCTATACCCATAACACTGGTCATTCGCTTCTAAGGTAATGTTAGCTTAGTAAGTCTAAAGAACAGAAAAGATAGTTCACCCCAAAATGATTACGTCGTCCAACAAATCTATCGTGCTAGAAAAGGTGAACAACTCCCCGATATTGAGGGATTGGTGACAAGTAAGAGAAGTACTCAAAAGTTTGAGGCCTACCACAAGCTTTGATAGCTTTAGAACCTAAACCCAAACTTAATAGAGCCCAAATACAAGTAGGTAGCTTATTCAGTATAAATATACTCACGAGATTCTTTCTTTTCACATGATCGTTGACTACTATCGAGGTGGGGGAGCTTTCAAAAGTTGTGAGGTTACCAATAAGGGTCATCCTATGGCGTCAGTCCTAAGTATAGAGGGTTTTGGTCCTTTTAAGTTTGTTTTTCGTTCCTTCGTCTCTGTTTTGTAATGAACTTTGAACAATACTTAATTTGTATATATTTTTTTATTAGTCTTTTAAATATAATGCTGTTTGTTTTAAAGTTTATTGAAGTTTTAGTGTCAGTCCATGTCACTATTCGAGATTCGTGATTCGAAGCCTTGAAAATCGAGTTGGGACATAAGTTCTTGGATCAAGAATCAAATTTTCCTCTTTTTTATTTTTATTTTTATTTTTATTTTTATTTATTGCAGCATATGTTTTGATCAAATGTACCTCGGTATTTGTAACAATCCTAAATTTTTTACTTAACCTAAGGTCGCTATTATATACTTATCATGAACATTTAATGCGAAATTAATTCATTTGAAACTTTATAATAAAACTTAACCTTAGTCTTGTAAGTTTAAACTTAACCTTTAAACAAACTAACAAACATTGAAATAAAAAGAAAAATAACATAGAGTAGAATGCCCTGTACTAACCTATATGCTACTAAATGGAAATGTAACAAATTTATACTAACCTATAGTCCACTAAATTTAAATACGAAATTATCCCAAGTATGTGTCACGGTCTCGTAGTTGTGATGTCACTGTCAGCCGTACAGGGGAGCCTTGTCTTTAGTTTAAAATAGAGTAGCACATGGCTTGAGTATTTTAAGAAATACTCAGCAAACGACCCCCCTATCGGAGTCAATACAAACATAAAAAATTTCATGAATGAGACATATCATAACAGTCTATTTTCCTAAAGCGGCTATCCTAACGGACAACTTGAATGTGTACTTAATTTCCCTACACATGGTCCACACATACGAGGTATGGACCCACTAGTCGGTTCGCACACCTCCTTGTTCCTTTTTTGATCGAGCGAGCATTCTCTAGTAGTTGTTGATGTCGGACACCCGTTAGAAGTAGCAACCGTCATGGCAGCATTATGGTAAACATAATGATCGTTCCCCTGCCTCGTAGCGTACGCGCCCGTACTATCACGAAGGAACAGGAGTATCCTCGATGCATGAGCATGCAATAATGCATGATATCCCAACATTTTTCCATTTTAATTATCATTAATACAACCTTGTTAGCGTCTCGTTCATATCGTATCATTTTTCATATCATTTCTCATAACATTTCTCATATTATTTATCATAACCCTCATGCGTATGTCGGGGTTGTATTTCATGCTACTTCGTCGTTTTGCATGTCAATCATAGCATATTATTCATGTCACATATAAATCACATCATAACGTTTTCATGCTTTCAGATATAACAATCGATATTGTGCTCATATCATATCATATATCATATCAGTCACATAATATGTCCCAAGCATATTTTCAAAAAATCATATCATAAAACATATCAATCCATCAAATACAACATAACAATCACATCGCATAACATTTACATATCATTTCATAAAGTTTACGTATACGAGACTATGATACGTGCGAAGCCACAGACATGTATCACCATACAGCACACAATTATAATCAAACGACGGTAGGGTCACTTACTTGGTTAGCCTCCTTAGCCGGCGTTCTCCCTAATTCGAGTACGTTCGCTCTTGTTCCTCAAAAATACTCCAAATTGTTGCCCGCTGTCATTTCCTATTGGGATATCTGTTCCCTTTTGTTAGTAACTTAATTCTTAAATCAATCAAATTTAAATTGAGAATCGACTAAACATAGGTTATACTAACCTTAAAGGTTTCCAATAATTTCAAAAATGACTCTGGAAGGGTCCAAAGTTATAGGAATGGGTTCAAAATCGTGGAACCGTGTCCAAGTCAGGCAAACCTAACCGAATGTACCGATTGGAGCCGCTGGAGTGCACCAAGTCAAGCTGACAATTACGAAGGGTGCAAGTCAAGGGTGGATAATGGGTTAGGGCACGGGTCATGGGTCGATCACCGAGTCAAAGCAACTTGTATGTTGATATTGGAGGAATTTTACACAATATCAACATAATAAAATAATAAAAAAAATAAAAAATAAAAAAAAATCAGAATCTAATTCTAATAAAGGCTCTCAAATTTAAATAAAAACTCAAAATCAAGAACATGAAATGCTTACCGTCAATTCTTCATCCATTCTGGATGGATTTGATCAATTTAAAAGTATAGAATGGTTCTCCTAATGCCTTTGAGCATTTCTTGTAAAGAAAGTTCGGTGGTTTTTTTCAAGACCGGTTTACGGTTGTAACCTCTACTTTGACCCATTTCGACGCTCACTAGGAGTCATTGTCTTGAGCTAACGACTCATGTAGTTCCAAGTCCTACATCAAGATCAATTTACAGAATCGTAGTGTTAGCCTTGAACCGACCTTATATTCAATAGTAACTCAAATGACCCTGAAGTCCTGGTGATACTGTTCATACTACTACTACATTTTTTAAGCTTTCTTAATCATTATTAGAAATCATGGAAGTTTACTGGGCCTTTACAGGTATCTAGGCGATTTAGTCCTCATATTGCATTTCCAAGACACTCAAAGTTAGCTCATCGATGCTAATCTTATCTCTTAGTGCATTCAGATCTAGATCTCTAATCGTTGCTCACAATCCTAGATACTCAGTCTACTGAAAATGTATTGACCTATGTCAACGCTTAAATCGCTCTAGCTCTAACACCCTATTCTTAGCTTGGTTCACTCATGCATGCTTTGTTACCGTATCAATCACCTAAAGCACAAAAAATTGATCTATTTATTCATACATGCTTATTAGAGAGATATTTCTATCAATCACCTATTGCTCGAAAATCAAAATCTAAACATCTAAGAAAACTCAACAAAAAAATAACATCCATCAATTACCATATCATAATATCACATCCTCCATTCTAACACAACTAAAAATATTAAAATAGACACGCAACTTAAATTCTCATCCAATGAGCATTTCAAAAGATTTTAATTGAACAAAATGTGATGAAAGTACTCGTACAAAGTTTGACGTTTTCTATAAACATGTATGAATTGACGTTTTCTATAAACATGTATGAATTGACGACATGCATATTTTCGTTTCTTATCTAAAATTTTAAGAAGCATTCAACCATTTAAACGTATTAGCTCCTCAACTAATATCTTCCTTAGGAGTAGTCAGGTCAAAATATTGGAGTAGTGACTAGGATGCTAACAGTAGGGCTACTGTGGTGCCAATTAGGGTTGGAATGACAAAGATGGTCCTACGTGGATGATGTTGCAGTAGTGGGGAGGTGGGGTGGGGCCAAATGTGTGGCTTGTCGAAAGAAACATGGCATGGAAGACCCATGATTTGGATGTTCCTATCCATACGAGGAACATGTTTGTGTCTGCCTTCTCCATGGCTTACAAAAATCATTCCAAATTTTCTGTCTTCCTTCTCTCCCATGTTTATCCCTTCTATGAGGCATCAAACATTAAATTTTATGTTTCAATGAGTAGTTTTGCTATTTATTTAGTTTCCATATTTCAAATTTATGCTTATCTTAGAGTTTAATTTGATTTTATTGTTTTAGATCTTAAAAGTAAGGTCAAATGTGATAGTCCGATTTTAGTTTGGGAGGAGAACGAAACATCATTTGTAAAGGTGTGGAAACCTTCCCTTATCAGACGCGTTTTAAAGTCTTGAGGGGAAGCCCAAAACGGAAAGCCTAAAAAGGACAGTATCTACTAGCGGTGGGCTTGGGTTGTAACAAATGGTATCAGAGCCAGACACCGAACCATGTGCCAGCAAGGAGGCTATTCCCCAAAGGAGGTAAACACGAGACGGTGTGCCAGTAAGGATATTGGACCTTGAAAGAGGGTAAAATGTGAAAGTCTCATGTTTGTTGAGGAGGAGAACGAAACACCTCTTTTGAAAATATATTGGGCTTTTGTTTGGGACGAGGAGACAACTTTGCATCACAATCCAATTATCAAATAACCTAATTAAAATTTCAAAAGAATATATTAATTAAATATTGAAGCTAATAATGTAGAGACTTCTCATGAGGCCGGCTATGGAATGGAGAATCTCTTTTTAAATGAGGAAGGGGTGAGGTAGGGAAAATAGATTTCACCCAGTTAGCTATGCTATTACAGGACAGGGAACGTTGATTATATTTTTCATCCCTATATCCGTCCCCAACCCAGCCCAAATCCTTGCCTCGCTCTACCTCACCAAGGTACAAAACTATCTTATCAAGTAAAGACATTAAATATCATCTTCAATTACAGTGCTATCCCTCTTAGTTTGGTGTTCTCAAGATATTCTAGCTTCAAATCACGCCAAGATATCAGATTTTGTATGATTCATACATTAAGAAAGTCTCTCATTTCATAAGTTTCACTCACAGATTCATAAAATATTTGCAACCAAAGATCTTTGAGAGATTCAAGTTAGTTTCAAGGATAATTAGTGATATTAGCTTAAGCCAATCAAGTAATTGGCTTTACTGCTGGTTTGGTTTGATGAATTGTATGAATGGTGTGTGTGCCCTAAAGCTCTTGCACCCATCGTGTATTGTGATTGTTTAGAATCTGTTTGTTATGTTAATGTTGTGATGTGATTATGCTATGTCATGGAACTGTTATGTTATGTTGTAATTATCAAATATACTTTGTTATAGAATATCATGTTGACATGCTATGCCATGTGAACTTATGTTATGTTATGGAAAGTGTTATACATTACATTACGAAATGATTAAGTTATGTACGTAACAAACGAAGGTATAGCTTGCATCAGAGATACATGTCGTCATTTTAAACTATGGAGACCTCATGCATGTTATATGTTCATATGCATCGAGATACTTTCTCACTATGATTAGTACATACACATACACTGCAATGTTGTGTTACAGTATTATGTACACCATAATACTATGTACACTCTCTGTAGTATACCGACAACGTGAGTGTACGATAATCAAAGGCCAAATCGAGGGGTACATATACGAGCACCCTTGGGTTCTTGTGTACGTACGTGGGCCGTGTATAGAGAAGTACTATACATCCAATTCTATCTAGACTGGAAGGAAAGACCAAGGTCATGTCATGATGTATTATGAAAGGATATGATTGTATTTCCTAACCCTAGTAGAAGGGTTAAGTACATGCTAGTCCTATTTTTTAAGTAAAGATAGGGCACATATGTACCGTGACTATGTTAACAACCATGGGATTGAAGTTAGGGTAAATGCATTTGTGTTGTTTGTAGCTCTTACGTTAGATCAAGACATTTTTTTTTATTCTTTTCTTTATTTTATTTAAATTTTACGTTATTTATTTTCTATTGTATTATTTTAAAGGTTTTATTATGAACATTTAAATCCATGACACCATCTGTTATATTTTGATTCATTCATTGCGTTAGGCCTGGTTTTGAAGAAATAGAATATTCTCTTAATAGGCAGCAAAGCACAATAAGAAAGTGGAGAGTGATGAGTGTCTTTTTAGCCTTTTTCAAAAGACTCTTATGTGAAACTAACATAGCTAGCTACATACATGTAAAGGCAAAGAAAAATGAGACAGGACGAACGGCCAGAGGTTGCAGTGGGACTACCATAGGAAAGTAGCTGATAAACCAAATAAGCACAGTAGCAGTTTAGAGTCGAAGGAGCTTCACATTTTCATATATTTTTCCACACATATTAGGCTTGTCATGCATACAGTGGTATCACTATTTTATTAGGAAAAATAGGGTCGTTTCAAAACTGGCCTATGCGTCGTGGTGTCAACCTTGACCCCTTCCTACACTCATTAGAAGTGTTCGCCCTAAACCACCAACCCATGTAGTGCTAATCTCTTCCAAAACCTGTTTACAAAGACGCAGTGTCAACCTTGACCTGTTTCTATACTCAATAGGAGTTCTTATCTTGATGCCTACCCATGTAGTTCCAAGTCTATCCAAGACCGCTTTACGGGATTCCTTGTTTCTACATTTAATAAGAGCCCTCGTCTTAAGTAACCACTTGTGTAGTCCCTAGTCCTTCTTCAGAACTGGTTTAACGAGATCATGACGTTAGCCCTATCCCGACTCTACACTCAGTAGTAACTCAACTGGTCTCAAAGTTCTAATAAGATATAATTGTTTTTAGATGTTGTAGAAGTTTATTAGGTTTCCAAGGGCATTTAAGCCATTTAAATCCCATCTCTCATTTTCAGGATGTTTAGAGTTAGCTCTTCAAACTAAACTAATCTTTGGTGGACACCATTCTAAACCTCACGATCTTAGGGTAAACGTACTTGGATGATGTGTGCCTTCCAGATATAGCTTTTCAACAATTTAGAAGTTCCAAAATTTCTAAAATTATCATAGTTGGTCCAAGTTCAAATCAAAATAGAGTTAGTATCGAAATCAGAACGAAAAACAATCAAATGGAGGTCAAACATGCCAAAATGGCATATTCACACGCCTACACACGCCCTCATGTGTGAAGAACGATTGTCTACACACACAACCACACACACCTGGAGTTCGGGGACTCAAACGTTCTACGTTGACATGTGGTACCTTTCTCGCTAAGTGTGTCAAGAATCAAGACAGGTGTGGGCGGTCGATTCGGATAGTCGATTCGGGTCATAGCGTGTAGGCGGCGCAGATGTAGTTTCGAGTTGATGGGTCAGATCGAGTCGTCCTATAGCATTCTGATGCATGTCCTCACCAAGTGTCGTCACGTGTCTCTTCCCACTCCTCGACATGTGTCCACCATTGGGCCTAATGTGCGGCTCTGCCTATCGTCTGACGTGTGTTCATCCCTCACTGCCTGCATAAGAATTTTTTTCAAAATCCATTAGTTTTGCAATTTCTTCCTAGTTTCTTCACGAAAATTGTAGATGTTTAATCCATTTTTATTAAGATATTTGCTTCATCATTTTTAACAAATCACAGTAATAAACAATCGAGATCAAATATCATTCAAAATTCAAAATTCAAAACTTTCCGAACTTGCCATTTCTTAAAGTTTACCAAAAACACCACCCGTCTAAATCAACTTCAGCTTCATTCACATAACTAAACTCTGTAAAATCGTTCTAATATCAACCAACTAAAAATTCTAAAACTTTTTAAAGCTTTCAAATTTTAAGAAAACCTGAAATCAATAACTCAAAACAAATCAAAATTCCATGATGGTTCTCCCAAGCCTTTTAACTGTTTCTTGGGAAGGAAATCCACTCCTAATTATGAATGAAGGGTCAAAATGACCCATTTACCCATCCAGTTGATTTGGACCAATTTTTCACCTTTTTTTTATTTTTTTTTTTATTTTTTATTATAGTTTCTTAAGATTCAAATTTGAAGACTCTCAATAAAATTCTAAAGTTTGAGTTTTTAATTTTTCATACCCAAATAAATAAAAGGTACGTGAATGAATTTGGATCACAAGAGATGAAAGCAATTTTTTAGGAAGAATTTTTTTAAGAATTATGTGAAAGGATATATTGGTGATGAGAATAGTTTTGACCCTTAAAAACACGAATTAATTAACCTGATCATGTAGCAATGAAAGGACCATCGGCTTTTAAATCTGAATTCTTTTATTTATTTTTTTAATTAAACAAAAACTATGAAAAGTGAAAAATTAATAAATTATTGAAACATATCTTCCACGAATGTTCTTGCACTGACAACATTGATTGGTTGTGTCCCAAAGAAAGTGAGGGACAATTGCCTCATTAACTCAAATTTATTTTATTTTATTTTGGCAATATGAATAATAATTGAAACATATCGATGACGACCCACTAAATAAATTTTAAAATTTTAAATCCTACTAGAACATAAATGAGAATTTAAGGTACGTTTTTCTAAATTTTCTTTTCAAAATTATAGTTCTAATTTTAATGTTCTTATAAGAAATGTTTCATTTTCCTGTCTGTAACTAATATGGGATCTCTCATGGGTCAATCCCAACGTTCACTAGCTATGAAACCTATGGTCTAGTCCATTGGTTCATAATTTTGGTCATGTTTGAGTTGGTCAGACCTTCAAATCTAGTCTAGGCTCGCTCAAGTCTCAACGCACAAGCGTCAGCAACTTGACTAAGTCTTTAGACCTGTGTAGGTGACATCTCGATCATCCTTTCAAATGTATCATCAATACATAAATAGTCCAACAACGCAACACTCAATGCTTCTCAATGTTGCAATTTTAGGTATTCAACACGGACAACATCTCATCAATGTCTTTACGATAGAAATGTGTGCACCCTCAAATCTTTATTTGTAGCATCTTTATACTTTTGTAAGATCAAACCATGATAGACTTTAGTTATAACATCGTGATCGAGCGGCTAGAATTTGTGTTTTTTATTCAAGAGTCGATCCTAGTCTAATTGTAAAACTACGAGGGATCGACCCTCGTACAACTCTTTTAATTCAAGTTTTTTTTTTTTTTTTTTTTTTTATTCTTATAAGCATGTAATATTAATTAAATTGATGGCATAATTGTAACAGCTCAAGCTTTCAGCTAGCAGATATTGTTTCTTTAGGGTTTTCCTTTTGGGCTTCCTCTCAAGGTTTTAAAACGTGTCTGCTAAGGAGAAGTTTCCACACCCTTATAAAAAAATGTTTTGTTCTCCTTTCCAACCGATATGAGATCTCATCACATGCAGAATGATGAGACATATCATTTAAAACCATTTTTTCTTAGGTGGTTTTCCCGCCCAAGCAAATTAAATGTGTAGTACTTCTCAGCACACGATTCACACGAACGAGCATAAGCCCACCAAGCAGGCTCAAACAACCCCTAAGTTTACTGGTCGGGCTAGCTTCTCTAAGTTGTTGCCGGACACTCAGAGGGAATAGCAACCGTTGTAGCATCATGATAAACATGATGCATAGTGTACGTGTTTCTTCTCATCATAAAAGGAAAGTATCCTGATACACGTGAATATATAATTATGCATGAGGTCCTCATATATTTTATCGTAATAAATCATGCTAGGCAATCTCCATTTTTTCCTCACGTATTACACAATAATATGAATACATAAATTTTCATAAATTATTTCATTCGAAACATAACTTTTAAATCATAGCATGGAAGTTGTGCTCCGTAGTTTTCCTTTATTTCAAAACATTTCATAACATGTCGTAGCATATCATGGCCTAACATAACAAATCATAGTAGACATCTCATGCATTACATAGATTATCGTGACAGAGCATAACATTTTATTCATACGATCACATCATTTGGCATATCATAAAATGATACATTCATAACATCACATCACATCATATGGCATATCACACACATGACACGTGCAAGGTCACTAGGCACGTATCATCATATATAAAATAATTCTTCCAACTAGACCGACAGTAGAGTCACTTACTTAGTTGGCTTAGACGGAAGTTATTAATTATTTTGTACGTGTCTGAATTTTTTCCTCAAGTTCCTATTCAACATCTTATCTATCATTTCGATAATATCAATTAAAATAAAATAACCACAAATATCAGTCACTTTATAATCTAATTATTAAGGGTAAAGAAATATCTCGACATATATACTCCATCTTCTTTTTTTTTTTTTTTTTTTTTTTCCTTTCTTTCTCAAATCAGTTAATTAATTGTTTTTTTTTTTTAAAAAAAAAAAAAAAAAAAAAAACGCATTTCCTATCCCTAAAATACCTCAACAACCCCAACAAACCCCTACTCAAATTGCAAACGTTTATCCGTAATTACTGCAAAAAGAAAACGGAAAAAAAATGCATTGAAGTTTAGAGAAACAGAAAAAGAATGGGTAAGTTTAAGCAGATTTAGTTCCTATGTCATTTCAAGAGTTATCATAGTAAATCATATATATTTTGCTGCAATTACATTAGAAATTAAATGCTATAGAGGTATCATGTAAATCATATATTATATCTTTTTTTTCTTTTTTAATCAAATGGTATTAATTTGGTTTTAATTAAATTAAATGATTAAAATAGACCAAAAATAACTTGTGGAGAGGGAACTCAGAGAGTAGACCAAAAATAATATGCTTTTGAAAACAGAGAGATTGAGTGATAACTTTATAACAATTATAACAAACATATATTCATATTTTAAGGTTTTTTTTTTTAAGGTTGTTTTTTAAGGTTTTGAATGTGAACGTTTTAAATAAATGTTTTTGCATATAAAGATCCGGTCGTGTAATTGAAGCTAGGAAATTGGGTCATTACTTGGTGATATTGGTAATCTATCACAGTCATTAAGCACCAGGGTGCGGCTCTGCCTCATTATGCACCGCAAAAGAAACCCTTCATCTTCATAAATCACATTTGTCTGGCAAAAGAAACCCTTCATATCTTCCATAACTTGATGGATTTCTGCTTATATAAATGGAATTCGGAAGTCTTAAAAACAAAGAAGCTACTTAAAACTTTGGACTGGACAATCAATCTAATGACACAATAATATAACCAAAACAAGGGGAGAGAGAAGTTTCTGAAATTTCAATTTAATTCTGAACTGCATCCAATGTTTTGGAATTGATTAGGAAAAAGAAAATATACAAAGTCCAGAGTCCATTTTTCCTCCTTCAAAGAACAAAATCAAGTGCCTTCATTTCTCCCTCAACACACTAAAATGACAATAAGGGAAGATCTATTTTGGGTACAAATATATATAAATGAAAAATCCTGTTGTTGACAAACAACTTTGCCAACATCTCGCCTACCTTCATTATTTGATCTTCACAATTATAAAAAGATAAAAGACAAAAATGAAATAACTAGGCAGCAGATTCCTTGGCAATCTTCTCCGCCTTCGCAATCACCTCTTCAATGCCTCCAACCATGTAGAACGATTGTTCCGAAAGGTCGTCGTATTTCCCATCCAAAACTCCCTGTCAAACAAGAGGGGAGGAAATAGCACCCGTTAATAACGAATTTTATATGCCTTGTCAAGCATTTCAGATGGGGGAATTCAAATTGTTTTCAAACTTAGCACTGTTTTAGATTTTATTTGATTTTTTTTTTTTTCTCATCTAACTCTACCCTAGATTTACATTAAAAAAAAAAAAAAAAAAAAAAAAAAAAAAAAAAAAAAAAAAAAAAAAAAAAAAAAAAAAAAAAAAAAAAAAAAAAAAAAAAAAAACCCTAAAATATGCAATAACTTCAAGTTCGGATTCACAACTTTTGTATGCTCAGTTGAGAAAAGGTGCAAAACAAAGAATCCATGCACAAAATCCTGGAACACAAAACAGAAACATAACACGTCTAACCCCTACAAAAACCATTAAACCTAGAAGGTATTTGATTCATGAGATCAGACAGCCAACAACCTTGAATTGAAAAATCTGGATTTGTATACCATTTGTAGCCTATGGGACCTTAGGCTATGTAGCTTGTGCTTGATTGTTTAGAAAAAAAGAAGGCTTTTACAGATATACGTTCATGTAACCTAGGTTTGGTACATGAGTTTGACTCAAACTGGGCTGAGTAATGTAGCTTTTTGTATATATATGTAACCAATTAGCAAATACAGAATCTAGTACAAAAACTAAACTGCCAACCATAAGCCCAACTTCCTCTTTCTTCTACACAGAAGAACATTCCCCACAATGAATAGTTGGAGACCTTCTCTAAAACCAGATACAAATTAAATCCATAATTAAGTTCATACATGGGAAAATATTAAAAATTCATTATAAGCATAAAACTAAGACATTTGTAACACTCCATTCAAAGAATAGCACCAACTGAGTAGAGAGCATGAATCAAGACTAGGATTCAAAGGAAAGTAAAACTTTAAAATGACAAAGATAAAATTGGATCAATAAATTGCTGAGGTAGAGATTAATTTTTTTTATTTTTAAGGGAAAAAAAAAAAAAAAAAAAAAAAAAAAAAAAAAAAAAAACTTCGCATCAGAACCACTACAGTAAAAAGGGAAGAAGTAGTAATGCAAAACTTCGTAATAGGAGGGGCCAGTAGTCAGAGACCCAAGAATTTATAAGTCGAACAAGGAAATTGAGTTATCAGATATGAAGGAAAACAGTTAAGTGAAGAAACAGGAAGGTACCTGGAAACTGTTGACACTCTCTTTCAGCTCCACATATTTTCCAGGTGCTCCAGTAAATACTTCTGCAACATGGAAAGGCTGGCTCAGGAACCGTTGGATTTTACGAGCACGTGCAACAGTTAACTTATCGTCTTCACTAAGCTCATCCATTCCCAAAATGGCAATAATATCCTGCAAGTTCTTGTAGTTCTGAAGAACCTTCTGTACTCCACGAGCAGTATTGTAATGGTCCTCTCCCAAAATATGAGGAGAGAGCATACGAGATGTAGAATCTAGAGGATCAACAGCAGGATAGATACCAAGCTCTGAAATCTAAACGAAGAACAATAATAGTAATACAATTGGAAAGTCAGCAACGGAACTTGACATATCTTTATTTCTCAAATACAGTAGAATCTGTAAGTTGGTCTACCTGACGCGACAACACAGTTGTAGCATCCAAGTGAGCAAACGTGGTAGCAGGAGCAGGATCAGTCAAATCGTCAGCAGGCACATAAATAGCTTGTACGGATGTAATAGATCCTTTCTTAGTGGTGGTAATACGTTCTTGAAGGCCTCCCAAATCAGTAGCTAATGTTGGTTGGTAACCAACAGCAGATGGAATACGCCCAAGTAGTGCAGACACCTCTGAGTTAGCCTGCAAGATGGTATAAGGACCGTGCAATTATGATGTGTTATCATCCTCATCCAAATTACAAGAAATTTTTTGGTAGTTAACTTGTTCTAGAAAATTTACCTGGGTAAAGCGGAAAATGTTATCAATGAAGAGAAGCACATCCTGTCCTTCAGCATCACGGAAGTGTTCGGCCACAGTTAGTCCAGTAAGGCCAACTCGAGCACGTGCACCAGGGGGTTCGTTCATTTGACCATATACAAGAGCACATTTGCTATCAGCCTAATTAAACAGAAGAATTATATCAACTATCAATACAGTTTCAAGAAAAATCACAATATGAAGTGTAGAAAGAATGTATGAATCAGGAGTCATAGGATGCAACAAACAAAACAATTGTAATGGAAGTGCCCCTTATCACCTGTTTGTCACCAAGCTTAATGACACCACTCTCAATCATTTCTCTGTACAAATCATTACCCTCACGAGTGCGTTCTCCAACACCAGCAAACACGGAGAAACCACCTGTTAAAATAGATGTGCTATTAGATGCATTGTCAAGAATATGAACAAAGCAAATCAAAGCCTTCACATTGTTATAACAAAAATGACCATGTGCTTTTGCAACATTGTTGATAAGTTCCATGATAAGCACAGTCTTTCCCACACCAGCACCACCAAAGAGCCCAATCTTTCCTCCTCTTTGATATGGAGCAAGAAGATCAACAACCTGTGAAGCATAGCAACATTAATATAACCCAACTCCATAAACAAATCCAGTTCTGAGTTCAAAAAAGAAGAAAATAAACTAAAAATGTAATCCATCCAAGGAAACTTACCTTAATACCAGTTACAAGAATTTGCTGCTCGGTTGCTTGCTCCACAAAGGCCGGGGCTTCCCTGTGGATAGGCAAATAGTGGTCGGTCTCTGTTGAAGCAGTTTAACATTATCAAATTACACATCAAATTATCATAAAAACATTAACAAGATAGTGTATCCTAAATTCTTACTAAGGTCGCCTTTCTCATCAATAGGCTCTCCGATGACATTTATAATACGTCCAAGAGTAGCCCTACCAACTGGAACCTGCAAGTGAAAAAAAGCATGACAAAAATATTAGATTTAAACGCACTTATTGTCTGAATAACATTATGTTACCCACATAAACATGAAAACCATCATCACTTCAAGTATCCCATTAACATACTATGTCCGTCTCGAAAATAAGTCCAGAAAAAACCATTTTTCCTCCATTATTCACGCGAAAATGCACAGATTGAGAATTGAGAGCTGATGAAAGCTACCAGTATCGCACACACAAATATCGAAACAGTATAACTCCAAGGGATCTACAATTACCTATACCAGTGTGCGAATTCCTCCTACCGGCAAGTAATAGATTTATCAGTGTTTTGAGATTCAGTAGACAAAACTGAAATGACTTTTTGCAAAATTTATTTGGTGTTATTGACCCGAAGGGATACGCCAATGTGGTTATAACAATAAGATGCAAATGTACAAAATGGAAGAGCGTAGCGTGCAATCGACACATTGTAAGGCACCTCCATTTCAACATCCCAAGTAAACACGGCTTCAATTCACACCCATCCCGACAAAATAGAAAGATGTTGACAATAGACAACAAGGATCTGAAAAAACAACCCAAAATCTCATGAAATCAGTAGCATCAGAAAAGTCAAAATCATATCTTACAGTGATAGGAGAACCAGTGTTGAGCACTTTCTGCCCTCGAACGAGCCCTTCCGTCCCATCCATAGCAATAGTCCTAACCATATTCTCTCCCAAATGCTGCGCCACCTCCAGCACCAACCGGATCGAGTGATCAAGCACCTCAAGCGCCGTCAGAATTGGAGGCAACCCTTCGTCGAATCTGACATCGACGACAGCTCCAATCACCTGACAAACCTGGCCAATCGCGCCAGCTCCAGTGAACTCATCGGTGATCTTTCCACTCCTTCCAGCGTCCGATTTAGCAGGTGGAGGTGGAGACGGCGGTGAAGCCGCAGCGGCAGAGGTAGCGTACTGAGCCACACGGCTGAGGAGGTAGCCATATGGGGAAGCGCGTGAAGTGTGAGACAATGGTATCCTGGGATTAGGAGATGAGATCGGAGATCTAAACGAAGACCGCCGTGCCGACGATCGGAGCAGAGAAGATAAGAGCCTGCGTGTAGCCATCGCTCGCTAGGGCTTCAGAAGCTCATCTAAGCCTTCGAAAAACGAGAGTGGAAAGCCAATATACGAACGCCTGCGGTCCTCCAAATCGGATATTCCCCCTTTTCTTTTTCTTTTTTTTTTTTTCCTTTACTTCTAAGAAAAATATCCCATTTTTCACAATTTACTTCAATTCCGAATTAATTACTGAATTTAAAATATTCGTTTTTTTTACCTTTTAATTAACCAGTTTTATATTAAATTATAATTTTAGTCTAGGTAAAAACGCTTTAAATAAATTATAGTTAGTCAATTTTAGATTAAAAACAAATCATCGTATACTACGGTAACTTTTTCTTTGTTTTGACTGGGTTGGATTTACGTTTGTGGTCAATATTATTTACAAATAATATACAAGCTATTCACATTTAAAATATATATGGTTCATATTTATTTTTTATTTTCTAAACTTTATTTATTGTGTGAACGATGAATTTGTATTTGTAGTCCGAACTTGAATCACACGCTTCTCTAGTCGTTGATGGTATACTTATTAGGTATGAACGAGGATGAGATTTGTGTACGAGTTTTTGGACTATAGAAACATAGATGTGAGGAGGTTATGGGATAGGTTTACTCCTTTTCGAGGTGTTTGGATCATCTTCTAATGTACGTGATCTCGAGCATCTTCTTTATGAGCCTAATAAACAACAAAGAAAAGTCGAGGTGCGAGTGCTCAAAGATCAAATTGTCGAATTAAAAAATTGTTTTCGAGATAGATTTCAAACAATGATGGCAAGATGCATAAAACAATTTATCATTAGTTCGATCGAACTCCATGTTCAAGGTAGTTTTTATGCTAGCAATGTAAGTTGTTGTGTCGTATCCGACTGAAGCAATCAATGTAGTATACTAGCAACTCGTGCACAACGAATCAATTTAGTCAGATTTTTTTTTATTTTTTTAAGTACACTCAATTCATCTTATTACTAAACATTTGTTTATTAACCATTTATTAAGAAAAACAAAATTAAAGTTAGAATGCAAATAACTTTGGTCCGAGTATTCCTTATAAAGATGCAGAAACCTCCTCCTAAAATACGCGTTCTAAAGCTGTGAGACTAACGACGATGTGTAACGGGTCAAAGCAGACAAATATCTGCTAGCAATAGTCTTGGGTTAATACTAGTGGTATCAAAGTTAGACACCAAATTGTGTGCCAGCAAAGACGTTGGCCTCCCCCAAAGGGGTGAATTGAGAGATCTCACATCGGTTGGAGAGGGGGAATAGGAAACAAAAACATTTCTTATAAATGTGTGTTTTTAACGCGTTTTAAAATCGAGGCTGATAGTTGTACATAACGAGTCAAAGCAGACTATATCTAGTACAAAACTCCGACATTTTATTAGGTTTAGGCCAATTACACATTGCTTTCGCTTTAAAGGAATCTACGTAATATCGTCATTAGTAGTGGTGCGCTCAAGAACTTACGGGCCTATGATGCAACACTATGGTCTAAGGAACCTTCATCTAGTGGTTCCCATTCCCATATCGAGGTACTTCAACTCTATTAGAGTCCTTCTATAAGGAGCTTTAGAATTGAGTTCGTGCTTATGGTAAATTTGGAAGGACAAACTTGCTAGTTATAATATTAGAACAACTTTTGATCTCAAAATTATATTCCGACAATCTATCACTTCACTAATTGTAACGCTCCTAATTTTTTTTTTACATAAATTAGAGATGTCATTACATGCATGCCTTTTAATAACATATGCAAAAATTTAAATAAAACATTTCATACGAAGTCATGGACTTATACGTTTAGTTTAAAACAAGAAATAGAAAAAACGTCGTCAAAATAAAATCTTAATATAATGTTTGAGTACTTGCATAAGCTTTCTTGCATCTCTTCTCTTCTCGGAGTTTAGTGTGTTTTACGGGCCGCATGCAAAGTTAAGTAGTTGATGGAGGGATTGTGGGAGGTGAAACTTTTTAAAGAAAGTGTGGGTGGTTTTGTTTCGAGATCTCTGATGGCTCGCTAGAAATAATCTTGCGACTTGAGATTTTCGGCGAGATTCAAAAAAATTTCTTTGCTATTACAAGAAATGTTCTCGTGAATGGATGATAACGGCAGAGAAGACCTTGAAATTTGAGCATGAAATGAGTTGGTTTGATGTCTAAAAAAGAACATTAAACGTTATGAGCACGTTTATCGAGGAATGAACTGTTGAGTTATGATATAACCGAAATCGAAAGCATGTCTTTAGTATGATATAAAACATGTTATGGGAAACCGATTATTTATGTTTGAGCATAGAATGAGTCGAGATGACATATGTTGAATGTGATCATGAATGTTTTACTGAAATGTGTATACACTATCTTATGAATGGAATTTATGACTAGGTATCCATGTTTAGATTGTTATGTTATGTCTCTATTTCAGATGCTTATGATGTATGCGGTTATACGAGGATGTTCAGGAGTTCGCCAACTACCCTCTAACCGTGAACCTGACTCGATTGTTAGGAGTCCGGATAACCATAGAACTGACTTATGATATTTTATGATTTATGATTATACCGTGTGAGGACTATTTATTGTGAAGTTTGCCTGTTAGCTTCTTGTAGTGAGCCTGTCACACGAGAGCCAAGGGCCCACAACTATATCTTATGAGTTGGTCACGATTATTGTTCATGCATATGAGTTATGCGGTTATATGGGGACGGTAAGAGTACTCATCTCTCTACTTCAACATTCTTTTCGGGCCGTTCCTTACTGAGTATATTTTAAATACTCATTTATTATTATTTTTATTTTGACATCAACATTTGGAGTGTCTTCAATATAAATAATATTATTATATTTTTGACGGAATGGTTCAATTAAACCTTCGTCAATATAATTCAAACCATTTTAATCATTTTTCATAATTTTTTATGAAATTTCAATCATTTCCATATTTGTTAACCTAACTTCATCTATCTATAACAATTGTGTTACAATGAATCTCTAAATCTCCCGCCAATTTGGGCATTCCATTTCCCTCCAAAAATTCCAGCGGCGGCGATTTATATATAATCGACGAACTCAGTTGTTGGTTTTTCATTTGGGATCCATCTTCAACTTCAATAGTGCCTGTAATCGGCCATCGTTATTCCGTTCGGTCGTTGATGAGTGATCCCCGAATTAGGGTTAAGATCGATCAATTTGGGGAATCAATTACAGAGCTCCGTTCCGGTTTCTGGCGATGAGTGCCGTCAACATCACTAACGTCACCGTCTTGGATAACCCTGCCGCATTTCTGAATCCATTTCAGTTCGAGATCTCATATGAGTGCTTAACTCCGCTTAAAGACGGTAATCTGTTTTGTTTTGATAGATTGCATCAGTTTGGATGATGATTTGAACAGTCGATGTTGGGGTAATTAGATGTTGTCTTGAAATTATTTTATTGGATTCATCAGATTAAGAGTAGGATATTCCTAGTGTTTCGACTTGTAAACTGGATATTTGCGTTTGGTTAATGATTTGTTTGCAATCGTTTCTCTACTCACATTTTGCGGAAGAAAACTTTGTGCCCCTGATTTCCTGTATACTGTTCGGATTTAAAATTAAGTTCAAATCTCGTAACCTAACGCCTGTATTCTAACGATGTGTTCTTTCATGCTTAAATCCTGATTTTGATGCTTGAGCCTTGGTAATTTGTGATAGAAATTTGTCATTTCTACTCAGCTCTTTTGATATTGTTATCTTTGAAGGGTGTTTGTATGTATACTCTTTATATTAAAGATTCATATATGCCTTTTAACTCCTAATGCTCATTTCAAAAGTTCTTGTTCATCCTCTTTGGATCATTTTTTCTTGTGGGTGGAGGTTTGGTTTAGAACGTTGAATACTAGATATAGTTTAATCAACACTAATTTTATGACTTAATCTATCATGTCAAGGCCAATCTCATAATTTGTGTTAATCATGATGTTTGGATTTTTCTTGAGTATTTAGTCCATAGTTCATTAGATGGTCGGGTAAGAGTTGAGTGTTACTAGAAAACCCAGATGATAATAGAACAAAAAATTATGTGCTCAAACTCTAGTAATTATTATTCTTTTTGGAGATTGATATTAAGAGTCACTTTTCTAGACTTACTAATTTTGATCCTAGATGTGACCAAAGTATTAAAAATTTTAAGTATAAGATCAATAATCTATTAGCTTAAACTATAAATTATACTCAATCTATTGCTCGTGATTTTGGATTTACGGGTCATTAATTTGATAAGAAACACTGCATTGTCATTTCTTCTCCAGTAATATAAATAATTATGTTTATTTTGTAAATTTCTCAAGTTATTAGCTCAATGATCGATGTATTCTATTTTGGGTTTTGACTCGAATCAACTTTAATGACATGTTTTCGTTTGATTATTCTAAAGATCTAGAATGGAAACTCACCTATGTCGGATCTGCCGAGGATGAAACCTATGACCAGCTTTTGGAGAGTGTGCTCGTTGGACCTGTTAACGTTGGCAATTACCGTTTTGTTCTTCAGGTAATATATGCCGAGTCCTTCACTAGTGACAGTTTTAGCATGGCTTAAAAAGAGATCAAATTCAAGTTAATATTTGAGTGGTTCATACAATTTAATGATAGATTATCATATTTTTACTTCGAGGGGATTCAAACTTTTATCTTCTTGATCCGAAAAAAAATAGTCTTTGTCAAACATGGATCTATAGAAATACCTGATGAAATTTCACTCGTGTTAGACTCAAATTTCTGCTCAAACTGGAATCTGACTGTTCTGAACTGGTACATTTGTTGGGATTGGAAATTTTGCAGGCAGACCCTCCGGATCCGTCTAAAATCCGGGAAGAAGACATCACGGGGGTCACAGTACTGTTGTTAACATGTTCATACATGGGACAAGAATTTATAAGAGTAGGATATTATGTGAACAACGATTATGATGATGAACAGCTTCGTGAGGAACCTCCACCAAAAGTTTTGGTGGAAAGGATCCAAAGAAACATTCTTGCTGACAAGCCCAGAGTCACAAAGTTCCCAATCAATTTTCATCCGGAGAACTCTGAACATGGTGGAGAGCAAAATTCGTCTCCACCAGCTGAAGCTATCAACAACGAGGAAGAAGAAGAAGAAGAATTGCAGGCATCGCCATTGCCATCGCCATCACCACCCCCATCAGCTGCATCTGATGAACCATCTCTGGAACAGGATGCCGTTGATACTGAAGCTCAGCCCTCAGTCACGGCAAACTAAGGTTTGAGAGGTGATCCTTATTTGGTAACTTTTGCTCTTGTTTGTAATCTAAAGCAGTGAGGTAGATAATGTTAATCAGACCAGTTTGGGAATGTGCATTAGATTATAAGAATTTAGAGAGTATGATTTCATATTTTATTCAAGTGAAAATTGTGATAATTCCAAATTAATTTTGGTTATTTTATCTGCTTTTTATTCTATTTCTATAGTTTAGTTATCAAAATGTCCAATAATAATCTTCCTTCTCTTTGGAAATAAATAAATAAATAAATAAAAGATTCAGTGAACGAGAACGCGTTGCATCTTTTAATTAGGTCGAGGTAATTCGAACGTGGAAGAAAGTTTTCAAAGTCTTCATTTAGGTCGAGGTAATCCACCATTTGATAAACCAAAGAAGGTAAACATTTTCATAAAATTGAATCAACCAACAATGCTAGTAGCTTTGGTACCATATAATCTCGTACCACTTTTTTTTTTTTTTTTTTTTTTTTTTTTTTTTTTTCCTCTTCTTCTTCTTCTTCTTTTTGGTAAAGATCTTTTGTTTAAAAAAACTATTTTTTAAGTGTCTTATGAGTTATTTCTCCAGACTTGATATGGTGGCATCTTCAAATTCATTATTAGCATATATTATCTTTTTGAGCTTTTAATTTCAAACTTTCCCCCAAGGTCTTAAAACGTGTCTGCTAGGGAGAGGTTTTCACACCACTATCAAAAATGTTTCATTACTTTCTCTGACCAACATGAGATCTCACAACTATTTGTCCAAATAAGTTTATAATATGTTTTGGTTTTAAGTAAGGATTAAGAATGCTTGTTGAATAATTGCAATAATTGCTCTAAAAATGTTTGTAATTAAGTTTTTTAGAATTTGGTAAAAAAAAAAAAAAAAAAAAAAAAAAAGAACTGTTTGCAAAATGAGTACTAGGATTTGAATAAAATCTGTCTTTAACTAATTAAAAAATTATTTTTAAATTTTACAATTGAAATGACAAAAACGAAATGTTATTATTGATATTTAATCATTAACAATTTGTGTAAATAATATCAAGTTTTACTTTTTCTTGAATATAAGTCATTTGTATGAATATAGTAAAAGGAAACAAGAAAAATAGTTTTATTTATTTAATTCTAATACTTAATAAAAGATTTTATTGCCATCCTAAGATTTCAACTATAATTTTTTTTAGGGTCGTTAATTAAATAATGATATAACTTCTATAAATCTTATCGGATAGACATGAATAATTAAATAAAATAAAGTGACTCACATGATAATTCTTTCGTTCTTTAAGATTTGAATTTAATTTTTATTTTATTCTTGAAATCTTAAAATATGATATATACCATATGTGAGGTTTGATCTGATTTTTAATTGATAGGGACATTCGACAAAATTGGAACAATACAGAGAAGAATAGCATGATCCATGCGCAAACAATCTAAATCCTGGGTATGGATCATTTCAAATGGTATCAGAACCATGCCTTTCCCAATAAGATGTGGTCCAGGGACGAACCAAGGCAGAAGTTGATGGACATGTGATACCCGATTAAAAAAGGGGTACATAAATGAACGGATACTACATTTGAATGAGAATGATCCTAAAAATAGAATGATTTAAGAAAAGTTTATCAGAAATGAAAATTACTACATGTACCAATAATGTATACCTGAATTTTTCTAAGTAAAAAGTAGGTAGTGTGACCACGTCAATAGTTAGCGTGACTATGTCGCTAAGGAATGAAATTTCGAGACCATCAGATGTCAAATATGGATTTATAGTTTTCACTTTTCACAAGTGAGAAGTAGGTAACGTGATCATATTGCCGAAGAATACTAATGCCATCAAGTGCCAAATCCGAATTTCAAATCCGGGTCTTATGTTCACACACAAACACACTCACAAGCAAATGGGTTGATCGATCAAGGTCTTATGTTCACACACAGACAGACAGACAGACACACACACACTTTTACTCTATCACTCTATCTACCAATACTCAAAAGAAAATTCTCCTCCATATGCAAAGATCCAAACTCCATCTCCATCTTCGTCCTTCAACGATTCCATTGTCGATCAATACTATGATTCCATAGCCATTTTTCCGATGACCTATGCATTTCTTTGTTATCTTCATTTTTCTACTGAGAATGAAGTAACTTGTTCTCTTCTTCCTTGGGCAAATCCGCCATTTTCCACTATAAGATCGCGATGACCGATCCTCTGTTTCAGAAGCTCTTCAAATGGCTTCTTTCTCTTGCCCTGTTTCTTATTTTGTGAGGTGCTCCACTGCCAAAGAAGCGAATGATTCTAACAAGCAGAGGTATGTTAACGTTAATGGCAATTTTATTGGGTCCATTTCAGAAGCTTCTTCGAGATCTTTGATTGCCTCTGTTGCGGAAAATGGGTGTGTTGTTAATGATGTTCGACAGAAAATTCCTACGAAGAAGCAGCTGGTTGATACTCATCGGCAAGGGCTGATCATCG
This sequence comes from Cucurbita argyrosperma subsp. sororia, assembly GCA_018691285.1. Taxonomy (NCBI): domain Eukaryota; kingdom Viridiplantae; phylum Streptophyta; class Magnoliopsida; order Cucurbitales; family Cucurbitaceae; genus Cucurbita; species Cucurbita argyrosperma. The sequence goes on along the minus strand of CM031884.1, from coordinate 15,572,419 downwards.
AAGGAGGTGTTGGGTATAGACAAACTGTTGTGATTCGATCGTATGAAGTTGGTCCTGATAAGACTGCGACTCTGGAGAGTGTAATGAATCTTCTGCAGGTAAGGGATGCCCAACTTGTGTTCGACGAAATGCTTAGCTCACTTTAATTCATTGGAACCGTTTGTGTTTCTTGTAGGAAACAGCATTGAATCATGTTTGGATGTCTGGACTCCTCAGCAATGGCTTTGGGGCCACCCATGGCATGATGAAGAACAATCTCATCTGGGTCGTTTCGCGAATGCACGTCGAAGTCGACCACTATCCTATATGGTGTGTTCTCTTGATACCTTCAAAATATTAGTCCTACTAAGTCATCAGTTTTGCATCTATTGGGCCTTGAGATGATCATGGGGAACTTGTTATCTATCTGCTTGAAATGTCACTCATTTTCATTGTGCACATGGAGGTCTGCAGGGGGGAGATTGTTGATATCGATACGTGGGTTGGGGCATCGGGTAAAAATGGAATGAGGAGAGATTGGCTAATAAGAAGTCAGGCAACCGGTCATGTTTATGCTCGAGGTACAAGGTAATAAGAATTTGACATCTACATAGCAGTTCTTCCAAATTTGTACTCAATTACTGCCATCTCTTCTGGTGTACTAAACTTGGTGAAACATAAAACAGCACATGGGTGATGATGAACCAGCAAACAAGACGCCTCTCGAAAATGCCAGACGAGGTAAGGGCAGAGATTTCACCATGGTTTATAGAAAAGCATGCTATCAAAGAAGATGCCCCTGAGAAAATTTCCAAGCTTGATGACAAAGTCAAGTACATGAACTCTAACTTGAAGGTAAAAATCCTTAAAACTCAAAACAACGGTTCGGTTTCCACCCGAATTTAGAAAGAAATGCTGATAATTGCTGTTTACCCAGCCAAAGAGAAGTGATCTGGACATGAACCACCATGTCAACAATGTCAAGTATCTAAGATGGATGCTAGAGGTATCATTCATTTCTCTAGCAAGACTTTCCCCTTTTATAACTCGATTCGTGGTGGTTTGAAGAAACCGAGCTTATCCCCAGGGGTATGTCTTTAAGACGCCCCGAGGGTCAATACTTAAACGTTAGAGAGAAAAAGAAATCCATTCAAGTTTTGACACTTTTATATGCCTATTACAGACGATACCTGACCATGTTTTGGAGTCCCATCAACTGTCTAGCATCATATTAGAGTATAGAAGGGAATGCGCAAGCTCTGATATAGTTCAATCACTATGTGAGCCAGAGAATGATGGAATCCTCAGGGATATGGACATGATAGAAGATAATGAAATCAATATCCTACATGGGTTTTCCTTGGCATCTGAGATTCTCAAATGTGGTGGGCTGTTGGGATCTTATAACCAAGGAGCATTGAGGTATACACATCTATTACAAATTGAAGGGGAAGCTAAGAATGAAGAGATAGTGAGGGGAAGAACCACATGGAAGAAGAAGCTTACCACTATACCATTTTCCACACAGTAAATATCATGTCTAGCAGTCTCGTGCCTCTTTACGAAGAAGACAACACACCAACAACGCAACATTCCTCCAAGCAAAACAGGATTATTCATAGTCTTGTTGCTTTGCTTCACAAGGGAGTTCATGAGATGGAGCTGCTCCTGCAAATGTAATAGAAATGACAGAGCATCCCTTCAAAGAGGTCAAGAAACTGTGTAAACATAAGAGAAACAATGTAAGTTCTTTCCGTAAGCTTATCCTTCTTATATATGTATATGTTTTTTTCAAGAGATTCTAATGCCTACTGAATCCAGCTGATTCTGAACTCAGCATTCTGTGCTTTGGAAGTTTCATGTTCTGTAACTACAAATATCAATGGAGATGTCCGAGTATGGAGAGAACCCAAAAGAAAAAATAATCACAAAAACATATCAATCTGAGACACAAAAACTAAATCAACTTAACAAGCAAAATGAAAACCCAAGAACTAAATCAAATCTACCCTTACTTCTATCTAGAGAAAAAGAATAGGAAATTTTCCACTCGGAAACTCGATTTCCAAAACGAAAAAGATTGCTCATCTGGGAAACTAGTTCCCTTTTCTAAGAGGAAAATCATGTACAATCAATGTGGGCTGGGTAAAATATTTACATGGGAATCCCCCTTATGACAGGAAGAAACTAAAGAATAGTCTACCACAGCTGCTGAGAGATCATTGCTTCTTTCTCGCTAAACTTCGATGTGATTGCCACGACCAAATTAGAATGAGTAGCACGAGTGCAGCCCCAATAGAGCTCCAGAAGATTATCAGTCCAAGGGGCATTGGATTGGGATATAAACCTGACATAAAAACACACCAATGGCAGCCAGTTACAAGCTTGAAACTAAACCATTAGAGATTTAGAAGATCACAAAATCTTACCATGTCCAAACTTTATACAAATAAGGAGTTCAATTATGCAAATTGCAAGTGAGAGCCAACAAAACGCACCAACTTTCTTCACAGGCTTTCTGGAACATATATTATTAGTCAAGATGGATGGATTTGTTTGAGAGAAAATAAGAATTCATAGGGGTAGAGATGGAGTGTACCGATCTTGAAGATACGAATTGTACTCGCGAATCGTTGGGATTGCTATTAGCCACCACAAGATTAGCCTATATATGATCACAGGATTCCTAGGAGGTACCCAAAGACAAAACTTCAAAAAGAATGTATTGAGCTCGACTGTCAGAAAGATGATGCAAAGACTTATAACTTGAATGAATCGCCATGGACCGAGCAACGGGTGCCATTCATCTTTGTCCCACTGTGCCGGTGTGAATTGTCCCAGTGTCCGTTTCACCTGAATCAGAGAAACAGCACATTTGATTCTTTAGTTAGCTAGAAGAGGAGAAGGGATGGCATCACCACAACTAATAACGCTTACAAAAAGATAATCTATCAGAAACTGAAGAAGAATTCATATCATACTGACAGATGGAGGCTTAAAACGTACTTTTCCAATAATGTTTGGTTGACGACTGAGACCGACCCACTTATATGTTTTACCATCGAAGTATCGAACGGTACGCATTCCCGCCCAGATGCCTGCAAAATTAGTTATACATGAACTCGGAAAACCCGTATTTATTCTAAACTCAACGATTAGTTGAACACAAAACTATGAGAACACTCAGAACCATCCTTATCTACGTAAGAGGATTCAATAACCAGTAATCTACCTATTTCAAAACATCTGAAAGTCAGAACTCAAAAGATTGGATAACAGACCAAGAAGTTTACTCTGATAGGATATGACAAGAAAAACAATTAATCCAAACAGAACCTAAGAGTGGCAAACAAATCATGTGGCCATGGGGAAGGAAGAGAGAGATCTCACCAAACCAGTTACAGATCAAAATATCAAGAACGATACTGTCCCACCAGCATTCATTGAAGTTCGGCAACATATGGCGAAACGTTAGCTGAAAATCAAGAGATCTAATGATTATATCAATGAATGCCAAACTTCAGTCGAGATCACCGTATGAAATTCATAGAGAACGAAAAACCGAACCTCCATCATTTCAAACCCGATGGACAATACCCATAGTAGAACTTGGTTACGAATCATTATAGCCTTCCCCCACCATCCAATTATATGAGCTGGAACAAATTCATCAAAAAGTGTCTCCTGGAAATAAGAACAAGAAAGTATGATGAATATCATAGATGTGAAAAACAATATTGCAGCAGAACAGTTGGAGTATATAGGCAAAAGATTTCGTACATAAACATTCTTAAACCTGCTTCTGGAATTTTCAGGTAAATAAAGACGACAATCAGCACCATAGGATCTTTCAGGAAGTTCTGCATGAAATGGAAGGATATGTAAACCAAAACTAGATTCATCCAAATGCACCAAAACAGTTCAACAAAGATGTAGGACATTACCAATACCGAGGTCGGGATGGAGAAACTTCATGAACTGTCGAGCATCGTCACGACTCTGGAAGACAATTATAACATGATGTTAAAACCAAAGCCAATTTCTAAATGTAGAACATGTATAGAAGTGTCATAAAATGAAAATTTTATACACAAAACTGAAGTATTCAATCAAGATCCTGTTTTTTTTTATCAATTACACAATACAATACACTCCACTAAGGGAAACATGACCTGAAAAAGCAAAAAGGTAAGCGCTATCAAATAAATGACAGCCATTCCATGAACCAAACGCCAAATTGCTGGATGTGGCCTAATCAAAATCCTGCAAGTAATGATCTCAAGTGTGAGGGGCATGAAAATACCTTATCAGAACTTCTCTAATCATAAATCCTACCAAACTGATCTCAAAAAGCTTCCATTTCAAATCCGACTAGAACTGAGTTTTAAACGAACGATTACAAAACGCACAAATATAAAATGGAGGTCTCAACAACAATGAAAGAAGTCTGAGATTTGCAATCTTCTAATGCAGAAACAATGATCATCTCTTTAAATGACGTGTAGATGAAGAACAGGAACAAAGGAACAAAGCAAATCTAGAGTCGAAAAAACGTTCCAACTTTTTTAGAAGTATTAATGTAAACTCTATACCATAGATTTTTCTTTATGTACAATACAAAAGATGAGGATGAATAACCACTTACGTTGATGGGGCTTGCAGCAAACAATAGGCAAGAAATACTGAAATCATAGCCCATACACCCCTACATGGAATAGCACTTAGTAGGATGAGCTTCTAACATAAACAAAGCAGTGATGACATAATTCTAATCGACACAAACCTTTTGACCGATTTAGCGCTATCCTCATGTGCTGCGTTTTGAGGATCAAGGGCTCCACTAGACCAGCTGGTTAAGACATACATTCAGACGAGCAACAAGATAAATAACGGATGTTAAAAATATTAAAGAGCCGAAGTTTCCTTCATATGCTAAGCCAATACAAAGTTCAAAATAAACCAGTACAAATGCAGCAAAAATTTGGACAGAAGAATTTAATGATAAGAAACAAGCTATTGCACAAAACACTCACATAAGGAAGCATGCACCAATAAGTAACAAGGATATAGTACGAGGCTTGTATGCCCAAGCAGTCCAGGGATCAAGATCTTCACTCATACTCAGTGAATTATAGTCACCATTTACTTGAACCAAATGGTTTCTTTTCCTTGCTCGTTTTGGTCCATCAGGTTCCATAGCCATTTTTTGAAACGACGCTGCTTGCTAACTGCAAATCATAAACATAAATGATGTTACCAGTTTTCTGAGAACATAATACAGAGTTACAAGGAAAAGAATTCCTAAGCTGCCTCCTCCAACAGGAGTTGAAGGCTTAGTGTATGGAAGGGGCAAAAAGGCATTAGAAAAACGACAGAACACGAGCACCTTTAGGAACACCAGGTAGAACTATAGCTAGAACACAGAAACACCATCCTTATAAATGGCAGGACGATACGTTTAAGAGCATACAATGGGTAATATGTGCACGTCTACCTCAATCATCAAATATATTAGTAGAAAAATCAAAAGTTGGTTGGACCATCAAAAAGTATTCCACTGCTCCAAACATTCAACTCCGAACCATATAACTCCAAAATAAGAGAAATGACATCTGTGTTCAAGATTATTCGGAAAAACTACATGTCACTCAACTTTTACCTTTCTGCATATCAAACCTTTGAGTTAAAGTTCAGAGTTAAAGTTCTGGTCAACTTCGTTAATTTGTTTAAAACATTTATATTTGTGTTAAAAATCAACATAATTCTAGAAAGTAAGTCCATTCTTTAGCCCTTTAACAAGAAAAGAAGCCAAAAGTAGTGCAGAAAAAAGTTCCAAGGGAAGTATGTGAAAGAGTAACACATATTGATCAATAAAATGAATCCACAAATGATGATAAATATGGAAACATTCCTGTGATGAGGTTCACATGATTAAAGAGGTTTTTAGCAATGAAAATCTGATACTCTAAATCATTACAGAATCAGAAAATGAATGAGAACATTGTGGTTCAGTCAAAAAAGGAGAGCAGAAAGGGGCATTAGATGGTATGATTAAGAAAAACATTCCATAGAAGCATGTGAAATCTAATCCAAATGAATGGTCCCTACAGATTTCCCTTTAGCTGATTGTGACATTCATCACCAATCACAATAGTTTAGCAATGAACTTCCAATCACTACAACTTACCTGTTTCACCTATCAATTGGATGCGTATATCCTTCAAAGTCCAAAAGGGATTCTCAAATCTCAAGTCAAACTAGTTTATGCAAAGGGCAAGCTAATAATGCATTAATTAAGCCTATGATATTCATAGCCTTATGAAGTGATTTAGGAAGAAGTGGTGAAAGATATAAAATGAAGATCAAAAACAAACTTAAAACTACAGCCAAAGAACCCACAACGTTGGGTAATGCATATCATAATGATGAAATAGATTAAAGTAAACATGTAGCGATGGATCCAACAAATCATGAATCCTGAAACTGATTCAGTATGTACATACAAATCCAACATGAAAAGAAGAAAGAAGCAGTGGAGGAGAAGTGAATGAGTAATTAGAAAGAAGTAAAAAGGTTAGAAGAAGAGTGTAGAGAGAAAGCAAAAAAGGGAAGGAAGGACCCCACCATGAAATAAGAGCATGTAATTGAAGGCGTTGCATGTGTTTGGGAAAATATAAAGTAGGCATTAATGAAAGTGATGTAAAATTAAAAACCCATTTGAGAAAAGGGAAATTGATCTGAGAAACAGGGAGAAAAGGAATGGATGAATGAAAGGCAAATTCATTTGTGTTGTTCCATAGAGGAGGAGGAGGAGGAGGAGGAGGAGGAGGAGGAGGGAGAGGGTTACTTACGTAGAGAGGGGTGACAACGAGGTGCCCTAGCCGTACGATTGGAGGACAAAAGGATCGTAGCCGTGAGATGAGAGAGAGGGAGAGAAAGTGGAAGTTGCAATAAAGCGGTGGAGAAGAAGAAGAAGAAGAAGAAGAAGAAGATTTAAATTTAAAAAAAAAAAAAAAAAAAAAAAAAAAAAAAAGGATGGATATCAAATCCGTATAAGCATCTGATTGGATTGGCAGAAATGAAAAAGAGGGGAATTGGGAAAACCAATTAGCTCTGTGTTACAGTAGACAGAGAAACAAAGGCACCCAAAAAAAAAAAAAAAAAAAAAAAAAAAAAAAAAAAAAAAAAAAGGAGAGAGAGAGAGAGAAAGGAAGAAGAGAAGGGAAAAGTCTAACCTCTTTTCCTTATCTCTCAGATAGAGAGAGAGAGAGTCTGCAACTGTTGCAGAAAGGCAGGTGAAAAAAAATGGAGAATTAAGATGAGAGAGAGAGAGATGGTCAAAGAGAGACAATTATGTTTTTATTTATTTATTTATTATTATTATTATTAATCTTCATAAATGGGTAATCTTTTTTTTTTAATGCCAAAATCTAATATATACTCAACTCAAAATTAAATTTTACGAATTTCTAAATTTTTTATTTATTAGATACAAATTTAAATTTTTTATTTTTAATACAATTTGTAAGTTTTAAAATTTTAAAATTAGTTTACCTATTAAATATAAATATAAATTTTATGTGTAATGAAATTTCTAGAAGTTTTGAAATTTTTTTAATTAGTTTATCTATTAGATATAAATTTAAATTTTATGTAAAATTGTTTTTAAAATTTTAATTTTTTTTTAAATGTTACGGACTAAATAAACATAAATATTAAAGTTTTTCTAAGAATATAAAAATGGCTCAAATAATTCATAAGAGCAACTATAAAAAGCAATAAAATTTAATGTTTTAAAATGTTTTGTAAAACCATGCTTTTACATTTTTTTTTTTAATTTTAAAACAATTATCCAAAAATGATTTAAGAAAAATGTTGTATAAAATTTTAAATATATGTATTTTTTTTTTGTTTAATTTTTAAGAATATTTGAGAAAGTCGTTTTCATATAAAAATAATATCCAAATATATTCTGGTATTAAAAATATATTTTAAAAAGACAAATATAACTTTTTTAATATTATTTTAATATTTATTATTATTATTATTTTATTGCATTAAATATCCGAAGGCATCCTCCATGGATCCCATCCTTAATTGCCGCATATTTCCTTTGCATGTTTCTCCCCTCCTTTATCAACTTTTCCTGTTTATTAAATTACCATTATACCCTTGGATGCCTTTTTCAATTTCCCTTATAACATAAAATCATAATTATTTTTTTTTAAAAAAAAAAACTTAAATATTCCTTTTACACATCATCATCGAATGAGACCGACGTCGAAATTGAATCTTCAAACGTTACAATCGATAATTTGTATCTAATTAATCAAAAAATACATGTTTACAAAACCAACAACTTTTACGGAATTTTGTAATCCGAGCCTTGAACGAAGAGTACTATTCATAGTTTTGGATGGGCATCGGGGTTAGGAGAAAGATGCAAATAGAGGAAAGTATAGGGGCATAAGGGCAAAGGGAGGATAGGAGATGGAATAATTTAGGGTGAGCAAGATGTGACCTTAAGCACATAGGGTCATTTCATTGTTCCTTGTTTATTTGTGTTGAACATAAATGAGAGGGGGGGCCTTCATGTTCATGTCTTTATGGTTGGTAAATAGTGCCAACTTTGGTTAAACTCATAGCCATGCACTTACCAAATAATTTCAAACTTTGATGGGATGGATTGAAATTATGCCATAAATTACTAAGTCTATTTTGAACATAAGTCGATGAAATGACAAATACAATCATGAAAGACATTGTTTATCGATCAAAGTTTCATATATTGTCCAAGCTGTTATGTATAATCATCGAGCTTCTCATAGCTGTACCATACTCATTTAACGACTAGGCTAGTCCCGTGACTTTCATCTTTTTGTGAATGTGAGGAAAATTTTTGTGGATACTCGTTTGAATGTGATTTACTTATGTCGTGAAAAAGAAAGACAGAATGAGCTTGTTAACTACTTGTGTACTATAACTCTACTTCTTTTAATCATACCTAAAGGCTAGTGAATAGTTAAAAGAAGAAGAACATTGTTTTGAATTTTGGGTTAATCGAGGAAATTTAGATTAGGGCGAGTTTTTTTTAACAAGTGTGTAAATGGGTTGAGTTAGAAAAATCTTTAGGACTTGGGTTGGTTGGATTGTTGACCCGAACAACTCAATAGATCTCCCAACCCAACTCAACTCAACCTTCTATTTTTTGATTGGTCATGTCAGTATGGTTGACCGACAAAAAATAAATAAAAAAAAAATAAATATATATATAATTTATAATTTTCTAATAATAATAACAATCTGTAATCAATAACAATAATGATCAAATTATAACCTTTACTTAATGCTACACATAAAGCTTCTTTCATTTTCTTTTCAATCATGATTACTTCATTAATTAATTGTATTTAAGAATTATATGAATATTTATGGCAAAATTAGAGTGTTTCTTTATATATATATATATATATATATATAATTAAATAAAAATAAAAATTTATTATTATTCTCCATTTAGGATAGGACAAGGAAATATATTAAAGATAATAAAGGATCTTTTGTTTAAGATAAAAGGAGGCTAAAAAAGAGACAAAGATGAGCTAAGAAAAAAAAGGAAAAAAGGAAGCCCAAAATTTTGACTCATAACTTCTCAACATATCTAAAACAATTATTCTTTCTCATATACTTTATTTTGAAAGGATAAGAATTTGATATAAAATCGACTCCTCGAGGTTTTTTTTTCTTTTATTAATTAATTAAAAAGAAAACCGGACTTATATATATTTATCTGATAGATATGGAGTAAAATGTCATCATTATAGAAAAAAATACCCCTAAACTTTCAAACATTACTATAATAGAGTCGTTACTATATGTATGATATGACTATTACCGGCAGAAATATTCTTTTAAAATATTTAAAAATAATGTCATGAACTTACACGTTAAAACTAAAATTCTTAAATGAATGAAAAAATATATATATGAAAAAAAGAATAAATAGAATATCTAAAACTAGAAAATAAAACATTTCCCTAATCTAACCTATGACTATAAAATGAGATGAAATGCAACTACCCAACTACCCTAATACTAGTTTTATGGTCTTAACGCGTCATCTTTTTAATTAATTTATTAATTAACTTATTTTGTTTTATCTTATTATTTTCTAATCGTTGTTATATAATAATATCCTTGCATAAAAAAAATAAAAATCTAAAAAGTATTCATACTAATCCTTAGTTTTGGACGGAAACTTTGGTATTCATTTCAAAAAGTTTCATTAATACCCTACAATTTTTTAAACAAAGTTGGAACATATTTTTATAGGTTTCAAAAGTAGTATTAACGTCTTGTATCTTCATAAAAAAAAAAAAAAAAAAAAAAGTTTTAAAAATTCTTAGCATCAATATATAAACAAAAATGGTTTATCGACATCTCATAGATTATCTCAACTTTTAATGTTACTTTTGAAAGTATTTTTTAAACACGGTCAGTCCATAAGTGTATTTCTTAAAAAAGCTTAACCATATTAATGAAGTTTTTAAAAATCAAGTGTATTTCTGAAAATCCAAAATGCAAAAAGGCTAAGAGGTATTTTATTAATTTAGGCTAACAATAATAATTTTGTGGTTCGGTTTTATAAATTATTTGAGAGAAAATTCATAAATTATTTTAAGATATTAACATTGAAAGGCTAAAACCTTATAATTTATAATTCCAAGATGAAGGTTTCGTTTGTCACACGTAATATTTCATCAAATTCAAATAAAATAAAAGTTTTATGTACATTGATGACGTCATCAACTTAACACATTTTTTCCTCATCCATGGGGTTACTTCATCCCTTTGAAGCCAAAAAAAAAAAAAAAAAAAAAAAAACAAAAAAACAAAAAAACAAAAAAGGCCGATTTTTAATAATTTATTTAAAATGACACTTTTAATAAAATATTTATATCACCTCTCTTGTGATATTTTTTGATATCCATATATAAATTATATTATAAGAAATGGCAACTACATATTATGAATATCATCAATCTTTATTTATATATATATATTATAAAGTAAAAGTGTACTCACCTTTTGCTACTAAAATAAAATCGCAATGGATGCAATGGATGTTCATAATAAAAATCGTTAAACAATTACAGCAGAAAAACAAACATCGTAAAATTTAAATAAAAATACTGAAAGGAATAGATAATGTCATGATCTCTACCCTAACTTCAGACGTCGTCACACATGGAAAGGTGTCTTTCTTTTATATGAAAAAAATAAGTAAAATTAGTACGTAGATTGAATATTTTAAAAAATACTTAACAAGTGACTCCAGTAGTGAGTTAGGAAATACATACACAAGTAATCAACTATTTCATGGCCATGAACTCGCTTTCCAGTCAGGCCTAATATTGGATGTGCAATATTTCTCTACATACGAGCTATGTGCGCGTACATGAACCCACTAGACAAATGTATACATACTCCCTCGGCCTACCCTTCAGCTACACACACGACCAAAGCCATGGAGGAAAATCACATGATATCATGGTGAACATAAATATCATAGTGTACACGTCTGTACTCATCATAATGGTGAAGTTCCAAGGGACGGAGAGGGAACCACACCCCCCAGAGCAAAAGACGAAGATAGTGTTGAATCCTGGCAAGGAGACTGGCGACGACTTGGTTGGCGAAGAGGCCATTGCGGCGCCCAGATTTTAAGGGTAAATCTCTGCAGAAGGTCGATAGGCTTCTCAAGATTCTTTATATGATTGGAAAGAAAATGAAAGAGACTATGTTACTAAGGAAAAACTGATTGTGTTGGAGAAAGTGAGGTTGTATGTACAGAGTATGCGAAGAGTGATTTTGAGGTCAAAAGGGTGGAGCCGAAGAGTAATCAACAGGCTCAATTTGCGGCAGCCATGGAGACTGTCCTTGTGGTGTCATAGCCAACCGTGGTGGTGGAAGAAGATGAGTAGGGGATTCAGAAGCCATTGAAAATAAAGGATAAAGGGCTCTGCTACCATGAGAATATTTACTAAAACCACATCATCTAAATGGTGTGAAAGTTATCTATTTATAATCAAATGAATTACGAGGATATGAAAAGAGTAATAAATAGAAAAATAAGTCGTAATGGAGATATTTGCCTTATAATAAAAGATCAAATATGATATTTGCCTTACAAAAATACATGAACATGAGGTCCACGTACCTTTTCGAACTATTCCATCCGAAGGGTGCTCGACTTAAGGTCATCGACGCATTCCCATTTGATTTCTACCTTTGGGAGCCCTCTCCAGCTTAACTAGGAATTCTTGCATGTTCTACCTGGGGTTGTCGATGTGAATTCTTCGCTCAGCCAAGATCTCTTCTACTACTCTCAACAATTCCTACGTCTCTGCAAACTTAACCCTTGTTAGGGTCTTGGTTAGAATGTTTGCACGTTGTTCTCTAGTGAATACGAACTACACAACAATTTGTTTCTTCTCAAGACACTCATAGATGAAGTGGAAGCGAGTGACAATGTGTTTGCTGCATCCGTGAAATACCGGATTCTTAATTAGTGCAATCACAGATTTATTGTCGACGAAGAGTGTTATCAGCTTTAGTTCACGTCTAGTCTCTTCGCTCAACAAATTTCTCAACCACAATACTTGGCATGATGCCGCAGTTAATGCCATGAACACAAGCTCACAGGAAGATGGTGCCACAGTTGGCTGCTTCTTAGATTGCCAAGAGATCAAATTTCCGTTGAGATAAAACGTCATTCCTATGCTATTTTTTCTATCGTCAATGTCTCCAGCTAAATTACTATCAGTAAACCAGCTATATTGTTGAGGTTAAGAAATGCAAGTATATGCAAAAGATGACTTTGACTATTATGAAAAGTGGAACATAAAACTAAATTGATTTTTGGCTCCAATTATTTTTTTGATAAAATTTTGATCGTACACTCCTATATACACGATCCATGCACATAAATCCACTAGGCGAGCATCACTTATATACTTTCTAGACCTAACTATGGACATGCGTACAATCATAGTTGAAATCAACGGAAAAGAACCGAACGTTTATTGTATTGGTGTGAATAACTCAAGCTAGAGATATAATCCATGAGTAAAATGATCACAGACATACATGGGTACCATATATAAAAATAGTAATTCAGCGATGATGCAACATAAAAATATTTCTTGTACACATCATTTACTTAACACACGTGTCACAATCATACCTTTGAGACCAAATAAAGCGAGAGAAACCAATGAGAGATATTCGAGAGAAGTCTTATCGACCCATGTCTGCGTGAATGAGTGGACGTTGTGCACAATATCAAATGTCACCGAACTTATCCTTTTATTATGACAATATTTTAACTCATTTGCATATTATATTTGTTATTTTATAAATAATATAATCCACTTGAAGTTTTAAATTCTTTTTCAAAATTGAAATGATTTTTTTTCGTGGAAAAAAAAAAAAAACAAATCTCCAAAGTAAAAGATCTTATTGCTATTTTCTATTCACTAGAATCTCACTTTTGAAAAAAAAATAAAAAAAAAAAAGCCATGGACGGCTGAGGAGAGCAAGTCAACACAAGATTTAAGATAAGATATAAAATGTAAAAAACAGTCCAAAAAAAGGTAAGATATTAAGTAAAAAAAAAGGAAATAATTGAGTAGTGGACCACCAAAAGCAGCTTACCCTAATATACATTAATGTGCTACAAATTATTTATACTCAATTTCAACAAGCTGCTTTCTTTAAAAACTATCAATGAATGGTCTAAAGAATTGCACTGTTCTTATATGGTACAATCAAGAATTAATGGGAGTTACCACCACTCTATTAATTACAGCAAATGCCTTTTGGTACTTGGCTTCTTGTGTCCTACTTTTGTTATGGACAAATTAATATTTATTCGTTTATCAATTCAACCCTTAAATTTTTGAGATGTTCATATAATTCGAGAATTTGTTCAATGTGAAATACCCAACTCAATCTATCGGTTTGGGTATGGTTGAAGTTTTGGAAAATAAAAAATTTCCGTCGTTTCATGGGTTAACATTTTTTGGTTTGATCCACTTGACAAACTTGAAAATAGGGTTACAACACAACCCAACCCTACCTTACTTATATGATTATCACGAAGATTAAGAATGTTTGATGTTTATAACTGATGTTAGTGATGTATTGTTTTTGAAGTTTATAACTGATGTTAGTGATGTATTGTTACTTGTTAATGTTTGAAATTTAAGCCGGATGAGATTGGTAGATTTTTTTTTTTTTTTTCTTTTAATAATTAGAGAAAACAACTATCTCACACCCCATTCCAACTAAAAAAATAGAGGGTTGAGTTCTATTAACAGGTACCAACCAACCCATCCTAAATTTTGGGTTAATTCAAAAGATTTTTTTTAGGGTGGAACAGTCTATGAGCAAAATTCAGATAAGGATTTGAAATCCAAATTCAACATCTAATAGTTCCTACATTCCATTGCATTTTTTTGGTAACATGACTATATTATCTACTTAATTTAAACTACTTGTAAGAGTGAAAATTTATACGGACCATTTTAGTATGTTTTATTCTCACTCAAATGTAACGTCAAATCGACGTGAAATTGTTTGAAATCAAATACGTTTAGTTTTAGTAGTGTTCTTACAATCGAGTCACAAAAGAAGGTGAACTCTATTGGTATACGTTGTTTAAGGTACAAAGGTTTTAATGTTGGTCGAGTGATAAAAAGAGAATAATTAGAGTTGTGTGGTAGTAGGCAATAATTTTGGAGGGGGTAAGAGGTTTTAATTGATTGAAAGTGAAATATGAACATAACAAAGTAGATGAGAGAGTACTTCAAACAGTGTACAAATGGGACTTACTGTTGCTCGATGTTGATCATCAATCTGGACTTACTTGTCTGTTTTTAATTCAATAAATTATAAAATATTTTTAAATATTAAAAAAAAAAAAAAAAAAGAAAGAAAGGAATCTTTAATAATAATGCAAAAGGGAAATATTGCAATTATTCTCATTTTCTTTTTTTCTATTTTAAATTTTTTTGGAGTTAGTGGTAGTGGTAAAACAATCCATTTTTACCATAATCAATTAAAATATATTAAATTAATAATTTTTTACTTAATTAAGATATTAATTCTCCACTAAAATATTAAAGTTATTAAAAATATTTTTCTATTTTTTAAATAAATTTAAAAACAAAAAAGGGATTTTTTTTTTCTTTATATTTTTAAAGTTTGATGGTTAGACAAAGAAAAATATTAATAAATAATTATAGCTTTTAGAGACAAAAAAAATGGATTTCTGATTTTTTTTTTTTTTTGGTTAATTTTTAAATTATAATTAGGATCTAAAAAAATTATAAATTATTCAGAATAATAATAAATATGGATTTTTTTATTTTTATTTTAAATATTGTTTAGAAAGAATAATAATAAAAAAATGATTTAACTTTTAAAATATAAAACTCAAATTAAATTATTATTTAATTAAGTCTTAATTTTTTAACACGAAATAATATATGCTTTTTTTAATCTTAATTATTTTGGATTATTTTTTTTTATATATATATAATCATTTTGGATTCAAAATAAAATAATCACATTAAATCTATTTTTGTAAATGCAAGAAAACATCAAAGGGACAATCATAGATAATTCAAAATAATGCAAAAAATAATAATAATAAATTAAATAAATTTAAAAAAAATTAAAAAGGTGAAAAAGGTGAAAGAGGTTGGTCAAACAATGGCTAACTAACTTTTTCAATAAATTAAAAAAGAAAACCCTATTCTCAACTATTTATAATGCTAATGGGCAAAAAATGGAAATTTAATAAATTTATTTTTTCTTTTTATCAAAATTATTTTAATTAATAAATAAATCTTATTGTCAAAATTTTGTATTGTTGTTATTTATACTGATAATTATTTTATATTTTATTAATTTTTAAACAAAACATTTAAAATATTAATCTCGATCATAATCCAATATTATATATATCTGTGTGTGTTATAAAGATTAGTTGTTTGCATCTGTATTTACATTATTTAATTAAAAAAATAATATTTTAATTTCTATATATTTTTTAATCTAAAAAACTGACAAAAACACAGATTAACCCATCTGTCAAACTATTTACAAAAAATAAAATGACCCAATTTCCATCCAAATTTGGGGATTTTAAATTACTATTATTATTATATTTGCTGTGTTGGGATTCACAAAGCCCTAAATAAATTAGTCCAATTTTTGTGGCCCAACTTTTCCCCTTTTTTTTTTATTAAGGGCTAACAAGTTGAATATTTCATTTTAAATACTCCAATTTTAAAAATGCCTGAACAAACATGTATTTTCTCCAGGGACGTCCGATCATATGAACACTCCATCTATCATATCACCCTTCAAGTTATTGAGTCATATAAACACTCCTATTGCATAAAGTTAAAATACAAGAATCTCTATTAGACCTCATCTATGAAATCATAGATGGCTTCTTCCAGATATCTTCCTTAAGGTTATCTAGTCATATGAACACCTCTACTGCATAAAATTAGGAGGCTGACCATGAATATAGGTAGATATAGGTGGCAAAAATGAGTCATTATTAATAGTACCTTATGTTTTTAGCCTCTTTCTTTTGGACTATTTTGTAGTCGTTAGTCAATGATATCAATGCAGTGTCGGTTTGTATCTATATTATTTTTTAAGTCGAAGGTTTAAATCTTCATTTAAAAAAATTTAATTTAATAAATCAATATATTACGTAGCCCGCGTCTTAATAGTATGTAACCAAATACAAGATGAGCCATGGACTAGATTTAGATTTAGATGGGCATGGAGTATATTATTAGTATATAATGTAAAGACAAAAGAAGACCATAAATTTATATTCGTCAAACTATGTCTATTAAACCCATCCATTATTTTTATTTAATTAAAAGGATTATGATAAAATAAATAATAGAATGATATAGTTTTGTTAAGTATGAATTACATAATTTGAAAGTTAGAATTAATTATATGGTTTGATAAACTCTCATATGAGTTATTTTCTGAAAAAAATTCTAACCGTTAAAGTTATAAAGACTAAATTTTAACTTTCTTCTACTATAAAAATGACAATTATAATTTTAGGATTATATTATACGTTTCCATGGTTGGTGTATTACCTCTAGCCTAAACTTTAGTTAATTTTATAATTTGGTTCACTCTCCATATGCGCAAAATACATATCGCGGAATTTCATACATGGTGTACTTAACTACTTATTCGAATTTGTAAATGCAACACGTGCCTTTCAATGAGATTTGAGTTTTGGAAGCAGTGAAAGGCGGTAATCTCTTAATCTTAACACTAATTGTAAGGTTTAAAGCTAAATTTGAGAATAGCCAAATTTCATACGTGGGAGTTATAGGTGATTTAAAGTTATTGAGCTATGGATTGGATAAAATGTTAAGGTCATGTTCAAAGTCTTATAAGAAATTTGAGGGATGGTGTCGTCGTGATTTATGCCCTAAACTCTCGTAATTAATTATTTAATTTTTAATATTTTATTTACAATTTAATATTATCGATTGTATAAAATATCTAATGTTATTAGTATAATCTTGAATAGTATGTGATTCACATACATGAGTATTATGTTCAAGTAATAACCTAAATGGTGTATATGGATAAGATTTAGTGCATTATCCTAATAACACTATTGGTATGACCCACTTTATAATTGTTACAAATGGTTTGATCCAAATTGTTCAGGTGTAGAAATGTGAGTGGGATATCATATATAGTAAGTTTGTATTATGACTTCATGTATGTACAACTACAAAGAATACAGAGAAGGAAGAAAGTACATACCTGAAGTCATTAAATACATCTTATTCATAGCTGATGGTTTCTTATACATATTCGACAGCACCTTCAACAGATCTGACGTTGTCTTCCACTTGATGATGTTGAACGTCACATTTCTGGGCAGCGTTAATTGGATCAATCCTAAGGTCTGGCAATCCTTGAGCTTCCATTGCTCTGTGGTTATAGTATCCGACTTCACCCCCAACAGGGGTTTGTGAAGATCTTTCTGGTACAAATAATCTTCAATTTGCATCTTCCAAAAACCAAAATCGGATCAATAAATCAATATTAATCCTAATGAGTTATGAACTCTTGCATGTGAGGGATTGTTCTTTGATTTGCATGAGTGCGTACTATTTTTTGTAGTCGATTCAATATGTCTATCATTTTGAGGACTTTACCAAATAGAAAGTTGGAAAAATAATTTCAGAAAATGAAATTCACTCATTTCTATAAAGGGTATGTAACGACCATATACATGACATGACCTTTTTATGGGAAAACCTTCCTTTCAAATAGTTCATAAACGATGTTATGGACTTATACGTTAAAAATAAAAGCCTTAAATCAATCAAAAAAACATATAAGAAAAGAGATAAACAATATATCCAAACTAGAAAATAAGACATAAGGTGAAATGCAACTACCCTAATGTCGGTTCCATGGTCTTAACACGTCTCCTTCGTCATTCGTTTAGGGATGTCTTGCCTTTACCCGAAATTTAAGGGCAACACATGGCTTGAGTATTTTAAGAAATACTCAGCAAGTGACCTCACTATTAAAGTCGTGAAATGCAAACACATGCAACATAATGGAACCTATCATTTAAAACAACAAAGCATGACCTTGAGTCCTTTCCAGTTTCGGCAAGGTTATGGGATGTAGAGGTACATATGCCTTAGAAGAAAATGAGCTAGCACTCGTGACAATATAGGAGAACATATCGATTATGAAAATGATTGGATCATTGATTTAGGATGATCATTGATTTAGAGTGGCGCAATGGAAACAGGGTGGCCCTCAGAGAAGGAATTATTACCACACTTGGACACATCGAAGAAATTCTTCCACAAAAGACAGGTGAATAAACTATAAACATTTGGTTAAGTATTGATGTGTCTAAAGATCCAATTACACTAATGTTGATGAGTAAGGAGAGACTCAACCAAGCGAACCTAGTAAAAAAAATATGACACCTCAACAAAGTAGATGGTTAGAAAGAATCTAAACGTCTAATCCAAAATATGTCAACACATCTATTACAAAAGACGAAGTTAAAAAGCTAAAGACTTATGAAGAAGCATCACAACATACGGCTTGACAAAAGGCAATGGAGGAAGAATTGTTAGCGTCGAGCAAAATCAAACTTGGAAACTAGTATCATTACTAGAAGATGTCAAACTCATCTCTTGTAAATGGGTTTACAAAATAAAGTGTCTCTCAGATAGATCAATCGAGAGAAATAAGGCTCGGACTGTAGTCTAGTGAAACGTTTAGTCTAGTGAAAAAGAACACTATTATACAGGTTTCTCTAACACTTGCGGTAAGTAAAAATTGAAAATTATGGCAGGTGGTTATGAAAAATGCTTTCTTACCCAGAGAGTTGAAGTGGGAGTTATATGAACCAACTAAAGAAATTTGAGAATGCAGTTGGAGTCATGAGTCAATATATGCCAAGTCCGAAGAAACCTAATTTGGATGCGGCTCGACGAATCTTGAGATATATTAAAGGTACAATCGATTATAGTCTTTTATATAAAAGAAGTGAGGACTGCAATCTAGTAGGATATTACGATACTCGAAGATCAAGCACCAGATATGTGTTCAAGCTCAGTTCGAGATCAATTTCTAAGTGTAGCAAACGACAACCAACAATACCATTGTCAACTAGAGAAGCGGAGTACAGAGCAGCTCAAAAAAGTAAATGACTAGAACTCTTAACGAAGAGTTTGCACCAAAAAAAATTGACTATCAAATACCATTTCATCTCCAGCTAACGTGAAAGAAAGAGATTCGGGAGTAGAGATTCTAAATGGGATATTTTGTTTTGAGGCCATGGAAGCCATGTGAGGGGTTGTGAAAGAGATGGTTGTCGAAATTGATTTAATTATGAAGGAATATACTATAATAATGATCTGATCTGATGTTGAATAATCATATTAATGAAAGGCTGTTGATTAATCATATATTATATCCAAACATTGCCTACCTAACCTTAATAATATATAATGTTGTTATTCAGACACCAAGATTGGAACCCCATGCTGAGGCTGGTCGGTCAATTGGCCAGCATTGTAACAACAAATATTCAAAAACCATAATTTTTATAACATCAGGTGGATTTCTCTCTCACTTTCCTGGTTAGCTTTTGAGTTAATTTTACCTGATTTGATAAAGTAATCATTCGAGTTTTTATGGAGACATCCTCGTTCCCTTCGATATCTAATGTTATGTTGCCGAAAAGATATATTGTCGAAATATCCAGATTTGAAATTCTGAAATAGTTTCTTGTTTGGAGACAAATGAAAAGATGTATTTGAATTCAAAATCTAGATTTTCAATCTAGTTGTCCACACTAAGAATTAGAGTATCCTCAATGTGTTCGGTTGAATTTATAGAATCATTATCATCCTCTGATTTGTGATTCTTGTTAATGTTTGTTCTTGTACAATCTGTCTCGACCTTTTTCTCCACAATTCCAATATATTATGTTTTGTCTGTTTGGAAAAATTATTGGTTATTTGATTTTGATTGGCCTTTATTCGGAACTTTTGATTTACTTCTTCCTCTTTGGTCAACACTAAGAGTACTACCGGATGAATTCACAATTTCTCATCTATGAATACTTTCGCTAAAAACTACATCTCGGATTCCATCAAACTTCAATTTCTCAGATCCCTGGGAATTGTTGATCATAGCAACAACAGTATCCCAAGATTCGGGGTAAAGATAACATCAAAATAGAGTGATCATATTCAAAATAGAGTGATCATGAAGATATGAAATCATGGTTAAAAAAGGTTGACAAGAAATCGTGGTTAAAAAAGGTTGACAAGAAATGAGTATTACTACGTATACAAATAAAGTAACCATTTCTTTTCAATAACTCAATCATAAGAACTTCAAAATTAAGAACGTTTGGCTTGTAACCGTCCTATATTAGATGACTTTTTAGACATTTTCCTAGGAAGCATGTGAATAAGAAAAAGTATGCTAAAAGAACTCGTGTTATTTTGTGGGGATGATCATCACTCTTAAAAATAGTTTAAAATAAGTAGATAACATGGTCATGTTGCATGAGAATATCGGAGTCATCATGTATCGAATGTAGATTCCAAATTTTGGCTTGAATTTTAGGCCTGAGACGTTATAGATGGTAGTAGATGAATTTTAGGCATGAGATGATTGAATTGTAGAAAGTTATATTAGAAACATGTTTTTTTTTCTTTTTTTTTTTAATCCAATCATCGATCATTTTATAAGTAAATTTGCTAGTTCATTGTTATTAAAGCTGCATGACAAAATTAGGAAGTTCTCATGCATAATTAAACTAATTCTTTAGTTACTTGTAAATCGGAGAGGTTTATTTCATTATTGTCCTTTCTCATTATACTTAAAATGATACTCAATTTCATTATCCTTCGTGATTAGGTGACAAGACTTTATACCAATTATCATAATCCTATTACATCTAAAACAAAATTCAATCTCGTTGCCATTAATATCATATACATGTTAGACGAACACAACTCTCCACAACGATAGGATATTGTCCACTTTGAGCATAAACTCTCGTGACTTTGTTTTTGGGCTTCCCAAAAGGCCTCAGGTTTATAATTAAAGAATACTATCTCCATTGATATTAAATCTTTTGGGGAAGTCCAAAGCAAAGCCACGAGAGTTTATGCTCAAAGTAGATAATATCGTACCATTGTGGAGAGTCATGTTCAACTAACAATACATACATTTTTTTTTCTTACTTTCAACATTTTGCATTGTCTTTATTATTATTTTTCTTTCTTTTCCTTGTCCTTACGTCTTCTTTTCTTTTTGAATTTTTTTTATTGATAAAAAAAATATTAAAACTCAATTGTTTTTATAGTTTTTGTGACACTGGAATAAATGAAAGAGATGCATGAATAAATGGAAATCACATCCGAATGAAAACGATTCTAAGAATAAGATGATTAAGAAAATTTTAAAAGAAATAAAAGTTACTGCTTAAACCAACAAGGTACACATTTCTCTTCGGTGGTTCAATCATAGAAACTTCATAGATAATAGTGTTTTGCTTGAAGCAATTCTTTGCTGGGCTGGTGTTAATTTATGAAGATAATCTTCTAAGATAGTATTTTGCTTGAAGCAATTGTATGTTGAGTTTCTGTTAGTTTGTGGGGATAGTCTTCATTCTTAGAAGCGAGAAGTAAGTAACGTAAAAGCGAGAAGTAAGTAACGTAATCATGTCATAAGAGATGTAGAGGATGTCGAGACTATTAGGTGTCAAACCTTGGGCATAAATCATTACAATTTTATTAAAAATATATTATAATATTCAATCTCATATTTTGTGCAAAGAAATCACCATCTAAATCGATTAACCTATTATATGTTTTTTTAATTTGAAATATGCATTAGTTGAGTAAATTTTACGATAATTATTATTTTACTTTCCAAAATCCCACCTTTTTGTAATTCTAATTTAGGTAATAAATTTATTTTGTTTAAAGTATAAAAGTTTGTGATAAATATGGTAAGTAAACACAATTAAAGAATCTAAATCTCATGGTATCACTAAAGAAAGTAATCTAAACTAATAATTTTAAACGCCATGAATTACTCATAATATCAAAAGATTGTAGGATACAATTTGCTTACTCTCTCAGTGAGTTTGCTTCTCACATCACACCTCTTATTATGGACGGCTTTCTACTAAGGGAAGGAAAGGAAAGGAAGGAGAAGAAGGAAAGGAAAGGAAGGAGGAGAAGGAAAGAACACACATTCGACTACCGACCAGGCTCAGTAAGTATATCCCTTCACGAACATTCCCCTCTTGGCCTCGTCGCTTTCACCATCGGCAGAGTACTTCCCGAGCTGAGCAAGGGAGTTCGCCTTGGCACGCACCAGAAGTGCTTTCTGTGCAGCCTCAACGTTTTCAGGGTTTCCTTGCCATGTCTTGAGAACGGTGTTCTGCAATGCACGGGCGTAAGAGAAGGAGACGTGCCAGGGGTTGGGGCTTTGGTTCATCGCATTCAGGTTCAATGTTGCTTCCACTTCAGACTGTCCTCCAGATAAAAACTGCATACAGAACAACAAAAGATTTAATTGTACTGTATCTGCTATTTAAATGAGTTTGTTGAACAAAGGAATGTTAACGAATCCTAACCGAAGAGTCAAGAACTGTACACAAAGCCAAAGATTGACCGAGTTCATCTCCTAAAAATCATTCAGCAGATAAACTAGTTGAAAGAGGTAGTTCAATAATTCATACCATGATTCCAGGGACTGCAGGGGGGACTCTTCTACTGAGCATCTTTAGTGTGTATTTGGCAATAGTTTGAGGAGTGGCCTTGTCCTTGTGTTCGGCCCCGGGGGTTACCATGCTAGGCTTTAGAAGGATTCCTTCAAACAGAACATTGTTTTCGGCCAAATAGAAGAATACTTCAGACCAGACCTTTTCAGCCACTTCAAGTGTCCTATCAATGGAATGGTCCCCATCAAGAAGGATCTCAGGTTCTACAATAGGTACAAGGCCATTCTCCTGCAATGAAAGTGAATCATGAAATCATTATAACAACTCAAGCCCACCGCTAACAGATATTGTCCTCTTTAGGCTCTTCCCTTCCGGGTTTCATCTCAAGGTTTTAAAACACGTCCACTATGGAGAGGTTTCCACAAGGAATGTTTTGTTCCCCTCTCCAACCAATGTGGGAACTCATAATCCACACCCCTTGGGGGCCAAACGTCCTCGCTGGCACACCGCTTGGTTTGTAACAACCCAAGTCCACCGCTAGCAGATATTGTCTTCTTTGGACTTTTCCTTCTGGACTTCCCGTCAAGGTTTTAAAATGCGTCCACTAGTGAGAGGTTTCCACATCCTTATAAGGAATGCTTCATTCCCCTCTCCAACCAACGTAGGAACTCACAAGCATAGACACTATACGGATATGAGATACAAATACAACATGATACAAACATGATACAGACATAATGACACATTGAAGTTATTAAAATATACATTTTTTTAAATATATCATCTATACCATAAATAAATTCAAAGCCAATAAGTTTATGCAATTAGAGTTTAAGAATTATGACGAATATTTTACCTATATTGACTTTGTAAAAACTATTGTCGAACAGATATATCTAGTGCTAACAAACATGTTCAACAAGTAAACCAAACTAAAGTATTTCTGCTACTTGGTGATGGTAATGGTAAACAAGTTCATTGAAGAGCCATATACCTGAGAAATGGCAGCGTATCGTGCAAGGCCCCAAGCAGCTTCCTTAACAGCCAGAGCAGAAGGACCACAAGGAATGCTAACAACCGTCCGCCTACACGTTTTATATGGTTTAGATTTTGCATAATTAGACAAAAATAAATGTTAAAGAACAAAACACAAGAGAGTCAATCAAAGCAGTAAACTCCACATGTTAATTTGCGTCTCAGGTTCACCAAGAACATGCTGACTTACCACTTAGCAAAACGGGCACCTTGCTTATAGTATTCGGCAGATCTCGAAGCCAATCCATCTAGACCTTGACACCAAGATTCATTGTTGGATCCTGGCAGAGGAACCAAACCCTGAAACCCACAAAATACAAATATGAAACGAAACTCGATATTCAGAAACTTTGCATACTTGATGCTAAGCTGTTTTCTGTGTATTAAAAGGTAAGAGGACAATTTACCTTGTCAACTTTAATACCAGGCATAATTTTTGCATCCCGCAAGCAGTCGACAAATTTCTTCCCATCCGTGGTTGACTGGTAAAGTGTTTCCTCAAAGAGAATAGCACCAGATATGTAATCGCCCAAGCCAGGCGTGGTCAGAAGAAGCTGTCTGTAAGCTTGTCTGTTGGTTTCGGTATTATCCAAGCCAATGGATGCTAACCTCTTCCCACATGTTGCATTAGACTCATCAATGGCAAGAATACCACGTCCAGGAGATGCAACTGATTTCTGAAAATCAAAAAATATAAAAAATTACTGGCTTGATCCAAGGAAACCAACCTAATTAAAACAGAGTCACAACGTAACAAAATATGAAGGTTATCCTGCCATTTTGCAACGTTGAATGCAAGCTAGTATAAGTTCGGTGAGAGATGATGACTGTTTCTTCTTAAGTATTCATATTTAGTGAAATATGAAATATAGATCTAATATATTAAAATTACAAAAAGGGGAAAAAAGAGTCCATTGCTGACATGCCGAAAAGCTCTGAATCTGATCCTTTCGACAAGGATAAAAAAAGATAGGTCGTTCACCACAAAATACAACAAGAACTATAACAGCTCAAGTCCACCGTTAGTAGATATCGTCCTCTTCGGGTTTCCCCTCAAGGTTTTTAAAAGGCGTCTACTAAGGAGAGGTTTACACACCATTATAAAGAATGTTTCGTTCTCCTCCCCAACCGATGTGGGATCTCACAATCCACCCCCTTCGGGGTCCAGCGTCTTCGTTGGCACTCATTCCCTTCCTCAATCGATGTGGTACCCCCCCAATCCACCCCCTTCGGGGCCAGTGTCCTTTCTAGCACACTACCTCGGGAGAGGTTTCCACCCTTATAAAGAATGCTTCGTTCTCCTCCCCCAACCAATGTGGGATCTCACAATTCACTCCCTTCGGGGCCCAGCGTCCTCACTGGCACTCGTTCCCTTCTCCAATTGATGTGGGACCCCCCACCAATCCACCCCCTTCGGGGTCAGCGTTCTTTCTGACACACCGCCTCGTGTCCACCCCTTTGGAGCTTAGCCTCCTCACTGGCACATCGCCCAGTGTCTGGCTCTTATAACGTTGTAAGAGCCTAAGCCCACCGCGAGCAGATACTGTCCTCTTTAAACTTTCCCTTTTGGGCTTCCCCCAAAGGTTTTTAAAACTCACCTGTTAGGGAAAGGTTTCCACACCCTTAAAAAGAATGTTTCGTTCTCCTCGCTGCCCTAGGTCGGATCTCACAAGAACAGACTACTGTCACTAAGAACATCTAAACATAACGGTCAAACTTAACTCTCTAGCGAAAAAATACTAGGACATGCAAACATGAAATAAAGCGAGTAAAATCCATCTCTGAAACGGGATGAATTTACAGAGGACGGGGGAAATGCGAAACACAAGGCATAAAAAGAAGATCGCAGAAACGAGTAAACTTCCAGGAAAATTAAAAATCAACTTCTAGGTCAAGGTCTATAGCTACAACAAATTCGAGCACCGATAAAGACAGCAGAAAACACCACAATCACAAACGTTCAACAAATACATCACGATCAACTCAAAACTCCCATGCATGTAAAATGAAAGATCAGATCCAAATGCCTAACAACAACCCTCACGCCTTTCCAAATCATATCCCTAGGTCAATCACCACAAACAAACAACGATCTAAACCAAAAACTCACCGCGGTCTGAACAAGCTCATCGGAGTAAGCACCAGCACGGATCAGAAGGGAAACACGGCGGCGTGAAGACGAACCACGCTTCTGAGAGAAGGATTGTTGGGCGATCCACTGGGAAGAGGAGGCGTTCAACTTGGCGAAGCTTAGACAGGCCATGGCTTCAAGAACAGCGAGAAGAATTGATGGGGCAAAAAAAAAACACAGAATCGAATTGGGTTTGGGGCTGATTTTATTGTGGGAATCGTTAGGAAAAAACAAAAAAATTGGCTACTTGAGTTGAGGTGGGCTGGTGGATCGCCGTGGGCGCGATTGAACAAAAATGGTATTTTAAAATGTGAGGAGAAAAGTTTTTGTATTGGGAAGTCCGCCTGGGGCAAGTGTGCGGCGATGCAAGTGATGTGCTGTCAAATCGGTCTCTATCATCATTTCTACATATTACCCAATCATTGTTTTTCAACCATATAAAGCTAAAGAATTCGAGAAGAAATTGCCGTTTGTGGGGTACAAAATGTATGACGTATCTATACATGACATGACATCACATGTACAGACTCCTAGACACCTCAGGATACTCTTCCGTAGCTTCAAGATTCTCGAACGTTCTCCTACCTTGATCCGTGGCATCACTCTTCTGTAAAAGAAGAGAGAAAGAGATGAGTATAAGAATACTTGATAAGTAACTTATTCGTAGACTTTTTTCGCATCCTTATCTTAGTAGATATTTACGGCCTTGTCTCGAGGTTCTAAGAGTGCAAACTAAGCTCCAACTTTCTTTTCTATAACTGAAGTGACTTGTTCATCTTATGCAATAAATGATTAGTGTCCTAGGATGAGGTGCGACCTCAAGAGTAAAAGGGGACAGTATGGCTAGATCTAAATCGGTATCGCTCTCTGAACATCATCCGTAGAGGTTAGCTGACAACCCTTTCACGGGACCATACTACCATTAAAATCGGGGTTCAAGAAGATGAAGTGAAGTTCTAAACTGATTTCTACACAATTCAATTTAATGGACGATGTTGAAGTGTTACTTATAGATATATGTATAGGTAGATGTATAAGTATATGAATAGATACATGTACATAAAGGTTCATTAAGTTGATAACAATTTAGTACATGCATTCTTAGTTACATATATTAGGTACATAAATGAATTACGTTTAATTAGGGACATGTTTTTAGTTATATGAATGGTATTGGATAATGTCTCAAATTACCTCTGTATATACATATTTTGGCATTTGGTGGAAGACGTAGAAAAACAATTTAGCATCATTTTCTAGTAATAAAAAGTTCTCTACTCCCAAATCTTCTACCAAGTTTCAATGTTGTCACCAACAATTTTGTTACTAGTTTGGTTGGATGAATTATTTGAAGTATGAACAGATGCGTGTCCTATGACCCTTGCACGTGTCACACCTTGTAATTGTTAATGTTTGCTTATTATGTTATGATGTGTTGTCATTATATGATATGTCATGTGATGGATATCATATGTTGGCACATTATGACATTGACGACCGTGCTATGTAATGAAAGTAGGGTATATACACTAAATTATGAAATGATGTAAAATAATTATGTTGTGTATGAAATGAACGAAGATATATATTCTATCAAAGATACATGCTATGATTTTAAACTATGAAGACTTCATGTATATTCTATGTTCACATGCATCAAGGTACATTTTCATATGACTAGTACGGAGACGTACTTTATGATGTTACAATATGATATTATGTACACTATGATACTCTGCACGCTTCCTTTCCTCCATGGTATACCAGCAGTGGGAGTGTACGCTAGCTGTGGAATTTATCGATATAAACCCAAATCTAGTAGTTGGAGCTTCACCCCACCACAGATAGCCTGTGGTACAAATCAATACATCCTTCTTATAGTTCATGGGAGTAGTCCAACCATTGGTGTAGGTAATAGTTGTTGGATGTTACAAACGCACTCTTGTGGTAGCAGGATAGCAATTATAACGATTCGAGTTTCTGGAATAAAATAAAATCAAATAAAACTAAAATAAATAATTAAATGTAATCTCCCAGAAATTGAGGGATTTCCTGCCAGACTTTTATTGTGTAATAGAAACAGTCCTATTTTTCTAACTTTCCTTATCCTAAAACACTAAAATGCCTTAATGGAAATGTCTTGAGATTATGTTTATATTTCTATGTCCAACTTTTTACATCCCTTGAAAACGATTTTCTCTCCGAACTTTCTCTAGGAATGTTAGGGTTGCTATTCGGAGGAAGAATCGAGTGGAAGTAAGATATTGATGTCGGGATCATTGTGTCAAAGAAGGTTGACCGTCGGAAATCGGTATTGAGGATGTTGTGGGATCATCGGCACGTCGCCGGAATCAGGGAGGCGAAAATTAGGATTTTGTCGCTTGTCGGGTAAGGAAGGCAAGGATTTTGGAATCGAGTCGAGCCGCAGACGCACGCCCAACAGCTCCAGCAGCTTCGCACGCGTACACATTGCGGCTTGGCTCGCACGTGTATGAAATTGGCTCAGTTCTGTCAATTTCCACAGCTGGACTTGGCGGCTTAGTTAGTCGGCTCGGCAGCTAGGATTATCGACTCAATATCACTATAATATATCGATTCCAAGGTTTTCGGCCCTTCCGAAGCCGTTTTTGCCCTTAGTTTTACCATATGAGGTCAGTATGGTTTCTAACCATCAAAGACAGATTAGGTTGGGAGTTTATTTTGATAAATAGCATGAGATTTAGCTATGGTATGTTATGAAAGGTTACTAAGTTTTTATGTGGTTATTATAGGACATATTTAACCGTTGGGATTAGCTGGTTGTAAATGACTTCGGCCAAGACCATCGAGGTAAGTGACCTTACTGTTGGAGTTAGTTTATTACGTGTTGTATGATGGTGCGTGCCCTGTGGCCCCTGCATGCACCATGTTTTATTACTTAAGAGGGTGATCTACATAATCCTCATGTAGTAAACTAACTTCAACAGTAAGGTCACTTACCTCGATGGCTTTGGCCGAAGTCACTCACAACAAGCTAATCCCAACGATTAAATACGTCCTATAATAACCATATAAAAACTTACCTTTCATAACATACTCTAGTTAAATCTCATGCTATTTATCAAAATAAACTCCCAACCTAATCTGTCTTTGACGGTTAGGAACCATACTGACCTCAGATGGTAAAACTAAGGGCAGAAATGGCTTCGAAAGGGCCGAAAACTTTGGAATAGATATATTATAGTGATATTGAGCCAATAAGCCTAGCTATCGAGCCGGCCAACTAAGCCGCTAAGCCGAGCTACGGGAATTGATAGAACCGAGCCGATTTCATACACGTGCGAGCCGAGCCGCACTGTGTACATGTGCGAAACTGCTGGAGTTGTTGGGCGTGCGTCTGCAGCTCGACCCGATTCCAAAATTCTCACCTTCCTTACCCGACAAGTGATGAAACCCTAATTTCTGCCTCCCCGATTTCGGCGACACGCCAACGATCCCACAACGTCCTCAACACCGATTTCCGATGGTCAACCTTCTTTGACACAATGATCCCAATATCAATACCTAACTTCCACTCGATTCTTCCTCCGAAGAGCAACCCAACGTTCCGGAGGAAAGTTTGGAGAGAATCGTTTTCAAGGGATGTAAAAGGTTGAGCATAGAAATATAAAAATAATCCAAAGACATTTACCAACAAGGCATTCTAGGGTTTTAGGACAAGGAAACTTATGGAAATAGGAATGTTTCTATTAGGTAATAAAAGTCTAGCAGGGAATCCAGGGAGATTACATTTAATTATTTATTTTATTTTTATTTTATTCTAGAAACTCGAATTGTTACATTATCCCCTCTAAAAAGAACTTTCATCCTCGAAAGTGTCCTGTATCTAGAAACAGCTCTTGATACTTTTATCTCATCTCATTCTCTCGTTCCAAACCTCGTCCTCTTCCACTCCTTCCTCTACCCCTAAGTGGGGGTCGTCTCCTAGTGCCTCTGCCTTGAGTTCTAAGTGGCATGTTTATACCAAGCGCCTAACTACTAAGTCACATGCGTAACTATCAGGCTTCGTGAACGTTCATACGAATACATGTCTACATCCATACAATCATTGCATTAACATAACCATCAGATACATAACATATCATAAAACATGCCAATATTTACTACATGCACATCATATCCTTCATTACAAATACATATTTCCTACGGCATGCATCATTTAACTAAGAAACTTTAATTCTTAAAATGGCATACCTGTTGGTGGCGGTGTGTTTGTTGGAGGGCCATGGAAGTACGTTAGGCCTACATCGTAAGCCAGTCTATAAGATCTATAACCTAGGGCTCTGATCCCAATTGTAACGCCCCTAATTTTCTAAACCTACTTAGTGACGACACCCATGCATACATAATTCATTACGCGGAAGCTCATCATAAATAACCTTGGAAACACACCAGGTATTTCATGAAGATTCATAAATCTAAAACAAACCTATCTCCAAAAATAAAACCTTAGTAACTAACTCAAAATAAATCTAAATAAAACAATATTCAATGCTTTAACTTAAAATAGTCAAATAAACGTAAACCCCTATAAATATTCCCTCTCCAACTTCCATGGTGTCTTCAGCTCCGCGTTAACCGTACATTAGCGCCTTGTCTTTACCTGAAAAATGTAGGTAGCACGTGGCTTGAGTATTTTATGAAATACTCAGTAAGTCACCCCACTGTTGGGGTTAGAAATGCAAACACATGCAACATATGAGCGGGACCTAATTTTTCATAAACTTTACATAGCCTTGGGCGCTTTTCTATTCCGGGTAGGGTTGGGTGTGTGGTACTTCTTCACACACGGTCCATGTACGTATACATGGACCCACTAGGCGGGCTCGTATACATACCCCATGGGCCTAATTTGGTCGGGCTCAATGTGTTACACGTCGCCGGACAGCACAGAACAAAAAAGGGCCCGCATGATATCATGGCGAACATAAATATCGAAATTCATTCTTTTGTATCATAAAGGGGAAGAATCTCGATGCACGTGACATACATATATGCATGAGGTCCCTTAACATATTTAACATGGCATTACATAAGCAGGGCTAACATCGCATATACGTTTCTTAAATTACATGGTATCTCACATGACTTACATTACATGGCATATTTCATAATGAAAGTACATTCCAGTTGCATAAATATCTCATGACATGACTTGATAATACTACGTGTATCCATGGCATCGATCAACATTTTCATGGCATATATTACTACGTGTATCCATGGCATCGATCAACATTTTCATGGCATATATTACTAACATATCATTCATAACTTCACATGACATAAACAGTCAACAGTCAACATAGCACATTATGTTTCATAGCATAAACAGTCACATAATTCATACATCATATAGTCATATCACATAATAAGACATGGTGCATGCAGGGGCCACATGGCACACACTATCATATAACACGTAGTAAACTAACTCCAACAGTAAGGTCACTTACCTCGATGGCCTTGGTCGAAGTCACTCACAACAAGCTAATTCCAACGGTTAAATACGTCCTATAATAACCACATAAAAACTTAAGAACCTTTCATAACATACCCTAGCTAAATCTCATGCTATTTATCAAAATAAACTCCCCAACCTAATCTGTCTTTGACGGTTAGGAACCATACTGACCTCAGATGGTAAAATTAAGGGGAGAAACAGCTTCGGAAGGGATGAAAACCTTGGAATCGATATATTATAGTGATATCGAGCCGATAAGCCGAGCTGCCGAGCCGACCAACTAAGCCGCTAAGCCAAGCCGCAGAATTTGACTAAGCCGAGCCACGGGATTTGACGAAGCTGAGCCGAGAGCACGCGTTCGGAGCCGAGACCAAGGCTGCAGCATGCGTCCCGTGTTGGGCCGAAACGCAGAGGCTGAAACCCGACCCGACTCTGCGTCTTCTTCGCCCGAACCCTCACGAAAACCCTAATCTGATGTGCTGCCGCTGTCGACGACACAATTCCTTCCGTTTCCGACGACGGTACGTGGCGTCCAACTCCTTCGCTTCCGACGGTTTGCCTTCTTCAACGCAGTGATTCCGACGTCGACGCTAACTTCCACTTGACTCTTCCTCCAAAACAGCAACACAATCGATTTCGAGAACTCGTCGAACCAGAAAACTATTTAGCGAACCAACCCACATGTTTTCCTGGCTAACACTCTCGATTTTTCCGTACTCTCAGACACCCTCGAAAACATAAACAAGTTTGGAGAGCAAAAGTCATTTTCGAGGAAGGACAAAAGTTGAATATAGGAATATAAAAGGTTTTCATAACATTTCCGTAATAACTTCCTTGTTGAACATCACACATTTTCCGGCGAGAATAAATGCATAACATAATATCTTGTCATTTATAGAAATAAAAATAAAATCTTAACCAAATAAGGCAAAAAATGGAAAATTGGAATGGTTACAGCAATTGTGGGGCATTTGTTCTAACCTAGTGAACAAATCAGTAATGTAAGAGTCAAACTTTATGGACAATCTTGATGTATGAACGAGCCTCAAGTCATGTATGAGAGAAATGTTTCAGAAAACGTGAGCAAGGAAATAAGTTGATTTTTTTTGTTTTTTTGTTTATGTTTTTTTTTTTTTTTTTTTTTTTTTTTTTTTTTTTTTTTTTTTTTTTTTTTTTAAAGAAGTAATGTTATAAGCTAAAATGGATAAGCAACAACCACGACTTTGATAGCATACAACCAGAGCAGGAAGAATTGACGAATTGTCATATCCCCTATAATATATTTTGGAGCATTTTAGCCCTCGTGTAGACATGACTTTGATGAATGGTCATACACCCCTGTATTGTCATGACAAGAATAGTAACGATCTAGCTCCACATGAAAGCAAGTAAAAAGAGTTTCGAACATGCATCGGTCATGGACCACACGTCCTAGATAAGTATAACTAGGACATTCGACACACAACCATAGGCAACATACCTTGGACAAGCATGACCTATGAAGCTTATAAGAATCTTGGAATACATCTCCATTTATATGAAGCTTTTTGGGGAAGCCTAAATTATTATCAATTATTTTTAAATTTTAATGATTATCAATTTTTTTAAAAAAATCTAAGTATACATATATAAAGTAGTGGGACAATTGTAAGGATAACAAGTTTAGACGTCCACGCAATCGATTGGGTCCCACATGTACACGTCACGTCCAGAACTAACGAAACAGAGCCCTAAACCTAACCTGCAACTTTCACCATCTTCGTCTTCTTCCTTTTCATAACCCTAATTTCAATCCACATCTCACACTCTCACCCGCAATAACATGCTTCTGTAATTCTTACGTCACACGCATTTGACCTCCGCAGATGCGAAGCTATGTCTCTGGAAGCTTCGCTTGAACGACGAAAGCAGTCCCAAGCTCCTGTGACTGGCAATGGAAATGGCGTCGTCTCGTCCAGCGCACCTTCCTTTTCAACTCACAGGCTTCGTCTCCAGCCAAAGGAAGATCACAGGTCGGAGAGCTACGAGGACCTGCAATTGGAATTTAGCCCCCTCCTCTTTAGTATGCTGGAAAGGCACTTGCCTCCGAGCATGCTCAATGTGGCACGCGACCTTAAGCTTCAGTACATGAGGGACATTCTACTCCGATATGCTCCAGAGGGTGAACGCAACCGAGTAAGCATTTTCAATTGATTATCTCTATATCTGTGATAAATTTCAATACTTGTTTGCTTGGTTGGCTGGTAAATAGAGGAGGAGGAGGAGGAGGAATAGTGATAGACTTTATTCTACACTTTTTTATAGGTTGAAATCCAATGATTAGGCAATGCCGCGTGATCTTATCAGTTGTTAGTTGGAAGTCGTTTGTAGGATAAGCATTAAGATTTTTGTTTTTCTTGCTATGCGATGGTGGATCCGAAGGCGGGAGCATGGTTAGTTGAATATGCAGGTTTTTCATTCGTCTGATGGAAGCTAAAACCGCATGTTGGTAAAATTTACGATTAGAACTGCGAATTAGACATTTATGTTAAGATGTCAAGTAAGAAATGAGGATTGAATTTGCCAATTTGCTAATTTTCCTTTGATGGTAATGAGTCAACGATCTTGATGTTTGAAGCAAATTTGATGAAAGCAAGGAGATATCCATGTTTATACCTTATTACTCGTTGGGAATGCGTTCTGTTGGTCTTGAGGAGCTATAATGGATTTCAGCTTATGAATTTTGGAGGATTTGCATTCAAGTTGCAGTCTGGGAAGTCAAGGTCTATTATTGTATCTTGTTTCTAGATGTGATTGCTTCCATGTTTCTCGGAAGTATTTCCAGAAAAGTGGATTCAGTTTTATTTAGACAAAAACGGACAGAGTATGTAAAGTATGAAGAAAGATAAATATTCCTTCCAAGAATCGAAAACCTCAATTGAGCTTCCAAAGAGGACTCTATGAATAGTAGCAGGAGAATCATTGCTAAAAGTTAAAAAGTGAACTTCAAATGGATGCTACAAAGCAGATCCAATCCTAAAACTCATCCAATGATCTAATGTCCTATGTTCTAACCACAGGGAACATTTGAACTTGGACTCCGGCAATCTCCCCATGTTCTAACCAACTATTCTGTCTTAGCTTCGTATGCTATTTTATTTGGGTGCTCTGTTTTTTGGACATTTTGATGTGTTACATGCTGGCAAGCCGAGTTCACTTATGCACTTGCCTCACATGAACCACAATTTTAAAAACAATTTTTTTGGGTGAACCCTCTAATGTCTTTGTTCTTTTTCTTTTACTATTATAGAATTTTCTTAGTTTTTTTTAGCTTATTTGGTCAATCAGAAAGGTGATTTGAACTACATGTTCTTGGGGGTTAGCCAGGGAAATGACCTTTGAATAGTTATTGAAAGAGGAGTCAATCTATTACTTATTTGTTGCATTCCAATCACTTTTTTGTCACATTCTTGATGCATTTTGTGCGTAAGAAAAGAAAACTCCAGCGTTTTTCTTCAGTGCATTTTAGTGAAATATTCTTTTCTCATTCATTATATCCTGAAAATAACGAAGAGTATCGAGTTAACTTTCTAATTAAATGCATCTCTGTGCCTAATAATGTATAGTTTATTGATTTGATTTAAAAATCACTGTTTTGAAAGCTGCGTTGTTATAGAAAAAGAATACAAATGCCGTATTATGACTTAACTACCATGGATTAGTGATTAAAATGGCAAGCTAAAAATTTTGATGTCCTTATGGTGATGAACACAAACTGTTGTAGTTATGCACCTTGGATATAAATATCCTTAAGTTTTCTCTTTCCTAAGACTAATATTGTAAGGTCAAGTTATAATATACGATTATCAAGGTGTGTAAATTGGTCTAAACACTTTTGAATTATGGCCCCAATTTTAAAATCACATTGTGTTGTAAATGTAATTTACCTTGCATTTACAAAAATGATCGTATATGACTTTTGTACTTAATGCATCTCTCATTTTCATCCAAGCAAGAAGTTAGTTTTCTTAAATTATGTTTGAGCCTTGAAAACATGGCCTGCTTATGCATGACAAATTTAATGGTTCATCGTACTCGTAGGCTTAAAATAGTTTTCTTTTTTATGTATATAATCTGAAATTATTTTAATATATTGGCATTCCTCATTCATATCAGCTCCTAGTTTTGAGGCTTAGGAGCTTTTCTACCTTGGTTTGCATTGTGCATATAAAAATATTGGCATTGAAAAAAGCTGAATGATAGAGCATCCTTTCAGTTGCTCTGCCAACCAGATGGTTTGTCATTCTTTACATTGTTATATCCAGTTTC
This sequence comes from Cucurbita argyrosperma subsp. sororia, assembly GCA_018691285.1. Classification (NCBI taxonomy): domain Eukaryota; kingdom Viridiplantae; phylum Streptophyta; class Magnoliopsida; order Cucurbitales; family Cucurbitaceae; genus Cucurbita; species Cucurbita argyrosperma. Next base: position 15,536,107 of record CM031884.1, on the reverse strand, counting down.
AGCAGATTTCTTGAAGCCGATGGGTGTGTAAGAGTACATCAAAGAAGTTCTATGTATAATTTAACCATTTTTCAATAATGACTTATCTACTTTATGTCTTTCCACTGATTACATGTGGTTACCCGTATGATCCATTTAACTTTTTGGCATTATCTTGTAGCTAAAAGCAGGAACACCTTAGTTTGGATAGTGAGTCCGTATCTGACACTTGGATGTTTCGACACTTGTTGGGCACACATTGGATACTTATTAGCACAATAGTTGTGTTAGACACTAGTTGTACAAAGTCAATATAGGTCAAACATTTGTTAGACAAGTATGAACACTTGTTAAGTATATATTAAATAGACATTCGATAATAAATTTTGAGAGCGAAATACATAAAACTCATATTTTTAATCATATAAATGCATAAACTTGTGGATTTTGAATTTTCTTCTTGTATCGAAAGGACGTGTTACGGTGCCTGTGTCAGGTCATATCTATGTTTTGTGTCAGCATCCATGCTTCATAGGCTTCTAGGAAGATACATTTTTCATGCTGGTGCAAAGACATAAATGCTAGCTTATTTGTTTTCCTGTACTTTTATGGACATATATGCCTTCTGTGATATATATCTTGATGGGCTATAAAGATTGCTACTTCAAATTGTTGCTAATTTTGAACTCCACACACTCAAAAAAAAAAAAAAAAAAAAAAAAAAAAAAAAGAAAAAAAAAGAAAAAGAAAAAGAAAAAGAAAAAGAAAAAAAGAATGTCGTAGCCAATTTTAATGTGTAACTGTTGGGTGATTTGAAGGTTGATTAATTTTTTTCTTGTTCCCTTCTGGATCCTACTGCGTGTAGTGTGGACTTATGTTATTGGAATTGGTGAAACATGAAAAGCAAAATATTTTATGTTAAGGTTAATTTAATTATATCATCAGCCAATGGAAGTTGTGATATTTCTACATATTTTTATTGTTGTAATGCAAAAAATGCTACTTTTCTCATCTGAAATGTTCTCTTATGTAAACTTTTATGTATTTGAACTATCAGGTTCAGAGGCATAGAGAATACCGACAAAAGATTATATCAAATTATCAGGTAAATGCAAGTCTAGCCAAGTATGTATTCGAGTTAGACACGCTTAGATTGGTGTGAGAATTTATGGAATAGTTTTTCTATGCTTCAAAATTGTTTAAATTAAGGTTTACAGTCAATTAGTTATTATGTCCATTTCTTTGGGTAAATCTAATGGCATAAAGTTTACTCGATAAATTGGAATGTATGACTGAGTATTTGCAAGGACCACTTTCCAGGGTTTGTCCTAAATTCCTATGTCACTGGGTTTTGTTTGAAAATTGCAAGAAAAATCAAAAGTCCTTCGAGGTTATGTTGTTATAAGTAAAAAAAGAAAAAAAGAAAAAAAAAAAGAAAAAAAAGAAAAAAAGAAAAGTAATATGGTTTTTTTTTTTTAACATTTATCTTCAGTAATAAAATTCATAGAAATTTGATGAGATCTTGTGTTATGATCCTCAGCTTTCATTTATATGATTCCATGAATAGTTACTTCCGGTACTTCCGTATTATATTCCCAGGTTAAGTTGTTATCCTACTATTTGCAGCCATTACACAGGGAGCTTTACAGCATGCATGCTGCAAACTTCTTTGTCCCTTCTTTTCTCAAAGCTATCAATGAGAATTCAGAGGAGAGCTTTAGACGCATCATGTCTGAACCCTCTCCAGGAATATATAAATTTGAAATGCTTCAGCCACAATTTTGCGAGAAGCTATTATCTGAGGTACCATAGTTTAAATTTATTGGCATTTTTTTTACTTTCGTGAGATTTGGTTTCTGTGTAATACTATTCTCTTAATTTTCAGGTGGAAAGTTTTGAAAGATGGGTTCACGAGACAAAATTCAGAATCATGCGACCAAACACAATGAACAAATATGGTGCTGTTCTTGATGATTTTGGTTTGGAGACCATGCTTGATAAGTTGATGGATGATTTTATCCGTCCTATATCCAGAGGTAATACATTAAATTGCTCCTTGCAAGTTATTTTCGTGTAAAATGCGAGAGACATTTTTCCACTCATGTTCTTGTTTGGTATTATGTAGTTTTCTTTTCAGAAGTTGGAGGAGGCACATTGGACTCTCATCACGGCTTTGTTGTAGAATATGGAATTGATAGAGACGTCGAACTTGGTAGGTTTTAATAGTAACTACTTTATTTTCTTGCGTTCCATTCCTATCAATCCTATTTTTACTAGTTCTTTTGTTTAATACGAAATTGATGAAGATATGGAGCATGGTAGTACTTTCAGTAGCTTTTTCTACGGTCACCGATCTTATTTTTTGTTTAAAGAAACCGAACTTTCATTGAACAAGTGAATGGATACAAGATATTATAAACAAACAAGCAGGAAAGAAAAGGGAGCACAAACACTAACTACAAAACAGAGCTCCATTCTAAAAGACCAAGACGAAGACCCTAATCACAAAAAGGTCACGTGATCGATGCCCACCAGGAAGCATTATTCAAGAGCACTTCCTCCAAGAAAGACCATCCATTTCTATGTGCACTCCTGAAACACCAAACGAACACCTCCAACAACCCTATTGGTAGTTAGCAAATTGGCACTCCAATAGTTAATAAGTCAGATCCTCCTCCTGCCTCCCAGATCCTCCTCCTGCCTCCCAGATCCTCCTCCTGCCTCCAATGCACTATTGCGGAAACAAAACTAGATAAGAGTGTTTTGGAATGCGATCCAAAGTTGCCTTCCAAGTTAAACTTTCTACGATAAAGATTTCTCTTGCTTAGGAATATTAACCTTCCAGAGAGAGGCAAAAAATAGAAGCCTCAGGAGCTAACAAGGCAAAAGAGAGAGACAAAGAATGAAAGTAAAATTGTCAGGAAAAACTCCTTGAAGAATCAGGGGTCCAAACCCTAACACCTCTCCTCTCGAGCGTAATAAATTGATCTCGAGGGATAAATAGAAAACTCGCCACATCAAAGAAAGATCAGAGGAAGACAACGTGAGATCATCAAATGCTACCTCTTTCCTGAGAGGAAGTACAGATGGGACATGCACAAAGGTTTATCACTTACCGAAAGGTCCTCCATAAGTAGACCTTTGAGCCTTCCCCCACGGTGCCCCTAATAAACTAAGAAAACAAAAGAAAACAAGAAGTGATAACTTTCCAAAGGTTTTTACTAAGGCTTCTCAATTCCCCACTCGAACTCCACTCAAAAGGGTGAGAGGCATATCTACTCACAATCACTTTATGCTACAGAGTGTCAAATTTCGTTAAGAAACGTCATAACCACTTAGTAAAAAAAAAAAAAAAAAGAAAAGCCTCGTTCAATCTCAAGCTCCCGGTGCACAAACCTCCGAGTTCAATTGGCTTCAGCAACAAATCCTACTTAACCAAATGGGATCCTCCCCCTTCATGAACCCCTCTACGCTAGGTTCCTCATCAATCTTTCAAGCATCTTGCTCACAATGACTGGGTTCCTAAACAAGTATAATAAGCTAGGTGTCCCATTTAAGACAGCCTGGATTAGAGTAAGTCTCCCGTCTTTGGAGAAAAAAGCCTTTTCTAACTAGATAACTATTTCTAAATTTTTTCTAGAATGGGATTCGAGAACACTTGGCTTTTAGAATTACCTCCCAATGGGAGCTCTAAATAAGTAGAAGGGAATTGGCTAACCTCACACCCCACTGCTACCACCCACTACGCTATCCCAAAAATGGTACTCTTCCCCCGTTAATCTTAAGACCAGAAATGGCTTCAAAGAATGATACAAATCTGTTAAGATTAACAAAAGAGCTCTCCAATAATACCCCTTTCATAAAACTTAGAGAAAACCTTCCACAAGTCCTCTTTAATGTTACTCAAACAATCCTGAAAGAAGGCCATGGGGAATCCGTCAGGACTAGGAGACTTTGGCCTATAATAGTGAAACAACTTTAGTTTAAGTTTTATATAATTTTATTTTATCAAGGATGCATACATGGCCATAAACCCATGATTTTTCTTTTATACTTGCACATATCATTTATGTATTTTTAAGTACACTACAATGTATAAGCATCAATTTTTAGTCCATGATGGATAAATCTCCATCTCCTCTAAGAAAGCCTTCATGTAAAATTCTAGCTAAACTCCTAGCCAATTGCTTGAAAAAGGTTTGAGTTGCAAGTGGCTTTTGTAGCAGGGAGACAGATTCTTGATTCGGCCCTATATAGCCAATGGAGCTATTAAGGATTAGAGAAGCAAAAAGAAATGAGTGATTTTGAAAAAGTCTACAATCATGTGGACTGGACGTTCTTGGATTAGGTTTTGGAAAAGAAGGGGCTTGGGTACAAATGAAGGATGTAGATGTGGAGTTATGTGAGAAAGGTGAGTTATTATTTTCTCATTAACAGTAGCCCAAAGGGTAACTTTTGGCCTCAAGAGGTCGTAGACGAAGAGATCCTTTATTTTTTTTGTTTGTTGAATGTGCTAAGCAGGCTTGTTGTTAAAAGTGTTTTTCCAAAAATCATTGAGCTCGTGAGGTTGTCAAGGAGAACGTTTCTCTTTCCCACCTTCTATTGTCGATTATACTATTTTCTTTTGCCATGTAAATAAGGTTGTCAAGGAGAAAGTTGGAGTGATATCCCTATTTATTATTGCTTCATTTTTAGAGCTTTGTACACGGTTTGTCAGAATATTGAGAAACTTTTGCACAATTTTTTTGGAAAAGGGTGGAAGAAGGAAAAAGGTCGCACTTAGTTAGGTGGGAGGTCATTGAGAGGCTGGCGTATTTGAGGTGGAGGGATTAAAAATTGAAAATTTAAGAACTTGTAACAAGCTTTGTTGGCGAAATGGCTTTGGCATTTTACCCTTTAACCCAACTCTCTCTTGCATGGAACTATTGCTAGCAAGTTTGGTCCTCATTTATTTAAGTGGCATGTGGCTGTCAGGTGTGGTTAAAGACACTTAACGAGAATTTATGAAAGGGTCTCTTTTGGGCTCTCATCTTTCTCTCACTTGTTCCATTGTCGGGTGGGAGAGGGGAAGAAAATATATTTTTAGGAAGAATAATGGGTGGAGGATAGACTCCTTTCGTAACAACCCAAGTCCACCATTAGCAGATATTGTCCTCTTTGGACTTTACCTTTCAGGCTTCCCCTCAAGGGTTTTAAAATACATCTGTTAGGGAGAGGTTTTCGCACCCTTATAAAGAATGCTTCGTTCTTCTCCCCAATCGATGTGGGATCTTACAATCCACCCACCCCCCTTTTAGGCCCAGCATCCTCATTGGCACTCGTTCCCTTTCGATGTGGGATCCCCCAATCCTCCCCCCTTCGAGGACCAACGTTCTTGTTGACACACTGCCTCGTGTCCACCCCCATTTAGGGTTCAGCCTCCTCGCTAGCACATCGCTCGGTGTCTGGCTTGATGCCATTTGTAATAGCCAAAGCCCACCACTAGCAGATATTGTCCTCTTTGGGCTTTCCCTTTCGGGCTTCCCCTCAAGATTTTTAAAATGCGTCTATTATGGAGAGGTCTCCATACTCTTATAAAGAATGTTCCGTTCTCCTCCCCAACCGATGTGGGATATCACACCTTTTCTTCATTTCTCTTGTCTCTATAAGTTTTCTTTTCAAAATTGTGTGATATCTAATTGTTTGGTCTGGTCGGGGAGCTCGGTTTCCTTTTTTGTTTGGGTTTCATCTCTCTTTGATAGATAGGGAAGCGATAGATGTCTCTTTCTTTGCCTTGCTTGGATAGGTCATTTTTAGGCTTGGGAGAAGAGATGTTCAAGTGTGGAGTCTCCACTCTTCTAAAGGTTTTTCTTGCTGATCTTTTTTTCTGTAGTTTGTTGAACCATTCTCACTTACACGAGTCGGTTTATTCTACTCTATGAAGGATTAAAATTTTAAGGAAGGTGAAGTTCTTTACATGACAAGTTGTACACGACCGAGTTGATCCTAAAGATTGGGTTGCAAACAAAAAAAAAAAAAAAACCCTATTAGTTGGCTCATTTATTTTTTTTCTTTCTTTGTCATAAGGCTGAGGATTATGTGGATCACATTTTTCGAAGTTCTTTTCTTCCAGGCATTTGGCTTTAAACTAGCTCGACATAGGAACACTAGGGATATGACGAGGGAGTTCCTCTATCTGCCTTTTCATGAAAAGAGCTTGTTTTTATGACTTGTTGGGGTGTGTACTATTTTGTGCAATCTTTGGGGTGAGTGGGATAACAGAGTATTTAGAGGGTTGGAGAGGTATCCTAGTCATGTAGGGTCCCTCGTTAGACTTCATGTTCGTTTTTGGACTTCAATTTCAATTTTTTTAGTAATTATTCTTTTAAGCGTTGTTGTATAGCTGGAGGCCTTTTCTTTAATGTGCTTCCTTTTTGTGTGCTTAGTTTTTTTGCGTGCCCTTCTCTTTCATTTTTTTTTCCTCTATGAAAATTGTTATCATTTGAAAATTTTAATTTCATCACTCTAATTAGGTTATCCCAAAAGTTATTATTGTTAACTACTGGGTGACAAACATAATGGAAAGTTAATGAAGCATTAATATAGTGCTATGTGGAGTTACTTGACAACACTATACTTACGTGACAAAGAGGTGATCAACTCTGTTTTCAATGATAAATAACAAAAAAATGCCAATGGAGCTAAGTAACTATAGAGAAGACATTAAAACTTCTAGAAAGTATGAGGAAAAAATTGATACACGTGAAACTATAGGAACAAAAGTGTGATAAGTTAACCTTACTTTTATATTTACTTAATTTTATTTTGCTCACTGCAATTTTCTTTATAGACATATTTTAGCTATTCAAAATGGAGATCCAGTAAATGAATAGGCTTGACATTAAACTTTAAAAGATCAACTATAGTTTGTTCTTTCTCTTTGCTTACTGCTTAGGACTTTTTTTTTGGCTGAAATTTCATTTTTGGTCCTTTTGGTATATTCCCTATTTCTATCTTTAGTTACTGTAAACTGAAAATTTATGACATCTGTTCTCTTGTTTTGTTGCTTGTTTTTCTTCCTTTCCAGAGGGTTTTATATTCATCTGTTAGAATCGAGCTATTAATGAATTTTCCTTAAAAATGATTTTTACTGTAGGTTTTCATGTGGATGACTCGGAAGTCACGTTGAATGTTTGCTTGGGTAAACAATTTTCTGGTGGTGAACTATTCTTTCGTGGCATCCGATGTGACAAACACGTTAATACGGAGACTCAATCAGAGGTATGTTAATCTTAAAGAAAAATCCTTCTTACACCTTTATTTTTGTATTTCTGTTCGTTCCTTTGTGGTTGGCTCATACACTTCAAGCTTCTCATTCAGATCTGACAGTTCTTTGATTGTGAATCATTAAATTTTCTTGTGGACTCTACAACCATTAGTTCCTTTCGAATCTGCAATGGAATAGATAGAAGCTTATTTAACAATTAATACAATTGAAGAGCTTTGGGGTAATTAATACGTTCTTAAATTTAAGTAATTAGAATATTATTATTGAAAAGTTGGACATTTACGCGTACGGGTACACGAAAGCAAGATTACTTTCAATTTTCTTTTTCCATGATGATGCAAGTGTGTAAATATACATTACAAGATTATTAATTAGTAGTCAGATTGTTGGCCCTTCTGTTAAGTAGTGTTCCGTAGGGGTGCAATTTACCAAAATGGTCTCTTTATTAGGAAATCTTTGACTATTTCCACGTTCCTGGGCATGCGGTTCTTCATCGTGGTCGTCATCGGCATGGTGCCAGAGCCACAACATCTGGGCGTCGGGTCAACTTACTTTTGTGGTGCAGAAGGTAATTTCTTACAAGGTCCTTGACCTTTTGATCATCGCTTTAATTATCCTAGTAAAAGAAAAAGGATGTGATATTTAAGGTGTGTTTGGGAGTATTTATAAAACAAGTGCTTCTAGTAAAAGTATTTTTAGTAAAAACATTTTAATTAGAACTAATTTACTCAAAAGTGATTAATAACTGATCTTGTTAATGTTTGGTTTTATATTCATAAAATTGTTTTTGATTTCTTTGTAGTCAAGTCTTAGCACACTTTACAAGTGCAACACTTTAAAGTGACCCAAATCATTTTTTTCACGTCTTTTTAGTTACTTTGATATGACAAAAGTGATTTTGGCTATTCTAAAAGCACTCCCAAATATGTGGGTTTTTTGACTTTTGTCTAAAAGGCATCTTTATTTACTTTGAAACGGGGCGTGTTTGAGTGGGAAATGTAGCCGTATTATGTACAATTATAGATAATATATTGTGCTTACTTGTTTTCTTCTTTTACTTACCTTTTTCCCCACCTAAATCTTGCTTGTTACAGTTCTGTATTCAGAGAGTTGAAAAAATACCAGAAAGATTTCTCCAGCTGGTGTGGAGAGTGCCAACGTGAGAAGAGAGAAAGGCAGCTCATTTCAATTGATGCAACAAAGCAGGTAGGTATCATTCTGTCCAAGAGAGTTGCGTTCTACTTGTTTTTACCTTAATTCAATCTGGCCTATCTCACATCTCCAGGAGTTACTTAAAAGGGAAGTAAAATCTCCTCCTTGAGCCTGCAATGTTGAAAACTATGGTCGAGGAAGAGCTGTAAATTTTAACCAAATACGAAGGATGTTCATCAAATGAAGTCTCTCTGCTGTATTAATGCTTTCGCCATGTGCACAGGTAATGGATGTCCTGTATTATTTATTGTGCTGCATTACATTTTGCAGTTGTAGCTGTACATTTGAAATGTTGTTGATAGGTGGAATTAATTTAACCAATTAGAAATTCGTTTGTGCCGAATTGGAGTGAATTAACTTGTATCTTTAGCCCCTACTTTCTATATATAGAATTGAATATTCTGTTCATAGTGCAGCAATTTTATTACACTGCTCATCAAGTGGGGGACGGCAATGGGATTGGATTAATGTGGTGAAACGAATTATGGTATTTTCTTTCATATTTGGTATGGCATACAAGTATATGTGTTGACAACTTTTTGAACTTTTGATATCATATATGGTTTAATTGACATAGCTCCCGATTGATTGACTTCGTGGCCTATTGATTTCTTGGATAGTTGGTGGTCGTCCTCTCTTTCCTTTTATCTCAATTGCACTGTTACTATTCTCCCAATCTTACATTAACGATGAGAAAGCCTCTGAAATCATATCAATATTGCGTTGTTACGGTAGAGTCTTAATAGAGATGGGAAATTAAAGATCTTCGTTAATTATTGAAACTATGACCAAGTTTATTTTCACGACTGTTATCCCCTTTTGTTTTTTAAATTCGTTTTAAAAAGTTCAGTATTTACGTATCATGCATGCTACAACTGTTATCTACAAATTTATGATCTTATGAGCAAGAATGCTCATAAACAATTATATTCAAGTTAAGAGCACTATTGAGATTTGTATCGTTTCTTGTAGATTGAGGCAATAAAACTACTCTCCCACAACCCCTAGAGCTTTCATTGAAGTTTTGTGAACCTCGTACAGGGTAACCTAGTATTTCAGTTCATAATCGATTTGGAAGATTTAATTCTTTTCTTTTTAATTTAAAGGGAAGTGAACAGCCCAAACCAAACACCATAGTGCCTCTCACACGGTTCGAACTTTGTTTCCCTCTCTTATTCAAATTGTTCGAATCTTCCAGCCTTGAGGCTATATAACTCCCACAAATTTGAGGTAAATCGTAATGGGTTTCTTTCAGCATGTTAGGGTATGAGGAATGAGTGGGTTTCGTGTTCAAAATTTTCAATTCAAGGTGTGTTATGGTAGTATTTCAGGCTTTAGGGGCTTCACAGTATTGGATGTGTGTTCTATATGTTATCTTCTCTTAATTTTCTTTTTCTTGTTCGTAATCGAACGAATGTCGATCGGGATTTATGCCAGGGTGCACCGGGGGTGGACGATGAACGAAGGTCTGGTTGAGTGGGGACTCTGTTTTGTCTTGAGGAAGACCCTATTTCCTCGATGGAATATCACCTTGGCCCTATGGTACTGAAATGGGAAGTTAATTTTTTTTTTTTTTTTTTTTTCTTTCAGTCTCGTATAGTCAAAATCGAGATCGAGAAAACTCAGTCCATTAGCCTTGGTGGAATTTCACCTAAAATATGACTGGGTCAACGAGTCTTCTACGCTGGAAATGTTTTTGTTAGTATTGATTTTATTTATTATATGAAGGTGACATGACCATGGTAGGATAAATAGACTCCAATCTAAGCATCTTTTTGACCATTTTCTAGATACATCCTTGATTTTTAATTTAATTGTCAACTCAATTGCATTCTTGGGGAGAAAATGGGAGAAGGCCTTATGTCATGAATTTTGACCTTTTGGGATTATTGGAAAGAGAGAGTTTGATCTCATAACTAGAATTAGACATAAAACAAGACATGTGAGGAGCAATGTCTGCAACACAGCTAGACTTAGTGCGATCATTGGACGAGAGAGGAAACAATAGATGGATTTGAGCTTGAATGGTTGAGAGGATTCACAATAAGCAAGAAACATAGAGATAGTTAAACTCAATGTTCATACAATTTCTAAAAAAATTTATCGTTACTTAATGCAAGTATGAGCATATGAGACTATTTCATAATTTATTGGATGTGTTACAAATTGATAATGTCATCCAAGGTATTCTTTCATACGAAGTGCTATCTAGTGAGATTTTCACATCGTCCGGGAATGGGGTTGATGAGATTATGGTTGAAAGGCTTGTTCAAGATCATGTTAATGAGATAAATTTCCCCAGGTACTTTAAACAAAGACAAAGACGTGACAAGGAATTGGTAAGACTTATAAAAGATGGTTCAAAATGCAACTGCCAACTGCAAAGAGTTCTAACATATTGATAGTTGTATGGAGGGCATTTGAAAGGCATCACAAGCAACATGGTATACTTGCTTAGTTGCATCAATACAAGTAACAACTTGAAGCATGCCTTTGTATTTACCCTTTCATGTGGGTTGCATCCATTACGATCACTGGCTGGATTTAGTTCCTGTATCCCATAATGGAAGCACCTAGTGTCGATGCTCTTCATGTTCTATGTAACATGGGTACTTGAATTAACAATCTTCAGGCTTTAACCAAACCTTGTTAGCAAATGAGGATTACAAGCTTCAGTAGTTGTTAGTTGTGGCAACGGGTCCTAATCTACTTAAGATTGTTACATTTTCTTTCACTTAAACTAGTCATCGTTCTCAATAACTTACTTGGGACACAATCACTCTTTGGACTGTGACACCTTACTCTTATTGTCATGTATCACAATCATACACTTTTTATCGTGCAGTGTCATGAATTCAACACGCTCACGGCCAACTTTGAGTGAAACCCAAGCCCCATATTCAATAACTAAACTGTCATAAAATTTAAGTATCAAACATTTATAAGTCATAACATATCACTAACATCTGTTATAGAGTTAAATATTCATAATCTAATTAAAAGTAGGGTTGAGTTATAATTCTATTTTCGGATTAGTCGGGTTAACCCAACTAAAAAACGTCAACCCACAAACTAAACCAACATTTCGATTTTCAAAAAAATAAACCCAACTCAAACCAAAACAAAAATATAACCCAACTCAACTTTCATGGTTTATGTTGAGTAGTCCGAGTTCGTTGGATTATCGAGTTATATGAACACTCTTCATTCCGAGCAATTACCCACCAAATTAGAAAATTGATTTTGACTAATAAAAAATAATTATAAATTTTTAATGATAAAAAGTAAGAAAATTCTAAAAATGGATAAAGAAAATCTTAAAAGTAGTTTAAAACCAAATATTTGATTAGCTTTGTTGTGAAAGTATGGATAAATATTTCTAAAAACTTCACCAAATCCAATGTGGGAATGGGAACATGGTGTCAACCTGATTTTAAAAAACAAACACAAAGTCAATTATTTTGTAAGCATGTTTGGTTCAACTCCTAAACACAACATTTGTGTTATTGACCACCTTCATTGGATCCAACTTTATTAACTACAAAATCATTAACAAATTTGCTTTCCAAACCAACTTATAAAGATGTGTATGCCAAGATTTTTATCAATCTTTCTAAGATTTTTTTGTCCCCTCCTTATAATAATATGATATCCTTTTGCTGATAACAATATCCATGTTCATGTCAATATTGTAGTTTTCATCCTCCCATTTGGACCATGTTTATGTGAGTTAGGTTGCATTTGGACCGTTCCGACTTTTAAATTCAACAATTTTATTCTTCAGCTTTATATCATTAATTACTAACGAAAAGTAAGATTGTACACGGATTGGGTTGGACAAATCTTTTGGACTAATTGTAAATTTTGGTTGGTTGAGTTGGTGACCTGGACAACCCAAATGAAGTTCACAACCCAGCACAGCTCAATCTTTTATTTTCTAGTTGGGTTGGATTGTCCAATTCTTTTCTTCTAATTATTTATCCACAATACATATTATATTAATAACTAAAATCTCGTAATATCAAAGATTTACAAGTCACAGTGCATCATTAAAAATCGGTTAGAAACGTTAAATATTTTTAATCTTTTTTAAAAAATAGGGTAGGGGTGGGTTGGGTTGAGTTGGGACATAACCTTGCTTTTGAGTCGGTCAGATTAACCTGGCCAAAAAATGTCAACTTGCAAACTAAACTGAATCTTCAGTCTTTCGAACCTTTAAAAAAAAAAAAAAAAGGGGGATAATTAGAATTGATAAAGTTATCAAGTCATGGGAAGGCCTTCAACTAAAAACTAACGGAGTACCTAATTTTTATCAAATTTGGGAATGGGTGGAAATGGTTGAGGGGTGCTTTAGACTATTGTATCTAGATTCTCGTTGTATCTAGACGCTCCGACATTCTTACAAGTAGAGGAGAAATAGAGTACTAGACCCAATATTTTTGAAACCCGTTAAATTGAACAACATGGATATGCATGAACAAGACCTATTTTTTCTGTTACTCTCAATTTATCCATTTTTTTTTTTTAAATGGAGTCTAATGTTGCTTACCTTTCGTGCATGTATCATAGTAGTGCTTGGAGCTATAATTTGCGACCGATCTTTCACAATGTTTCTGTGTGTCAAGGTGCATAAGCCTTTAATGCAGAGATGATCATAACTATAATGCCAACTTGTTGACTGATCTATTTTTGGAACTTGGAAGCATATTGTTTGATTTGTTATTGCAAATGGTTCAATTAGCAAAATGAAAATCCAAATGAAAATCCTAGTTGCAGTCATAATTGATTTTGTCATTTTTCGGATGATAAATGCTACACCATCTTTAAACAACGCTACTATTCTTTTTCTTGTAGTTGTTTGATGCACGAGAGATTATTTTTTTAGTTCAGGTGTCCAATATACATTACTAATAATGTAAAAAACCTAATGCAAAGTTAATTTTTGTACACCAGTTTGGTTCATGTATTTGCACACAACTAGTAAAAAACCTCATCACAGTGCACCACTAATTAAAAAACCTTCATTTGCACACAGTTTGAGTAACCAAAATTTAAGAACCAAACATCACTTTTTTTTGGTTCATGTATTTCCACCATTAGCAACATTTCATCTTCTTCTTCCAGCTTGCATAATTCACTTCCTTAATCACGTTTGGATATTCGTATTGAAAATGACCTTTAAGTCATGACATCTATAACATTCAATTATTCCTTTATAGAAAATTGATCTTCCTTTTTTGCATCTTCTGCCCTGAAAGTTCCTCTTCCCCTATTACTTATTTTTGTTCGACCTTCGACTTTCAAAACTTGATCCTCTCCATCAATCTTAGATCTTCAAAATTTTTGTTCATGCACCACTAATTAACTTTGTAATTCATCGATAAACATGTTATCAATATCTTTTGATTCCTCAATGGATGCTAATGTAAATTTTTCAGTCATGATACGCAGAATTGTTTCTACAATTTTCTTATCTGGCATATTTTCTTCATTGCTTCTCCGTCTTGTTGGAGGTCATCATCATCATTCTTGCAAAATAATTAGTGATACTTTCATCCATTTTCATCTCTAGGACCTCAAATTCTCTCCTTAATGCATCAAGAAGAGATATCTTGATCTTTTGGTTTCCACCAAACTTTTGCTTTATTGAGTCCCATACTGTCTTGGTTGTGCGATAATCCAAGATTTGTTTAAAGATAGTATAATCAATTGCCTGAAAAATGTAATGTTTGAGTCTAGCATCATTAAGGTGTGCCTTTTGTGCCTCAATCATCATTGTTCCTTCCAATGGTTTTGAAAAACTAATATCCATCAAACTCCACAAACCCTGTGCTCTGAGTAAATTTTTCATGCTCGCTCCAGTGATCATAGTGACCATCGAAGTGAGGGATCTTCATTAAAGTTTTATCTTCATTCATACTCTCTATGTTTGATAACTCAAAAAATTTCTACTCTACAAAGCCCAATAGTAGCTCTGATACCAATTATAACCTTTTGATAATGACTAAGCTAGAAACGTAAGATATTAGAGTCAAAAGATAAGTCATTACAGTCATAAGTGATTATTTTATGAATACTTAAACAAAACATAAATAATGCTGACCTAATTAAAATAAAGAGCTAGAAATGGTTTTTAATCAAATTCTTCTAATAAAGAGGTCTTCGCTGACCCTCTTTCCTTTCTCCAATCGATGTGGGACCCTTGCTCAATCTATTCTCCTTTGGGGTTAGCATTCTTATTGGCACACCAACTCGTGTCTACCCCCTTTGGGGAACAGCCTCCTCGCTGACACATAGTCCGGTGTCTGGCTCTGATACCATTTGTAACGGCCTAGATCCACCGCTAGCAGATATTGTTCTTTTTTAGCTTTCCCTTTTTGGTTTCTCCCTCAAAGCTTTAAAACGCGTCTGCTAGGGGGAGGTTTTCATAGTCTTAAAGAGTGTTTTGTTCTTCGATTCCCTAACCAACCTGGGACATCACAAAAAATTACTTATCCATAATCATAAAATTAAAAGGAAAGACAAAAATGGGGTATTTGAAGATACCAATACTTTTCCCCTTTTCACTTTTTGATTCAATGCATGGGTGTGTCATCTTTTGCAAGCTTATCCATTTTCATCCGACTAGGGAAACTCACATGTCCATTGATTATTTTTTTGTAAGCTTCTTGTTTTTCCAAATAAATGAAATGTGCAGTCTCCATGCTATCTACTTCTTTCTTTCATTCCACTTTAATATGACATTTACATTATTGTTTTTATTCATTCATGTGAAAATAAAGTTTGAGTGAGACATACCATGGTGGTAGAGAGAGGAACACAAAGCTCTACAAACAATATAGGGATACTATAAACTAAATGAAAAAAAAAAAAAAAAAAAAAAACCAATTAAGTTAGAATATCTAACCCAAATCATAAAGCTTGGGTTAGATTATACATTTTTTCGATTTAGATTGGATTGATTTTTTTTAAAACAAAAAATTCGAGTCCATTCTTGACATATAGTTTGGTTGAGTCAACTAGACAAATCCAAAGATAATAGAGTTACAATCCAACTCAACCCTACCCTACTTTTAAAATTATTAAAAATATTTTATGTTTATAGTTAAGGTTAGTGACTTATAAATGTTTGATATTTGAGTTTTATGAGACTTTGGTAATTTATGTAACATGTTTGGTAGATAAGTATGATTTTTTAAAATAATCTGACAACTTAACCTAACCTGACCCAAAAATAAAGAGTTGAGTTGGATTTAGTTGTGAACTCTGTCGGGTTGATTGGATTACCAATCCAGCCAGCCTAAAATTTCGGGAGGTCCATAATATTAACGAACTCAACCCGTGATACCTCTATTTTTTATTTGTTTTAAAAAATATTAGTTAATAGAAGCATTATAGAAGAAAATGGGGAAAGTAGTGATTGAAGGTTACACCTTGTTTGGTTTGGCCAACTTCTTTAAAATATTATCATTTTCTATGTCTCTATCGTTTCTCGACCTTTCTATCCCCACTTCTTTCCTTTGTCTTTTCTTCACCATTATTGGAATCTAGGTAAACCCATTATTATTATTATTATTTTAAATTAAATTACCATATTTTCAAAAAATCATTTATAAAGTAATGTAGTTTAGAAAAAATGATTCCAAAATTATTATTTTAGTTTTAAAAATTGACTTTTGCCTTTTTAACTTTTATATTTCTTTATTTTTTAGTTTAATTATTTTGCTATAGTTTTTTCACCCAAAACTTGTTCATCATTTTCAAAAAAATAATTATAAATGAGATAAAAATAAGATAAATATATATATATATTTAATTGTGTGGTAAACAAAAATATATTTTTTAAATTAATAAATTTTTGTGGGTTCTGTTCAACCAATCTAGTTTTAGGGAAATTATGTCCAACTTGATCTATAAAATTTTTACTTATTTGAACTCAATCCAACTCAATTAAGTTTATAATTCATTCCAAACCTACCAATAGGTTGGATTGATCGAATTTTTTTTGTTTACGAGTTTTTTTTGTTAACACATCTACCTCAAATTAACAATAAAATATGTTATGTCAAGTTTCTTCTTAAGAAATTATATAAATATGAGTGTGAGCATTGAACAAGGAGAAAGAAAAATTAATATTTAAGTTTTAAGAATAAGTGATTATCATTCTCCGATCTTTATCCAAGCTTGACTATCGTCTCTTTCTGATGATTAAAACGCCTAACTTATAATTGACAAATTCGTATGTTCAATTCTCCAAATCCTTGAACGGTAGAACACAATTCAATCATACTTGAATGTTCATTTACAAGATAACTGATCACATATTTCAAGTGGTGTAAAACTTGATTATATAAATTCATACAAATCATTAAAATAATATTGAGATTATTTATCTTTCAAAAAATAATGGTATAGTAATTAAAAAAAAAAAAAAAAAAAAAAACATGTTAGCTTCTTCGACTCAATTTGATGTTAGTTAACCATTACCGTATGACTTGAAATTAGGAGTAGTGATGTTTTCTCTTTGTGGGGAGAAGATACAAGTATAAATCAAACAGAAGAGTTTAAAATATCTATCTATGCATAATGAATTAAATATTAGACAACAAAAGTGGTTAGAACTAGTAAAATATTTTGATATAGAGACATTTTACCACAGAGGAAAGACCAATGTGGTAGATGACGCACTAAGTAGAAAGATAGCTCACTCTTTGATCTTAATTACTAGTAAAGGGAAGCTGCAAGGAGCCGGAATTGAAGTTATAATCGAAGGCGTCTAAGAAAAGTTGGCTCGGTCAACGGTCCAACCCATTCTAAGGAAGCATATAATAGATACTTGACTTGTACCTTAGTAAGGTCCTACACAACAGCTAAGAAGCAGACCATTTCGAAGGATTTTCGATATCTTCGGTATTATTGTAATGAGGTCAATTTTCCTTCAATCACACACAAACTCCCCCTATTTCAATTTTTGATAGGAACTTTGACATCAGACAGAATTTGTAACGGTCCAAGCCTACCACTAGCAGATATTGTCGTTTTCGATTTTTCACTTTTGGGTGTCCCCTTAAGGTTCTTAAATCACACCTTATAGGGAGAGGTTTCCACACCTTTATAAAGAATGTTTCGTTCTCCTCCCCAACTGATGTGGGATCTCACAATCCACCTCCATTCGGGGCCCAACATCCTCATTGGCACTCATTCTCTTCTCCAATTGATGCGACACCCCCTTAATCCACTCCACTTCGGGGCCCATCGTCCTTGCTGGCACACTGCCTCGTGTCCACCTCCTTCAGGGCTCAACCTTCTCGTTGGCATATCATTCGATGTTTAATTCCAATACCATTTGTAATAATGCAATCCCACGGCCAGCAGATATTATCATCTTTGGACTTTTCCTTTCGAGCTTCTCCTCAAGGTTTTTAAAACATGTTTGCTAGGGAGAGATTTTCACACCCGGTAAAGAATGCTCCTCTTCAACCGATGTGGGATCTCACATAATCCATCAATCAGTTGTCTGTAAATTTCACAATCTATTCTTTTGATATTACGTTGAACCGACTTCACTACCGTGAAGAAAGAATCATAGTTGGATGAGGCTATTTCAGTAAGTTGTATTCTTAAATATTCCTTTTAGTCAAAATTCATCCGTTAATACTGCATTTGTTTCGATTTATGTAGGAGGAATAAATACCAAAAATTCTTTAGGCCCTCTAGAAATTTTGGTCACAAATCCACAATCAAAAGAGGTTGAAAATAGATCAAAAGTGGCCACAATTTAGCTAAAAACAGCAACCAAAAAGGAAAAAACGCATGAAAAATGAGAAATCAAACAAAAATCAGCCTCAAATTCAAACCTCACACTCATGATCCAAGCCAAACAAAACCGAACTTGAGCCTTGAAAAGCAGCCCCTCCAAACCGTAAATTCGTGTCTGAACCACGACTAGCTCAAACAGCCTAGTAATTCCTCAAACTACGTCATGTCACAGTCATACATTTTTAATCGTGCAGCATCATGATCTTGATACACTCATAACAAACCTTAAGGTGAACTCAAGCCCCATTCACATTTTTTTGCCTATCTTCATTGCTTCGTCGAACCTTAGGCAAGGTTCTCCTTTGTCAACCAAACACAACTCGTGCAAAATATAATCTTGTTCAGCCATACATTCCACTCATGCATGCAAGTTTAATCGTCTACGACTCTAGTCGACTTGCCTCTACACTAGGCCAACTAAACAAGTGACTTTACTGTTGGCTTGGTTTGATGACTGAGTTGCTATATGAACGATGCATGCTCTGTGGCCCCAACATGGTTCGTGTTTTATAATTGTTTGACGTGTGCAATGTTATGCGTATACTATGATATATGTTATATTGAATTATATATTATGGTACATTATAAGTTATACTATGATATGACTATATTATGCTATAAAACTATGTTATGTTATCGATATCGTATGATGAATTAATCTCCACATGCCACACCATGTAAACTATGTTAATATGTACGCTCTATGCCTACAAGACACAAGAAAGCAATGAATGTTAATCATAAAAAATATGATAAGTATTACACATGTATATCTTATAGAAACTCTATTCAACGCTAATTTATTTTTGGCTTAGAAGCATTTAAAAATTGTGTACATATTAAATGCATAATAAATATGTTTGAAAATGTTGCAACTTTGATAACTACTAGTTGGAAGAATCATGACTATTAAAAGAATTAAAAAGAAAAAAAAAAAGAATTGATTAATTAAGGCATAATAAGCATCATTAATTAGGCATAGTGAGGTCGGTGGGATACGGAGATCTCCATGGACGGCGGGGATTGAATGATTAAGAGATTGGAATTACAAATCATGTGGGTTAGAATTAATTTAATCCTAATCTGAGTGGCCGGAGATCTCGCCAAATCTCTCTCTTTCAGAGAGATATTCCCTTCTCTTATCTATTTAATTCAGAATTTGGGTTTTAATTTAATCTCTCCACCGTCCAAGCCGCCTTGTTTTTTTCCTTTTCCTTCTTTGTTTAATGCTTCCACATGAATGTTGGAAATTTTGGGAACACCTTTTTTTTTTTTTCTTCTTTTCTTTCTATCTATGCATGCATCATGTCCATCCGATACTTTTTTGTTATGATTAGTAAGGATGCATAAATATAATATTTATGTTCATCATGATATTTTGCGAGTCATCTCCCTTCATGGTGTCCGGTGGCATAAGAGCGTGCTTGCTCAACTACCAAGGCTCAAAGGGTATGTATATGAGCCTGCCTGGTGGGTCTATGTTCGTGCATGTGTCGTGTGTGGGGAGTAACACACATTCAACCTTGATCAGACTGAAAAACGAAGCTCAAAGTCAAGTTATGATGTTTTATAAAAGGATAGGTCACACCATAACTGCTTGTGTATGCATTTCCTATCACTAAGAGTAGAATTACTTATTGAGCATTTCTTAAAATACTCAAATTACGTGATACTCTTATTTTTTTTTAGGTAAATGTAAGATAACCTTCTACAAGTGACGATATCACTGTCAAGGTCATTGGTCGAAGCTAGGGTAATTGCGTTCGTTTTTATTTTTTTTTTTATTTTTTTATTTTTTATTTTTAAGCTCTTAGTTTAGATTAGAGCATTACTTTATTTTTGTTTAAATTCATGTTATTTAGTTCCGCCATCTCATATAAACAACCTTTATGAAATATTTTTACAAGACTCTATTGCACACATATTAGCATGTCATTCATGCAGTGACATCTCTATTTTCTTAAGAAAAATAGGATCGTTACAACTAAGGTAGGGATGACAACGAAATAAGATGTTGGAATTACATAAATGGGTTGATGGCTTTAAAAGTTGGTTAGACCTAATATGAATCATACATGAACGGTAATTGGAATCGATGAGTTTCTTAAGGTTCACTCCTCTGGGATTCTTGGAGAAGAGGATCAAGTTGGCTCTTCCTAACAACATGATGCACTATCTCCCTTCAACCATTTGAACCACAACAAACGGAAGGGAAAACTATGGATCAACTCCATCGTCTCTACCCCATAGGAACTACAATATCACCTCAAGGATGCCTTCAATACCTACTGTAACGGCCCAAACCCACCGCTAGTAGATATTGTCCCCTTTCAGTCTTCCCAGCGAGGGAGAGGTTTCCACACCCTTATAAAAAAAAATAATAAAAAAAAAATGTTCCGTTCTCCTTCTCAATGATGTGAGATCTCACAATCCACCCCCTTTAAGGCCCAGCGTCTTCGTTAGCACTCGTTCCCTTCTCCAACCGATTTGGGAGCCCCTAATTCACCCTCTCCCCCTCTCGAAAACCAACATCCTTACTAGCACACTACTTCATGTCCAGCCCCATTCAGAGCTCAGCCTCCTTGCTGGCATATTGTCCAATGTCTTGCTGGCTCTGGTAATGTGGGTATTGTCCAATGTCTGGCTGGCTAGTAGATATTATCCTCTTTAGACTTTTCCTTTCAGGGTTTCCCTCAGCGTTTTTATAACACATCTATTAGGGAGGTTTCCACACTCTTATGAAAAATGTTTCGTTCTCCTTCCCAACCAATGTGGGATCTCACATCTACAACATACCTACCATAGAACGTGTGATTACTTGCTCAATAAAGGAGGAAGGAAGTTCAATAAGAGATGAGGCAGTTGTAAACCAGTTCTGGTAGAGAATTTTATCATAAAAAATAAAAAAGAAATAATTTTAAATACTCTCTCAATCAAATATATTTTTTAATGGCAGTGTAAAAAGATTTTTATATATATTTTTCATTATAAAGCCCAAATTCCAAAAAGTAGTTAAGTATTATTGGAATTACCTAAAACTTTGTCTCTTTGCATTTCTACTTTTATACTTAAAATGGGTAGGCCATATTTTGAAAGAGACATCACCCTTCTCATCAATACCACTACAAATTTCCATTATTATTATTATTATTATTATTATTATTTATTTATTTTTAATTTGTAAGCCAAGTCAAACATCTCTAATTTACAAACAACAATACTCAAGACAATAAAATAAATGTCTAATTTTTTTTTTATTTATTGTTTAAATTCTCTTCATTTTTTTTTCTTTTTAAATATTTGTTTGCATCATGGGCATGCAAATAATCCTTAATTAAAAACTGGGAATTTTAGTTTATGTTATTATTTTGGAATGGAGTTTCAATATTCAAATAAGAAGATTAAATTATTATAAATAATTTTTATTTTTTTCTTGGAATAATGAAAGGGTTTAGAAAAAGATGGGAAACGCGTTTTGATGTTTACGAACACACCAACTCATTTCTTCCACTAATAAAATTTCTCCAAAAGATCTCTCTCTCCTCACATTTTCTCTCTCATATATATATTTTAATTACGTGGGCTCCTACTTCAAACCCAACCTACCATCCATTTTGATTGCACAATACTTACCGAAAATATCGATCTAACTCAACTCACTTTATACCGTTTAAGTTGGATTATGAAATTATTTGAGTTGGACTGAGTTAAAACAAGATTTAAACTCAATTTATTATTAATTTATTAGGAATTTACGAGTTTTTGGGTAGAAATTGATATTTTATCGACCTATCAACACATTATTAAAATGTCAAAAACTATGGATTACACACTCATGTTTAATTATTAATTTATTTTTTGTTTTTGTACATAAATTAAGATCCAAATTGCGTGTTAAGAATGAAAATTGATAAATAAATTAATAAATAATGGAAGTAATTTTCAAATCTCCAGCTTCTTTTTAAATTTATTTTCCACTTTTATTTTGGTCATGGGTTGCTTATAAATCTTAAATTGTTATATTATTATAAATTCATTTTAGATATTAGTAATATATATATATATATATATATATATATATATATATATATATTAGTCAAATATCCTTATTAATAAAACATGAAACATGCTTAAATAATAATTTTTAATGTAATCTAGTGCTTTTAAATATTATAATTTTAAAATTCAAATAGTGTCCAATAAATATATTTTTATTATACTTTTTAAAACTTAATAAATTAGATCAATTTCTTTTTTAATAAAACGAAAATAACACGAAAATTCATCAATTGCATACGATATTCTTACATTTATCCGAACAAAAATAATTTTTTTAAAAAACGTTGAGTATTAAAAATACTCAATAGGTGACGTGCTATCATAACTAATACTATCATGCATCATTCATGTACATACGTGCATCACTTTCGTATACATTGATTTTACGCATATCATTTTCATTCCAAACATACATCAGTTTCATTTAACTAAATCTCGTCTCACATACAAGATATCAGTTTAATAACATGATGCAATATATAAGATATTTCAATCATAAACAATATCAAGTAGTCAACTCGAACCATTAAGTTGGAACGTTAAATTGAAACCGACAAGATTTAAAGGGAAAACTTACCTAACATTGGAGTGGATGCGGTTGGAAGCTTCTTTTTTTGAGGAGGAACAATCGCCGAACTTGTGTCTGTAGAGGAAGAATGAAAAAGAGTATGGGGGCCGCTGGGGGAGAGGGAAAACACAGAGACAACGACAACCTTTTATTTATTTATTTATTTATTATGACGTCATATTTTATTTTAACACTGACTAAAAAAAATTAAATTAAATTAATTTGAGTAATTCAAATTAATTCTGTAAAAATTAAATTATGTTATCTTAAATAAAATTTGAAATTTGTTTATAGCTTAAACCCTATTGGACGTGACATTAAAAAATTATGGATTCCATAAAAATTTAAAATATGATCTGACACAATTTTACAACATTATATCCTAAAATAAAAACATTATTTATATATATATGTGGTTGAATTAAAATAATAATAATAATAATAATAAAATAATAAATAAATAAATAAATAAATGAAGTTTTTGGTTGTATAAATCGCCGATTTCACATTGGGCACCAAACCCACATCTCTTTCTCTCCTTCTCTCAATTTCTGAGACGGAACAGTTAAGCATTTGAAACTATGGGTTTACAGAGCCAACTCAACGACTTCTCCTCCGACTCACTCCCTCTCTTCTTCCTCTCTCTCCTCGCCAATTTCCTCTCCCTCCTCCGCCGTTCTTTCCTCTCCTCCACCGCTCCGTCTCCCGATTCCGATATTTCCCCTCTCCACCAACATCTTCATCTCAATCGCCTTCTCTCCCACCGCTACTACGCCGATTCCGCCGCCTCCGACTGTGTCGTCTGCCTCTGTCCCCTCTCCGCTGGTAACCCCGTCCGCCGTCTCCCTTGCAACCACATCTTCCACAAGGACTGCCTCGATGGTTGGCTTCATCATCTCAACTTCAACTGCCCTCTCTGCCGCTCCCCCATCCACTTACACCAGCGCGTACCTTTCACGCTCCACTCTCCTCTCCCCCACCACGTTCTCGCCTAATTCTCCGTCTCCATGATCCTACGCTTCTGCTCCTGCCACGTGTTCGCATCCTCTGAGCTGCGCATCATTTTTTTTTTTTTACGAATTTTTAGGTGGTCCCTTGTGGCAGTTTTGACCATGGGCTCTTTTTTTTTTTTTATATATATATAGATTTAAATATATTTCTAGATTTTTTTTTTTTAAACCCTTTCCCCAGAAGAATCCTCACGGATTT
Source organism: Cucurbita argyrosperma subsp. sororia (assembly GCA_018691285.1). Lineage (NCBI taxonomy): Eukaryota > Viridiplantae > Streptophyta > Magnoliopsida > Cucurbitales > Cucurbitaceae > Cucurbita > Cucurbita argyrosperma. The sequence continues at coordinate 15,511,994 of CM031884.1, read as the reverse complement.
TTATATATATTTATTATTTAATTTACGGCTGTAAATTTTGCACATTATTCCGTAATATATTTCTGTAAGTTTTTATTGCCACGTGTACCCAGTTTCACAATAATATTATTTTTTCGTTACCGACAATTATAACATTATTAAAGAAAAAAAATAAGATAAAATTTGGAGATAAAAGCTTCTTCAAGGTTTTTTTTTTTTTAATCATTTTTTACCGCCCGTTTTATTTTAAGAGATTGGTAAGACAGAATGTTGGTTGAGAAATACATTTGAAATAATGGAACATCAACTAGCACTCGATTGCTGTAACATTTATATATTCGAGGAAAAGATTAGGGATTCGAATATTTATTATAGAAAAAACAAAGCACCAAAGTTTTAATAGTGCAGGGACTAAAAAGTAAAACGATAATTTGTTTCATTTTTTTAAGTAGAAATTGAAGAGTGAAAATTAGTGAGGCCAAGGCAACGATAACATTGATTGATGGACCCAAAGTTGAAAGCCCATTAAGCTGTTTGTTCAGATTTGGATGGAGTAAAGCCCAATAAAAGTTCATGCAATGGATTTGGGATTCTTTTTATACCCAAATTTAAAAAATGTTGGTTAGATCGAGTTAGAACAATTTTTTTTAGACATAACTTAGGTTGAAATCCCAAATAATTCTTATTAAATAATGAAGTTGTAAAGACCCTAAATTTTACTTAATCTAAGGCCATTACTCTACCTTCATTTACATTAAATGGGCTCTTACCATAAATGCTACTTATGCGTGCTTTTTATTATCTCGTGAATAACGAATACAAGGGAAAGAGAGGAAAAAGAACAACACTGAAACAACTGTCTTATACTACCCTATGATTTATTACGCGATTACAATTCAACCTATACTAACCTATACTACGAAATGGAAAACAACTATCCTATGCATGTGCCACGGTCCCGAGATGTGCGATGTCACCATCGATCTTACATGGGTGCCTTGCCTTTATCTGAAAAATATAGTAGCACGAGACTTGAGTATTTCTAGAATACTCAGTAAGTGACCCCCTATTGGGGTTATGCAACAATCACATGCAATGAGATGATGAGACCTATCTTTCAATCTGTCATCCTATGGTGCTATTCGTAATTTGGACGTGTACCATATACTCTATACACATCCCATATGTGCGAGTATGGGCTCACCAGTCAATTCGCACATCGTTGGGCCACCTTACTAGTTGGGAGAGCATACGCTGGGACGCTCCCTAGGCCGGACACCCATTAGAACTAGTAACCGTCACTGCAGCGCTATGCAAAACATAACGATCGTTGTCCTGCTATTGGATGTACGCGTCCGTACCCTCGTGATGGAATAGGGGTATCCCCCCAATGCAGGAACACACATAATGCATGAGGTCCTCAATATTTCTACCTTATCATTAATGAATATAACCTCACTATCATCTTTCATGCTTAACGTGTCATTTCTCATTTGCAGTCTACGTATCATACATAATCCTAACGGGGTTATATTTCAAGCAATTTATCGTATTTCGTGTCATACATTTCATGCTGTTTACATTTAAATATTTCGTACAATCATGCCATAATCATTTAGGAATATCATAAACGTCATAAGCACTACATATCACATCATACTAAACAGCATACATTCACGTTCACAAGATTACGTACTTAAGCACAACAGTCTAGCATACAATTTAATGACACTTGCGAATCACGGGCACGTGCCAACATACAACAAACAATGCGTAACCTACGACGGGTGAGCCACTTACTTGGTAGGCCTTTGCCGAAGTACTCCCTAAAATATAAACGTAAGCTCCTAGCTCCTCGTATACGTCCTACGCTTTCGTCGATGGTTGGTTCCTATTGGATCATTTGACACCATCGTTAGTATTTCACAAACACAATTAATTTCCAACTTGAATTTGTGAAACACGGCCTTAAAATGATCTATTTTACCTTAAACGGGGTTGAAATCAAGTTCGAGAGGGTCGAAACGGTGCCAAACAGGTCGCAAATAGGTTTTTCGAGCCAAATAAGCCGCCGCCGGAGCTAAGGGGTGTCGCGCTGTAGACGTTCCACGTGCATAACCAGAGGGCGACGTGTGTGCAGCGGTCTCAAGTCGAGGCGCGAGTCGTTGGGTCGAGCGCGCGGGTTGTCAGGTGGTCTGATTCCAGACACGGATTCTAGTTGCGGTTGGCTGGGCTGGACTCTATCGTTGCGCCGCATTTTGTTTCGATGAGCCGAGGATTTATTCGTTGGGCTGAGCAGGTTTTGGGTCGCGGGTCGAAGATCGGGTGGACTTCGTCCTCCTCGCCCGAATACTAGCGAACTTTTCCAGCGACACAATCTCTCTCTTCGTTCATGTCATTCCGTCGTCCTTTTTCCTAATATTTCCTCCATTTTCGAGTTTCCTCCTCCCCTAATCCCGTTTAAGGTGTTTTTTTAGTTCGTAAAGACCTAACACTCCCGGATCTGAGAGGGTTCGGAAATCCGACGTTCTATCTCCCTTACCCGACGGTGTACAACGTGTAGAAATCGTCGAAATCTACCCATGGTGTGTGTAAAAGTCTCTTGGACTATTTTCGTTGCGTAAATCGGAGGTTTCGACGTCGATTTCGTAGGGTTTGGCTTTGTCGGAGCTTCGTCGGATTTTCTCACTGTCTTTCTCGTTTTCTCATTATTTTTTTTCCCTGCAGGTGTCTTGGAGGTGGCTGAAGGTCGAGTTTGGTTTCCGTGGTGACCCCGATGTCGGGCGCTCTTTGTGGGTCGTGTGCGAACGAAAACTTCGGCATTCATTGAAGTTTTCGGTCCTGGTGACAATCATTTTTTTTTAGTTTTTTTAATATCTGATCCGTTACATTATTTACCCCTAAAAAGAACTTTCGTCCTCGAAAGTCTTGAACTCCTAGATCAATTTGGGATATTGTTCTTTTATTTCCTCCTCTCGTTCCTACGTCGCTTCTTCGATTTGATGGTTTCGCCACAATACCTTGACGAAACCTATGTTTCTATTACGTAAGGCTTTCACTTTTCGAGCTAGGATTTTAATCGGTTTCTCCTGATAACTTAAGTTTTCCTCGATCTCGAGGGGTTTGTAGTCTATCATGTGCGTAGGATCTGTAATATATTTCCTTAACATGGACACATGAAATACATCGTGTATGCTCGAGAGTGAAGGTGGTAAGGCCAGTTTGAATGCTACTGAACCTATTCTTTCTAGAATTTCAAACGGTCTGATAAAGCGGGGGCTTAGCTTCCCCTTACGTCTGAATTTTAGAACGCCTTTCGTAGGAGCTACTTTTAGGAACCCTAGGTCCCCCTCTTTGAACTCTAAGTTCCTACGCCTAACGTCAACGTAGCTCTTTTACCTACTTTGTGCGGTGCACATCCTTGCTCTAATTTTCTATACCGTCTCGTTAGTGATGCGGGCCAGCTCGGGTCCTACTAGTACTCGTTCTCCTACTTCGTCCCAGCACAATGGGGATCTACACCGTTGTCCATATAACTCTTCAAACAGTGCCATCCTGATGGTTGCTTGGGAACTGTTGTTGTACGAGAATTCCATTAAGTGTAGTTTAGTGCCCTAACTCCCTATGAAATTCATAACACATGCACGAAGCATGTTAAATAAAAGCTATGTTTCTTACATTTAGTTAGGTTGTTTTGACATCTCAAAACTTCTGAATTCACGCCAAGAGCGTAATTCTAGCTGCCAAGTCTTCGCCCACTTTTCTATTTTTGTAATTAGGTTTGTTATTCAAAGAATTCATCTGAAGAGAAATAAAACATCGAGTCTTCAACAAATCTCTCCCTCTCTCCTTTTACTTCCGCTATTTTTTTCTTTAAAAGAAACCTTCTTCGGCCAGTTTTTCGTCGACGTTTTCCTCCGACGTTTTCCTCCGTTGGAGCTTGTACATGCCAATATCTGTGGCTGACCCTGCTGCAAGCGAAAAGTGAGACGACAGAGGTGGTTAAGCACATTAAAGTGCGAGCGGAGGCCGAATGTGAGAAGAAGATGCGAGTGCTGCACACAGACCGAGGCGGAGAATTCACCTCGGCAAGTTTTGGTAAGTACTGCGACGAGTTTGGCATACAACGGCACCTAACGGCGCCCTACTCCCCCCAACAGAATGGAGTGGTGGAGCGCCAAAATTAGACCATCGTCAGGACAGCGAGATGATTGCTGGTGACGGTCGGGATGCCTGGGAGATTCTGGGGAGAGGCAGTAATGACGGCCGTCTATCTCCTCAATTGGTCACCAACCCGAAGCCTCGACGGGAAGACGCCATATGAGGTCTGGTACAACAAAAAGCCAGCGGTACATCATTTCTGCGTGTTCGACTGCGTCACATACATGAAGGTAACATGTCCCCAACTTGCCAATCTCGATCCCAGGGGGCTGAAGGTTGTCTTCATCGGCTATGAACTCGGGAGCAAGGTGTACAGACTCTATGATCCTGTAGGGGGGCGAGTTCACGTGTCTCGCGACGTCGTCTTTGACGAAAGCACCTTCTGGCAGTGGAATGACGTGATCGAGGCAGACCATAATCCAAATCAATTCACGGTGGAGTACCTCGTCACCGAGCCGGAAGAAGGAGGAGCCCAGCATCAGGAGCCATCACTGCCGCCAGCAGGTGCACCCCCTGAACTAGTGGAATTTGCAACACCACAGACTGCAGATTCGACGCTAGATGTCGATCACGATGCTGATCTGGAGGCCAGGTACTGGAGGATGGACGACCTAGTGGGAGGAGGTGAACCATCTAGACTGGCAGCGTGCGAGCTCGAAGAAGGGGCAGAACTGCATGCCATCAATGCAGATGAACCGAACACCTTCGCCGAAGTAGAAAGGAACCCGTGCTGGCTGAAGGCAATGCAGAAGGAGATGACATCCATCACCGAGAACCAGACGTGGAGTCTAGAGGATATGCCGCCGGGACACCGAGTCATAGGGCTCAAATGGGTCTTCAAACTGAAGCGCATCGAAAAAGGAGAAGCTGTGAAGCATAAGGCTCGTCTGGTGGCGAAGGGCTACGTCTAGAAGCAAGGAGTGGACTTCGAAGAGGTATTTGCGCCAGTGGCAAGGTTAGAATCCGTTGGTCTTTTGCTGGCAATTGTGGCACATTACTCTTTGGAGGTTCATTATATGGACGTGAAGTCTGCTTTTCTTAACGAAGAGCTGAATGAGACCGTCTACGTCCGACAACCACCTGGCTTTCTAGACAACGACAACCCTGGTAAGGTACTATGCCTGCACAAGGCACTCTACGGGCTCCGACAAGCCCCACGAGCCTAGAATGCGAAGCTCGACAGTACCCTACTGTCACTGAAATTCAAGCGTTGTGCCTCTGAGCATGGCATGTACACGCACGGCAATAGCAAGCAGCGACTGATCGTGGGAGTGTACGTCGACGACCTCATAATCACTGGAGGCGACGTGGAAGTCCTCGAAAGGTTCAAGAAGGAGATGTCAAAGAACTTCGAGATGAGCGATCTCGGTGTGCTCAGCTACTACCTCGGCATCAAAGTGCAACAGGATTCTACCGGCATCTCCATCTGCCAAAGTGCATACGCGAAGAAGCTGCTGGACACAACTGGGCTTGTGGATAGTAATCCTACAAGGATGCTAATGGAGGCCCGACTCCAACTAAGGAAGGCCGGCACTACGACGACAGTCTACTCCACCAATTACCACAGCATTGTCGGGAGTCTACGCTATCTGGTAAACACTCGTTCTGATCTTGCTTATTTTGTTGGATATGTGAGCAGGTTTATGGAAGCACCTAGGGAGGAGCATCTAGTGGCTGTCAAGCGCATCCTGCGCTATGTAGCCGGAACCAGAGGCTGGGGTGTAAGATACTGCGTAGGGAGAGGAAAGGAGAAACTCAAGCTGGTCGGCTACAGTGATAGTGACATGGCCGGTGACGTTGATGATCGTAAGAGCACCAGCGGAATGATCTGCTGGCAATCAACAAAACAGAAGGTAGTTGCTTTGTCTTCCTGTGAAGCAGAATACATCGCCGCTTTGATGGCAGCAACACAAGGGGTCTGGCTTGCGCGACTAACGAAAGAACTCATCAAGAGAGAAAGCGATTTACCAATGCTATACGTAGACAGCAAAGCTGTTAAATAAAAGTCGTGCCTTATTTAGTTAGGTTTGTAAAAACATCTGAATTCACACGAATGGAGGAGCGTGATTCTAGGGGCCATTGTTTTGGCAATTTGGGCGAAGTCTTGGTCCACTTCTTCTATTTTTGTATAATTGGTTTTTCTATTTTTGTAATTAGATTTGTTATTTAAACCGTTCAACTGAAGTAAAATAATATATCGAGTCTTCAGCAAATCTGAGTGAATCTCTCTCCCTCTCTCCTTTAACTTCCGCTAATTTTTTTTTTCGAAGAAACCTTCGGCCTATTTTTCGTCGACATTGTCCTCCGAATTGCCAGAGTCAATAAAAGCTACAATCTCCCTGATAAAAAATCCAGTTTTGCACGACCAGAGCAAGCACATAGAAATCAGATTCCACTACATTCGAGAATGTGTAGATCGAGGGCTCATCAAGATTGATTTCATCCGAACAGAAGAACAACTTGGATACATTTTCACCAAGTCCCTAGCACAGGTAAAATTTGAAGGACTACACTCAAAGATCGGAGTTCAAATAATAAGGTAGATATAGCACAGCTTTTAGGAGGAGATTGTTAAATAAAAGTTATGTTCCTTACATTTAGTTAGGTTGTTTTGACGTCTCAAAATTTCTGAATTCACGCCAATGGAAGAGCGTAATTCTAGCTGCCATGGCCAACTTTGGGCGAAGTCTTCACCCACTTTTCCATTTTTGTAATTAGCTTTTCTATTTTTGTAATTAGGTTTGTTATTTAAAGAATTCAACGGAAGAGAAATAAAACATCGAGTGTTCAACAAATCTCTCCCTCTCTCCTTTTACTTCCGCTATTTTTTCTTTCAAAGAAACCTTCTTTGGCCAGTTTTTCGTCAACGTTTTCCTCTGAATTGCCAGAGTCAATTGTTAGAATCAACAAAGCATGTCTTCCAGGATTTGGTTTAATCCTTCCATTTGGCCATCAATTTGTGGGTGGAAGGCTGTGCTAAAGTCGAGGTGGGTACCCAACGCTTTTTGGAGTCTGCGCCAAAAGGCCAACATAAAACACGGGTCCCGATCCGACACTATAGATACCGGGACTCCATGCAACCTCAGAATTTCTTTCACATACAGTTGAGCCCAGTTGTCTACTGTATATGTTGCCTTACCTAGTAGGAAGTGTGCTGACTTTGTCAAACCATCGACAATTACCCAAATTACCGTGTAACCACTTAGTGTCTTGGGTAGGCCTACTATGAAATCCATAGCAATATTTTCTCATTTCCATTCCAGTATACTTAGAGGTTGTACTAGTCCGGCGGTTTTCTGGCTAGGGGCTTTTACCTATTGGCATACCAGACATTTACTCATGTATTCCGCGATATCCTTTTTCATACTTCGCCACCAGAAGTGTTGTTTCAGGTCTTGATACATCTTTGTACCACCTGGATGTATCGAGAAGGTTGAGTTGTGTGCTTCAGTTAGGATTTCATTCTTTATTTCGTTCACCGTTGACATAATAGTCCATCATCTGTTGACTTAGAACAATCGTCCACTGGGCCTACTTTCAATTGGTCTAGGACTTTATTTAGGCTTGGGTCCTTTCGTTGTGAGTCTATGATCCTCTGTCTGAGCGTGGGACGCACTATCAGTCGGGCTATTTGGGCTGTAACCTCCTTGGTTACTACCGCTATGTTTGCTCGTTCAAAATCAGCTCGCATTCATGGCTCCCTTGTGATGAGGGCCGACGAATGTACTGCCTTTCGACTTAGTGCGTCAGTGACTACGTTTGTTTTTTCAGGGTGGTAGTGGATATCTATGTCGTAATCTTTTACTAGCTCTAGCCATCTACGTTGTCTCATGTTCAATTTTTTTTTGTGTGAACAAGTATTTTAGACTTTTATGGTCCGTGTAAATTTGGGTCTTTTCGCCATTTAGGTAGTGTCGCCAAATTTTTAACACGAACACCACTGCCGCCAACTCCAAATCATGTGTAGGATAGTTTTTCTCGTAATCCTTTAATTGGTGTAACGCATACGCAACAACCTTGCCATGTTGCATCAGTACACAACCCATCCCCTTTTTGGATGCATCACTGTAAATCACGTATCCCGTAGAGCTTTCTGGAACCATGAGCACTGGGGCGGACACTAGTCTTTGTTTTAGTTCCTGAAAGCTGGCCTCACAAGTATCATTCCATATGAAAGGTACGCCTTTTTTTGTCAATTGGGTGAGAGGCGAGGCTATTCTAGCGAAGTCTTGGACAAACCTTCGATAGTAACTCGCCAATCCCAAGAAACTTTGTATCTCGGTGACCGTAGTTGGGCATTTCCATTTCGTGACGGCTTCTATCTTAGTGGGATCTACTAAAATTCCGTCTTTAGCCAAAATTCGCACTTGAAGAATTTGGCATACAACTTGTTGTCCCTTAAGATAGTTAGGGCTTTGCGGAGGTGCTCTTGGTGTTCTAGGTCCGTTTTTTAGTATATCAGGATGTTGTCTTTGAATACGATCACAAACGAGTCTAAGCACTCCTTAAATACTCGGTTCATTAATTCCATGAACACCGCTGGGGCGTTAGTAAGGCCAAAGGACATTACCACAAACTCATAGTGGCCATATCTGGTTCAAAAGGATGCTTTCAGTATATCTTCACTTTTAATCTCAATTTGATGGTATTCTGATCGAAGGTCTATGTTGGAAAACACTGTTGCCTCTCGAAGTTGGTCAAATAGGTCCTTGATGCGGGGTAATGGGTATTTTTTCTTTACCGGTTGTTTAATTCTCTATAGTCAATGCATAGACGCATAGAGCCATCTTTCTTTTTGACAAACAACATTGGCGTACCCCAAGGGGATACGCTAGGTCGAATGAAGCCTTTATCTAATAGGTCTTGTAGTTGTGATTTAAGTTCTTATAGTTCTGTTGGGGCCATGCGGTATGCGGCTTTAGAGATGGGTCCCGTTCCTGGTTCCATTTCTATTCCAAAGTCTACCGCTCGCGATGCAGGGATTTGCGGGAGGTCCTCTGGGAAGACATCTGTGAATTCGTTTACCATGGGTACCGTATCTATTGGTTTCTCCTTTTTCTCCTTTCCTTTTGTGTTTACTGCATAGGCTAGAATCGCCCACCCCCTTGTTGTACCAGGTGTCTGTTAGATAAAAGCTATGGTTTTATTCACATGTTTCCTTAAATTTCGTTAGTTGTTTTTTGACTTTTGAATATCTGAATTAACGCTCCCGTTTAATGGAAGAACATAATAGCCAACCTTGTGTGCAAGCTTTGTGCCACTACGGCTAAATTTAGGATAGGTTTGTTATTTAAATGAGTGAAACTTAATCAAATAATGACAATCAAGTCTTCAGCAAATATTTCTCTCTTTCTCTTCTCATTTATTTTTTTCTTCAAAGAAGTTTTCCTTTGGCCTGTTTTTACTCCGTCGACGTTTTCCTCTCAATTGACAGAAGTCAACAGTGTCTCGCTTTCATCATCGATATTATTTTTGGGGTGGTACCTGTGAAGGTTCCCTTAAACTTAAAGGTAAGTTCGTTTGGAGGTGTGAATACCACTTCTTTCTTATGGCAATCTATGCTTATCAAAGTTTTCGGTTAGCTAGTCCATTCCTAGTTTGACGTCAAAATCTGTCATATCTACTACTTTTAGGTTTACGTGGATGGTTCGTCCAGCTATTACCACTTGTCCGTCTTTTATTCTATTTTTCGTAACTAGGTCTACCCCTGCTGGGGTACCGACCGACAATACAGGCATTAAGGGTTCTACTACGAACCCTGCTTATCTAACAAATGGTAAAGAAACAAACGAATGGGTAAAACCCGAATCAAACAACGTCAATGTAAAGTGTCCTAGTATAGAAAGCGTACCTGTCACCACGGTGCGAGACGTTCTCTAATGATCGGACCTCTAAGGGGTTCCCTTGGGTTTCTTGTGCCCCTTGCAGGGCAAGCTCTGGCCAAGTGACCTGCACGACCGCAATTATAACTCACACTGGAGCCTACCAAATATCTGCCACCATGTTGTTTTCCACAGTCGCGGCACAGGGGTTTTTTCGGAACTAGGTATCGGGCTACTGGGGATGGAGCAAGTGGCCTGTTCTAATGTTGAGGTCTCTAGAGTGGCGGTTGAAATTTCATGGGTCTGACCTCGACAGGGCGTTTCTTTCCTATGACAACCGTTGGCTCCGAGTTTTTCTCCTCTAGAGGTTCCTTTAGGGCCTTGGCCGTCCCAGGGTCTCTTCGTAAGTTTTCGGGTTAAAAGCCTCCAACATGCGGCGGGCCTTCGGGTTCAACCCCAACACAAATTTCTCCGTCTGTTTCTCTTCAGTGTCTGCTAGTGGCGGTGTGAACCTTCTTAATCTCATGAATTCCTGATCATACTGATCCACCGTGCGTTCTCCTAGGGTTAAGTGGTTAAATTCTTGTTGTTTCTTTATACGGGTTTCCTTTGGATAGTAATACTTCAGGAAGGCTTCCTTAAAGGTTTCCCACGTTGTGATCCCCTCTCCCGGGTTGATACTCTGTTTATTATCTGTCCACCACACTTTTACGTCTTTTTGCAGTACATATGCCGCACACGCTACTTTATGTTCATCAAGGCATCTCATTGATTCAACAGTCATTTCCATGTTTGCGATCCACATCTGAGCTGCTGTGGGATCTTCCTTTTAACCGACAAATGGACGGGGGTTATACCGCCTGAAGTCTTTTAACCAACTTGCCCCCTGTTCGGTTGCAGTTTTTTGGCCGGTTGTGTGGCTATCGCATCCACCGGTTGCATGGTCGTCGCGTTGGCTGGTTGCGTGGCCATTGTTGCGACTTGTTGCGTAGTTAACAACGTGGCCTATTGTGTGGCTAGCATTGTTTGCATTGTCGTTTGGAGTGACTCCAACATCAATCTTGTGGGGGGGGGTCTAACCCGACCTGTGGTGCAGCTTGAGGGGGCAGTGCGTTTTTCGAAGGGGGTGCAGCTTGTGGGGGAGGTTCGTATTCAGGAGGGGGTACAGCTTGTGGGGGAGGCTCGTATTTAGGAGGTGGTTCAAATGCATAGGGTCCAGTAGTCGACCCTTCTTGGGAAGAGCTTCTTTCGACTTCTCTTCTTCCCCATCTCCTAATGGGAGGTCGTCCTCTCCCTCTCCTACCTCTTCTACGCCCTCTGTGCGGCATGGTTCTAGAAACCAAGAAAATGATTCTATCTAAGTTTATGATTTACTTATAACATTCCTTACATTCTACTATATAATTCTGGGAAAAGAAAACATAAATGTCGTAACGTAAAGACATGCATTGACACATGATCACATCACAACATAAAATCATACAGTATCATGACATTCAGTATAAAAAGCCAACCACATTAAATATATCACATAGATATTCGTCCTTCCCTCATCCTATGCAAGGTGTACCTGACAACGACGGAGCATCGGTAATTGGACCGTGGAACATGCCAAGCCTACTTTGTAGGCTAGTCTACAAGATCTATAACCTGGGGCTCTGATACCAACTGTAAAGACCTTAAATTTTACCTATTTAATCTAAGGTCATTACTATACCTTGAAATGTGTAATTTACATTAAATGGGGTCTTATCATAAATGCGACTTACGCTTGCCTTTTATTACCTCGTGAATAACGAATACAAGGGAAAGAAAGGAAAAAGAACAACATTGAAACAACTTTCTTATACTACCCCATGATTTATTATGCGATTACAATTCAACCTATACTAACCTATACTAATGATGCAAACGGGAATTCAACCTAAACTAACCTATATTTTGAATGCAAATGAAATTCAACCTATACTAACCTACACTACGAAATGGAAAACAACTATCCTATGTATGTGCCACGGTCCCGGGATGTGCGACGCTTGCCTTTTATTACCTCGTGAATAACGAATACAAGGAAAAGAAAGGAAAAAGAACAACACTGAAACAACTGTCTTATACTACCCCATGATTTATTATGCATGTACAATTCAAAGTATACTAACAAATACTAATGATGCAAACAGGAATTCAACCTAAACTAACCTATACTTTAAATGCAAATGAAATTCAACCTATACTAACCTATACTACGAAATGGAAAACAACTATCCTATGCAATGAGATGGTGTTCCTACGGTGCTGATTTGTAATGCCCCAGATCCACCACTAGTAGATATTGTCCTCTTTGGGCTTGGGCTTTCTCTTTCGGGGTTCCTCTCAAGGCTTTAAAACGCATCTGCTAGGGGAAGGTTTCCACACCCATATAAATGGTGGTTTGTTCTCCTCCCCAACCAATGTGGGATATCACAATCCACCCCCCTTCGGGCACAGCGTTCTCGCTGGCACTCTTTCCTTCCTCCAATCGATGTAGGACCTCTCTCAAATCCACCCCCCCTTTGGGGCCCAGCGTCCTTACTGGCACACCACCTCGTGTCTACCACTCTTTCCTTCCTCCAATTGATGTGGGACCGCTCCCAAATCCACCCCCCCTTTGGGCCCAGCGTCCTTACTGGCACACCGCCTCGTGTCTACCCCCCTTCGGGGAACAACGAGAAGGTTGGCACATCGTCCAGTGTCTAGCTCTGATACCATTTGTAACGCCCCAAATCCACCGCTAGCAAATATTGTCCTCTTTGGGCTCTCTTTTGGGCTTCCCCTCAAGGCTTTAAAACGTGTCTGCTAGGGGAAGGTTTCTACACCCTTATAAACGGTGGTTTGTTCTCCTCCTCAACCAACGTGGGATATCACAGAAATTAACTCAACTCATTCAACTGTAAATTTTTTTAGTAGAGCTGAGTTTTTTTAGTAGAGTTGAGTTGATTTAAGTTTTTGAGACATCAGTTTATTTACTCTCAAACATTTCATTGAGATTTGCAACTTAATTTACCTATATATTTTTGAAAATTACTTAGATAAGTTGTTGGAGAATGAACAACAAAAATAATAATAATAATAATAATAATAATAATAAATTTAATTTAATTTAATTTAATTTAATAATAAATTTGAGTTGATTGGATCTAGCTTTTAAAGAATTCATGAATCAACTCAATGAATAAAATTTTTCATTTATTTAAATACAATCCAACTTAACCTAAATAAGTTCATAATCCAACCCAATCCATACAGATTTAATTGATTCAATTGATTCAATAGATCTTTTTTTTTTTTTTTTTTTTTTAACACACCTTGCCTCCTCCTCTTCCTCCTTGCCATCTCCTTCTAGATTTAGTCTCTCTTTGCATTCTTAACAAAGTAAGTTACCATGGACTTTTGTTTGAACACAAAGAAGTTTGGACCTAGTCCATAAATTCATCTAGCAACTACCACATATGATTTTCTCATGTTATCTACTTATCTAGTTCTTCGTCCCCTATCAAAATGGGTTTATTGTACACATAGTTGTAGTTCCTCATGTTATCTATTTATGTAGTCCATTGTTCCCACTTAAAGTGGGTTTATTCTACATACAATAGTAGTTCCTCCTTTTATCTACTTATGTAGTTCCTCATCTCCTTTTAAGGTAAGTTGTATTCTACACAGAGTAGTAATTCCTCCTCTTATCTGCTTATGTAGTTCCTCATCCCCTCTTAAGGTGGGTTATATTCTGAGAATATTTGCTAAAACCACCCCACCTAAATGGTGTGAAAGTTCTCTATCTATAATCATTTAGAAAATCAATAAATTACCAAGGATATGGAAAGAACAATAAATGAAAAGAGTAATAAATGGATACAAGATATTTGTCTATAATAAAAGGGCAAATATGATACCTATGTTAAGTGGTAATGGATGCCTATAATAAAAGATCAAATATGATATATATGGTAAACTAGAACTCATGACTAAATGTCATTAACACCCATTGCAAGCTTAGAGTCAGATTTGAACAAACATGAAGCTTGGATCTGAAAAATTGAAAGAGAGGTCGAGAAATACTTTTTGTGAAGATGTCGACTTCCTCGTTCGTAGGAGACGTCTGGTTGAGCGGCATAGTATTTTCTTAGCTATCGAAAACTAGAGAGATCGTCGAAAAACGGCAATGCTGCCTTGGCTTCGACGAGAATATGTCTAACCCACAAAATAGGAGGGGAAACCCATAAGAAAAAGAAGAACAGGGAGAGGGCCATTTGAAGGGCCTTGGTCAAGCCGCAAATAGAACTAAAAGTAGAGATAGAATGGAAAAACCCCATAAGAATTCCAGGGGGGTGTGGGAGACGCAAGGTAGAAAAGAGAGGAAGAGGGCAAGAGACAGAGAGAGAGGGTTCGATGGTGGCTATGAAGAAGAGAGGAAGAAGAGGGTAGAAACTAAGAATGCAAACTCTGGGTGTATTTTAGAGGAGGAAAGAAAGAGAGGGACAGAGACGGATTGAGGTCTGCGTCTTGTGAACTGGTTTGCTATCGAGCAAATAAGCCCGAGTAAGAATATCTCGAGCATATTTTAATTGACTAATAAAGAGACCATGAGGAGTGGGTGAAGAGCCACAATGATAGATTTAGAGACATCGATTTTGTTCACAGCACCACCATTGCCAAGAGTGGAGGCCAGTGACGGAGCAATAGTCGGAGCTTGTGGAGAAGAAGTCGGCGTCATAGCAAGTGGTGAAGTTCCAATAGACGAAGAAGGAGTCACGCCCCTTAGAGCAAGGGACAGAGACGGTGTTGAAGCTGGAAGAGTTGCCACAGTAGGCAAAGGAGGCGGTTTTATTGAGGATGCTGGCAGCTACTTGGTTGACGAAGAGGCCAGTACAATGCCCGGATTTCAAAGGTATATCGATAGACTTATTGAGATTCCATATATTTTCGATGAGAACACTGATGAGGATCCTAAGATTAGAATTTCTGTGAAGGATGAAGGGCTAATTCGGAAGAAAATGAGAGATACTATGTTGGCTAAGGGAAAACCAATTGTGTTGGAGAAGGTGAGGTTGTATGTACAAAGTATGGCGAAGGGTGATTTGGAGGCCAAAAGGGTGGAGCTGAAGAATAATCAATTGGCTCCGCCTGCGGCAGCCATGGAGACTACCCCTCCGTCGTCAAAGCCAACTGTGGTGGTAGAGAAGAAGATGAATGAGAATATTTTCTTATGTAGTTCCTCATCCCCTCTTAAGGCCGGCTGTATTCTACACATAGTAGTTCCTTATATCATCTACTTATGTAGTCTCTCATCCTCTCTTAAGGTGGGTTATATCCAATACACATCAGTGGCTCCTTAAATTGATCCGTTCACGCTGCTAACAGTCTCAGAAGTTCTCATAATTTTCCTTCGGTGTCGTGGAGATTTACTAGGTTCTTAGGATGTCTAGGCAGTTTAGATCTCATCTTGCATTTCCGAGTTACTTCGGATTAAACCAATACTCTGGGTGCATTTAGGTCTAGATCTTTAATTGTCACTCACTATCCAATTGTGGTCAGTCTATTGGAAATGTGTCAACGTCGATCAACGTAAAAATTTGTCTGTTCTTAACTTGGTTTGCTCATGCATCCTTTGTTATGCAGATATTCATATCGATCATCTAAAGCATGAGAAACATGATCTATTCTTCGTCCATGCATACTTTTTAAAAAGGTATTCCTATCAATCACCTAGAGCACACGAAACATAATCTAAACATTTAAGTAAACTCAACGGGGTGATAACATCCATCAAACTCCTGAAGTACATATCACAACATCTCATTCTTCTTTCTTACACAACAGAAAGCAAGAAAATATGCATGCATCTTAAACTCTCATTCCTAGAGGTATTTGAGTAATTCTTCCATAACATACCTATCATACTCATCCAACTTGCTTATTCAGAGACTGAATCATGCATATTCTAACCACCTACAGTAGGATATCTCGCATGCTAACTCATCCTAGTGATCCTTACAACTATTGCTTGAGAAAAGTTCGAGCGACTACTAACTTGGTTGATTTGCGCCTTCCCAAAATAGCTTTTTCCGCTGATATGTCCTAAATGAAGTCATATTAAAGTTAGTATCAGAATCAGAGCAAAACGTAGTCGAATGGAGGTCAAATGAGTCAAAAAGTACGTAACTCACATGCCCCACGTGCGGTAGGAGGCATCTCACACGCACAACCCATGTGCACGCCGATGTTCCTAGGGGAAGGGTAGACGCACTGGTGCCTTTCCACGTGTCACCGACTGATTCGGCAAGCCGTTTCGCACGTCTTGTGTTCTCCAGCTAACACGTAGAGTCCTCCACAGCCCGACATGCGTCCCATCCAGTGCCTAACGCGTTCCTACCTCCCTTGCTTGACATGCATCCTAATGGATGAGGGACGTATGTCCTTCTCCTTCCCTAACACATGTGTTAGTCTACAATTTTAGTTCCTCCAACATATATTTTTTCCCCCTATTTCTTTAAGAATAAGTGATTGTCCTATTCACTTCTTTTTTTTTTTTTTTTTAATCTTTGCTTACATAATTCAAATCAACTTCCTAATATTCAAAGTAGATCAGAGTCATGTTTAAATTTTTAAGACTAAAATCTTTTTTTAAAACTTAAAAGACTAAAAAGATATTAACTCCAAAATTCTTAAATTAAAATTTTAAAACTTTTAAAAAAAAAAATCTAACAAACAACTTTTGAATTACTACCAACACAAAAGAGAAACATGATCTCAAAACAATCTTGACAAAGTTTTAGAGTTGAAACATAAAAGATTCGAACAAGCATGCATAAAAATTATTATCTTTTGGTTGTAGCTTTGAAATATTGTAAAGCTATGTCAATCAATGGCTCAATCAACTCCCAAATTCACACCTTAATTGGCTCTGTTTGCTTAGTGGAATTAATGGTCCACTTTTGGGAATAAAATTTCTCACACAATTTCATGTCAAATCACCCACTCACCACTATCCAATAATAACCTAATAAAACCAAAAAGTTCATCTTTTTTTTTTTTTTCCTATTTTTTCCCCACAAAAATAAAAAAATAAAAAACCGTGTCTCGAGCTGTAACCCTCTTCTTTTTGCCCATGACATGATAATTCCAAGAGCATTGGAAATCGAGTTAGTGGATCTTTTTGCACTCTCCACAAACATGCCCTTACCCTCACCTCATTCATCCCAAAGTTTCAACCCCACTTTTAAGATTAAATACACTTTCATTAAAAACTAAAATGGTTATCAAACGGAATCGACAACTCTCAAATTTTATCGAAAAGGCTTCAACCTTTGCCTTTATATACCATCCATGTGCCCTCACCAGAGCTCAAACCATACATCTCTTCTTTTCTTCTCTTTCTAGCAATGAAAAGTTCAAGCTTTACAGCAAACCGTTATAAGGGCATTGTTGCCGACTCGAGCTGAATCAACGAGATAACGATGACGGGCGGCGGTGGAAATGGAGGGACAAAGGTGAAGATGGGTTGTAATTTTTGACAAAATATGCATAGAAAGAAGAAGAAAAATCAGAGCTTTGCAATAGCCCTCTCCTGATTTCCCCAGCTTTTAAAAGAAGGCAGATTTAGGGAGTTGGGAGAGCGTTATATGAATTGCATTGCAAAGGGGAATTGAGGGAAATGGTCCGAAATTAGTGTGTTTCTAATTGAAAAAAAAAAAAAAAAAAAAAAAAAAAAACTTTCACTTTTCTTTTGTGGTTTTTTCAGTGCTTAAGACATGGGCTGTAAGAGATGCATACAAGTAAAGCCTTTATTTTAGTGATTTGTAAGTGTGTGGTTCAAGGGTTTTAGGGTTTTTTAGGGTTTTAGGGGTTTTAGGGTTTTTAGGGTTTTTTAGGGTTTTAGGGTTTTAAGGTTTTTTTAGGGTTTTAGGGGTTTGGTTTTCTCTGCTGCTGCTGGGCATGCATCACTTACACCAAGCATGTACTTAATTATCATAATTTACTTTCAATACATAGTTATTTGCTTGTTTAGTAGACTTGATGTGTAGCTAATTAAAGGGAAATTTAACTAAATTAAAGAAAACAAAGAAAAAGTGTTAATTTTAGCAAAAGGGTTAATCAACAATGATATTATCAATCAAATTTCAAGATAAAGGCTTTATCTTTTTCTCTCAATGATGTCAAAAAAGCAACATAAAATCTTTGTTTTTAACTATGAAGACTTTGGCACAGTAGAAGTTTGAAAACATGGAGATTCCATCCTATCTTACTTTTCACTTTTGAAAAGCTTTTTGGCTTTGTATTATAAAAAAGAATTGTTGAGGATGCTTCACTTTTTATGTATCCTGTCGAGTCATGTTTATCTAAAACATGATGTCCGTGACCGTATGCCCATGTCATGTCAAATTCTTATATATATATATATATATATATATATAAGCGGTTGTATTGCCTTTCTTGCTTACTAAACTATAACATTGCTTTCAAACTCTTTTTAGAGAATCTCTCTGCCCCGTTTTCTAAAATCTTCCTCTCAAAATGGGGCTAGAGATTTGGGTATACGTCCACACAATTGCTTATAAATGTAACAGTCCGAAATTTTCTACTTAATTTAAGGTCGCTACTGTATACATATCATAAACATTGAATGCAGAAGACTTCATTTAAATTCCATAAAACATAACCTTTATCCTAAAACACAGCCTTGAACTTACTTATTTCGAAAACATATTTAAAACGACACAACAAAAGACCCGAAATAAAATAAATAAGCGTTTAAGTTAAAAACATCCTATTCTAGTCTAAGTCTAAGAAAATAAATACCACTATCCTATGCATGTGCCATGGTCTCGAGTTGCGATGCCGCCGTCAGCCGTACAAGAATGCCTTGCCTTAACCTAAAAAGATGTAGTAGCACATGGCTTGAGTATTTAAAGAAATACTCAGTAAGTGACCCCACTATTGAGGTTAAATGCAAGAACATGAGAATGCAATGACGGGACTTATCCTTTCAATCTATTTTCCTATGGTACTGTCTTAACGGGTAATTTGGACGTGTACCATATACTCTACACACAACCCATACGTGTGAATATGGGCTCACCAATCAGTTCGCACACCGCTAGGCCACTTTCCTTGTCAAGCGAGCATACTTTGGGAATTCCTTATGCCGGACACCCGTTAGAACTAGTAACCATCACGGCAGCACTATGCAACACATAACGATTGTTGTCCTGCCATTGGATGTACGCGTCCGTACCCTCGTAATGGAATAGGGGTATCCCCCAAATGCATGAGTACACATAATGCATGAGGTCCCCAATATTTCTACTTTTATCGTTAATGAATATAACACCGCTATCATCTTTCATGCTTAACATGTCATTTCTCATTTTTTTCAGTCTGCGTATCATACATAATCCTAACGGGGTTACATTTCATTTCATTTATCGTGATATCATGTCATTCATAACATGTTGTATACATACAATTTAGAAAACATAACATAACGTTCCATGCTTTTAACATGTCATTTCATAACGTGCAATTCATACAACAATTACCTCAATGGTCACACAAAACAATCTAAACATAACACATCACATCACAATATATCGTATCATAAACATGTCGTATCGTAAACACTTCGTGGTCATATCGTTCCCTAACTTATCATAGTCTTAACGTTCTATCAATCTATCAATCTATCACAAACCTATCCCTTTCTACCCATATCCTAACCATATTCTTTCATCAATCTCTCCTATCCATAACACTCCAGTATGTGATATCTTAACGTTTCATGAACGTATCTTACTCCTATCGTTACATTTCGTTTTGTGCATCTTTCTCGTATCCTATCTCAAACATATCATTGAACACATCATATCATAATTATTATCATACAATTCACATATTATAACATGTACATAACATATAAGAAGCATATCGATCCACAGACAATTCACACATCAATATATATGACACGTGCAGAACCACAGGGCACGTGTCAACATCAAATATAACCATGTCGATAGTAAGGTCACTTACCTGGTTAGCTTAAGTTGTTGTCACGAATATATCCTTAATAAAAGTTCGATTCTGTCCTTTGAAATCCAAGTCAACGTGTGTGAGCCCATGATATCAGTTTCAAGTTTGAACTCATTAAAATTACTTCTGTAATTTACATGGGTCCATTGTTAAAAGTCTTGAAATACTATATATCTATAATTATATTTTTATTAAAAATCTTATTTTTAATGGTTAGTGTTGTAAAAAAAAAAATAATAATAAATAAATAGATAGAGCTGTTTCAAGTTATTCTGTCTTTTACTATTTATCTTTCGCCCTATATTTAGTTTGTGGTTTTTAATTCTCAATCTTCCTTTTTTTTTTTTTTATCTATATTTACTATGTTGCCTTTTAATTTTGTTCTCATCATGTATTTCAAATTTCTAGTAGATCCCTGTTTCCAAATCTTTCCTTATCTCTATGTTTCCTGTTCACAAATTTTCTTGGTCATTCTATTTTTAATATGTTCATTTGGCTACTAATATAAATTTAATCTAATATTACTAATCTGAGGTGATTTACGAGAATGGGTATAAATGATTGACATTTAGTTTCTAACTTAAAGCTAAACCAGAGTAATAATTTAACGAAGATCTAACTATAATTGGGTGTGATTTCTAAAAAAAAATTAATATATACCTTATTGATCAGATGTATCCTCACAATCTCCAGTGAATTTCAACTAGGTAAAAGTCATTCTCATCTTTTTTTTTTTTTTTTTTTTTTCTCAAGTAAATCTGACCATTGTTGTTTTCTGTTTCTTTTTGCAGTATCTCTTACTTTCTAGTGTAAGGATAGGTTGAGGAGAGATAATTATGGGAAGGATGAGAGGTTAGTGGAGAGGAGTGGGGAAAAGTTGTTTCTTCCTTTCTTTCATATTTTTTTTTAAATTTTTTATTTTTATATGCTATTACAGTAATCCTCCCAAGAAAGTTCTATTATGATAGTTGGTATCAAAGCGAAGTTGACTTCAAGAAGCGATTTAGTAAACATGTCCACGATAAAACAGCTAAACAAGTCCCAACATGAATGAGATGCAGAATCTTCAAGAAGCCCCTAACAACATTCAATTCTTGGATGACTGCGTGAAAGAGCTCGCCGCCAAGGCCGACATGATTGATATGGTGGCTGGGAGCTTGGATAGGACGCCCATCGAAAACCTAGAAGAAAAAGTCACAAGATCTGGTGTCTTCGATCGTCGAGATAACTCGACAGGCTCTGTTGCCTTGACAGAGGAGCATGTTGATGGATTAGACAGCTCCCAGAAGGTGATCATTCAAATTGTCACCAAACTTTC
Organism: Cucurbita argyrosperma subsp. sororia; assembly: GCA_018691285.1. Lineage (NCBI taxonomy): Eukaryota > Viridiplantae > Streptophyta > Magnoliopsida > Cucurbitales > Cucurbitaceae > Cucurbita > Cucurbita argyrosperma. Next base: position 15,490,652 of record CM031884.1, on the reverse strand, counting down.
AAAAGACGTCAAGACGGTCCTCGACCTGGTCAAGGTTGAAATAGTAGACATGAGTGCTAGATTGAACGTCACCATGAGAAGTATGGCCAAGCTCCTGCATGGGGCCAACCCAATTCAACAAGATAAAGATGCTAGAATTTAAATCCTTTTGTGGGGCTCGAAATGCTAAGTCTCTAGAAAATTTCATTTTTGACCACGAACAATACTTTCGAACCACAAACACAGTGACTGATGAAACAAAGATCACGTTAGCGACAATGCACCTAGACAAGGATGCAAAGTTGTGTTGGAGAACGAAATATATGGATATTCAAGATGGTCGATGCACCGTAGATACTTGAGAAAGGTTGAAACAAGAACTTTGTTTGTAGTTCTTTTTAGAAAATGTTGAGATCCTTGCTAGTAGGAAATTAAGAGAGTTAAAACACGTGGAATATTTAAGAATACGTCAAGCAGTTTACAGTGTTGATGTTGGATATTTTGTGATATGTCAAAAAAGATACGATTTTCTTAGATAACGAACAATCTCAGAACGTGAGGCGGAGTCAGTCATTGGCAAAGTCAAAATTATTATGAACAGCAAATTCAAAACCTTTCTTCGGCCTATGCTGCACCTGAATAGTTATTATTTGACTTGGATAACGAACAATCTCAGGACTTGAGGGGGAGTAAGCCTTCCTGAAGTGGAGGAACAATTGAGCTAACTCCCCTAAGAGTGGGGGAGGCGAGAAAACAAGGATAGGAGGTGGAGGCCATAGGCCCTCCAAACAAAGATACTCATGAAGAGGACCCTACCGAAACAATTATAATCAGGCCCCCATCATCCTGCTTCATATGCAAGGGGACCACAGAATATATGAGTGCCCCAAGAGAGCAGCCCTTCAAGCATTCCAAGCCACATTGGTGACAAAGTCTAAACCTAGTCCTGAGACAATCGAAGCGGAGAGAACATCTTTTGAAAGCATTGACAACTCACGTAAGAAGGCCCTAAACTATTTTTCGACAATCCAAAAGAGGGCTGGAAAGTCAAAGGAGCTAGTTGGAAGAGGGCTTATGTACATAGAAGTGTGGGTTAACCACAGATTGACCAAGAACACTATAGTCGACTCTGGGGCCATTCATAACTTCATGACATGACAGAAGCTAAAGCCAAATGACTAAATATAAACAGGCAACGAGACTTAGAAAAGATAAAAGTCATCAATTCGGCAACCCTAACCATACTAAGAGTGGCAAAAAGGGTCATCATCAAGCTAGGAACTTAGAGTGGGCATACCAAATTTGTGATTGTCAAAGTGGACAATTTTGATGTTGTATTCAGGATAGAGTTCTTACTTGAACACAAGGCGCCCTTGGCCAAATGCTTAGTCATCACAAGAACTAACCTAACTTTCGTCCAAACAAGTATTAAACGACCTAAAGGGGTGAAGATGTTATCAGCCCTTGAACTTAAGTAGGGTCTCGCCCATAACGAGTCCACCTTCATGGTCATCCCTGTAGTGTAAGGGGAGAGTTCACTTGAGCCAATACCCATAAAGATACAAGAGGTATTGGAAAGATAACGCGATGTTATGTCTGAGAGCCTACCGAAGAAACTACCTCTAAGTACAAGTATAGACCATGAGATTGAGCTATTGTCGGGTGTGAGACCACCGGGCAAGAATGCGTACGAATGGCCCCACCAATGCTTGTCAAACTACGAAAGCAACTCAATGAGCTCTGAGTGCTGGATTTCATTAGACCTGCAAAAGTCCCATATAGAGCCCCAATGTTGTTTCAGAAGAAAAAAGATGGGAGTCTCCACATATACATTAGCTACTACGCTCAAAATAAGATTACTATCTACAACAAGTACCCACTGCCCATATTACCGACTTGTTCAATCGCCTTCATGGCACAATATATTTTTTGAAATTCGACTTAAGATCCAGGTATTATCAAGTCCAAATGACTGAAAATGATGAACCTAAGATTGCCTGCTTCACAAGGTATATGGAGCCTTCGAATTCCTAGCCATTCCATTTGACCTTACCAACACTATGACCACATTCTGTACACTGAACAATTAAGTCTTCCACGATGGGCTTGATAAATTTGTGGTAGTATACTTTGATGACATCGTGATTTATAGTTTAACCATAAAAGAACATCAAATTCACTTGAAATTGATTTTTTAGAGGCCCTAAGAAAATTAGCTATATGGGAAGAGAGAGGAATTTCCATCTCCCCAAAAGTGGAGAAGGCTTCATATGGGCTTCAATTACTTGCATGGATGAGATCCATGTTGTTATCCATGTCAATAATTTGAGACCAAATTACCCCGACGATGAAAACTATAGGCGTGATGAAGTGACATGCCCTCTTATCACGACGAAGGATACCAGTGGAAAAGAAGTAGAAGAGATCTTTATCAAGCGAACACGTTGTATCAATAGCCCACAGTAGAACGTTGAAGAATTCTTGATCAAATGGAAAGGGTTTCAGTTGCAATAATCAGTTGGGAATGCGCCGACAACTTGAAGTTGACCACACATCAAATAGTTAAGTTTGAATAAAGCAGACAATTGATATGGACGTCAACCAATTAGGTGAGAAATGGTGTCACGTTCATGCTTATCCAAGACGTGTTTCTCATGACCGTATGCGCATGTCCCGAACCTTTGTATATGTGTTGTATTTCTTTGTTACTTTCCTATTGTATTATCTTGTCATTTTGGAGTATGATATTTCGACAAAATCATGTATATGACCAGTAAACTTGAAATGACTCAAATTGTACTATAGAGAGTAGGTGTATACAATGAACTCAAGAACTCCAATTGACTAACCTGAATCATAAGAGCTGGGTTGAGATTGGATTATTTTTCTAAAATCGAACCGGTTAGGTTTGAACTGGTTCGGGTTTCGAGTTCAGAATTAAAAAGTGTTAAAAAGTTAGTGTAAACCCAAACCAAACCAAACCGGCCAATGTTATTGAAAAAAACGGTCCATGTTACTAAAAACATGGGCCTATATATATATGGAGCGGTTTTTTAAAGCTACAATCATAAGAGATCAGACATTGTCCAGATTACGAGTGGGCTTTTTTTCACTAATTCTTTGAAGGTCCAAGTTTTGTGGCCCAACCAGCCCAAATTCAAGAAGGTCCAGTTTAAAAGTTGCAGATTTATGAAGTTAAATGTAATTATATTTTATTAATACCTAAGTAAACTAGGATCATGATCGTATGTTGATCAATGACTAAAAATAAAAACATACTACCAGTCAAGTCAAGTCGAGTCGGTGTTAGCATATCCCCACACACCCACGATGATCCTATTGAGAATGGGAGAGAAAACGCCTTAGGTCATCGACACACAAATGTATCGTTATAATTCTATTGGTTCTTTTAGATATGGTATGGAAGCTGCAAATTGGACGAGCTGCAAATTACGCCGCAGATTAATCAAAATACTCGAACGAATTCAAACATTATTAGCCATTTCGATGATCTAAACACGGACCGCCAAAAGCCCAGCCTATCAGACACCTCATGCCCAAAGCCCAGTCCATCAACTGCCCAGACATGTGGCCTAGGCCCAGGCACACCTTCGGCTCATCATAACTATCCACTATCCTCCACTTTTCTTGTGCCTCATTTTCATTAATTTAAAATGGGTGGAGAATTCTACGGCATTTAAATCTCAACTAATTTTCTTGTACAAAATTAGTTCGAACGGTGTGGGATGAGAAAGAAAAGCTAGGAAGAAGGGCCAAAAATAAAGTAAAAATTAAAATGTAGTGCAGAGCAGTTCATCACTGCATGTAATTTTCTGGTTTCAAAAAGCCAGGAAGAGATACAAAATGGTGAGATTTAAAAGAAAAAGAAATGAAACCCTAGAGGGGAGGGTACACCTACACTGAGGGTATCATCACAAAAAGTCTACCCTGTTTATCTTTATCTATCCAAAAAATTTTATAATTATGCTGCCTCACTGTCATTTCTACTTGTTTCGTGTACCCACCAAGTATTTTCTATTGAAACTCAAACTCATCCCACCTACAATTTCCTACTTTGTTATTGCCTACAATTTCTTACTTTGTTATTGCCCTCTATGCATTCGTTAAATGTCTCCCCCCTTATTTTTGCTCCTCATATTGCAAGGTGTTGTCCATTAAACCCCACCTTTTGCCTCCTTGTTTCAATCCCTTTTGGGAGCTCTCAAAGGTAAGATCTTATTTCTTTTGTTTAATGTCTTTTTAGGTTAGATTTCTTTTTTTCATTTCCTCTTGGTTTCTTTTGAAGTATCCAATTTTATAAATTTATTTCAAATCATGGATATAAATTTCCATTCCAACTAAGACTTTTTAGTAATGGGCTATTCTCATTCATTCAGCAATGGTCAGCTTCTTCTCTTACTTTTACTTTTAACTTGATGAAGTCCTATAGTACAGTCATTGACTCTCTCTTCTTCATCTTCATATATGTCTCTTTCATACGTGTGTTTCTTCTTTTTTTGGGTGGTTTATCTCTCTCCCAAAATTTGCTCTATCAATTTTCTCAAATCTAGAAGTTTAATCTGAAAAAAAAAAAAACTACATTAATAACTCTTTTATAGAATGAATAATGTTAAATTAGAAATAAAATAATTATTTGCAAGGCTGAGAACACATAAATTCCAACATAAGGAGCATCCTGTCGGGTCAAATCGAACCAAAACCACAAATAAATAGCAACGCAAGCGTATAGCCTTACAATGACCCTAATCCGAAGCCAATGATCCAATAAGCCCAGCCTATCAGACACCTCACGCCCAAAGCTCAGTCCATCAACTGGCCATATATGTGGCCTAGGCCCAGGCACACCTTCGGCTCATCACAACTATCCACTATCCTCCACTTTTCTTGTGCCTCATTTTCATTCATTTAAAATGGGTGGAGCATTCCAAGCCGTTTAAAACTCAACTAATTTTCTTGTACAAAATTAGTTCAAGTTTTGAACGGTGTGGGATGAGAGAGAAAAGTTAGGAAGAAGGACCAAAAATGAAGTAAAAATTAAAAGATAGTGCAGAGCAGTTCATCACTGCATGTAATTCTTTCCTTTGAAAAAGCCACACAGAGTTAGAAAATGGTGAGATTTGAAAGAAAAAGATATGAACCTGGACTCTGGAGGAGAGGGTACACATGCAGTGGGAGTATGGGAGGAGAGAGTACACATGCGGTGGGGGTATCATCACAAAAAGTCAGACCTTGTTCATGCTGTTGTCTCATTATTTCTACTCAGTTTGTGTACCCACCAAGTATTCTCTATTGAAACTCAAACTCACCCCACCCACAACTTCCTACTTTGTTATTGCTCTCTTTGTCTATTAAACCCCACAGTTTGCCTCCTTGTTTCAAGAGCTCTCAAATATGAAATCTTACTTCTTTTGTTTAATGCCTTTTTAGGTTAGATTTCTTCTCTTTGGTTCCCTCTTTGTTTCTTTTGAAGTATCCTATTCTAAAATTACTTCAAATCATGGATATAAATTTCCATTCCAACTAAGACTGGACTACTCTCATCCATTCAGCAATTGCTAGCTTCTTCTCTCACTTTTAACTTGATGAAGCCCTAATTCACTAGGCACATTCATGGACTCTCTCTTCTTCATCTTCATCTATGTCTCTCTTCATGTGTGTGTCTGCATGCTGCTCATTTTTTGTGGTTCATCTCTCTCTCCCAAAATTTGGTTCTTCTCAAATCTAGAAGTTTAATCTTTCCTTAGAGATCGGTGAGAAATGCAGAAGATAGGTCATTGGGTCCCTGATTCTCTCCCTAGCTTTTCTTATCCTAAAGTATGGAAAGTCTAAATGATTTACTAAATTATTAAATATAAAATAAAAAATTTAGGATTTTATTAACCATAAAATTATATTTTATATATAATACACCGAACAATTTTTAAAATTTTTTATTCACACTAAAATGAAAGTTCAGATCATTAATTTATTAGAAAGGTTTAAAATTGAATAAACCAAACTCAAATTTAAGGTTTAAATTTAAATTAAAAAAAATCATATATTTTATATTTTCAAACATAGAACTTAAAAAGGATTCTACTCCCCAAATATTTTGGCTTTTTTGAAATATTTTCAAAATCTAAGCAAAAGCATAAAGTAGTTTTAAAATTTTATATTCAAATTTTGTTTTTAAAATTTAGCATAATCATAAAATATTTATTTATGCTTTTTTTTTTAATCACTACAAAATGGAATTTTCATTTTATTAGGTGAAAAAGAAAAAAAAAAGAGAGAGAAATTGGGAGTGGGGCCCAGTAGAAATAACGGAATCATTTTCGGAACTGTTTAGGGATGCTAATCCATGTTAAGGGTTGTTGGAATTTAAGTGCATAAGAGGTTAAGATATCTGTATGAGACAGCGGCATAAAATTCATCAATAAGTAATAAATAATTTAACTAATTGTTTTTATTATTTAAGTTTTTTTTTCTTCTTTCAATTATATAATTTTCAACCTTCCAATTGAGTCATATATGATCTTTTATTTTATGAAATATTAATATACTAAATTAACGTATTTATAAAGAGAGATTTAAATATTTTATAATCTAGTCTTATATAAATTTATTGTATAAAATACATCCACTAACATGTCTCTACACGTCAACAATTTGGATTAAATTATTTGTAATAATTTCATAGTAGATCGTATCAATAATATTAGTAAGATAAAACATGAAACTCAATTTATATTTATATAAAATAGACTCTTTAAATTATTACTTAAACATAATCTTCTCTTAGGTTAATAACGTATTATTTAAGATTACATTAACAACTTTAGAGTTTCAATTGAATAAATAATGTTAAATTAGAAATTAAATAATTATTTGTAAGGCTAAGAGCATCCTGTCGGGTCAAATCGAACCAAAACCACAAATAAATAGCAACCCAAGCGTGCAGCCTTACAACGATCCTAATCCGAAGCCAACGATCCAATAAGCCCAGCCTATCAGACACCTCACGCCCAAAGCCCAGTCCATCAACTGGCTATATATGTAGCCTAAGCCCAGGCACACCTTCCGCTCATCACAACTATCCACTATCCTCCACCTTTCATGTGGCTCATTTTTATTAATTTAAAATAAGTGAAACATGGGATGGAGTTTAACTAATGTTTTTTTTTGCTACAAAATTCGTTTAAGATTTGAATTGTTTGGAGGAGAGAGAAAAGCTTGGAAGAAGGACTAGAAGTGAAGTAAAAGTTAAAAAGGTAGTGCAGAGCAGTTTATCACTCCACTTAACAGAAAAAGGGAGATGAAACTAAGAACTTTCCTCTGTTCTCAGTCCTATTATATTATGGCGTTCATCATAAAATCGGATCTTACTCATGTTTATCCGTCCAAAAATTGGCATAATCTGTACTTAGATTTGTGTACCTGTCAAGTATTCTGGTTTGAAATTCAAATTCACCCTGCAATTTCTTACATTGTCACCCACAATTCCTTACTTTGTCACAAGTTATTTGATGAATGCCCCCCTCCCTAGTGGTGGAGCTTTTAGCTTTTTTCTCTTTTCTTTTTGGTTGTTCATCTCTCTCCAGTTTCTCAATTTCTTTAACATCTAAAAGTTTAAACCCATCTCTCACTTTGGGAAATACATTAAATGGGTCATTGTGTCCCTATTTCTCTCCTTTGCTTTGCCAGAAACCTATCTTGCTGGTGGATCATAAACTCTTGTCTCCCACCAAAGTCAAGCTTCATGCATGATTTTTCTAAGATACTCTCATTGTTAACATTGTTGGCTCGAAAGAGTAGTTCGTTTATGTGGAACAAAATGTGTAAGGTGATTTGGTGATATATAGTGATACCTTCGAGAAGAGGTTAGAGATGTGTATGAATGTAGCATGGAAAGATATATTAAAATATCCTCACTAGTACATTAGAGTGATTCCTTAATAATCGTATGCGTCCATAATCTATTATCTATATATTTTAGGAATAAATATAGAAAATAAAATGTTTGGTCTATATTGTCTGGTATCCACTATAAATACTTCTCAACCAATCAAAGTGTAGAAGTTTTATGGTGTCTTGTAATCTCTTCCCAACCGTTGTGTTTAATAAGGTCTATGATTTAGAATTGGTGAAACGTAGGCAAGGTTTATGATATTGATAATATCACTCATGTAGGTTGGTTGTTGATGCGCTTAGATGACTCGACTAATAATATAACCGACTTTGAGATAATACATCATATATTTGCAACATAAATATTAAAATCAACTTTAGTTTTATTTAAAAATAAAAATAAAAAAATTAAAGGTTGAACCAGTGAGATTATATTTTTATGCTTAAGGTAGGGCAAGTCTCCAAAATGGTAAGCATATTAAATCGGCTAATAAAGTCATTTTTACCGATGCAATTCGAAAACAAGCCAAAAGCTCATAACTCACTCAACATTGAGATTGGGTCACATATGATTATTTTGTGAAACATTAATCTACTCAATTAATGTATTTATAGAGAGAGATTTAAATATTTTATAGTCTAGTCTTATACAAACTCATGGTATAAAATACCTCAACCCACATATCGCACAGATCAAATTGTTATTACTTAAATCTTTCGGATCAAATTGTTATTACTCAAATCTTTCCTTAAATTAATGACATATTGTTTAAGATTACGGTAATAGTCGTAGATTTTTTTATAGAATAGATAATGTTAATAAAAAAGATTATAAAAAATTAAATAATTAATTACAAGCCTTTGGAACATAAATTACATGAGGGTCGGGTCACATCAAACCAAAACCTCAAATAAATAGCAACCCACGCGTATAGCCTTACAATAATCCTAATCCGAAGCCCATGATCCAATAAGCCCAGCCTATTAGACACCTCACGCCCAAACTCCAGTCCATCAACTACCCAAATAGTGGCCCAAGCCCAGGCACACCTTAGACTCATCACAACTATCGTGTGTCGTCGACGTTTTGTGTGGCTCATGTGCGGCTTGCATCGGTACGTTGTAGTCATCTAACTTTCGATCGTCGATGTTCAAATGTTTCAGCTTCGGTTCAGTCAATTTCAGCTTGCTCGTGTGGTTTGTTGTAGTCATCTAACTTTCGATCAACTCGGTTCAATTGTTTCAGCTTCGGTTCAACCAATTTATTAATTTTAAACAAAATACAAAATTGAAAGAGTATTTTTATTAATTTTAAATGAGTGCTTCCTTATCTGAAAATATAAAGTTAAAATAAGTTTGAATCTCAACTAATTTCTTTATATATAATTAGTTCAAGATTTGAAGGGTGAGGATAAGAGAGAAATTGGGAAAGAAGGGCCAGAAATAACTATAGGTACAGGAACGTCCCAATTTCAAAGTCATTGCATGTAACCTCCCAATTTTAAAGTGGGAGAGAAAGCCACATAGAAACATAAAATGGTGAGATTAGAAAAAGAAAGGAGATGAAATCGAGGACTTGAAGGAGTGGGTTACCCTCCCCCTTACTCTACCTTTGTCCTCTATCTTTATCCTCTTACAGTTATGGCGATCATCACAAAAAGTCCGGCCTTATTCATCTTTATCCATCCAAAAATTGGCATAATATATAATATATGCTGTCTCACTGTCATTTCTACTCAGATTCTACTTAGAGTCAATATTCTCTTTTGAAACTCAAACTCACCCCAGAACTTCCTACTTTGTCATTGTCCTCTACGTGTTAAATGAATATCCCCCTCCATGTTTTTGCTCCGTGATAGTGCAAGGTGTTGCCCATTCAACCCCACCTTTTGCCGACTCCTTGTTCCAATCCCTTTTGAAAGCTCTCAAAGGTAAGATCTTACTTTTCTTTCAAATGTCTTTCCACGTGGATTTCTTCTTTTTCATTCACTCTTTATTTCTTTTGAAGGACTGAATTTTATAAAATTACTTGTTTCTCTTGAAGCACCTAATTTTGTAAAATTACTTGTTTCTCTTAAAGCACCCAATTTTATAAAATTACTTCAAAAGGTGGATATAGATTTCAATTCGAACTAAAACTCTTTGGGCAACTACACTCATCCATTCAGCAATTGCAAGCTTCTTCTATTGTTTTTGCCTTGATGAAGCCCTGTTTCACTAGGCACAATCACGGCCTCTTTTCTTCTTCTTGTGTGTCTCTCTTCATCTGTGTCTCTCTTCATCTGTGTCTCTGCATATTGAACTTTTAGCTTTACCTCTACTCTTTTTGGGTTGTTCATCTCACTCCCCCAAAATTTGTTCTCTCTGTTGCTCTCAAAACTAAGATTTAATCTCTCTTCATGTATGTGAGAAATGCAGGAGATGGTCATTGGGTCCCTAGTTATCTCCCTAGCAGGTAGATCATAAACCTTAGTCTCTCAAGCACCTACTTCATTGTTTGAGCAACAATCTCACAATAGTAGGTAGCTTTGAAATTTTAGATTAGATCCACTTGAAAATCTAAAATGTTTACGAAATTATTAAATATAACATAAAAAATTTAAGATTTTATTAATCATAAAAATAAATTTTATTAGGATTTTATTAATCATATAATTATATTTTATATATAATTGTTCGGACAATTTTTGAAATTTTGATATCAAATCATTCATTTATTAGACATTTTTAGAAAGAAACTCAAATTTAGGGTTTAAATTTAAATTTAACAAAAAAAAAAAAAAATCATATATTTTATATTTTCAAACATAAAACTTAAAATGATTTATTATTAGTCATTATTATTAGATTATTGTTAACTTTTCTAAAAAAAAAAAGGGTAAATTTGTCACACTAACTCAAGTAATTTATCCTTTTTTTTTTTAGGTTGAAAATAAGTGTTTATATGAAATCTTTTTAAAGTTTTTGCATTTCTTTTGTAAATTAAGTTAAAAGTGAATCAAATTGAAGCAAATACAAATTGCACGAGCATCTTGTTGAAGCCAACCATAGCTTTGACCTCAACCATAGCACGAGCATCTTGTTGAAGCCAATCATGGCTTCGACCTCAACCATAGCACGAACATCTTGTTGAAGTCAACCATAGCTTCGACCTCAATCATAGCACGAGCGTCTTGTAGAAGATCGCAAATGTTTGGTTTATATTGTCTAGTCTCTACGGTAAATACCCCTTCAACTAAAGCGAAGTGTAGAAGTTTTACAGAGTGTTTTATAATCTCTTTTCGATTAGTCTTAACAAAGACTGTGAGCGTTTTCCACAAAAAAAGTTATGTTCAACGAGGTCATCACGCATACTTACCACCAGCTAAATGATTACAAGCAAAATTATCCCAATAATGATTTAGAGTTTGACAACAATAATATTTGTGTTGAAGATATTGAGACATTATTTGTGCAGATACAAATTTTTATGGATCATGAGAGTTTAAAATATTTCTTCACCCATAAAAAAATTACACATGAGAAACGTAGGCGAGAATTTTGATATTGATAATATCACTGAAGTAAGATGGTTTGTTGATGCCTTGAATAGATAGATAGGTCACTCACTGTCGTAATCACATAGCAAACATAGATACAAACTGATATACACCTCCAAAGATTGTTGCGATGGTTGAAGGGATTATTGCTGAGATGACTCAACTAATAATATAGTTGACTTTGTGATAACACATATATTTGTAACATTGGGTCTCTAATCTTATACAATATAGACCTATTTACCTTATATGAGAAGAATTAAATTTCAAAGGATGAAATTATGTTATGTAGCTTCTTGTAGTCTAAAAAATAGTAGCATATTGAATCGGCTATTAAAGTCATTTTCACTCGAGCAATTCAAAAAATAAATATTAAAAAAAAAAAAAATCATTCACCATTAAGATTGAGTCACATAGGATCCTTTTGTGAAATATTAATCTACTAAATTAATGAATTTTTAGTCTTATACAAATTCATTGTATAATACCTTCACTTACATGTCTGAACAATTTGAATCAAATTATTGATAAAATTTCAAAGTAGATGGTTTAATAATGTTATTAAGATAAAAGCATCATAAACCTGATCTTTTCTTCTGTTAACCACCCCTTAAGATTACCCTAATGATCCTAATTTTTTTTTTTTTTTGCTATTGAATGAATAATGTTAAATTAGAAATAAAATTATTAAAAATTAAATAATTAATTGCAAGGGTTTAGAATCTAAATTTGAGCATCACCCAAATGGTCTCGGGTCAAATCAAACCAAAACAAATAAATAGCAACCCATGCGTATAGCCTTACAATGATTATAATCTGAAGCCCATGATCCAATATGTAATGACCTGAGGGTCGGAACTAAATATATCGTGCTGATTTCTTAAATGTGAAATATAACTCTTAAATGCTTATTTATAAATAGCGAAAAATTTAAAAACCTTACGAACACTTCAAATCGATAGAAAATACTATTGGACTTACGTTTTTCAAATCATAACGTTGGAATTAAAAGTTAAAATAAAAACAATTACAAATGAAATCCTATTCTAACCTAAGACTAGGAATTTATCTATGCAACTACTTATACACGAGCCGCAATCTTTGATTACGATGTCGTCGTCAAACGTATATGGGCGTCTTGCCTTTACCTGAAAAATAATATGGCACACGGCCTGAGTAATACTCAGTAAGTGACCCCACTATAAGTGTCATGCTAATACAATCATGATTTAGAACCTATCTCTAGCTCATCTAAGGGTGACCTTCGGTCTCAGACAAATTAGATGTGTAGTACTTCCTCACACACGACCCACACGTGTGAGTGTGAATCCTCAAGGTGCTCGCACACTCCATAGACCCTCTAGTGAAGCTAATCTATAGCGACATCCAGAGATGAGCGGAACCCCATAGTATCATGCTCCCCATGAACACCCTACTCATCACATTATGTGCGTTCGCACTCATCCTCTCTAGAGGAAGTATCCATATGCTTATGAAGATACGATAGCATGAGGTCCCTCTAAATCCATCTTATCATCTCTTCTAACACAACTCTAATCTCATCTCTTTGATACGTTAAGTAACACATGCTCGTTGGTTAGTTATATTAACATCGTTCTCATGCTCTTAGGGTTGTATCTTATGTCGATCTAACAATATTATGTAACATGACACTCATTATCATATAACATGCTCAATATGGAAACATTATCGTACTCACCATAATGCCATAAAGTGCATTAAACATATCATGTACCTCATGCATCGAAACATAAATCACGTACATATAACATACATTACAGCTCAAATATCATACTCATACATCACCAAAACATCATACATAATCATATTCATACACCATCGTGCTCATAAATAAGGCTCCATGCAAACAATTCTAGTCTATCCTATAGTAAGGCCAATTGGTTTGTCTTAGGCGAAGTACTCCTTAATTTAATTAACGTAAGCTCCCGTTCTTCAAGAGCTCCTCCAAAAGTTATCCGAAATTGACTCTTATTGGAATGTTTATCTTATTTACGTTAATAACTCATATTTATATAATAAATTAACTTAAATTTAGGATAGAGTCCTATACGGACCTTATTTTCCTTAAATAGGGTCACGAATGTGTTCAGAAGGATCGAAAACCTATGAAACCGTATACTACATGTCTATACGAGCCGAACACGCATTTTTTGAGCCGAGAAGCCGCGCCGCGCCGCGTTAAGTCGAAGGAGTCGGCGTTCACATGCGCGACACGTGTCTCTGTGCGAGAGGAGGCGCATGTCGGGTGGAGTTCCGCGTCAAGGCTGCGAGGGAACCCGTGATGGGCTGTCGGTTTACTGGGCCGAAGGGCCGTCGATTGCATGCGCGACATGTGTCACCTTCGGGAGACGACGCGTCACAAACTTCGAAACGGACACGCGTGTTGGGTCGGTCGGATTTAACGGGCCGAATGTCTGCATGACTGACACATCGGTCGTCAGATTTAATGGGCCGACTGCATGAGTGTGGTGTCTGCATGAATGACACATGGGCCGTCGGGTTTAATGGGCCGACTACATGAGTATGGTGTCTGCATGAATGACACATGGGCCGTCTGCATGAGTCTGGTGTCCACATGAATGACACATCAGCCGTCGGATTTAATGGGCTGCTGCAGGTTGGGTTTTCTAAAGACGCGGGTTGGGCCGCGGGTATCCCATTCGGGTCCGACCCGGATCCATCGGATTCATCTTCCTTACCCGACTCAGCGCGATTCATCTCCGGCGCCATTTTCTCTCTCCTCTGCGCGACGGTTTCCGACGTCGTTTTCCTCCCTTTTTCTCTGTCGAATTCTCCTTCTCTCTCCCACGACGTTTCGTGGTTATTGGAAGTCTGTGGAGGTGGATCGGGCATTCTCCCACTCTCTCCGACGGTGACGATGACGAGGCACGGCGTGAATCCTCTCTGGGTGTATATACTAAGGCCGGTGAGGGTTTTCCTGGTGGGTGTACTTGGTATTGGGTAAGAAGGGAGGTTTTCGATGTCGCCGGAAAAACTCTCCGTTCCTCTCTCTCTCTTCTGTTTCTTTGCTGCAGGTGTTTCTGTGGCTTTGTTGCAGGTGTCATCTAACTTTCGAGGTAAGTGAATTTATTTTATTTTAATTCAAATTTTAGGTGGGACTAATGGTTTGATGCATACATTATATATATATATATATGTATATATATATAGTTTCAAATGCTTGAGTGTGTGCTAATCTATAAATAAATCTAAGGAACACGCTAACGAGCTCACTCAGTAGGTCTATGTGTTCCTAACGAGCTCACTCAGTAGGTCTATGTGTATGTGTGTGAACCACTTATAGTGAATTACTATGTCAATAATATTTCAAAAAGTTTAAATAAACATCTGAAATGTGTTAAAAATAAATCAAATAAAAAAATTCGTAGCTGGGGCATAACTTTGAATACTATTCCAAAATCAAATTAGAATCATGATGGAATATAAGTTATAATGAAACTCTAATCAAAAGTTGCATAAGTAAAATCAAAATTTTGGCAAATATTTTTATTTATTTACCTTGAAAGGTGTGTCAAATGAAAAAAAAAATATTTATTTATTTATCTATTTAAATTGACATTAATTGAAGTTAACAAGAGACAAATATATTATATTTTGATTCCAATAATTTTTTCTTAGGCTCTCACACATTATTATTTGGTCCATCACAAATCATCACATTATTATTAATCATAAAATTACATTATTATAAATTAATGAATCCTAAATAATGTGTAACATAGCTTATAGAATTTGGGCCTAAGTCTAAAACAAGCCCAAAATTAATAATGCTCAAATTCAATTGGTTAGCTCTAAATATAATCAAGTCGAAGCTGAGAAGAAAGATCGAAACACTTTGTAGATTGAATCTTCGATAAACTAGAACTTAAAGATATATCCTTAATTACAGGTTGAAGAGTGTTAAGAAACTAAAACAACAGTCTAACCTTCAAATCAAATATATACGAGAGTAAGAATTAGAAGACCATATATTAGAAACGATAAAATTCCATAGATTAAAAGTTTATTATCTTCGAGTAGTACGACCCCAATATTTTCAACAAACTTAAAGCTTAAGACTTTTTCACAAATATTTTTAAACAATTCAAATCCTACGTTATTTTATTACAATTTGTAAACCTAATTTATTTCGTATCCAAAACTAATTTTTAGTAAATTTCATAAATTTAATACGAAAGAAATTCATAAAATATTGGTGGTAAAAAAAAAAAAAAAAAATCAAAATATGAACCTAATAACATAATAAAAACAATTAGAGTAAAACAAATAAGAAAAAAACTAAAAAAAAGTACTTAATTCTATTTTTAATTTTAATCATTTTTTAATCTACACTCTCGGGAGCCCGGGAGAGAAAAGAGGTTGGATCCATTAGTCGAACCCTAATTTAATCTTATTTATTTATTCATCTTATTATTTATCTCTACTCGAATTTAAAACCAAATTTATTTTTATTAATAGATAAATAAAAATATTAAAATTAAATAAATTTAAGAATAAAATAAAGGGTAAATTAATAAAAATATGCCTACGGCATTATTTCAAAATTACTCTCAGACTTTTGAGAGTTTAAATTACAACTTTAAACTTCGAAAAAAAACTAAAAATATCCTTACATTAGTAATTTATTTTAAAGAGTAAAAATACCTTTCATTAACACTCTTTTAACTTTTTAAAAAAGTTCAACTATTCTTGCGATTAATACTATATTTAAAAAATACTCATGAAACTTTAAATGTGACATTAACATCTTTCACCTTTATAAGAAAATTTTAATTTTTTTTTATACGATATTTTATAGATTATCTCCAAATTTTTAAAAATGTAAGGATACCCTTGAAACATTTTTAAAAGTTTAATGATATTTTTAAAATTTTTTATTGAAAGTTCGAAAAACAAATTAACTATTTTCATCTAAAATTAGGGGTATTATCATTATTTTTTTAATTTAAATCAAGAGTATTTTTGAGAGGATCTTAAAAGTGAAAGGGTATTATTAAGACTTGTTAGTTTAAACAAAATAAAAGTTGAAAATAGTAATTTTATTAATTTTAATAGATGAAAAAAAAAAAAAAAAAAGGAAATGAAAGAAAGAAAATGAAAGGGAGAAAGAAAGTTAAAAAGTTGTTTAAATCTAAACTAATTTTGTATAAGTTTAAGATTTGAATTAAGTGGGATGAGAGAGAAATCAAGAGAAATCTGGGAATAGGGGCCAGAAGTAACGACAAGCGAGAGATGAAAGTCAAAGGTGTGGTTCATCTCTGCATGTAAAGTGAGTTTCAGAGTGAAAGAGAAAGTCACAAAGAGACAGAAGACGTGGAATTAGAAAAAGAGGAGATGAAACCGAGGACTCGAGGGGGAGGGTACACACCGAGTGGGGATACCCTCCCCCTTTCTCTACCTTTGTCTTCTATTCTCTGTCCTATGACTATCATCACTAAAAGTGACCTTATTCATCTTTATCCATCCAAATTTGGCATGATATATGCTGCCTCATTGTCATTGATACTCAGATTTGTGTAGCCACAAGTATTCTCCTTTAAACTCAAACTCACTCCCAACAACTTCTTACTTTGTCATTGCTCTCTACGTGTTGATGAATGTCTCCGTTTTTGCTCCAAATCGTGCAAGGTGTTGCCTTCAACCTCATGCCTCTTCATTGTTTCAATCCCTTTTGGAAGCTCTCAAACGTAAGATCTGACTTCCTTTTCTTTTAATGCCTTTCCATATCACATTTCTTCTTTTGCATTACTTTTTGTTTCTTTTCAAGGCGCTCATTTTTATAAAATTACTTCGCTTATATAAATTTCAATTCCTAAAACACTTTCAGTTTTGGGCTACTCTCATCTAATTGTCACCTTCTCTTCTTACTTTTGCAATGATGATTTCACTCAGCACCTGACTCTCACTCTCTCCTTCTCACTCTCTCCTCCTTATTCTGTGTTTGTGTATCTGCATGTTAAGCATCTAGCTTTATCTCTGCTCTTTTTGGTTGTTAGTCTATTCCCCCAAAATTTGCTCCCTCAACTCCTCCCAAATCCAGAAGTTTCATCTCCCAGTGGGAAATGCAGGAGATGGATCATTGGGTCCCTGATTCTCTCCCTAATTTTGCCAAAAAACTTCATATCTTGGTGGTGGATCATGAAACCTTATCTCTCAAGCACTTGAGTTCATTGCTTAGGCAACAGTCTTACAATGGTACATAACATGGCAATATTTCTATTAATCTCTTTCATCATCCTAATTTTAATTTTTTAAGCAACAGTCTAAAGCTAATATTATGCTTCTTTTTGTATCCGATAACATGTTGACTCAATGCATTTTCGTGCGAATAGTAATGATAGAGCACAATCCCTTCCGCTCAATTTCTTCTTTTTCTTTGTCTTGAAATTAGAAATAAATTCAGAAAAGTATAAGATAGGAATGCATTCCTTGTTTATGTTTCAATAAGACAAATTAGGTGTGTATCTGATCTATTATCTAGCCATTTTCTCAAAGTATAATTGGTTTGCTCGTTCATTTGTGGGACTAGTTACTTCATTTTCTATGAATTTAGTATGCATGAAATGATTTTATTATTTTTTTAATTTTTTTTTTTATTTTGTAATCTTCAGTTGCGACCACTGGACTAGGATGTATTGCTCTATCAATGATTCAAGAAAAAGGTGACCAGTTCGACCTTGTCATGGCTAACGTTAGCATGCCTGATATGGACAGTTTTTCGTTCTTGCACGTGCTCCTTAAGATGAATATTACTGTCATCTGTAAGCTCAATTTTGTTTTACTATCTCATTCAATTAAATGTCTTCATTATTCTCAAGCTATTTAGTTGTTCGACAGTTATGTCTTCAACGATGAACTTGAAGGTGGCTACAAAAGCATTGGCAGAAGGAGCGTGTTATTTTCTTCAGAAACCTATTTCTAAAGATGATCTCAAATATGTATGGCAACACGTGTATCGCAGTAACATAAACATAGCTAAGTTAACCCAAAAAGCAAATTGCGTAGATAAAGCCAAATCTGGACAAGAATTTGTCGGTTTCCAAAATGGCAACCCTGTTGTTTTGTCTCGATCCACCGATGCAGCTAGTTATAATAATAATTATAGTATTAACTATCAACTTATGAGCCATAACGAAAAAGTGCAAAATATGCCAACTAATTCCCATGATACCTTAGTTGCTTCATACTTTGAAGGAGAGAGATCAACAGACGACATAGAAGGAACAAACAAGGAGGAGAGAGTTGCATATTACTCAAAACCTACCAATTTTGGACATACAAAAGCTGATGAGGATAATGGAAGAGGGAAGGAATATTATATTTCCCGTAATACCAGATCACGTATCGTTTGGAATTTGGAACGACGTCGCAAGTTCTCTGACGCCCTCAACAAGCTAGGTGATAAATGTAATTTCACCTATCTCACCTGTTATTATTATTTTTTTTTTAGGATTTGAATTCAATGATACATTTCTAATTGTTGTTATTATGTTTTCTTTTGATTTTGAAGGTCGCCCAAAGCTTATACTTAAGTTGATGAATGAGCCATGCTTGACCCTGCGCCAAGTAGCTAACCACCTACAGGTATTATTCTATCAAGTTTGCTTACTATTTGCACACTAGGTACTTCGTTATTTATGAATAAATGAAGAATTATTGCTCCTAAACCTATCAGAAATACAAAGCACAAGTAGAGTCCATAAGAAAGGGGAGAAAAAATAAATTAGCTCCAAGGATGGAAACATCCAAATTCGACTGCTCAGTCACGACTCAACTTCCTCCGTTGGTGCAAAGGCACCAAAATCATGAGGCAAACAAATCTATACAGCAGAATCACGAGGCAAACAAATCTACACAACAGAATCACGAGACAAACAAATCTACACAGCAGAATCACGAGACAAACACATCTACACAGGGAGGTTCAACCTCTCTTTCAGGAGGGAAAAGATTCCGACTTATTGCTCCTAAGCCTCCGCTTAATCCTAGACTGCTTGTTAGCGCCAACTTTGTAAATCATGGTCTCAGAATGCTTGACCACAATTTTCAGCATGTTGCTTCAAACTACAATTCAATTCCATATAACTTCAATAAGACGACTCCAGAGGTAATTTCTTATCGTGCATTTGATGAAATTCAGTTCCCAGATATACATCAAGTTGATGTAGCTCAGCCGCTAGAAGCAATGGAATTTTGTGGTACATCAGAAGGGATTCAGTTGATGTCAAAGAACATCGCTTTACCTGATTCAACCAACTTGGACAATATTGCTGCAAATTTTGGAAATGAAGGAATCCAACAACAATTTGCAGAATATGATTATCTCTTAAATGTTTTAGAAGATGATCCATACGACTTTCGCAACGAATTTAGTCTGAGTGATGTAGACAAATACAGCGAGTGGCTAAGGAACACTGTTCTCGAAGACGAAAGCGGTCTAGATAGCTTTATGAATGACGAAGTAGAAAACTTTCCAGTTGAAATCAATCAATAAATAGGTATGTTTTACTTCTGCAATGTTCTCAATGTCTATAAAAATCTTTGATAAACTAAAAGTTAAAAATTTATTCTTAGTTGCAAGTTGAAGAGTCTTAAGAAGCCCGATAAACAGTCTAACTCTCAAAACAAATATATACGAGAGACTAAGAATTAGAATATCATATATTAGAATTGAGCTCAATATCTTCAACAAACTTAAAGCAAGACTTTCTACCCGTTCAAAATTGAAGATTCAATCTCGAGAACAAAGACCATATTTCTTTAAAAGTTTCATAAAAAAAATAATATATAAAATATCTAATAAAAAAATATATGCCAAAATATTTTCAAACAATTCAAATATATAAAATATTATTGTAGAATTCAAAATCATAAAATACTTATAATTATATTTTATTAAAAAATCAGTGAAATAAGTATACACAATTTATTTCATATCCACACATAATTTTCAAAATTTTCTAAATAAATTCATAGAAGTTGTAAAATGTATAGAAGGATTATAATAACATTTACACTTCATTCTATTTTTAATTTTAATCATTTTTTAACTAACACTCTCATTCATTGGATATTATTATTTATAGAGGAAAAAGAGTTGGATCCATTAATCAAACCCTAATTTAATTTTATTATTTATATCTAATCAAATTCAAAGCTAAATCTATTTTTATTAATTAAATTATTGAAATATTACCATTAAATAAACTTGAGAATAAAATAAATACTATATTAATAAAAATATGTCTATACTTTATCTATATACTTTTAAAAATTTAAATAACAATTTTAAACTTAATTTTTTTTAAAAAAATATAGTTTATTTCAAAAATAATGTTTAATAATATTTTAAAAATACCATTCATTAATACACTTCAACTTTTGAATAAAAATTCAAAAATACTCAAGAAAATTTTAAAATAGCATTAACACTCTTCACATTTTACAAGAAAATTTTAACTTTTTAACCATCTAAACATCTCAGAGATTATTTCCAAATTTTTAAAAACTCATTTTGAAACATTTAGCAAGTTTAATGATATTTTTGGATATTTTTTTTGAAAGTTTAACTATATTTTTGAAAAAAAAAATTAAGAGTATTTTTTAGATTTTCTTAAAAATAGAAGGCTATTATTAAACCTATTTTTTAAAAACAAAATACAGTTGAAAGATTATTTTTATTAATTTTAATAGGAACCTAAAAAGAGGTTTGAATCTCAACTAATTTCTTTATACAAAATGAGTTTAAGATTTGAATTAAGTGGGATGAGAGAGAAATTTAAAGAGAGGAGCCACTAGGTAAGGACAAACAAGATTCAAGCTAAAGGCAAAGGTGCATAGCTGTTCATCACCCTATATAAGACCCTAATTTCAAAGAGAGAGAAAAAGCAACAAGATATATATATATATATATATATATATATATATATATATATATATATATATATATATATATATATATATCTAGTGAGATTAGAGCAAGTAGATGAAACCTAGGGCTCGTAGGGAGGGTAGACACCCAGTCGGGGTACCCTCCCCCTTTCTTAGAGTACACACCTAGTGGGGTATTGTCACGACCCAATATTTTACTACGGATCGTGACTAACGACAAGTCACAAATGCACAAAGTGATTTAAATATGAAATACAGAAAATCCTTAAATTCTTGAACGACAAACAACAAAACACATGACAATTTGGAAAAAAAATTTGGAAGTATGCAAACACAAAATAAAGACTGGATTGACGCCCCAGGACAACCCATTCCTCTGTGACAATCCCCGTCTCCCTCACGCCCGCCCTTGACCGACGTCTTGCGCTCCTGAAAAAAAGGGAAATATAGCAAGGATGAGTGTAAAAATTATACTTAGTAATCCACCTACTACTAAACTCTCTTCGCATCTTAATTTAACAGATTCTCATGGTTTCCTATTTCGGTTCTAGGACATCTGGTTCTAATCTTAGTCCCTTGGGGCTTGCCCCTTGGGTTTCACCGGTTCATCGTCCTTTCATTAAACGCCTAGAGGTTCCTTACGCCAAGCTAATATGGTCGGTATCTCTCTATGAGGTGCTACCTTTACATGGCTATCTGGGACTACATGGTACCTAGCCTAGGGGTGTGCTGAATACCCCTACGTCCATATAGTCCCCCCTATGGGGGGGCGCGACCAAACCCGTTCCCATGCAGCTAATGGGCTGTACGACGTGGGGACACATTTCCCATGCGAAATGGCTAAGAGAAGTAAGGATTGATCAGGGATCCTTGGTCCTCCCATGAAGCTTTAGATATCGTTCTCACGCTAGCAATCTATGAACACTCTGAGGTACTTTCTTGCCGTGGTAAACCGCTAAGTTCCTAGAAAAAAATTAAGTCTGGCTGGAGCGACATATCGCTCCTAACAGTCATTCCCTAAGCTTATCATAGAAATGGAACCTAGCAATTAACAGAGTGTGCATGCAACCTTCTTCTAACATCATAGTATGTAATTCATGCAAACTAGGCATACCAGCTCAATGGGGCGATGACCTCCATCAAGCACCCAGAGCACGAAGTTCGCACTCAATGGGGCGAATTTGTCCATCAAGTACCCGGAACACAGCACACACAATTCTGACATAAATTAAATGCATGCATACATACGGCGGAAGCTTAAAGCATATAACAACACTCATGTAATTCACCTGATACAATCATAACAATTAATCTGACTAATAATTTACATGGAGAGCTAATCTGAAGCAAAACTACTAACATGCATGCAATCCAAGCAAATCCTACAAGTATTTTTTCCTAAATACCGGGTGGTGACTTACCTGGTTGATGCGTGCCTTTTTGCTAGCGTTTCTTTGCCCGTGAGGTGTCCAAAAATACTGATTTCTTTATATTAGGTCCCTATTCACGTAAAAAAAGTATTAGAACTGAAACTGGGACAAAAATCGGGCAAACAGAGAGCAACCGGGCCAAAACGGTCGTTTCACGCGCGCTCACGCGCCAGCAGTGCGCTGAGAGTGCGAGGGCCACGCGCGCGGGAAGGCGCCAGTCGCAGGCCGCACGCGCAGCAGCTTCTGCGCAGTCGCGGGTTGACCGGTCCGGTTCAGCTCGACTCGGCCTTGCAGGCAACACGTGACGTCGCCTCGCTGGAGCTGTGTTGCTCCAGCCGACGGTTGACGCGTGTCCGACGCCTGTCGCTGCTCGCCGGCCGACCCTTTTTTTTTTTTTTTTCCTTTCTTCTCTGTCCTCTGAAATCCGTAACACAGTTCCTTTTTCCGATTTTCATATCTTTTGGTCCGTAGATCGGATCGATATGGTTTCTTCGGCAAAGTTCTAGATCGTATTACGGGTTACGTCCTAGTATTTTTTTTTTGTAATTTTTGCTTGACTACCGGATGAGTTAAGAATGTCAGAATTTCGCTTACCGTTCTTTGACGACTCTCGGATCTCCGCCTTCGGGTTGAGGTCTCTGCCAAACTTCTTTACAGATCATGTGTAGAGTTGTTCCTAGGTGAATATTTCAACATTTTAGGATCGATTCACGTAGGGAAAACTCAAATATGAGAAATGTCGTTCAGAACCTTACCTCGCAAAATGTTCTTGGGTCTTGACGGAGCATCGGCCTCGCTAACCTCTCAAGCCTTGTACAAGTCTCGTCTGAAGATGGATTCCGACGGTGGTCCGTTAACCTTCACGGTTGACTCCTCTCCAATTTCTCTCTAACTCCTTCTTTCTTTTGCAGGGGATCTGACGAGGTTCTCCTTGGACCCGTATTAGGGCTAGAGGGGGAAAATGACATTTTTGCCCCTCAGTTGACTTACGGGTAGTGTACGTGTGACAACTGCGTTAGGCTGGTCAGCTTGCCTGGCTATTGTTGCATGGGCTACAGCTCGCCCCTGCTGATGTTGAGCAGCTTGGGCCCTCTGATGCTGTACTGCAGGCCAGTTGACATGTTGATCATTCCTCTGAGGGCAATCTACTGCAAAGTGCCCTACCTGGCCGCATCTGTAGCAGGCGCCTGTTCCTGCTCTGCATTCCCCCGTGTGAGGATGGCGACAGTTCGGACAAAGGGTCATGTTCCGTACCGGGGCCCTTCTTCGTTTATCAGTGCGGCCACGGGGCGGTCTACCAGTTCTGGGGTGGCTAGGGTCTGTCACCTTTCTCTGGGCTGCAGTGTGGGATGGTTGAGCTATTCCCAACTGCAGCTTGTCAGTGCGGGGCGAGTCAAGCAAGGTCGCCACTTGAAGGGCTTTCGTATAGACGAAGGATGACCGGGATGTCACATTCCCCCTTAGTTCCTCCCTCAGGTCAGCTATAAATCGTTCACCCTTCAACTCCTCAGAACTAACATAGGCTGGAGAAAACCTCGCCAATCTATTGAACTCCAAGTCATATTCCTCCATTGATCTGTCTCCCTGTTTCAGTGCGAGGAATGCTGCCTGCATTTTCACTCTGGCAGTGATTGGGTAGTATTTGTGGAGGTATGCATCTTTAAACTGATACCATGTAATAAACTCTCATTGTGGTATAATGGTCTTCTAAGCACCCTTCCACCAGAAGTGCGCCTCTCCTTTCAGCATATACGTCCCACAATGGACTTCATACTTTGGCGGGCAGTTCATAAAATGGAAGGTCGTTTCTATGGCCTCTAGCCAGTTCTCGGCGGCCATGGGATCCACCTTGCCTCCGTCAAAGGAAGGCGGTTTATGCCTCTGGAAATCTCTTAAGTAGCGAGACTCCACAGCCATAGTCCCTGAATCCTTGCCCCCTCGCCCTATTGACGGATTAGCCATCATGGTTTATATCATCTGATTCGTCAGAGCCTGATTTTCTATCGACGTCATCATGAACGTTTGAAACATCTCAGCTGTGGGCATGGCTAATGGCTGGTTTAGCGGGACTGTTGTACACGGGGTTGGACCTGATGGGACCTCCTCAGAGAAGGGAGTAGTAGGGGGTGTAACAAGCAGCCTTCGGGCCTTGGCCTTTCTTCGGCGTCTTTTCGTTCTTGATAGCTGTGGTACTGTCCCTTCGCTCGTTTGGGGCGTATCCCCAACCTCCTTCTGAAATTCAAGTTGTTACTCTTCAGGTGTTGGAACCAAGGTGTCCTGAACTTCCTCTCTTCTTCCCCTTCTGGGTCCGGGCCCTACATATGGTTCGCGTCTCTTTGGTGCCATTATCTACTACAATAGAAAAAAGGAACCATGGTTACAATTCATTCATAGCACATCTCCTAGGTAATGTGCGATTATAATGCCATAGTCGGTCATGGTATACTCTATAAATACTAGCTTAACCTTTGTCTCTATGTTTCTGTCGCGTGAGGACGTCTGGTCGTTTGCGGCATGTGTTTGACGAGCGAAATTACAGAGGACACGACTCTCTATCCTAAATGTCTACAGGACCTATAACCTGACTACTCTGATACCAAATTTGTCACGACCCAATATTTTACTACGGATCATGATTAACGATAAGACACAAATGCACAAAGTAATTTAAATATGAAATACAGAAAATCCTTAAATTCCAATAAAGTTTTTGAACGACAAACAACAAAACACATGACAGTTTGGAAATAAATTTCGAAAGTATGCAAACACAAAATAAAGACTGGACTGACGCCCCGAGACAACCCATTCCTCTGTGACAATCCCCGTCTCCCACATGCCCGCCCTTGACCGACGCCTCGCGCTCCTGAAAAAAAAGGGAAACATAGCAAGAATGAGTATAAAAATTATACTCAGTAAGCCACCTACTCATAGGCTCTCTTCGCATCTTAACTTAACAGGTTCCCACGGTTTCCTATTTCGATTCTAATATAAACAAAGAGACATCATTCATACAATATACTTCAATGAAGATGTGAAGAAAATGTTGTCAAAATTATCAAAAGAGGTTGCAATTCATGTCACATTGAAGAGGAATGAAGTTTGATGGTTATAAATTTTGGGTGGGTTACAATTTAGAGTAATTTAGAGTTATTGTATTTTAAGACATTTTATTTACTTTAGGTTAAATTTACATAATAGCTAATTATGGCCATGTATGAATGTTACCACTTTTGGAATGCCTTTAATAGTTTCATTTTGAGGCTATATAAAGTCATGTATGTTGTATTTGTAAGGTAGACTTGGAAAATATAGTAAAAGAAGCATTTATGCTTTTCTTTAGCCAATGGCTAAGTTTCTTTGCAATTCTATGTAGTTTAGGTTGCATGTAGAATCATTCAAGCTCGACATGATCAATCTTGCTTGTGGAGTGATTCGAATCTCAATCAAGTGTTCTTGCGTTGAGATATTTGATCAACAAGAATCATTGAAGCTAGACATGATCGATCTTTGCTTCTGGAGTGATTCGAATCTCAAACAAAGTGTTCTTGCCTTGAGATATTCGATTAACAAGGTAATCCGAATCTTATTCCCCTTGTATTGATTCCTTATCTTATCAGGTTCTAGGACATCTAGTTCTAATCTTAGTCCCTTGGGGCTTGTCCCATGGGTTTCACCGATTCATCGTCCTTTCATTAAACGCCTAGAGGTTCCTTACGCCAAGCTAATATGGTCGATATCTCTCTATGAGGTGCTACCTTTACATGGTTATCTAGGACTACATGGTACCTAGCCTAGGGGTGTGCTGAATACCCCTACGCCCATATAGTCCCCCTATGGGGGGCGCGACCCAACCCGTTCCCATGCAGCTAATGGGCTGTACGACGTGGGGACACATTTCCCATGCGAAATGGCTAAGAGAAGTAAGGACTGATCAGGGACCCTTGGTCCTCCCACGAAGCTATAGATACCGTTCTCACGCTAGCAATCTATGAACACTCCGAGGTACTTTCTTAACGTGGTAAACCGCTAAGTTCCTAGGGAAAAATTATGTCTGGCATATCGCGACATATCGCTCCTAACAATAATTCCCTAAGCTTATCATAGAAATGGAACCTAGCAATTAATAGAGTGTGCATGCAACCTTCTTCTAACATCATAGTATGTAATTCATGCAAACTAAGCATACTGGCTCAACGGGGCAATGACCTCCATTAAGCACACAGAGCACGAAGTTCGCGCTCAATGGGGCGAATTCGTCCATCAAGCACCCGGAACACAGCACATACAATTCTAACATAAATTAAACGCATGCATACATACGGCGGAAGCTTAAAGCATACAACAACACTTATGTAATTCACCCGATACAATCATAACAATTAATTTGACTAATAATTTAGATGGAGAGGTAATCTGAAGCAAAACTATTAACATGCATGCAATCCAAGCGAATCCTACAAGTATTTCTTCCTAAATACCGGGTGGTGACTTACCTGGTTGATGTATGCCTTTTTGCTAGCGTTTCTTTGCCCGTGAGGTGTCCAGAAATATTGATTTCTTTATATTAGGTCCCTATTCACGTAAAAAAAAGTATTAAAACTGGAACCGGGACAAAAATCGGGCAAACAGAGAGCAACCGGGCCAAAACGGCCGTTTCACGCACGCTCATGCGCCAGCAGTGCGCTAGGAGTGCGAGGGCCACGCGCGCGGGAAGGCGCCAGTCGCAGGCCGCACGCGCGTCTACCACGCGCGGCAGCTTCTGCACAATCGCTGGTCGACCGGTCCAGTTCAACTCGGCTTGGCCCGTGTTTGCGGTTCGGCTCGGCCTTGCAGGTGACATATGTCGTCACCTCGTTGGAGCTGCGTTGCTCCAGCCGACGGTCGACACGTGTCCGACGCTTGTCGCCGCCCTCCGCCGCTCGCCGGCCGACCTTTTTTTTTCTTTTTTTTTTTCTTTGTCCTCTGAAATCCAGAACACAGTTCCCTTTTTCGATTTTCATATCTTTCGATCCGTAGATCGGATTGATATGGTTTCTTCGGCAAAGTTCTAGATCGTATTACGGGCTACGTCCTAGTTTTTTTTTTTTTTGTAATTTTTGCTTGACTACCAGACGAGTAAAGAATGTCGGAAGTTCGCTCGCCGTTCTCAGATGACTCTCGGATCTCCGCCTTTGGGTTGAGGTCTCAGCCAAAGTTCTTCACAGATCGTGTGTAGAGTTGTTCCTAGGTGAATATTTCAGCATTTTAGGATCGATTAACGTAGGGAAAACTCAGATATGAGAAATATCGTTCAGAACCTTACCTCGCGAAATGTTCTTGGGTCTTGACGGAGCGTCGACCTCGCGAGCCTCTCAATCCTTGTACAAGTCTCGTCTGAAGATGGATTCCGACGGTGGCCCATTAACCTTCACAGCTGACTCCTCTCCAATTTCTCTCTAACTCCTTCTTTCTTTTGCAGGGGATCTGACAGGGTTTTTCTTGGACCCCTACTAGGGCTAGAGGGGCAAAATGACATTTTTGCCCCTCAGTTGACTTAACTTTTTTTTTTTTTTGGCGTTACAAGTACCCTCTACCTCTGTCCTCTTACTGTTATGACTATCACCACAAAAAGTTGGCATTGTTCATTTTTATCCATCCAAAAATTGGCATAGCATACGCTGTCTCACTCTCAATTCTATTCAAATTCGTATGTCCACCAAGTATTCTTCATTGAAACTCAAACTCACCCCCACAACTTACTACTTTGTCACTGCTCTCTGCTTATTTGATGAATGTCCCCCTCTATGTTTTTGCTCAGAATATTGCAAGTGGTTGCCCATTCAACCCCACCTTTTACCTCCTTGTTTCAATCCTTTTATATTCACTCTTTATTTATTTTGAAGCACCCAAAGATAATATCTTACTTCCTTTTCTTTTAATGTCTTTCCATGTGAT
The DNA here is from genome assembly GCA_018691285.1 of Cucurbita argyrosperma subsp. sororia. Lineage (NCBI taxonomy): Eukaryota > Viridiplantae > Streptophyta > Magnoliopsida > Cucurbitales > Cucurbitaceae > Cucurbita > Cucurbita argyrosperma. Next base: position 15,461,905 of record CM031884.1, on the reverse strand, counting down.
TTTTTTTTTTCATTCACTCTTTGTTTATTTTTAATCATCCAATTTTGTATAATTACTTAAAACATTGGAAAGCAATTTCAACTAATACTCTTCTCACCATAGGCTATTCTCATCCATTCAGCAATCAGCTTGTCCACTTGCTTTTGCCTGGATGAAGACATCTTTCACTAAGTACAGTCCCTAACTCTATCTCCTCCTTTTTTTTCTCTGCATGTTGAGCATTTAGTTTTGTGTCCTCTTTTTGGGTTGTTCATCTCTCTCCCCAAAATTTTCTCTCTCCTACTCTCAAGAAGTTTGGTTTGTCTCACATCTAGAAGTTTAACTCCCTTCTTTCAAACTCTTGGGAAACGCACGAAATGGGTCATTGGGTTCGTGATTCTCTCCCTAGCTTTGTAAAAAAAAATCTCCATATCTTGCAGGTGGATCATGAATTCTCGTCTCTCAAGCACTTGACTTCATTGCTTGAGCAACAATCTTACTATGGTATAGAGCATTCCATTAAGCTCTTTCACCATGGTCTAAAGCTAATGTTATGCTTTTGTATAAGCAATGGTCTAAAGATAATGTTATGCTTCTTTTTTTGTCTAGTAATATGTTGCAATCTGGAAGTGTAATCTTGAAAGAAACTCAATACATTTTAGTGGCAGATTTATTATCCTTAAGATGAATATTGATGTCTTCAAAGATGAACTTGAACGTGGCTACGAAAGTAGCAACATCATGAGGCAAAACAGATCTACAAAGGGAGGTTCAACCTCTCCTTTAGGAGGGGAAAGATTTTGACTTATTGCTCCTAAACCTGTGCCTAATCCTAGATTGCCTATTAGCCCCAATTTTGTAAATCATGGTCTCACAATGCATGACCACAATTTCCAGCATCATATAACATCAATAAGACGACTCCAAAAGTAACTTCTCGTGTATTTGATGAAACTCAATTCCCAAATAATCACCTTGATGTAGTTTAATAGCTAGATTTGACTGCTTTCAAGATTGAAAACCAAGAAGCAATGGAATGTAATGGCACATCAGTAGGGATTCAGTTGATGTCTTGATGTCAAAGAACATCTCTTTACATTCTGGAAATGAAGGAAATGTTCTTGAAAATAAAAGCAGACGAGACAACTTTATCGATGACAATGCAGAAAACTTTCTAGTTGAAAACACCCAATAAATAGGTATGTTTTACTTCTATAATGCCTGTTTTTAAAAATATTCCATATACTAAAAGTTAAAGATTTATCCTATCAGGGAGGTGGAAGAATCTTAGGAAGCCAAGAATAATGGTCTAATACTCAAATCAAATATATAGAGAGTAAGAATTAGAATACCATATATTAGAATCGAGGTGAATATCTTCAACAAACTTGAAGCAAGACTTTTCCCATGTTAAAAAATTGAAGATTCAATCTCGTAAACAAAGATCACATTTTCTATACAACTTTCATAAAATAATAATAATAATATATATTGGACAAAATTGTAGGGTAAAATTGGATTTCATTATGTTTGAACTTGAGTGACGCCCAACAAATGAAGTTGTATTTAAAAATACTCATTAAATTTTAAAAGTAGCATTAACACCTTTCTTCACCTTTATAAAAAAAAATTTAATTTTTAATTTACAGTCGATTGTCTGTCGATATCTCATAAATTATCTCCAAATTTTAAAAATTCAAAGGTACTTTTGAAACATCTTTGAAGGTTTAATATATATATATATATATATATATTTTTAGTTTAAGGATATTTTTTAAAGAAAAAAAAAACTATTTTCATCCAAAACTAATTGGATAAGTATTTTTTTTTAATTTAAAAATATTTTTGAGATTTTCTTAAAAAATGGTAACATCAAAATTTAAAATTAGTTGAAGATTTGAATTGAGCAAGAGAAGAGAGATATTGGAATATAGGCTAGAAATAAAACCAACTAGATGGTGGTGAAAATCAAAATGGAGAGCAAGCCATAAAAAATGGTGAGATTAGAAAAAGAAAGGAAATGAAATAGAGATCTGGGAGGGTACACACGTACGTACCATCCCTCTTCCTTTAGTAGGGCACCCTCTCCCTTCCTCTATCTTCTTTCACTTGAAGGTTAATGATTTATTTTTATCGATTTAAAAATTGGCATAATATATATATGTCTCGCCCCCATTTCTACTAGTATTCTCCATTGAAACTTAAATTCACCCGAGAATTTTCTACTATGTCATTACTGATAAATGTCCTCTCCATGTTTTTGCTCCGATATTGCAGGGTGTTACCCATTCAACCCCACTTTTTGCCTCCTCTTTGTTTCAATCCCTTTTGAAAGCTCCCAAATGTAAGACTTACTTCCTTTTCTTTTAATGTCTTTTCATGTCGAATTTCTTCTTTTTCATTCACTCTTTGTTTCTTGTGATAAACCCAATTTTATAAAATTATTTCAAACCATGGATATAAACTCAATTTTGTAAAATTATTTCAAATGGTGGATATAAATTTCATTTCCAACTAAGATTGTTTTAGCTTTGTGCTACTCTCCTCAATTCAGCAATTGACATCTTCTCCTGTTACTTTTGCTTTGATAAAGCCTCATTTCAATAATCACAGTTACCAACTCTCTCTCTTCTTCTTCATCTGTGTTTGTGTCAGTACATGTTTAGCATTTAGCGTTTTGTCTCTTCTCTCTTTGGGTTGTTCATCTCTCTTCCAAAATTTACTTTCTCAGTTTATCTCAAATCTAGAAGTTTGATCTCTACCATGGAAAATGTGTCATTGGGTCTATGATTTTCTCTCTAGTTTTGTCAAAAATAGTGAATGGATTTTCTCCAGAAGACTTAACTTCATTAATTGTTACTTGAGCCATATAGTGACCAGGAGCATCACAACATTTATAATTATATTTTATTTAAAAAAATCAGTTAAATAAAATATGTCGAATATAAGAAGAATTCGAAAACTATTTCATATCTAAAAATAATTTTTAGAAAATTTCATAAGTTTAATATAAAGAAATTCAATAGTAAAAACATAAAAAAAAACAAAAAAAAAAAATCAAAATATGAAAATAACATAATAAAAACAATTAGAGTAAAATAAATAAGAAAAAACTTATAAAAAAAAAAGAAAAAAAGAAAAATGTGTAAAAAGATTATATTAACTTAATTCTATTTTTAATTTTAATCATTTTTTAACCAAACCTCTCCTCAGATATTATTTATAGTGAATCCCCTAATTTAATCTTATTTATTTTTTAAATAAAATTGAGAATTAAATAAAGACTAAATTAATAAAAAAATATTGGTAGACTTTTAAAAGTTAACTTACAATAATAAACTTAAATCTTAAATGTTTAAAAATATCCATAACTTAGTACTTTATTCTAAAAATACCATGGTTTAAAAAATATCATGGATTAATACTCTTCAACATTTTTAAAAAAATAAAAAATACCCTTATATTAGTACTAGGTTTAAAAAATACTAATTAAATTTGAAAAGAAGCACTAACACCTTTCACCTTTATAAAAAAAAATTAATATTTTTTTTTACTGTTTTTCATCGACATCTTGTAATTATCTCCAGATTTTTAAAAATTAAGCGACACTTTTGAAAGTTAGGTCATTTGAAAAAAAACAAATTAAGGTTTTTATCGAAAAAGAATGATAAGGGTATTTTTGAATTTTTTAAAATAATTAAAAGTATTTATGAGGTTTTGTTAAAAGTTTAAAGAGTGTTATTAAATTTTTTTTTTTTTAAACAAAATACAAAGTTGAGAGAGTATTTTTATTAATTTTAAATGAGTGGAGCATCTACCTAAAATGTTAAAAGAAGTTTGAGTCTGAACTAATTTCCTTATACAAAATTAGTTCAAGATTTGAACGGTGGGGATAGAGAGAAAAAAATGGAAAGAGAGTTAGGAGTAACTACAGGGTTGAGGTGAAAGTCAAATGTGTAAAGCAGATTTGTTTATCACTGCATGCAGGCCCCTAGTTTCAAAGTGAGAAAGAAAGCCACAATGAGACAAAAAATGGTGAGATTAGAAAGAATAAGGAGATGAAACCGAAGACTAGGAGGGGAGGGGTGTGTACCCTCCCCCTTCTTTTTCCTCTATCCTCTTCTCTGTCCTCCTACCCGTTGTGGATATCATCACAAAAGTGGAACCTTGTTTATCTTTATCCATCCAAAAAATTGGCATAATCTATACTGTCTCACTGTCATTTCTACTCAGATTGTGTACCCATCAAGTATTCTCGGTTGAAACTCAAACTCACCCCCACAACTTCTTACTTTGTCATTGCGCTATAAGCATTCGATGAATGTCCCTTTCCATGTTGGATTTCTTCTTACTTTTTTTTTTCATTCACTCTTTGTTTCCATGTCAGATTTCTTCTTCTTCTTCTTTTTTTTTTTCATTCACTCTCAAGCACTCATTTTTGTAAAATTACTTCAAAATGTGAAAATAAATTTCAATTCCAACTAAAACTCTTTCCGCTTTAGGCTACTCATATCTATTCGGCCCTTGTCACTTTCTCCTCTCTTTCTTCTTCCGTGTCTCTGTTAAGTTTTTAACTTTGTTCTAGTGTTTTTTGGGTTGTTCATTTCTCTCCCAAAATTTACTCCCTTAGCATCTCTCAAATCTAGAAGTTTAATCTTATTCCTTCAAACTCTATGTGGGACAGATGGATCATTGGGTCCGTGATTCTCTCCATAGTTTTGCCAAAAATCTTGTGGTGGATCATGAACTCTTGCCTCTGAAACACTTGACTTCATTGCTTAAGCAATCGTTCTTACAATGGTACATAGCATCACAATATTTCCATTAGTCTCTTTCACCATTCTAATTTTATTAAGCAATGGTCTAAAGCTAATCTAATACTTCTTTTAATCTAATAACATGTTGCAATCTATAAGTGTACTCAATGAATTTTCGTGACAATTATATGTTGGGGTTTGAGTCTATGAAATTGTTATGTTTAGTGGTTATCGATCATCTAACTTTTCAAACAGAAAAAAGTTTCTGATCGAAAGAAAGGAAATTATTAACCAGAGAGGTAAGTCATTTTTACTCAATTTCTTCTTTTTTATTTTTTATTTTTTTCTGAGAATTAGAAATAAATTGCGAGTATATATGAATCCCTTCTTTGTTTAAGTTTGTACTAAACCAATTATCTATCCTTTTTCTCAAAGAAATAAAATTATTAAAATTATTATAAAAAAAAATTAAATAATTAATTATAACATGACTGTCGGGTCACATCAAACCAAAACCACAAATAAATAGACACCCACGCGCCTAATCCAATAAGCCTATGATCCAATAAGCCCAGCCTATATTGGACACCTCACGCCCAAACTCCAGTCCATCAACTTCCCAAATAGTGGCCCAAGCCGATGCACACCTTCGTCTCATCACAACTATTAGTGTCGTCGAATTTTAGTGTGGCTCATGTACGGTTTGCATCTGCTTGGGTTCAATCATCTCAGTCCAATTATTTCAGTTTGGGTTCAATCAATTTAAGCTTGCTTGTTTGGCTCGTTGTAGTCATCTAACTTTCGATCGACTTAGTTCAATTATTTCAATTTTGGTTCAGTCAATTTAAATTTTCCATGTCCGATTCAAATCTATTTTAAATCGTACATGGACATGATCATTTCCAATTGTTTCATATAATATTAGGTTATTTTAGATCAAAATAAGTTTTGATCCCGAACCTTTTAAGTTATTTCTTCCTATGATTTTGTTAATAGCTTTTCTCACTACTTAAAGCTTATTTTAGAGAAATTAGGTGGTTGTAGCATGATTTGTTAAATATGTTCTATAATCAATTTCTCATATCTTTAATGGTTGCAAGGTAAAATTGGATTTCATTAGGGTTGAACTTAAGTGATCCCCAACAAATGAATTTGTATTTAAAAATACTCATTAAAATTTTAAAAGTAGTATTAACACCTTTCACTTTTATAAGAAAATTTTAATTTTTTATTTACCGTCCATGGTCGGTCCACATTTCATAAATTACCTCCAAATTTAAATAACTCAAGGGTATTTTTGGAAAAAAAAAAACTATTTTAATCCAAAACTAACTCCAAGAGTTTTATTTTTTTATTTATTATTTATTATTTTTTTTTAATTTAAAAGTATTTGGGAGATTTTCTTTAAAAAAATCTAAAGGTATCGAACTTATTTTTTCAAACAAAATACAAAGTTAAAAGAATATTTTTGTTAATTTTAAATGAGTGGAGCTGACATAAAAAGTTAAGAGAGGTTTGAATCTCAACTAATTTCTTTACACAAAATTAGTTCAAGATTTGAATGGTGTGGGACTAGAGAGAAATCTTGAAATAAGGGCTAAAAGTAACAACAACCGAGATTAGGTGAAAGTCAAAAGTGTATGTATTGCAAATTTCAAAGTAAGAGAAAGTCACACAAAAACAGAAAATGGTGAGATTAGAAAAAGATAGAAGATGAAACATAGGACTCCCCTCCCCCTCCCTTTACCCTAATCTTTATCCTCTTACAGTTATCTCTATCCTCTGTTCTCTATCCTCTTAGGCTATCATCACAAAAAAGTAGGACCTTGTTCATCTTTACCCATCCAAAAATTGGCATAATCTATACTAATTTCTACTCAGATTCGTGTACCCATCAAGTATTCTCAGTTAAAACTCGAACTCACCCCACAACTTCCTACTTTGTCCTTTGCCCTCTATGGGTTCAATGAATGTCCCCCTTCATGTTTTCACTCCTCATATTGCAAAGAAAAAGAAAGTAGATGAAAGGGAGGATTGAGGGGAGGGTACACAGAGGGTATCCTCCCCCTTCCTCCTATTGTGATCATCACAAAAGGTTGGACTTTGTTCATCTTTATCCATCTAAAAATTGTCAGCACTCTCATTTCTACTCAGATTCGTGTAGCCACCAAATATTCTCCTATAAACTCAAACTCACCCCACAACTTCCTACTTTGTCATTGCTCCCCTAATTCTCTCCCTAGTTTTGCCAAAAATCTTCATATCTTAACATCTCATAGATTAGCTCCAAATTTTTAAAAACTCAAAAGTACTTTTGAAATATTTTTGAAAGTTTAATGATCTTTTTGAAACTTTAAGTTTAAGAGTATTTTTGAAAAAATAAAATTAACTATTTTCATCTCAAACTAACGTACTTTTTTAATTTAAAGTATTTTTAAGATTTTCTTGAAAAATTAAAGGGTAACATCAAAACTTAATTTTTTAAATAAAATAGACCTAAAAAATTAAAAGAGGCCTGAATCTCAACTAATTTCTTTATACAAAATTAGTTTAAGATTTGAATGGTATAGGATGAGAGAAATGGAGAGAAATCTTGGGAGGGGCCAAAAGTAACCACAAGCTAGATTGCTGTGAAAGTCAAAGGTGCAGTTAATCACGACATTGGCATTGTATCGTCACAAGTTTCAAAGTGAGAGAAATCTGGGAAAGGGGCAGAAGTATCGACATGCTAGGGAGGTTAGGTTGACACAGTTCATCACTTCATGTAAGGCCCGGCTGAGAAACATGGAAAATGGGAAAGGGGCCACAAACACGATGAGAGAGAAATATGGGAAACAGAAATGGGCAAGTAACCCAAAAGAGATTTGAAGTGAAAGTCAAAGTGAGAGAGAAAGCCACAACAAGAACACAAACTTATGAAAAACACAAAAAGGAAGGAGATGAAAAATAGAACAAATAATTCAGATTAGTGTACCCAACAAATATTCTTTGTTGCTTCCTAGTTCAATTTGGTGCTTCCTACTTCGTGTTTGATGAATATCCAATTTGGTGCTTCCTACTTCGTCACCGCCTTCTATGTGTTTGATGAATGTCCCCCTCTTTCTTTTTTCAATGTCTTTCCATGTTGGATTTCTTTTTTTTTATCCACACTATTTTTCTTTTGTAGTACCAAATTTTGTAAAATTACTTCAAACAGTAGATATAAAATTCAATTCCTTACGAGACTCCTTCAACTATGGGCTACTCTCATCCAATTGCTAACTTCTCCTTTTGCTTTTGCCTTGATGAAGCTACTCTCATCCAATTGCTAGCTTCTCCTTTTGCTTTTGCCTTGATGAAGCTCTATTTCACTAAGCACTGTCACTTACTCACTCCCTCTTCTTGCATGTTAAGCTTTTAGCTTTGTCTCTTCTCTTTTTGGGTCATCTCTCTCCCCTAAAATTTGCTCTTTCGGTTTCTCTCAAATCTAGAAGTTTAATCTCCCTTCTTATAGATTCTCAGTGAGAAATGATCTCAAATTTAGAAGTTTAGTCTCCCTTCTTACAGATTCTCTTTGAGAAATGATCTCAAATCTAGAAGTGGTCATTGGGTTGCTGATTCTCTCCCTAGCTTTGCAAAAAATCTTTGTATCTAGCTGGTGGGTCATGAACCCTTGTCTCTCAACCACTCGACTTCATTGCTTGAGCAACACTTTTAATGATGGATCATTAACCCTTCTCTCTCAAGCACTTGACTTCATTGCTCGAACAACACTCTTAATCTTGCTGGTGGATCATGAACCCTTGTCTCTCAAGCAGTTGACTTCATTGCTTGAGCAACACTCTTACAATGGTGAAGAGCACCACAATATTTTCATTAATCTATTTCGTCATCCTAATTTTAATTTTTTAAGCAATGGTCTAAAGCTAATGTTATGCTTCTTTTTGTATATGGTAACATGTGGCAATCTATAAGTGTAGTCTTGAAAGAAACTCAATATGGTTTCTGTTTATGAAATTGTTATGAATTATGATGTATTTATTATCTATTTGTTGTAACGTTATTATATCACAATTTATATATATTTTTTAATTTTATTATATATAATATCTTTAAACTTAATTTCTTTCCCTTTAACCCATTTTCAAAAAGGGTCTATAACGTGTTGTCTTTAGTTTTATGTATTTAGTTCTCTTTTTTATGACAATATTGAAAGTTACCATTTTTTCTCGTTGTTCTTGATTGAATTTTTTTTTTTTTTTTAAATAATTATAGATTGATTTGTGTTGGTAAACTTTTAATATCTTTTATCGTATCTAATTGTGGATAAAACAATTTTTTTTCTAAAAAAAGTAATTTTTTTCTTAAAAAAATAATTTATTTAACAACTCGACAACCCAACCTGAAACTAGAGGGCTATAAAGGTTGAGTTGAAAATTTTCGGATTGGTTGGGTTACCAATCAAACCAATTTTGGGTTGGGTCAAAAAAAATTCCTTAACCCAACCCCAACAATGTACACCCCTAGTATTAACAATTATACTTAATCCTATTTTTAATTTTAATCATTTTTTAATCATGACCCTAATTTAATCTTGTTATTTATACTTAATCAAATTCTAAATCAAATCAAGTTTTATTAATTGAAAATTGAAATATTAAAATTAAAAAAATATGCCTAATATTTTATTTCAAAAAATACTCATAGACTTTCTAAAGTTTAAATAACAACTTTAAACTAAAAAAAAAATTAAAAAATATAGTTTATTTAAAAATACTTTTCAACTTTTAATGGTGTTTCAAAAATATCATTCATTAATACTTTTTAACTCTTAAAAAAGTTCAAAAATACTCTTACCATTACTGTTATGTTTAAAATAAATATTATCATTTCTAGATACTTTTCAAACTAAAAAAAAGTTCAAAAATACTCCTAAAACCTTAAAAGTAGCATTAACACCCTTCACCTTTATAAGAAAATTTTAATTTTTTTTATGATCTATAGACATCTCATAGATTATCTCTAAATTTTTAAAAACGGTACTCTTGAAACATTTTCAAAAGTTTAATGATATTTTTGAAACTTTTATTTGAAAGTTTAAGGATGTTTTTGAAAAAAAAAAAACAATGCGAAACTAACAACTGTATTTTTTTTTTTTTTTTAATTTAAGAGTATTTTTGAATTTTCTTAAAAAAAATGAAAGAGTAACATCAAAACTTAATATTTTAAACAAAATAAAAGAGTATTTTTTTTTTTTTATTAGTTTTGAATGAAAGGATTGGATGTTAAAAGAGGTTTGAATCTCAACTAACTTCTTTATACAAAATTAACTAACTTCTTTATACAAAATTAGTTAAAAAAATTTGAATTGTGTGAGATGAGAGAGAAATCTGGGAGGAGGGGCCAAGCAAGAGGTGAAAGTCAAATGTGCAGAAGAGTAGTTCATCACTGCATGCCCAATTTCAAAGGGAGAGGGAAAGCTACAAAGTGAGATTAGAAATAGAGAGCTGAAAAAGGGTAGAAGTAAGTGAAAGAAATTAATTCAAAGATTTAAATTGTGTGGGATGAGAGAGAAATTTGGGAAGAGGGGCCATAAGTAAAAGTGAAAGGTAGAGAAATTTAGGAAGAGGGGCAGATGCTAGGTGAAAGTGAGAGGTGGAGAGCAAGTAACCACAAGCTAGATTGAGGTGAAAGTTAGAGGTGCAAAGTTCATTACATGGAACAACTAGAGTTCATCACATATAACTCCTCGTTTCAAGTGGGAGAGAAAGCCACAAAGTGAGATTAGAAAAAGAAAGGAAAGTGGACTAAAGTAACTACCATCTAGATTGAGGTGAAAGTCAAACAAATTAGTTCAAGTTGAATTGGGTAGAATGAGAGAAAAATCTGGCAAAGGGACACCGGGATTGTGTGGGATGAGAGAGAAATTAGTTAAATTGTGTGAGATGAGAGAGAAATCTAGGAAGAGGGAACATATAGAATAAGAATTACGTGGATGAGTGATAAATCTGGAAAGAGGGATGAGTAGGAATTATATGGGATGAGAGAGAAATCTGGAAAGAGAGATCACAAACTCTGAGTATAAATTATATAGGATGAGAGAGAAATCTGGGAAGAGGGATCACAACTAATAGAGTATAAATTATATGGGATGAGAGAGAAATATCTGGAGAGGGACCAAAGTAAAATAGAATTAGGTGGGATGAGAGAGAAATCTCATAAGAGGGATAACAAGTAACTACATGGGATGAGAGAGAAATGTGGGAAGAGAGACTAATATTAAAGTAGGAATTATGTGAGATGAGAGAGAAATGTGGGAAGAGAGACTAGAAGTAAAGTAGGAATTATGTGAGATGGGAGAGAAATGTGGGAAGAGAGACCAGAAGTATATAGGAATGAGGTGGGATGAGAGAGAAATCTGGTCAGAGGGGAAAAAGTAACTATAGAATAGGAATTAAGTGGGATGAGAGAAAATCTGAGAAGAGGGACAAAAGTAACTATATAATAGGAATGAAGTGGTATGAGAGAGAAATCTGGAAAAAAGATAATAGAAATCTGAGAAGATGGATCACACGTAACTAGAGTAGAATTATGAGAGAGAAATCTAGGAAGAAGGATGACACAAATCTGAGAAGATGGCAAATCTGAGAAGATGGATCACAAGTAACTATAGAGTAGGAATTATGAAAGAGAAATATGAGAAGATTGTGGGATGAGAGAGAAATGTGGGAAAAGAGATTAAAAGTAAAGTAGAAATTATGTGAGATGAGAGAGAAATGTGGGAAGAGAGACAAAAAGTATATAGGAATGACTTGGGATGAGAGAAAAATCTGAGAAGAGGGGAAAAGGTAACTATAGAATAGGAATTATGTAGGATGAGAGAAATTTGGGGAGAGGGACAGAAGTAATGAGAGAGAAATCTGGGAACAGGAGAAAAGGTTAGGAATTATGTGGGATGAGAGAGAAATCTGGTAAGAGGGACAAAAGTAATTATATAATAGGAATTAAGTGGTATGAGAGAGAAATTTGGGAAGAAGGATGACAGAAATCTTTGAAGATGGATCACAAGTAACTATAATAGGAATTATGAGAGAGAAATGTGGGAAAAAGGATGACAGAAATTTGGGAAGATGGATGACACGTAACTATATAGTAGAAATTATATGGGAAGAGATACTACAGGAATTATGTGGGATAAGAGAGAGAAATTTGGGAAGAGGGACAAAAGTAACTCTAGAGTAGGAATTATGTGGGATGAGAGAGAAATCTGGAAGAGTAGGAATTATGTGGGATGAGAGAGAAATCTGGAAGAGGGATCAAAGTAATTATTAGGAATTAAGTGGTTTGAGAGAGAAATATAGGAAGATGGATCAGAAGTAACTGTAGTAGGAATTATATGGGATGAGATAAAAATCTGTGAAGATGGAATAGAAGTGACTAGAGTAAGAATTATATAGGATGAGAGAAAAATGTGTGAAGATGGACAAGAAGTAACTTTAGGTGGGATGAGAGAGAAAAAAAAAATCTGTGAAGATGAAACAAGTAACTTTAGGTGGGATAAGAGAGAAATTTGAGGAAAGGGACGGTAGTAACTATAAAGTAGAATTAGGTGGGATGAGAGAGAAATCTAGGAAGAGAGAGGAGGATTACAAGTAAGAATTGAGTGGTATGAGAGAGAAATTTGTTAAGATAGGATCGAATAACTCTAAGTAGGAATTATATGAGATAGAGAGAAAAATCTGTGAAGATAAACGCTATTGAGTGGTATAAGAAAGAAATCTGTAAAGATAGGATCAGAATAATTATAGAGTAGGAATTATATGGGATGAGAGAAAAAAATCTGTGAAGATGGACCCCAAATAGAAATTACTTGGGATGAAAGAGAAATTTGGGAAGAAGAACAGAAGTAACTATAGAATAGAAATTAAGTGGGATGAGAGAGAAATTTGAGAAAAGGGGAATTAAATGGGATAAGAGAAAAGTTTGGAAAAAGGATCATAATTAAGTATAGAATATGAATTATATGGGATAGAGAGAAAATTCTGGAAGAGAGATTACAAGTAACTAGAATTAAGTGGGGATGAGGTAACTCTAGTAAGAGGGACAACTATAGAGTAAGGAATTATTGGGATGAGAGAGAAATTTGGGAAGAGGGATTAACTACAAGAATTATATGGATTTAGAGAAAAATAGAAGTAACCAAAGTAACTATAGAGTAAAATGTGGGATGAGAGAGAAATATGGTAAGAGGGACTGAAGTAACTATTTAGAGGAAGAATTACTAAGAGATAAATCCAAGAAGAGTAACCAGAAGTAACTATAGATTAGGAAGCATCATGAAAGAGAATAAATATCATCACTAAAACCCAGTGAGAGAAAGCCACTTAGTGAGATTAAAAAGAGAAGGGGGAAGAGGGGCTAAAAGTAAAATTGGAGTGAAAGTCAAATAAATTAATTCAAGATTTGAATGGTGTGGGATAAGAGATACACCTAGGAAGAGGGGCCAGAAGTAAGGACAGTTCATCATTGCATGCAATGCCAAGTTTCAAGAAGATGAAAGCGAGGACTCGGAGGGGATGGTACACACCCCCTTCCTCTACCTTTGTCCTCAAGTTCTTTGTCATTTTACACATTTCTTGAAGTTTTCTATCATTTTACACATTTCTTGAAGTTTTCTATCATTTTACACATTTCTCCGAGGTTCTCTGTCAATTTATACCTTTCTTTGTCCTCTTATAGTTATGGCTATCCTCACACAAAGTCGGGCCTTGTTCATCTTTATCCATTTAAAAATTGGCATAATTATATTTCTACTCAGATTCGTGTACCCACCAAGTATCTTTGGTTGAAACTCAAACTCACCTCACAACTTCTTACTTTGTCATTGCCCTTAACATGTTCGATGAGTGTCCCCCTCTATGTTTTTGCTCCTCATATTCCAAGGTGTTGTCCATTCAACCCCACCTTTTGCCTCCTCCTCCTCGTTTTAATCCTTTTTGGGAGCTATCAAATGTAAGATCTCACTTCCTTTTTTAATGTCTTTTCATGTTGATTTCTTCTTTTTAATTCACTCTTTGTTTTTTGTTTTAAGTACCCAATTTTATAAAATTACTCGAAACCATGAATATAAATTTCAATTCCAACTAAAACTTTTTCGGCCATGGGCAACAATTGCCAACTTCTCGTGCTTTTAACTAGATGAAACCCTATTTCACTAGTCACAGTCAGTGACTCTCTCCTCTTCTTCTTCATCTATGTGACTCTCTCTCTTCTTCTTCTTCATCTATGTGTCTCTCTCTTCTTCTTCATCTGTCTCTTTTTCTTCTTCTTCATCTATGTTTCTTTTTATATGTGTGTTTGCATATTGAACTTTTAGCTTTGTCTCTTCTCTCTTTGGGTGGTTCACTTCTCTCCCAAAAGTTCTTTCGTTTTCTCTCAAATCTAGAAGTTTAATCTTACTCTATGAGAAAGGTAGGAGATGGTTCATTGGGTCCCTAGTTCTCTCCCTAGCTTTATCTATCTGGGTGGATCATGAACTCTTATCTCTCGAATGCTTGATTTCATTGTTTGAGCAATAGTCTTTAATTTAAATTTAAACAAAAAAAAAATCATATATTTTATATTTTCAAACATAAAATTTAAAAAAAGTGGACTCCCATTAGTATTTCTTTCTTTTTCTTAACTATTTTCATCCAAAACTAATGATAAGAGTGTTTTTGAATTTTTTTTTTAAATTTAAAAGTATTTATGAGGTTTTATTAAAAGTAGTGTTATTAAAAAAAAAAATTAACAAAATATTTGATAATTTTAGATGAGTGGAGCATAGACCCCTAAAATGTTAAGGGAAGTTTGAATCTTAACTAATTTACTTATACAAATTTAGTTCAAGATTTGAACTATTTGGGATGAGAGAAAAAATTAGGAAGAAGTAGCCATAAGAAGGTTGAGGTAAAAATCAAATGCGTAGAGGTTATCACTCCATGCAAGGCACTAGTTTCAAAGTGAGAAAGAAAGCCGCAGAGAGACAGAAAATGGTGAGATTAAAAAGAATAAGGAGGTGAAACCGAAGACTCGGAGGGGAGGGGTGTGTACCCTCCCCTTCTTCTACCTCTATCCTTTGTCCTTCTACCGTTATGGATATCATCACAAAAAGTGGAAGTGGAGCCTTGTTCATCCTTATCCATCCAAAAATTGGCATAATCTATATTGCCTCCCTAGCATTTCTACTATTTAGTGTACCACCAAGTAGACTTTATTGAAATTCAAACTCCCCACAACTTCCTACTTTATCATTGTCATTTAGGTGTTTGATGAATGTCCCCCTCCATGTTTTTGCTCTTGAGAGTAAGGTGTTGTTCATTCAACCACATCTTTTGTCTCCTCCTTGTTTCAATTCCTTTTGGAAGCTCTTAAATGTAATCTCACTTCATTTTTTTTTTTAATGCTCCAATCCCTTTTGAAAGCTCTCAATTGTAAGATCTCACTCCATTTTTTTTAATGCCTTTCCATGTCGGATTTCTTCTTTTTTATTCGCTCTTTGTTTCTTTTGAAGCAACCATTTTTGTAAAATTACTTCAAATGGTGAATATAAATTTCAATTCCAACTAAGACTCTTTCAGGTGGGCTACTCATATCTATTTATCAATTGTCACCTTCTCCTCTCTCTCTCTTATGTCTGTGTCTCTGCATGTTAAGCTTTTAACTTTGTTTATACTCTTTTTGGGTGTTCATTTCTCTTCCCCCAAAATTTTGCTCTTTTTGGGTGTTCATTTCTCTTCCCCAAAATTTTCTCCTGCTTCTCTCACATCTAGAAGTTTAATTTCCTTTTTTCAGATTCTATGTGGACAGATGGAACATTGGGTCCATGATTCTCTCCTTAGCACTTGACTTCATTACTTAAGCAAGAGTCTTACAATGGTACATAGCATCACAATATTTCGATCAATCTCTTTAACTATCCTAATTTTAATTTTTTAAACATTGGTCTAAAGCTAATCTTTTACTTCTTTTTGTATTGGATAACATGTTGTAATCTACAAGTGTACTCAATACATTTTAGTGGCAGTTGTAAGTTGGGATTTGAGTTTATAAAATTGTTATGTATCCAAGTTGTGATTGATCGTCAACTTCTCAAACAGAAAAAAGTTTCTAATTCAAAAAGAAAGGAAAATGGTAACGATTGAGGTAAGTCACTTTTGCTCAATTTCTTCTTTTTTATTATTATTTTTTTTCCTGAGAATTAAAAATAAATTGTGAGTATATATGAATCCCTTCTTTGTTTAAGTTTGTACTAGACCAATTATCTATCATTTTTCTGTAACCAAAACCACAAATAAATAGCAACCCACGCGTATAGCCTTACAATGATCCTAATCCAATAAGCCCATGATCCAATAACCCCAGCCTATTGCACACCTCACGCCCAAACTCCAGTCCGTCAACTTCCCAAATAGTGGCCCAAGCCCATGCACACCTTCGTCTCATCACAACTATCCAGTGTCGTCCCATTTTCGTGTGGCTCATGTACGGCTTGCATCGGCTTGACTTTCAATCATCTCGGTCCAATTATTTCATCTTGAGTTCAATCAATTTAAGCTTGCTCGTTTGGCTTGTTGTAGTCATCTAACTTTGGACCGACTTGGTTCAATTGTTTTAATTTTAGTTCATCAATTTAAGCTTTCCATATGTAATTCAAATCTATTTTAAGTCACACGGTCATTTTCGGTTGTTTCATATAACTTTTAAGATATTTTAGATCAAAATAAGTTTGATTCACAACTTTTTAAGTAGTTTTTCTCTATGTTTTTGTTGGTAGCTTTTCTCACTACTTATAGCTTATTTTAGAGAAATTAGGTAGTTGTAGCATGATAAATATGTTCTATAGTCAATTTCTCGTATCTTTAATTGTTGCAGGGTAAAATTGGATTTCATTAGGCTTGAACTTTGGTGACGCTCAACAAATGAATTTGTATTTAAAATACTCATTAAATTTTAAAAGTAACATTAACACACTTCACCTTTATAAGAAAATTTTAATTTTTTATTTGCCATTGATCGTAGGTCGACATCTCATAAATTATCTCTAAATTTTGAAAGCTAAAAGGTACTCTTGAACATCTTTGAAAGTTTAATGATATTTTTTATTTTTATTTTTTTAATTTAAAGATATTTTTTAAAAAAAAAAATAAGGATTTTAATAAAAAACTAAGGGGATGAGTATTTTTTTATTAAATTTAAAAGTATTTTTGAGATTTTCTTACAAAATCCAAAGGTAACCTCAAAACTTACCTTTTCAAATAAAATACAAAGGTGAAAGAATAATTTTATTGATTTTAAATGAGTGGAGCAGACATAAAAAGAAAAAAAAAAGTTAAAAGAAATTTGAATTTCGACTAATTTATTTATACAAAATTAGTTCAAGATTTGAATTATGTGGGATGAAAGAAAAATCTTAGAATAGGGGCTAGAAGTAACGACCACTAGATTGAGGTGAAAGTCAAAAGTGCAGTGTAGATCATGCATGTAAACCAAGTTTCAAAGTGAGAGCCCAAGTTTCAAAGTTAGAGAGAAAGCCGAAGTGCAGTGCAGACCATCATGTAAGCTCAAATTTCAAAGTGAGAGAGAAAGCCGAAGTGCAGATCATGCATGTAAGCCCAAGTTTCAAAGTGAGAGAGAAAGCAAAAGTGCAGAGTGCAGATCATGCATGTAAGCCCAAGTTTCAAAGTGAGAGAGAAAGCCTAAGTGCAGAGTGCAGATCATGCATGTAAGCCCAAGTTTCAAAGTGAGAGAGAAATCCAAAGTGCAGAGTGCAGATCATGCATGTAAGCCCAAGTTTCAAAGTGAGAGAGAAAGCCGAAGTGCAGAGTGCAGATCATGCATGTAAGCCCAAATTTCAAAGTGAGAGAAAAGCAAAAGTGCAAAAGTGCAGAGTGCAGATCATGCATGTAAGCCCAAGTTTCAAAGTGAGAGAGAAAGCCAAAGTGCAGAGTGCAGATCATGCATGTAAGCCCAAGTTTCAAAGTGAGAGAGAAAGCCTAAGTGCAGAGTGCAGATCATGCATGTAAGCCCAAGTTTCAAAGTGAGAGAGAAAGCCAAGTGCAGAGTGCAGATCATGCATGTAAGCCCAAGTTTCAAAATGAGAGAGAAAGCCTAAATGCAGAGTGCAGATCATGCATGTAAGCCCAAGTTTCAAAGTGAGAGAGAAAGCCAAAGTGCAGAGTGCAGATCATGCATGTAAGCCCAAGTTTCAAAGTGAGAGAGAAAGCCGAAGTGCAGAGTGCAGATCATGCATGTAAGCCCAAATTTCAAAGTGAGAGAAAAGCAAAAGTGCAAAAGTGCAGAGTGCAGATCATGCATGTAAACCCAAGTTTCAAAGTGAGAGAGAAAGCCGAAGTGCAGAGTGCAGATCATGCATGTAAGCCCAAATTTCAAAGTGAGAGAAAAGCAAAAGTGCAAAAGTGCAGAGTGCAGATCATGCATGTAAGCCCAAGTTTCAAAGTGAGAGAGAAAGCCAAAGTGCAGAGTGCAGATCATGCATGTAAGCCCAAGTTTCAAAGTGAGAGAGAAAGCCAAAGTGCAGAGTGCAGATCATGCATGTAAGCCCAAGTTTCAAAGTGAGAGAGAAAGCCTAAATGCAGAGTGCAGATCATGCATGTAAGCCCAAGTTTCAAAGTGAGAGAGAAATCCAAAGTGCAGAGTGCAGATCATGCATGTAAGCCCAAGTTTCAAAGTGAGAGAGAAAGCCAAAGTGCAGAGTGCAGATCATGCATGTAAGCCCAAATTTCAAAGTGAGAGAAAAGCAAAAGTGCAAAAGTGCAGAGTGCAGATCATGCATGTAAGCCCAAGTTTCAAAGTGAGAGAGAAAGCCAAAGTGCAGAGTGCAGATCATGCATGTAAGCCCAAGTTTCAAAGTGAGAGAGAAAGCCAAAGTGCAGAGTGCAGATCATGCATGTAAGCCCAAGTTTCAAAGTGAGAGAGAAAGCCAAAGTGCAGAGTGCAGATCATGCATGTAAGCCCAAGTTTCAAAGTGAGAGAGAAAGCCAAAGTGCAGAGTGCAGATCATGCATGTAAGCCCAAGTTTCAAAGTGAGAGAGAAAGCCTAAGTGCAGAGTGCAGATCATGCATGTAAGCCCAAGTTTCAAAGTGAGAGAGAAAGCCAAAGTGCAGAGTGCAGATCATGCATGTAAGCCCAAGTTTCAAAGTGAGAGAGAAAGCCAAAGTGCAGAGTGCAGATCATGCATGTAAGCCCAAGTTTCAAAGTGAGAGAGAAAGCCAAAGTGCAGAGTGCAGATCATGCATGTAAGCCCAAGTTTCAAAGTGAGAGAGAAAGCCAAAGTGCAGAGTGTAGATCATGCATGTAAGCCCAAGTTTCAAAGTGAGAGAGAAAGCCGAAGTGCAGAGTGCAGATCATGCATGTAAGCCCAAATTTCAAAGTGAGAGAAAAGCAAAAGTGCAAAAGTGCAGAGTGCAGATCATGCATGTAAGCCCAAGTTTCAAAGTGAGAGAGAAAGCTAAAGTGCAGAGTGCAGATCATGCATGTAAGCCCAAGTTTCAAAGTGAGAGAGAAAGCCTAAATGCAGAGTGCAGATCATGCATGTAAGCCCAAGTTTCAAAGTGAGAGAGAAATCCAAAGTGCAGAGTGCAGATCATGCATGTAAGCCCAAGTTTCAAAGTGAGAGAGAAAGCCGAAGTGCAGAGTGCAGATCATGCATGTAAGCCCAAATTTCAAAGTGAGAGAAAAGCAAAAGTGCAGAGTGCAGATCATGCATGTAAGCCCAAGTTTCAAAGTGAGAGAGAAAGCCAAAGTGCAGAGTGTAGATCATGCATGTAAGCCCAAGTTTCAAAGTGAGAGAGAAAGCCGAAGTGCAGAGTGCAGATCATGCATGTAAGCCCAAATTTCAAAGTGAGAGAAAAGCAAAAGTGCAAAAGTGCAGAGTGCAGATCATGCATGTAAGCCCAAGTTTCAAAGTGAGAGAGAAAGCCAAAGTGCAGAGTGCAGATCATGCATGTAAGCCCAAGTTTCAAAGTGAGAGAGAAAGCCTAAGTGCAGAGTGCAGATCATGCATGTAAGCCCAAGTTTCAAAGTGAGAGAGAAAGCCAAAGTGCAGAGTGCAGATCATGCATGTAAGCCCAAGTTTCAAAGTGAGAGAGAAAGCCTAAATGCAGAGTGCAGATCATGCATGTAAGCCCAAGTTTCAAAGTGAGAGAGAAATCCAAAGTGCAGAGTGCAGATCATGCATGTAAGCCCAAGTTTCAAAGTGAGAGAGAAAGCCAAAGTGCAGAGTGCAGATCATGCATGTAAGCCCAAGTTTCAAAGTGAGAGAGAAAGCCAAAGTGCAGAGTGCAGATCATGCATGTAAGCCCAAGTTTCAAAGTGAGAGAGAAAGCCTAAGTGCAGAGTGCAGATCATGCATGTAAGCCCAAGTTTCAAAGTGAGAGAGAAAGCCAAAGTGCAGAGTGTAGATCATGCATGTAAGCCCAAGTTTCAAAGTGAGAGAGAAAGCCGAAGTGCAGAGTGCAGATCATGCATGTAAGCCCAAATTTCAAAGTGAGAGAAAAGCAAAAGTGCAAAAGTGCAGAGTGCAGATCATGCATGTAAGCCCAAGTTTCAAAGTGAGAGAGAAAGCCGAAGTGCAGAGTGTAGATCATGCATGTAAGCCCAAATTTCAAAGTGAGAGAAAAGCAAAAGTGCAAAAGTGCAGAGTGCAGATCATGCATGTAAGCCCAAGTTTCAAAGTGAGAGAGAAAGCCAAAGTGCAGAGTGCAGATCATGCATGTAAGCCCAAGTTTCAAAGTGAGAGAGAAAGCCAAAGTGCAGAGTGCAGATCATGCATGTAAGCCCAAGTTTCAAAGTTGAGAGAGAAAGCCAAAGTGCAGAGTGCAGATCATGCATGTAACTCCAAGTTTCAAAGTGAGAGAGAAGCACAAAAAAAAAAAAAAAAAAAAAAGGGTAAGATTAGAAAAAGATAAGATGAAACTGAGATCTCCCAAGGGAGGGTACACACCAGACCTCGTACACACCTAGGTACCCTCCCTCTTCCTCGACCTTTAGTGGGGCACTCTCTCTCTTCCTCTACTTTGTCCTCTGCCAACTTATAGTAATGGTTATTATCACAAAAAGTTGGGTTATTTTTTTATCTTTATCCATCCAAAAATTGGTATAATATATGCTGTTTCACTCTCATTTCTACTCAGATTCTTATACCCACCAAATATTCTCCATTGAAACTTAAAACTCACTCCACAACTTCCTACTTTGTCACTGCTCTCTGCCTGTTTGATGAATGTTCCCTCTATGTTTTTGCTCATGATAGTGCAAGGTGTTGTCTATTCAACCACACTTTTGGAAGCTCTCACAAGTAATATCTTACTTCTTTTTTTTTAATGTTCCTTTTTCATTTACTGTTGGTTTATTTTGAAGCACTCAATTTTGTAAAATTACTTCAATTTCAATTCCAACTAAGACACTTTAAACTAGGGGCTACTCTCATTCATTCAGCAATCCCAACTTTTTCTCTTGCTTTTGCCATGATGAAGACATCTTCACTAACTCTCTCTCTCCTCCTCCTTTTTTGTCTATGCAGGTTGAGTTTTTAGCTTTGTCTATTCTCTTGTTCGGGTTGTTTATCTCTCTCCCCAAAATTTAGTCTTTCAGTTCCTCTCAAATCTAGAAGTTTAATCTCTCTTGTTGCAGGTGGATCATGAATTCTCGTCTCTCAAGCGCTTGACTTAATTGCTTGAGCAACAATACTTCTTTTTTGTATTTGGTAACATGTTGCAACCGGCAAGTCTAAAAGCTGGATGAATTGTTTGATGCATAACTCTATTGATTAAAATTACTTATTAAACAAAATGATTATATATGATTTATTTGTTATGTGTACTCGATGTAATTTTGTATGATTATGTATATGTTTACACCGGTAAACTAAAAATGTTGTACAAAGTATGATAGAAAGACTCTGAGTATGAATGCTCATTTTGTCATGAATTACTATTCCAAAATCAAATTAGAATTACTATGAAATATAAGTTATAATAAAATTCTAAACAAAAGTGGCCAAATAAGGAAAATCAAAATTTTGCAAATATTTTGATTTATTTATCTTAAAAGGTGTGCCAAATGAAAAAAAAAAAAACCAAATTTATTTATTTATTTAAATTGACATCAAGAAGAAAGAACAAACATATTATATTTTCATTCTCAATATTATTATTATTATTATTTATTATTTATTTTTTCTTCTCTTCTCAAGATGCCACACATATTTGTTCATAATTTCAAAATGGGGATAAAATTTGGTCCATCACAAATCATCAAATTATTATTTATTAATTATTTATAAATTAATAATAAAATTACATAATGTGTCACGTGTGTTCGTCATAGCTATTAGATCAAAAAAAGTTATAAAACCCAAATTAAGCCCAAATTCAAATGATTAGATTTAAAAAAAAAAAAAATCAAAGACGTGGTAGATTGAAGCTTTTTCAAAGACAACAGAATCCAAGACATTTAAAATGTATTTTTTTTTCATTGACTAACTTAGTAAACTTCAAGTTAAAGATCTTCGATGAAATAAAAGTTAAAGATTTATCCTTAAGATATAGATTGAAGAGTCTTAGGACACGAGAACAACAGTTTAACATTCAAATCAAATATAAGTGAGAGTAAGAAGTAGAAGACCATAAATTAGAAACGATGATATTCAATAGATTAAAAATTTATTACCTACAAGTAGTACGATCCGAATGTTTTCAACAAATTTAAAGTTTAAGACTTTCCATCTCAAGAACAAATGACATATTTCTTTAAAAGCTTCCTTCTATATATATATATATATAGTTCAAATGGTAAGAATTTTGTAAACAGGTGAAAAAAATCAAAATATGAAAACTTAATAACATATAAAAAAAAAAACAAAAAAAAAAACAACTAGAGTAAAACAAATAAGAGAAAAACTTATAAAAAAAAATAGAAGAGTTACCACTACACTTCATTTTACTTTTTATTTTAATCATTTTTTAACCTACGGATCAAGCCAAAGATATTGGATTCATTGGTCAAACTCTAATTTAATCTTATTCATTTATTATCGCTATTCAAATTGAAAACCAAATCTATTTTTATTAATAGACAAATAGAAATATTAAAATTAAATAAATTTAAGAATAAAATAAAAGTTAAATTAATAAAAATATGTCTAGTTCTTTACCTCAAAATTATTCCCTACCTTTAAGAGTTTAATTACAACTTTAAAAAAAGTTTAAAAATAACCTTACATCATTAGTAGCATTCCAAAAGTACCCATAATTAATACTCTCTTTAATTTTTTAAAAAAGTTCAAAAGTATTCTTAGGATTAGTACTATATTAAAAAAAACTACTCATGAAATTTTATAACATCCTTCACTTTTATAAGAAAATTAAATTTTTTTTTTTATCGTCTATCAACATTTCATTGATTATCTCCAAATTTTTAAAAATTCAAAGGTATTTTTGAATTATTGAGAGTTATATTTTTTAAACTTTTTATTGGAAGTTTTAAGGGGATTTTTAAAATACAAATTAATGATTTTCATCTCAACTAATGTGTAGGGTATTTTTTTTTTTAATTTAAGAATATTTTTTAGATTTTCTTTAAAAAATAGAAAGGTATTATTAAAACTTATTAGTTTAAACTAAATAAAAAGTTGAAAGAGAAATTTTATTAATTTTAAAAGAGTAGAGGAAAAAATAATAATAATAATAATAAATAAAAATAAAAGAGGTTTGAATCTCAACTAATTTCTTTATACAAAATTAGTTCTAGATTTGAATTGTGTAGGATGAGAGAGAAATTGAGAGAGATCTGAGAATAGGGGTTAGAAGTAAAGTTGAGGTGAAAGTCAAAAGTGTAGTCCAAGTCGTTCATCTCTGCATGTAATCTAAAGTGAGAGAAATCAACAAAGAGATAGAAACAGTGAGATTAAAAAAAGAAAGTAGATGAAACAGAGGACTAAGGGGAGGGTACACACAGAGTGGGGTATCTTCCCCCTTCCTCTCCCTTTGTCCTCTGTCACAAAAAGTTGGGCATTGTTCATTTTTATCCATCCAAAAATTGGCATAATATTTGCGTCTCACTCTCATTTTTACTCAGATTTGTGTAGCTACCAAGTATTCTCCTTTAAATTCAAACTCACCCCACAACTTTCTACTTTGTCATTGCCTTCTACGTGTTTGATGAATGTCCCACCTCTCATGTTGTTTTTTCGGGTGGTAATGTAAGGTGTTGATTATTCAACCCCATCTTTTGCCTCTGCCTTGTTTCAATCCCTTTTGGAAGCTCTCAAATTTAAGATCTGACTTTCTTCTCTTTTAATGCCTTCCAATGTTAGATTTCTTCTTTTTCATTCCTTCTTTGTTCTCATCTATTTAGCAATTGTCACATTCTCCTCTTGCTCTTGTCTTGATGAAGCCCCGTTTTACTAAGCACCAAGCACCGTTTCAATAAGTACCAAGCACCGTCGCTGACTCTCTCATGTGTCTCATTCTGTGTCTGTGTCTCTGCATGTTAAGCTTTTAACTTTATTTATGCTCTTTTGGGGTTGTTTATCTCTCTCCCCCAAAATTTACAACTCCTCTCCAAACTAGTTTGTCTCTACTCTTTTTAGATTGGTTGTCTCGATTCCCAAAATTTGCTCTCTTAGTTTCTCTCAAATCTGTTTAATCTCCTTTCTTTGAGACTCTCTAAAGGAAATCCAAAGGAAATGTTGCAGGATATGGGTCATTGGGTCCCTGATTTTCTCCCTAATTTTGCCAAAAATCTTCATATATATCCTCGTGGTGGATCATGAAATCTTGTCTCTCAAGCACTTAGTTCATTGCTTAGGCAGCAGTGTTACAATGATACATAGCATCACAATATTTCCATTAATCTCTTTCACCATTCTAATTTTAAATTTTTAAGCAACAGCTAAAGTTAATGTTTTGCTTCTTTTTGTATCTGGTTATATTTTGCAATCCTTAAAAAAAACTCAATGCATTTAAACCGTAGATGTATGATGGAGTTTGAGTTTATGAAATTGTTATTGATAGTTGTTGTGATGGATCAACAACTTCTCAAATATATTTTTTTTTTTTTTGGGAATTAGAAATAAATTTAGAGCATAAAAGTATACGATGTGAATACAGTCCTTGTTTATGTTTCAATAAGACAAATTATGTGTATATCTAATTTATTATCTATCCATTTTCTCAAAGTACAATTAGTTTATTGTTCATTTGTGAGACTAATTACAGCAATATCCTTCAAGCTTTTGTTTTTACTTTTCTATGAATTTAGTGTGCACAACATAATTTTATTTTATTTTATTTTTTTATTTTTGTAATATTCAGTTATGACCACTAGACTAGGATGTATTGCTCTATCAATGATTCAAGAAAAAAGTGACCAGTTTGATATTATCATGGCTAATGTTAGCATGCCTGATATGGACAGTTTTTCGTTCTTGCACGTGCTCCTTAGGATGAATATTGTTGTCGTAAGCTCAATTTTGTTTTACTATCTCATTCAATTAGTAAGTTCAATTTTGCTTTACCATTTCATTCAATTAAATATCTTCATTATTGTCAAGCTATTTAGTTGTCGGCCAGTTATGTCTTCAGCGATGAACTTGAAGGTGGCTACGAAAGCATTGGCAGAAGGGGCATGTTGTTTTCTTCATAAACCTATTTCTAAGGATGATCTCAAATATGTATGGAAACACGTGCATCGTACTAACATAAACATAATCAATCTAACCCATAAAACAAATTGCTTAGAAAAAGCTAAATCTGGAAGAAAATCTGTTCGTATCCAAAAGGACAGCACTGTTGTTTTGTCTCGGTCCACCTATGCAACTATAGTTATAATAATAATTGTAGCATTATCAACTTATGAGCTGTAACAAAAAAGTGCAAAATAGGCTAACTAATTCCCATGATACTCTAGTTGCTTCATACTTGGAAGAAAAGAGATCAACGGATGACATAGAAGGAACTAACAAGGAGAAGAGAGTTATATGTTACTAAAAAAATGACATAAAAGGAACAAACAAGGAGAAGAGAGTTATATATTACTCAAAACCTACCAATTTTGGACATACAAGAACTGAGCATAATGAAAGAGGGAAGAAATATTATATTTTCAATAACACCAAATCACGTCTCGTTTGGAATGTGGAATGTTGTCGCAAGTTTTTTGATGCTCTCAACAAGCTAGGTGATAAATGTAATTTCACCTATCTCACGAGTTATTTTTATACGATTTGAATTCGATGATGCATTTCTAATTGTTGTAATTATGCTTTCTTTTGACTTTGAATGTCGCCCAAAACTTATACTTAAATTGATTAATGAACCATGTTAGAACCTACCCTAGGTAGCTAACCACCTGTGGGTGTTCTTCTATTAAATTTACTTACTATTTACACATTATCTACTTTTAGTTGTTTAGGAATAAACGAGGAATTATTGCTCCTAACCCTATCAGAAATACAAAGTACAGTTAGAGTCCATGAATATGAGGCAAAAAAAATAAATTAGCTCCATGGGTGGAAGCATCCAAATTCAATTTCTCAGTCAGAACTTAATTCAATTTTTCAATCACGACTCAGTTTGTTCAATTGGTGCAAATGGCAGAATGATGAGACCAACAAATAGTAGAATCAGAGACCAACAAACCTACACAGCAGAATCAAAGACCAACAAAGGCACAAAAGCCAGCAAATCTACACAGCAGAATCAGAGATCAACAAAGGCACAAAGACACAAAGGCCAGCAAATCTACACAGCAGAATCAGAGGCCAACAAATCTACACAGCAAAGGTTAACAAAGGCCAACAAATCTACACAGAAGGATCAGAGGCCAACAAATCTATACAGCAGAATTAGAGGCCAACAAATCTACACAATAAAGGCCAGCAAAGACCAACAAAGACCAACAAATCTACACAGGAGGATCAGGGCCAGCAAATCTACACAGTAAAGGCCAACAAAAACCAACAAAGACCAACAAATCTACACAAGAGGATCCAAGACCAACAAATCTACACAAAAGAATCAAAGGCCAACAAATGCCAACAAATGGACACAGCAGAATCAGAGGCCAACAAATGCCAACAAATGGACACAGCAGAATCAGAGGCCAACAAATGCCAACAAATGGACACAGTAGAATCCGAGGCCAACAATTCTACACCGTAGAATCAGAGGCCAACAAAGGTCAACAAATCTACACAGTAGAATCAGAGGCCAACAAATCTACACAGCAAAGGCTAACAAAGGCCAACAAATCTACACAGGAGTATCAGGGCTAACAAATCTACACAGTAAAGGCCAACAAAGACCAACAAAGGCCAATAAATCTACACAGGAGGATCAGGGCCAACAAATCTACACAGTTAAGGCCAACAAAGACCAACAAAGGCGAACAAATCTACGTAGGAGGATCAAAGGCCAACAAATCTACACAACAGAATCAGAGGCCAACAAATGGACACAGCAGAATCGGAGGCCAACAAATGCCAACAAATGGACACAGTAGAATCAAAGGCCAACAATTCTACACAAGCAGAATCGAGACCAACAAATCTACACAGCAAAGGCCAACAAATCTACACAGGAGGATCAGAGGCCAACAAATCTACGCAGGAGGATCAGAGACCAACAAAGCTAACCAATCTACATCGCAGAATCATTAGCCAACAAATCTACACAGCAGAAAAGGCCAACAAATCTACCAGCAAAATTATGAGGCCAACAAATCTACGCAGCACAATCACGAGGCATATCACAATCACGAGGCACATCACAATCATGAGGCACAATACAATCATGAGGCCAACAAATCTACACAACACAATCATGAGTTAGAGGCCAACAAAGGCCAACAAATCTACACCGCAGACAGCAGAACTAGAGCCAACAAAGGCAAACAAATCCACACCGTAGAATTAGAGGCCAACAAATCTATCAGCAGAATCATGAGGACAACCAATCTACACGGCAGAATCATGAAGCCAACAAATATACACATCACAATCATGAGGCCAACAAATCTAGAGAGGGAGGTTTAACCTCTCTCTCAGGAGGGAAAAGATTTCGACTTATTCTCCTAATCCTGTGCCTAATCCTAGACTGCTTGTTAGCGCCTACTTAGTAAATCATGGTCTGAGAATGCTTGACCACAATTTTTAGCATGTTGGTTCAAACTACAATTCAGTTCCATATAGCATCAATAAGACGACTCTAGAGGTAACTTCTTCTCGTGTGTTTGATGAAATTCAGTTCCCATATATACATCAAGGAGATGTTGCTCAACAGCAGCTAGAAGCAATGGAATTTAGTGGCAGATCAGAAGGGATTCAGTTGATGTTAAAGAACATTACTTTACTTGATTCAACCAACTTGGACAATATTGATGCAAATTTTGGAAAGGAAGGAAGCTAACCACAGTTATCAGAATATGATTCTCTTAAATGTTTTAGAAGACGATCCATACAACTTTGGCAGCGACTTTAGTCTGAGTGATGTAGATAAATACAGCGAGTGGCTAAGGAACACGCTTCACGAAAACGGAAGCGATCGAGATAGTGTTATCAATGACAATGCATAAAATTTTATAGTTGAAATCAATCAATAAATAGGTATGTTTTACTTCTGCAATGTTCTCAATGTTTTTAAAAATCTTCGATAAACTAAAAATTAAAGATTTATTCTTAGCGGCAGGTTGAAGAGTCTTAAGAAGTGAGATAAACAGTCTAAGTTCAAAATTGAAGACTCAATCTCCAAAAAGAAAGAAAATATTTCCTTAAAAGTTCATTAAAAAACAATATATATATATATATATATATTTAAAAAATATCTAATAAAAAGATATATGCCAAAATATTTTCAAAAATCAGTAAAATAAGTAAACACAATTTATTTCATATCTACGAATAATTTTTTAAAATTTTCTATTTTTAAAACTAAATCTATTTTTATTAATTAAAATATTGAAATATTATAATTAAATAAACTTAAGAATAAAATAAATACTAAATTAATAAAAATATGTATGTACACTCTCAAAAATCCAATTAACAATTTTAAACTTTAAAAAAATTTTAAAATTTAAAATATATTTAAAAAATATTCATCAAATTTTAAAAGTAACAATATCTGATAGATTATCTCCAAATTTTTAAAAATTCAAGAATACTTTTGAAACACTCTTTGAAGTTTAAGATATTTTTTTAAAAAAATTAGTATTTTTTAAATTTTCTTAAAAATTGAAAGATATTATTCAAGCTTATTTTTTTTTAAAACAAAATACAAAGTTTAAAAGGTATTTTTATTAATTTTGAATGAGTGAAGTATTGTTGATCTAAAGAGTTTAAGAGAGGTTTGCATCTCAATTAATTTCTTTACACAAAATTAGTTCAATGAGGAGGGACAAATAAGGACAAGCAAGATTCAGGTGAAAGTCAAAGATGCAGTACAAAGTCAGTTCATCAATGCAGGTAAGGCCACAATTTTAAAGGGGAAAGAGAAAGCCATACAGAACTGAAAATAGTGTATTATAAAGAGAAAGGAGATGATACTCCGTAGGCAGGGTACACACCCAGGTACCCTCTCCCTTCCTCTACCTTTGTCTCTGCCCTGGTACGACGATCATCATAGAAAGTCGGGTCTTGCTCATCTTTATCCATCCAAAAATTTGCATAACATGTGTTGTCTCGCTCTCATTTCTACTTAAATTCGTATACCCACCAAGTATTCTTGATTGAAACTCAAACTCACCCCTACAACTTCCTACTTTATCACTGCCCTCTACGTGTTTTATGAATGTCCCCCTCCATGTTTTTGATAGTGTAAGGTGTTGCCCATTCAACCTCACCTTTTGCCTACTCCTTGTTTCAATTCTTTTCAGAATCTCTCAAAGGTAATATCTTACTTCCTTTTCTTCTAATGTCTTTCCATGTCGAATTTCTTCTTTTTCATTCCTTCTTTTTTTATTTTGAAGCATCCAATTTTGTAAAATTAATTCAAACAGTGGATATAAATTTCAATTCAAATTGAGACCCTTTTAATTATGGGCTACTCTTATCCATTTAGCAATCGCCACCTTCTCCTCTTGCTTTTGCCTTGATGAAACCTTGTTTCACTGAGCACCCTTACTAACTCTCTTTTTCTTTGTCTATGCATGTTGAGCTTTTAGGTTCGTCTCTTCTCTTGTTGGGTTGCACATCTCTCTCCCCCCAAAATTTGCTCTCACTTTCTCTCAAATCTAAAAGTTTAATCTCCTTCTTTCATCAAAGGGTGGGAAATGCAAGAAATGTGTCATTGGGTTCGTGATTCTCTCCCTAGGTTTGCCAAAAATCTTCATATTTTGATGGTGGATCATGAATTCTCTTTTCTTAAGCACTTAGACTTCATTGCCTGAACAACAATCTTACAATGGTACAGAGCATTTCATTAATCTCTTTCACCATCTTAATTTTAATTTTTTTAAGCAATGGTCTAAAGCTAATGTTTTGCTTCTTTTTGTATCTGGTAACATGTTACAATTTGTAAGTGCAATCTTGAACGTGGTTACGAAAGCATTAGCAAAAAGGATCGTGCTATTTTCTTCAAAAACCTATTTCTAAAGATAATTTCAAATATGTATGGCATGGGAGGAACATAAACATGGTCAAACAAACCCATAAAGCCAAACTTGAAAAAAAAAAAAAATTCTCTGTCGAAGATGATAAATATAATTTTACGGTTATTAGGAGTTATTTTTATTCTAAAGCCATTATTATATGTAATTAAAAATATTAAAGGTTTTTTTAATTCCAATTTTAGAAATGATAATTATAATACTTTAATTAGATTCTAGACATATTTTTCAGTAAAAATAAATTTTTTATTTATTCATTAATTATTAAAAAATAGTAATTATAGAATTTAATATTTTATTGGAGCCAAATTTTGATCAAAAGAAATTCAAGTTTTCAATATTAATTTAAAAAATTATTTAAACACTTTTAATTCGAGTAAAATCTAATCATTTACCATATTTACCATATTTACAAATATGATTTTCTAATAAAATTATTTAAATTTATTAAAATTATATATGAATATATATGAACCATTTATTTTAAAATTTAGGATTTAAATTTTAAATTTAAACAAAAAAAAAATCTTATATTTTATATTTTCAAACATAAAACTTAAAAGGATTATACTCCATTGGGTATTTCTTTGTTTTTGTTGGCTTTTTTGAAATATTTTGGCTTTTTTGAAATATTTTCAAAATATAAAAGCATAAAGTAATTTTAAAATTTAACATACGTTTGAGAATTCTCACCAGAGGAAAAAAAAAAAAAAAAGAAATTGGGAGTGGGCCCATTTCTTTTTTCATTTTCTTTGTTTCTTTCCGACCCCAATTTTATAAAATTACTCCAAAAAGTGCATTTAAACCCAATTTTGTAAAATTACTTCAAATAGATATAAATTTCATTTCCAACTAAAACTCTTTAGCTCTATACTACTCTCATCAATTCAACCATCGACAGCTTCTCCTATTACTTTTGCCATGATAATAAAGCCTCGTTTCATTAATCATCGTCACCGTCTCCCTCCCTTCTTCATTTGTGTTTGTGTCTGTGCATGTTCAGCATTTAGCATTTAGTGTTTTGTCTTCTCTTTTTTGAGGTTGTTTATCTCTCTCTCCAAAATTTACTTTATCAATTTATCTCAAATCTATAAATTTAATCTCACTCTCTATAGAAAATGCTCCTTCCCAATATGACCGGAGAAAAAATGTGTAGAAAGATTATATTAACAACTCCACTTAATTCTATTTTTAATTTTAATCATTTTTTAACCTAGATATTATTTATAGAGGGAAAAATGTTAGATCCATTAATCAAACCTTTAATTTAATCTTATTTATTTTATTAAATAAATTTGAGAATTAAATAAGGACTAAATTAACAAAATTCACCCTACTAGTTATCCTAAAAA
The DNA here is from genome assembly GCA_018691285.1 of Cucurbita argyrosperma subsp. sororia. Classification (NCBI taxonomy): domain Eukaryota; kingdom Viridiplantae; phylum Streptophyta; class Magnoliopsida; order Cucurbitales; family Cucurbitaceae; genus Cucurbita; species Cucurbita argyrosperma. Next base: position 15,430,172 of record CM031884.1, on the reverse strand, counting down.
TATTGGTAGACTGTCAAAATTTTCAATAATAATCTTAAATCTTAAATGTTTAAAAATATCCATACAACAGTGTTTTTTTATTCTAAAAATATCATTGAACTTTTAATATTGTTAAAAAAAATATCATTGATTTATACCCTTCAACATTTTAGAAAAATTCAAAAATACCTTTCCATTCCATTAGTACTACATTTAAGAAAACTAATTGAATTTGAAAAGTAACAATAACACCTTTTTATTTTTATAAAAGAATTAATTTTTTTTACTTAACGTCTTATCTATTATCTCCAGATTTTTTAAAACTAAATGGCACTTTTGAAATACTTTTAGAAGTTCAATGATTTTTTTTAAAACTTTTTTAAAGTTAGGTTTTTTTTTTTAAAAAAAATAAATATTAACTATTTTCCTCGAAAAATAATGATAAGAGTATTTTTGAATTTTTTAAAAAAATTAAAAATATTTTTGAGATTTTGTTAAAAGTTTATGAGGTTTATTAAGACTTATTTTTTAAAAACAAAATACAAAGTTGAAAAAGTATTTTTATTAATTTTAAATGAGTGGAGCATATATTTAAAATATTAAAGAAGTTTAAATCTCAACTAATTTAGTTATACAAAATTAGTTTAAGATTTGAATGAATGCGTAGAATGAAAGAGAAATCGGGAAGAGGTCCAGGGTGAAAGTCAAATATGCAGAACAGATTGGTTGGTCACTACATGTAAGGCCCTAGTTTTAAAGTGAGAAAGAAAGCCACACAGAGACACAGAAAAATGTGAGATTAGAAAGAATAAGGAGATGAAATTGAAGACTGGAGGGGTGTGTACCCTCCCTTTATTCTACCTCTATCTTTGTTCTCTGTTCTCGTACAGTTATGAACCTCACAAAAAGTGGAGCCTTGTTCATCTTTATTCATGAAAAAAATTGTCATAATTTAATATTATCTCCCTATCATTTTTACTCAGATTTGTGTATCCACCAAAATACTTAGTTGAAATTCAAACTCCCCAGGACCTCCTACTTTGTGGCTCTTTACTTTGATGAATGTCTCCCTTCATGTTTTTACTCATGATAGTGCAAGGTGTTTCATTCAACCTCATCTTTTGCCTCCTTGTTTCAATCCCTTTTGGAAGCTCTCAAAGGTAAGATCTCACTTCATTCTTTTAATGTCTTTCCATGTTGGATTTCTTGTTTTTTACTCCCTCTTTGTTTGTTTTGAAGCACCCATTTTTGTAAAATTACTTTAAATAGTGAATATAAGTTTCAATTCCATCTAAGACTCTTTTAGCTTTGGGCTACTTATATCTACTCAGCAAATGTCATCTTCTCCTCTCTTTCCTTCTTTGTCTGTGTCTCCTTGTGTGTCTTTCCATGTTAAGCTTTTAGGTTTGTCATCTTCTTCTCTCTTTCCTTCTTTGTCCGTGTCTCCTTGTGTGTCTCTCCATGTTAAGCTTTTAGGTTTGTCTCAGGCTCTTTTTGGGTGGTTCATTTTTCTCCCCAAAATTTGCTCCCACAACTTCTCTCCAATATAGAAGTTTAATCTTCCTCTTTCAGACTCTATTAGGAAAGGAGATAGGTCATTGGGTCCTTAATTCTTTTCCTAGTTTTGCAAAAAATCTTCATATCTTGGTGGTGAATCATGAACCCTTGTCTCTCAAGTACTTGACTTCGTTGCTTAGTCTAACAATGATACATAACATCACAATATTTCCTTTCCATTAATCTCTTTCACCGTCTTAATTTTAATTTTTTTAAGCATTGTCCACTTTGAGCATAAGCTCTCATGGCTGGGTTTCTCCAAAAGGGCTCATATCAATGGAGTTAGTATTCCTCACTTATAAACTCATGATCATTCCCTAAATTACATCATCCAACACATGTCAGTGGCAGTTGTAAGTTAGAGTTAGAGTTTATAAAATTGTTATGTATGTGATCGATCATCAACTTCTCAAACAAAAAAAAAAAAAAAATGTTAACTTCATTTCTTAATTATTTTATTAGTTTATGATTCAAAAAGAAAGGAAAGTGTCTTAAAGAAATAAAATTATTATAATTATTATAAAAAAAATTAAATAATTAATTACAACATGAATGTCGGGTCACATCAAACCGAAACCACAAATAAATAGAAACCCATGCGTATAGCCTTACAATGGTCCTAATCCAATAAGCCCATGATCCAAAAAGCCCAGCCTATTGGACACCTCACGCTCAAACTCCAGTCCATCAACTTCCCAAATAATGGCCCAAGCCCATGCACACCTTCGACTCATCACAACTATCCGGTGTCATCGAAGTTTCATGTGGCTCATGTACGGCTTGTGTGGTTCGTTGTAGTCATCTAACTTTCAATCATCTCGGTCCAATTATTTTAGCTTGGGTTCAACCAATTTAAGCTTGCTCGTTTGGCTCAATTGTTTTAATAACTTTTGATCGACTTGGTTCAATTGTTTTAATTTTGGTTCGGTCAATTTAAGCTTTCCATGTCCAATTCAAATCTATTTTAAATTGTGCATGGACATGGTCATTTCTAGTTGCTTCATATAACTTTAGGATATTGTAGATCAAAATAAGTTTTTGATCCACGAACCTTTTTAAGTTATTGTTTCCTATGTTTTTGTTGATAGTTTTTCTCACTACTTAGAGCTTATTTTAGAGAAATTAGGTGATTGTAGCATGATAATATTGTTCTATAATCAATTTCTCGTATCTTTAATCGTTGCACGGTAAAATTGGATTTCATTAGGCTTGAACTTAAGTGATGCCTAACAAATGAATTTGTATTTAAAAATACTCATTAAATTTTAATAGTATTAACACCCTTCAACTTTATAAGAAAATTTTAATTTTTTATTTACAGCTCGACATCTCATAAATTATCTCCAAATTTAAATAACTCAAGGGTATTTTTGAAACATCTTTAAAAGTTTAATGATATTTTTGAAACTTCTTTGAAAATTTAAGGGTATTTTTGAATTTTTTTTTTAATTTAAAAGTATTTTTGAGACTTTCTTAAAGATGGAAGGTAACATCAAAATTTATTTTCTCAAACAGAAGTTGAAATAATATTTTATTAATTTTAAATGAGTGGAGCAAACCTTAAAAAGAGGTTTGAATCTCAACTAATTTATTTATACAAAATTAGTACAAGATTTGAATGAGGTGAGATGAGAGAGAAATCTTGGAATAGGGGTCAGAAGTAACGAGATTAAGACAAAAGTGTAGTGCAGATCACCGCATGTAATGCCAAGTTTCAAAGTGAGAGAGAAAGTTTATTAGCCTCGTAGTGAGAGAGAAAGTTCATTAGCCTAAAGTGCAGATCACTGCATGTAACGCCAAATTTCAAAGTGAGAGAGAAAGTTCATCATTGCATGTAACTCCAAGTTTTACGGTGAGAGAGAGAGCACAAAGAAACAGAGTGAGATTAAAACAAAAAGAAAAGAGATGAAACTGAGGTCTTGTGTAGGGGAGGGTACACACCTAGGTACCCTCCCTCTTCCTCTACTTTTGGTGGGGCACCCTCTCCCTTCCTCTATCTTTGTCCTCTACTTCTCGCAGCTATGACTATAGTCTTTTTCATCTTTATCTATCTAAAAATTGGCATAATATATGCTGTCTCACTCTCATTTTTACAACCACTAAGTATTCTCCATTGAAACTCAAACTCACCCTACAACTTCCTACTTTGTCACTGCCCTCTACGTGTTTGATGAATGTCCACCCTCCATGTTGTTTTTGCTCGTGATAGTGCAAGATGTTTTCCATTCAACCCCACCTTTTGCCTCCTTATTGTTGCAATTCCTTTTAGAGGCTCTCACAAGTAATATTGTTGAGATATATTATTTATGGAATATATCCTAGATATTATATCTTAATATTCTTCCATTTATGAATTGATTTAGAGTATATTTTATTTTATTCTAGTATTTAATTATTTTATATTTTCCTCATTTGTACTGGCTTGTATCCTATTTAAAGGATATCAATATCAATGATAATATACACCTTCCCAATATCAATGATGTTAAGAATGAGATAGAAAATAGAATTGGGAAGGTGTATATTATCATTGATATTGATATCCTTTAAATAGGATACAAGCCAGTACAAATGAGGAAAATATAAAATAATTAAATACTAGAATAAAATAAAATATATTATAAATCTAACCATAAATGGAAGAATATTAAGATATAATATCTAAGATATATTCCATAAATAATATATCTCAACAAATATCTTACTTCCTTTCCTTTTAATGTTTGGATTTCTTATTTTTCATTCACTCTTAATTTATTTGGAAGGAAGTACCCAATTTTATAAAATTAATCTAGTGGATATAAATTTCAATTTCAACTAATTTTCTTTTTAACTATGGGCTACTCTCATCTATTCAGCAATCCCCAACTTCTCCTCTTGTTTGATGAAGACACCTTCACTACTCTCTCTCCTCCTCCTCTCCCTTGTCTCTGCATGTTGAGCTTTTAGTTTTGTCTTTCTCTTTTTGGATTGTTCATCTCTCTCCACAAAATTTGCTCTCTCAGTTTTTCTCAGATCTAGAAGTTTAATCTCCTATTGTATAGGTACGTCATAAATTCTAGTCTCTCAATCACTTGACTTCATTGCTTGAGCATCCATACTTCTTTTTATATCTTCAAGTAGTATGAGCTAAATCTTTTCAACAAATTTAAAGCTTAAGACTTTTCGTCTAAAGAAAGGAAGAAAATATATATACACGAATTTTACACAAATATTTTTAAACAATTAAAATATAAAAAATATTATTCTACAATTCAATATCATAAATTATTTTATTAAAATTTAGTTAAATAAAATATTTCAAACTCTAACCATTTGTAAACCCAACATATTTCGTATCCAAAAATAGTTTTTAGAAAATTATCTAAATTTAATATAAATAAATTCATAAAATATTGGTGGTGAAAATTAAAAAAAAAAAATCAAAATATGAAAATTTAATAACATATAAAAACAATTAGAGTAAAATAAATAGGAGAAGAACTTATAAAAAAAGTAGAAGGATTATAATTACAACTATATTCAATTTTATTTTTAATTTTAATCGTTTTTTAACCTACACTGTCACTCGATCCGATTAAACCCTAATTTAATATCTTATTTATTTGTGGATCTTATTATTTATCATTCTTCAAATTCAAAACCAAATTTATTTTTATTAATAGACAAATAAAAATATTAAAATTAAATAAATTTAAGAATAAAATAAAAATTAAATTAATAAAAATATGTCTGGTGTTTATCTCAAAATTACTCCATAGCCTTACTTTAGTAGTTTATTTCAAAAATAAAAATACACTTACTAATACTCTTTTAACTTTTTTTTTAAAATTAAAAAATATTCTTATAATTATTATTATATTAAAAAAATACTCATGAAATTTTAAACCTAGCATTAACATCTTCACTTTTATAAGAAAATTTTAATTTTTTTTTTTATTGTCTATTGACATCTCATAGATTACCTACAAATTTTTAAAGGAACTTTCTATGAGGAGTTCAAGGGTATTTTTTAAAAACAAATTAATAATTTTCATCCAAAACAAAGGTTTTTTTTTTAAATTTAATTTAAGAGTATTTTGAGAATTTTTTTAAAAAATTATTAGTTTAAATAAAATAAAAAGGTTGAAAGAAAAATTTTATTAATTTTAATTGAGGGGAGAAAATAATAAAAAAAAAATAAAAAAAGTAAAAAAATAAAAGAAGTTTGTATCTCAACTAATTTCTTTATACAAAATTAGTTTAAGATCTGAATTGTGTGGGATAGAGAGAGAAATAGAGAGATATCAAAAAATAGGGGTAGAAGTAACTACCAGCGTTATTGATATGAAAGTCAGAGGTGCAATTCATCTTTGCATGTAACGCCTATTATAAAGTGAGTGAGAAAGCAACAAAGAGATGAAAAACAGTAAGATTAAAAAAAGAAAGTAGATGAAATGGAGGATTGAGGGGAGGGTACACATAGAGTGGGAGTATCCTCCCCTATCCTCTCCCTTTGTCTTCTCTTCTCCCACCTCGGTGATTATCACAAAAAGTCGGGTATTCTTCATCTTTATTCATCTAAAAATTGGCATAATAATGTGTCTCACTCTTATTTCTACTCAGATTCTATACCTACAAGTATTCTTCTTAAACTCAAATTCACCCACAACTTCCTACTTTGTTATTGCCCTCTACTTGTTTGATGAATGTCTCACCCCTATGTTGTTTTTGCTAGTGGTAATGTAAGGTTGCTCATTCAACCCCATTTTCCAATCCCTTTTTGGAAGCTCTCAAATTTAAGATCTGACTTCCTTCTCTTTTAATGCCTTTCCATTTCAGATTTCTTCTTTTTCATTCGCTCTTTGTTCTCATCTATTTAGCTATTGTTATCTTCTCCTCTTGCTTTTGCCTTGATGAACCCTCGTTTCACTAAGCACCAAGCACCGTTGCTGACTCTTTGTGTGTCTACTTCTGTTTCTGTGTTACCTAACGTGTCTGTGTCTCGACATGTTAAGCTTTTAACTTTGTCTCTTCTCTTTTGTGGTGGTTCATCTCTCTCCCCCAAAATTTGCCCTAAGCTCCTCTCAAAACTAGTAGTTTGTCTCTCCTCTTTTTAGGTTGTTTATCTCTTTCTCCCAAAATTTTCTCTCTTAGTTGTCTCACTCTTATTTCTACTCAAATTAGTATACCCACCAAGTATTTTTCGGTTGAAACTCAAATTCACCCCACAACTTCCTACTTTGTCACTGCCCTACGTGTTTCATGAATGGCCCCCCTCCATGTTTTTGCTCCGGATAGTGCAAGGTATTGCCCATTCAAACTCACTTTTTGCCTCCTAGTTTCAATCCTTTTTGGAAGCTCTCAAAGGTAATATCTTACTTCATTTTCTTTTGATGTCTTTCCATGTCAAATTTCTTCTTTTTCATTCCCTCTTTGTTTATTTTGAAGCACCAAATTTTATAAAATTACTTTAAACTGTGGATATAAATTTCAATTCCAATTGAGATTATTTTAACTATGGACTACTCTCATTCATTTAGCCATCGCCATCTTCTCCTCTTGCTTTTGCTTTGATGAAGCCTTGTTTCACTAAGCACCCTTACTATCTCTCTCCTCCTTTCTCTTTGTCAATGCATGTTGAGCTTTTAGCTTCCTCTCTTCTCTTCTTGGGTTGTTCATCTCTCTCCCCAAAATTTGCTCTCTCAGTTTTTCTCAAAAGTTTAATCTCCATTATTTCAAACTCTATGTGAGAAATGCAGTAAATGGGTCATTGGGTTACTGATTCTCTCCCTAGCTTTTCAAAAAATCTCCATATCTTGATGGTGGATCATGAATCCTTGTCTCTTAAGCACTTGACTTCATTGCGTGAGAAACAATCTTACAATGGTACAGGGCATTTCATTAATCTCTTTCACTATCCTAATTTTAATTTTTTTAAGCAATAGTCGAAAGCTAATATTATGCTTCTTTTTGTATGTTGTAACATGTTACAATCTGTAAGTGCAATCTTAAAGGAAACTCAATACATTTTACCGATAAGATTTACGCTCCTTAAATCTTGTTGTCTTCAAGGATGAACATGAACGTGGCTACAAATGCAGCAGAAACAGCATGCTATTTTCTTCAAAAACCTATTTCTAAAGATGATCTCAAATATGTAGGGGACAAGTGTATCCAAGGATCATAAACATGGTCAAACAAACCCATAAAATAAATGGTGTGGAAAAGCCAAATTTGGAAAAAAAAAAAATCTGTATCTGAATTAAATTCTCTGTCACCTTCAATATAGGTGATAAATGTAATTTCACCTTTATGAGTTACTTTTATTCTAAAGCCATTAATATGACTCAACTATCACCGAAGAAACCGGTAGACCGGAATGGAAATTTTCTACTGAAGTTACTTAAATGTCTCCTCTTTTTCATTCTAACAGGTGCCTCAACCTCTCTCTTAAACATATTTATTTTAAATCCTTTTTTTTCATTATTATATGTAATTAAAAATATTAAAGGTTTTATAATTCCAATTTTAGAAATGGTAATTATAATACTTTAATTAGGATAATTTAATTAGATTCTAACACATACTTTAATTATTTAGACATATTTTTTCAGTAAAAATAAAATTTTTATTTATTCATTATTTACTAAAAAAATAGTAATTATAGAATTTAATATTTTATTGGAGAGAAATTTTGATCCAAAGAAATTTAAATTTTCAATATCAATTTGAAAATTTATTATTATTATTATTATTATTATTATTATTTAAGGTCATTACTTTAATCCTTTATTAAAAACATTTTGTTTTTTTTAAAAAAAAGGTCAGTAGTTTAACGCCAATTTGATTATAGGTAATTTAACGTCAATAATCATGTAATCATGAAACTAAATATATATAAAAGAAACTAAGAAATTAAAAATAATAAAATAACAAAATAATATAAAAAAAATTAAATATATATATAATAAATTAAAAAAACACAACGAGCCAAAATTTAACATAATTAAACATTAAAAAATAATCATGTAATCATGAAATTAAATATATATAAAAGAAACTAAGAAATTAAAAATAATAAAATAACAAAATAATATAAAAAAATTAAACAAGTAAAAAAAAAAAAAAACGAAAATTTAACATAATTAAACATTAAAAAATAATCATGCAATCATGAAATTAAATATATATATAAAAGAAACTAAGAAATTAAAAATAATAAAATAACAAAATAATATAAAAAAAATTAAATATATATATAATAAATTAAAAAAACACAAACGAAAATTTAACATAATTAAACATTAAAAAATAATCATGTAATCATGAAATTAAATATATATATAAAAGAAACTAAGAAATTAAAAATAATAAAATAACAAAATAATATAAAAAAAATTAAACAAAATGTAGAAATTAAAAATAATAAAATAACAAAATAATATGAAAAAATTAAACAAAATGTAAAAAAAAAATAACAAAATAATATAAAAAAATTAAACAAAATGTAAAAAAAAGCGAAAATTTAACATAATTAAACATTAAAAATTTAATAATCATGTAATCATGAAATTAAATATATATAAAAGAAACTAAGAAATTAAAAATAATAAAATAACAAAATAATATAAACATTAAAAAATAAAAAATAATCATGTAATCATGAAATTAAATATATATAAAAGAAATTACGAAATTAAAAATAATAAAATAACAAAATAATATAAAAAAAATTAAACAAAATGTAAAAAAAATAACAAAATAATATAAAAAATTAAACAAAATGTAAAAAAAAAAAAGCGAAAATTTAACATAATTAAACATTAAAAATTTAATAATCATGTGAAAGTAAATATATATAAAAGAAACTAAGAAATTAAAAATAAAATAACAAAATAATATAAAATGTAGAAATTAAAAATAAGACTCGGATATGAATTTTCTTAAATTAGATTCAATACCACTCTGACAAATCCATTAATACGAATGCATTCTTAATATATTTTAGATATTTTTATTTGGCTCAGGTCAACCCGAAACTTTTACCCATGAACCCGAAATCGAACCGATTCAGTTCGGGTTCAGAAAAATGAACCCAACCCTACCCGAAATACTAATCCAATTCAACCCAACCCTTATAGTTTGGGTTGGGTTGGTCCAGGTTGTTGGGTTGCCGGGTTGAATGTACACTCCTAATTTGTGTTTGTTTATAAACTTGTAATATATTTTATCTAAGATTGTATCCAAATAATTATAAATCGCAGATAAATGAATTTTTTTAAAAAAAAATAATTTTTTTTAACCAACAACCCAACCTAAAAATAAATAGTTATAGAGGGTTGGGCTCAACCTGAAAGATAGAGGGTTATTGAGAGTTGGGCCCAACCTGAAAATAAAGGGTTATTGAGAGTTGGGCCCAACCTGAAAAATAGAGGGTTATTGAGAGTTGGCCCAACCTGAGAATAGAGGGTTATAGTGGGTTGGGTTGGTGAAAATTTTAAGAGTTGGGTTGAGTTAGGAGTCAAACCAATCTAAACTTTTGGATTGGGTAAAAAAAAAAACAAAAACAAAATCACTTTATTTATAAAGAGAAAAGAATTGAAATATTAACTGCACTTAATTCTATTTTTAATTTTAATCATTTTATTTATAAAGAGAAGAGAGGTGGGATCTTTAGTCAAACCCTAATTTAATCGTGTTATTTATACCTAATCAAATTCAAATTCAAAATCAAATGGAGTTTTTATTAATTGAAAATTGAAATAATAAATTTGGGTAGTTTATTTCAAAAATACTTTTGATGTTTCAAAAAAACCATTCATTAATACTTTTCAACTAAAAAAAAGTTCAAAAATATTCTTAGTATTACTAGTATGTTTAAAAAATACTCGTGAAATCTTAAAATTTAGCATTAACACCCTTCACCCTCATAAGAAAATTTTAATTTTTTTAATGATCTATCGACATCTCATAGATTATCTCCAAAATTTTAAAATTTCAAAGTCCTTTTTAAAACATTTTTAAAAGTTTAATGATATTTTTGAAACATTTTTTTTAATGAAAGTTTAAAGATATTTTTGAAAAAAATAAAATAAAGCTTTTTATCAAAAAGTAACTAGTATTTTTTTTTTAATTTAAAAGTATTTTTGAAATTGAGTAATATCAAAACTTAATATTTTAAACCGAATAAAAGAGTATTTTTTATTAATTTTAAATTAGTGGAGCATTGAAAGGACATAAAAAGTTAAAAGAGTTTTGAATCTCAACTAACTTCTTTATACAAAATTAGTTCAAAGATTTGAATTGTGTGGGATGAGAAAAAACCTGGGAGGAGGGGAGAAAGTAAGAACAATATAGATTGAAGTGAAAGTCGTGAAGAGTTCATCACATGTAACCAAGAGTCCATCACATGCAATCAGAGTCCATCACATGTAATTAGAGTTTTAAAGTAAGAGAGGAAGGAGCCAAAAGTAACTAGAGGTGAAAGTAAAAGAAATTAGTTAAGATTTGAATTGTGTGAAATGAGAGAGAAATTTGGAAAAAGGACCAAAAGTTGCAATATGATTGTGTGGGATGAGAGAAAAATTAGTTTAAGATTTAAATTGTGTGGGATGAGAGAGAAATTTAAGAAGAGGGACCAAAAGTAACTGTAGGAATGATGTGGGATGAGAGAAAAATTTGGGAGAGAGACCAAAAATAAGGACAGTGCAGATATCATTGCTGCCCCACTTTAGAGTGAGAGAGAAAATCAAAGAAATTAGTTCAAGATTTGAATGGTGTGGGATAAGAAAAAAATGAAGAGGGGCTAAAAGCAAGGACAGAGCAATTCATTACTGCATGTAAGGCAGGAGTTTTAAAGTGTAAGAGAAATCCACGTAGTGAAATTAAAACAAAAGAGGAGATGAAAGCAAGAACTCGGAGGGATGGTACACACCCTTCTTCTACCTTTATCTTGTGTCCTCAAGTTCTCGATCCTTTTACACATTCTTAAAAAACACTAACACCTTTTACCTTTATAAAAAATAGAAAAGGTAAATTTTTTTTTATCACTCGTGGTTATCTCTAGATTTTTGTAAAGGTTACTTTTGAAACACTTGAAAGTTAAAGTTTTTTTTTTTTTTTTTTTTTTGAAATTTAGGTTATTTTTTAAAAATAAATATATTAAGCTTTTCATATTAAAAAAAAAAAAAACCCAAAAATAAGGATAAGGGTATTTTTGAATTTTTTTAAAAAATTAAAAGTATTTATGAGATTTTGTTAAAAGTTTAAAAGTGTTATTAAATTTTTTTTTTAAACAAAATAGAAAATTAAATAGTATTTTTATTAATTTTAGATGGGTGGAACGTAGACCTAAAATGTTAAAAGAAGTTTGAATCTTAACTAATTTTTTTTATACAAAATTAGTTCAAAATTTTAACGGTGTGGGATGAGAGAGAAAATTGGGAAGAGGGTTAGAAGTAACCACAAGAAGGGTGAGGTGAAAGTCAAATGTGCAGAGACTTTCATAGCATGCAAGGCACTAGTTTCAAATTGAGAAAGAAAGCCACAAGAGACAGAAAGTGGCGAGATAAAGGAAGCCACAAAGAGACTTAGTTTCAAACCGAGAAAGAAAGCTATAAGAGACCGAAAGTGGTGAGATAAAGGAAGCCACAGAAACAGAACGCGGTGAGATAAAGGAAGCCACAAACAGACAGAAAGTGGTGAGACAAAGGAAGCCCGAAGAGACAGAAAATGGCAATATTAGTTCAAAATTTGAACGGTGTGGGATGAGAGAGAAAATGGTGAGGTGAAAGTCAAATGTGTAGAGACTTTCATCACTGTATACAAGGCACTGGTTTCAAACTGGGAAAGAAAGCCACGAGAGAAAGAAAGTGGTGAGATAAAGAAAGCAAAGAGACTTTGATAAAGGAAGCCACAAAGAGACCGAAAGTAGTGAGATAAAGGAAGCCGCGAAGAGACAGAAAATGGTGAGATAAAGGAAGCCGCGAAGAGACAGAAAGTGGTGAGATAAAGGAAGCGGCCAAGAGACAGAAAATGGTGACAAAGAAAGCCACAAAGAGACAGCCGCAAAGAGACAGAAAGTGGTGAGAGAAAGGAAGCCGCGAAGAGACAAAAAGTGGTGAGATAAAGGAAGCCGCCAAGAGACAGAAAATGGTGATAAAGAAAGCTACAAAGAGCCAGAAAATAGTGATAAAGAAAGCCAAAAGAGACAAAAAAATGGATAAAGAAAGCCACAAAGAGACAAAAAATGGTAGATAAAGAAAGTCACAGAGTGACAGAAAATGGTGAGATAAAGAAAGGTACAGAAGGACAGAGAAAATGGTGAGATAAAAGAAAGGCACATAGAAAATGGTGAGATAAAAGAAAGGCACATAGAAAATGGTGAGATAAAGAAAGGCACAGAGGGACAGAGAAAATAGTGAGATAAAGAAAGGCACACAGAAAATGGTGAGATAAAGAAAGGCACCGAGAGACAGAGAAAATGGTGAGATAAAGAAAATGTGGTGAGGCATAGAGGGACAGAGAAAATGGTGAGATAAAGAAAATGAGGTGAGATAAAGAAAGGCACGTAAGGACAGAAAATGGGGAGATAAAGAAAGGCACAGAGGGACAGAAAATGGTGAGATAAAGAAAGGCCAGAGGACAGAAAATTGTGAGATAAAGAAAGAAAGGCCCAGAGGGACAGAAAATGGTGAGATAAAGAAAGCTAACGAGGGATGGATGTGAATGTTTGCTGAATCAACCAACACCTAAATGGTGTGAAAGTTATCTTATTTATAATCAAATAAATTACAAGTATATGGAAATAGTAATAAATGGAAATAACAATAAATGGATTATAATCAAATAAATTACAAGTATATGGAAATAGTAATAAATGGAAATAACAATAAATAGAAAGATACGTATGGTAATAAGCAAATATCTGATATTTGCCCTATAATAAAATATCAAATATAATATATATAGTAAACTATAATTTATTACTAAATATCCTTAACACCCCACCGCAAGCTAAGCGTCGGATTTAAACGAACGTGAAGCTTGAATCTGAAAAATTCAAAGAGGTTGAGAAACACTTTTCGTGAAGATGTCAACAACCTGGTTCAGAGGAGGCGTAGAGAAACACTTTCTTGGCCATCGAAAATTGCAGAGGGATCGCGCTCAGCGGCGATGCTACCTTGGCTTCGGCGAGAATATGTCTAACCCATGAAGAGGGATTGTCGCTTGGCGACGATGCTGCCTTGGCTCTGGTGAGAATATGTCAAACCCCAAGAAGTAGAAGGGGAAACCTAGAGCAAGGGACAAAGACATTGTTGAAGTCGGAAGAGTCGTCACATTGGGCGAAGGAGCCAATTTTGGCGAGAAGGGCAGTCGGAAGAGTCGCCACATTGGGCGAAGGAGCCAATTTTGGCAGGAAGGGCGGCGGCAACTTGGTTGGCGAAGATGCCAGTGCGGCGCCCAGATTCCAAAGGTAAATCTCTGCATAAGGTCGATGGGCTTATTGAGATTCTGTGAAGGATGAAGGAGGAAGGGCGGCGGCGGCAACTTGGTTGGCGAAGATGCCAGTGCGGCGCCCAGATTCCAAAGGTAAATCTCTGCATAAGGTCGATGGGCTTATTGAGATTCTGTGAAGGATGAAGGATGAAGGGAAAATTGGGAAGAAAATGAAAGAGACTATATTGGTGGAGGGAAAATCGACTGTGTTGGAAAAGGTGAGGTTGTATGTACAAAGTATGGCGAAGAATGATTTTGAGGTCAAAAAGGTGGAGTCGAAGAGTAATCAATCGGCTCTGCATGTGGCAGCCATGACAACTGCCCCTGCGGCGTCAAAGTCGCCAGTGGTGGTGGAGAAGAACAGTAGAAGATTTCAAAAGCCATTGAAAGGAAAGGATCTAGATTGCTAAACCAAAATGGCTCTGATACCATGTGAATGTTTGCTGAATCCACCACACCTAAATGGTGTGAAAGTTATCTTATTTATAATCAAATAAATTACAAGTATATGGAAATAGTAATAAATGGAAATAACAATAAATGGAAAGATACCTATGGTAATAAGCAAATATATGATATTTGCCTTATAATAAAATATCAAATATAATATATATGGTAAACTATAATTTATTACTAAATATCCTTAACAATGGAAAATGGTGAGATAAAGAAAGCCATAGAGTGACGGAAAATGGTGAGATAAAAGAAAGCCACAGAGTGACAGAAAAAGGTGAGATAAAGAAAGCCAGACATAAAACGGTGAGATAAAGAAAGCCACATATGGACAGAAAACGGTGAGATAAAGAAAGCCTCGAAAATGGTGAGATAAAGAAAAGAAAATGGTGAGATTGATGAGATAAAGAAAGCCACGGATGGACAGAAAATGGTGAGATAAAGAAAAGAAAATGGTGAGATAAAGAAAGCCACAGAGGACGGAAAATGGTGAGATAAAGAAAGCCATAGAGTGACAGAAAACGGTGAGATAAAGAAAGCCACAAATGGACAAAAAACGGTGAGATAAAGAAAGCCAGAGATGGACAAAAAACGGTGAGATAAAGAAAGCTACATATGGACAGAAAATGGTGAGATAAAGAAAGCCTCGAAAATGGTGAGATAAATGGACAGAAAATTGTGAGATAAAGAAAGCCACATATGGACAGAAAATGGTGAGATAAAGAAAACCACGTAGGGACAGAAAATGGTGAGATAAATAAAGCCACTGAGGGACAGAAAATGGTGAGATAAAGAAAGCCTCGAAAATGGTGAGATAAAGAAAGTCGGGACAAAAAATGGTGAGACAAAAAAGCCACAATGTGGCAGAAAATGGTGAGATAGATAGTCACAATGTGACAGAAAATGGTGAGACAAAAAAGGCACAACGCGACAGAAAATGGTGAGATAAGCCACAAAGTGACACCACAAAGGGACAGAGAAAATTGTGAGATAAAGAAAGCCTTGAAAATGGTGAGATAAACAAAACCACAAAGTGACAGCAAATGGTGAGATAAAGAGAGCACAGAAAATGGTGAGATAAAAGAAAGCCACAAAGGGATAGAAAATGGTGAGATAAAGAAAGCTACAAAGGACAGACAGAACATGAGCGGCAGACAGAACATGGTGAGACAAAGGAAGCCACAAAGAGACCGAAAATGGTGAGATTAGAAACAATAAGGAGATGAAACCGGAGACTCTAAGGGGAGGGGTGTGTACCCTCCCCTCTTCTATCTCTATCCTCTGTTCTCTCGTGCCATGGATATCATCACAAAAAGTAGAGCCTTGTCATCTTTATCCATCCAAAAGTTGGTATAATCTATATCGTCTTCCTATCATTTCTACTTAGATTCTGTATCCACCAAGTATACTTGGTTGAAATTCAAACTCCTCACAACTTCCTACTTTGTCACTACCCTCTGCGTGTTTTATGAATGTCCCCGTCCATGTTTTTGCTCCTAATAGAGCAGATGATGTATTCAACCCCATCTATTGCCTTTCTAGACTTCTTTTTCATTCACACCTTTTTTCTTTTTTCTTTTGAAGCACCCATTTTTGTAAGATTACTTGAATTCGTAAATATAAATTTCAATTCCAACTAAGACTCTCTTTGGACTACTCATATCTATTCAGCAATTGTCACCTTCTCCTCTCTTCTTCTATTTGTGTCATGTTAAGCTTTTAGGGATGTCTCTTTTTGGGTTGTTCATTTCCCCCCATTTGCTCTTCATCTTGCAGACTCTAAAAAAATTTCGTTTTAATCTTCCTCTTGCCGACTCTAAAAAATCTTCATTTTAATCTTTCTCTTGCCGATCATTTTAATATTCCTCTTGCAGACTCTAAAACATCTTCATTCATTTTAATCTTCCGTTTGCAGACTCTAAAAAATTTTCATTTTAATCTTCCTCTTGCAGACTCTAAAAAATCTTCAAGGTTGTGAATCATGAACTCTCTCAAGCACTCTTCATTGTGAAGATTTAAATGACATGGGATGAGAGAAAAATCTTGGAATAAGGACCAGAAGCAAGACAAGCTAGATGATTAAAGTCGGAATTGCAGAGTAGTTCATCATTGCATATATAGCACAAGTTTCAAAATAAAAGGGAAAAACAAAAAAATTGGTGAGATTAGAAAAAAGAATGGAGATGAAATTGAGGACTCCCTTTCCCCTTCCTTTACCCCATAGTCCTCTGTCCTCTGTTCTCTCTATCCTCTGTTCTTTGTCTTCTTACCATTATCTTTGTCCTCTTACCGTTATGGCTATCATCACAAAAAGTAGGACCTTGTTACCATCCAAAAATTGGCATAATCTATACTCGTTTACTGTCATTTCTACTCAGCTCCGTGTACCCACCAAGTATTCTCAGTTGAAACTTAAACTCACCCCACAACTTCCTACTTTGTCATTGTCCTTTATGTGTTCGATGAATGTCCCCCTCCATGTTTTCGCTCCTCATATTGCAAGGTGTTGCCCATTCAACCCCACTTCTTGCTTCCTCCTTGTTTCAATCCCTTTCGGAAGCTCTCAAAGGTAAGATCTTACTTCCTTTTCTTTTAATGCCTTTTCATGTCGGATTTCTTCCTTTTCATTCACTTTTTGTTTCTATTGAAACACCTAATTTTGTAAAATATAAATTTCAATTCCGACTGAAACTCTTTTAGCGATGGGCTACTCTCATCCATTTAGCAATTTCCAGCTTCTCTTGCTTTTTCTTTGATGAAGCCACTTGTGTTTCACTGAGCAAAGTCACTTTCTCTCTTTCTCCTCTTCTCCTTTTTGGTTGTTCATTTCTCTCCTCCAAAATTTGTTCCTGAACTTTTTTAAACTCTAAGAATATGTAAACACAATTTATTTCAATATTTATAAATAGTTTTCAATTTTTTTTAAATTTAATATAAATAAATTCATAAAATGTTGGTGGTGAAAAAAAAAAATGAAAACATAATAACATATAAAAATAATTAGAGTAAAAAAAAAAAAAAAGACTACATTTAATTCTATTTTTAATTTTAACCATTTTTTTAATCCACTCATTGGATATTATTTATAGAAGGAAAAGATGTTGGATCGGTTAATTAAAACCCTAATTTAATCTTATTTATTTATTCATCTTATTATTTATCACGGTTCAAATTGAAAACCAAATCTATTTTTATTAATAGCCAAATAGAAATATTAAAATAAAATAAATTTAAGAATAAAATAAAAGTTAAATCAATAAAAATATGTCTTGAGTGCTTTTATCTCTCAATCACTCCTGCACCTAAATTTTAAGAGTAAATTACAATTTAAAAATACTTTTAAGTTAAAATACTCATCATTAATACTCTTTTAACTTCTTAAAAAAATTCAAAAATATTCTTACAATTAGTACTGTATTAAAAACATATGCATGACATTTTAAACCTAGCATTAACGTCCTTCACCTTTATAAAAAAATTTTAATTTTTTGTATATCACATCTCATAGATTATCTCTAAATTTTTAAAAGTACTTTTGAAACATTATTGAAAGTTATATTTTTGAAACTTTTTATTATAGATTATCTCCAAATTTTTAAAAACTTAGGTATTTTTGAAACCTTATTGAAAGTTATATTTTTTAAACTTTTTATTATAGATTATCTCCAAATTTTTAAAAACTTAAGGGTACTTTTGAAACATTATTGAAAGTTATATTTTTTAAACTTTTTATAGGAAGTTCAAGAATATTTTTGAAATACAAATTAATGATTTCCATCTATCTATAGGGTATTTTCTTTTAGTTTAAGAGTATTTTTTAGATTTTCTAAAAAAAAAAAAAATTGAAGGGTATTATTAAAATTGATTAGTTTAACCAAAAAAAAAAGAGAAATTTTATTAATTTTAAATGATTGGAGGAAAAAAAAAAATTAAAATTAAAAAATTAAAAGAGGTTTGAATCTCAACTAACTATTTTTTAATTGTGTGAGATGAGAGAAAAATCAGGGGAGAAATCTGGGAATAGGGCCACAAACGTTATTGAGGTGAAAGTCAAAGGTGTAGTCATCTTTGCATGTAACACCTCATTTCAAAGTGAGAGAAAACAACAAAGAGATAGAAAATAGTAAGATTAGAAAAATAAAGTAGATGAAACCTCATTTCAAAGTGAGTGAAAACAAGAAAGAGATAGAAAACAGTAAGATTAAAGAAATAAAAAGCCTCATTTGTGAGAGAAAACAACAGAGAGATAGAAAACAGTAAGGTTAGAAAAATAAAGTAGATGAAACCTATAGGACTGAGGGGAGGGTACACACAACCTCATTTAAAATGAGAAAAAGCAACAAAGAGATAGAAAAGAGTGAGAGAAAGCAACAAAGAGATAGAAAAGAGTGAGATTAGAAAAAGAGATAGAAAAGAGTGAGATTAGAAAAAGAAAGTAGATAAAACGAAGGAGGGAGGGGAGGGTACACACAACCTCATTTCAAATGAGAGAGAAAGCAACAAAGAGATAGAAAACAGTGAGATTAGAAAAGAAAGTAGATGAAATTGAGGACTGGGGGAGGGTACACACAGAGTGGGGGTATCCTCCCTCTTCCTCTCCGTTTGGCTTTTCTTCTCTGTTACATGGTGATCATCACAAAAAGTTGGGCCTTGTTCATCTTTATCCATCTAAAAATTGGCATAATATGTGTTGTCTCACTCTCATTTCTACTCAGATTCGTGCGGCCACCAAGTATTCTCCTTTAAACTCAAATTCACCCCCACAACTTCCTACTTTGTCATTGCACTCTATGTGTTTGATGAATGTCCGACCTCCTATATTGTTTTTGCTGATGGTAATATAGGTGTTGCCCATTCAACTCCATCTTTTGCCTCTACCAACTTTTGGAAGCTCTCCAATTTAAGGTCTAACTTCTCTTTTAATGTCTTTCCATTTCAAATTTCTTTTTTCTCATTCACTCTTTGTTCTCATTTATTTATCAATTGTCACCCTCTCCAATTGCTTTTGCCTTGATGAAACCCTGTTTCACTAAGCACCATGAACCGTTGCTGACTTCATAGTTTCTCATTCTTTGTCTGTGTCACCTTCTGTGTCTGTATCTGTGTCTCTGCATGTTAAGCTTTTGACTTTGTCTCTACTCTTTTTGAGGTTTTTCATCTCTCTCCCTCAAAATTTGCCCTCAGCTACTCTCAAAACTAGAAGTTTGTCTGGGCTCTTTTTAAGTTGTTTATCTCTCTCCCCCAACATTTGCCCTTAATTTCTCTCAAATCTAGAAGTTTAATCTCCTTCCTTTCAGACTCTCCAAAGGATATGGATCATTGAGTCCCTAATTCTCTCCCTAGTTTTGCCAAAAATCTTCATATCTTGGTGGTGGATCATGAAACCTTGTCTCTCAAGCACTTGAGTTCATTGCTTAGGCAAGTACATAGCATCACAATATTTTCATTAATCTCTTTCACCATCCTACTTTTAATTTTTTAAGCAACAGTCTAAAGTTAATATTAGGCTTCTTTTTATGTCTTATTACATGTTGCAATCCTTAAAAGATACTCAATGCATTTTAGTGGTAGATGTATGATGGGGTTTGAGCTAATAAAATTGTTATGTATCATTGTTGTGATCGATCAACAACTTTTCAAATAGAAAAGAAAAAAAAAATAGCTAGTTTCTCCTTTTGCTTTTGCCTCGATGAAGCCTTGTTTCACTAAGCACTGTCATTGACTCTCTCCCTCTTCTTGCATTTTGAGCTTTTAGCTTTGTCTCTTCTCTGTTTGGGCCGTTCATCTCTCCCCCCAAAATTTACTCTCTTGTCTTCTCTCAAACCTAAAAGTTTAAGCTCACTTCTTACAGATTCTCCATAAGAAATGATCTCAAATCTAGAAGTTTAATCTCCCTTCGTACAGATTCTCCGTGAGAAATAATCTCAAATCTATAAGTTTAATTTCCCCTCTTTCAGATTCTCTATGAGAAACGAGAAATGCAGGAAATGGGTCATTGGGTTGCTGATTCTCTCCCTAGCTTTGCCAAAAATCTTCATATCTCGGTGGTGGATCATGAACCCGTCTCTGAAGCACTTGACTTCATTGCTTCAACACTCTTACAATGCTGAACAACATCACAATATTTTCATTAATCTCGCCATCCTAATTTTAATTTTGTAGGCAATGGTCTAAAGTTAATGTTTTGCTTCTTTTTATATATGATAACATGTGGTAATCTGTAAGCGTAGTCTTGAAAGAAACTCCATGAGGTTTGGGTTTATGAAATTGTTATGCATCGTGATATGTTATTATTTATTTGTTGTAACGTTATTATATCACAATTTATATATATTTTTAATTTTGTTATATGCAGTATCTTTAAAATAATCATTTTTATTGTTTTTTTAATTTCATGATCTATCCTGATGTTTTTCTTACTTTAACTAATTTTCAAGAACTGTCGTATTTAGTTTACTTTAGTTTTATGACAATGTTTAACGTTATAATTTTTTTTTGTTCTTGATTGAATTTGTTTTTTTTTTTTTAATAATTATAGATTGATTTGTGTTTCTTGTTAAACTTTTAATATATTTTATGTAAGATTGAATCCCAATAATTATAACTTGTAGATAAATCATTTTTTTTAAAAAAAATATTTTTTTTAACAACCAGATAACCCAACTGGAATCCAACCTGAAAATAGAGGGTTAGACCCAACTTGAAAATAGAGAAGCTGAGAATAGAGGGTTATAGTGGGTTGACCCAACTTGAAAATAGAAAACCTGAAAATAGAGGGTTATAGAGGGTTGGGCCCAACCTGAAAATAGAGGGTTATAGTGGATTGGGTTGGTGAAAGTTTTCGGATTGGATTGGATTACGAGTCAAATCAATCTAAACTTTTAGGTTGGGTAAAAAAAAAATCTCTAACCCTAGACAATTTAAGCCCCTAATATTAACAACTACACTTAATTATATTTTTAATTTTAATCATTTTATTTATAAAGAGAAGAGGTTGGATCTATTAGTCAAACCCTAATTTAATCTTGTTATTTATACCTAATCAAATTCAAAATCAAATGGAGTTTTATTAATTGAAAATTGAAATATTAAAATTAAATAAATTTGAGAATAAAATAAAGATGCAATTAAAAAAAAAAAATCAAAATGTAGTTTATTTCAAAAATACTTTTGATGTTTAAAAAAAAAAACCATTCATTAATACTTTTCCACTAAAAATTTTAAAATACTCTTAGTATTAATATTATGTTTAAAAAATATTCATGAAATCTTAAAAGTAGCATTAACACGTTCGCCTTTAGAAGAAAATTTTAATTTTTTTTTAATGATCTATCGACATCTCATAGATTATCTCCAAATTTTTAAAAACTCCTACTTTTGAAACATTTTCAAAAGCTTAATGATATTTTTGAAACATTTTTTTAAAAGTTTAAAGATATTTTTGGAAAAAAAAAATTAAAGCTTTTCATCTGAAGTAACTAGTTTTTTTTTTTTTTTTTTTTTTTTTTTTTTTTTTTAAATTTAAGAGTATTTTTTAAATTGAGTAGTATCAATATTTTAAACAAAATAAAAGATGAGAGGGGTGTACAAACATAAAAATATTTTTAAATCTCAACTAACTCCTTTATACAAAATTAGTTCAAAATTAATATCAAAACTTAATTGCTTGGGATGAGAGAGAAATCTGAGAGGAGGGACAGAAATAGACAAGCTAGCGTAGGATGAGAGAAAAATTTGGGAGGAGGGACAGAAGTAAGGACAATATAGATTGAGGGGAAAGTCAAAAGTGGAGTTATGACATGTAACCCACTCGTTTCAAAGTGAGAGAGAAAAGGAGCCAGAAGTTAACTACAAGCTAGATTGAGGTGAAAATTAAAGAAATTAGTTCAAGATTTGAATTGTGTGGGATGAGAGAGAAATCTGGAAAAGGGACTAAGAGTAACCATAGAATTGTGTGGGATGAGAGAAAAATTAGTTTAAGATTTGAATGGGGTGAGATGAGAGATATTTGGGAAGAGAGACCAGAAATAAGTATAGTAATTATGTGGGATGAAAGAGAAATCAAAGGAGAGGGACCCGAAACAAGGACAGGGTAGATATCATCACTGCCCCTCTTTAGAGTGAGAGAAAATCAAAGAAATTAGTTCAAGATTTGAGTTGTGTGAGATAAAGAGAGAAATTTAGGAAAAATCAAAGAAATTAGTTCTGAATTGTGTGTGATAAGAGAAAAATCTGGGGAGAGGGGCTAAAAGTAAGCATTAGAGCAGTTCATCATTGCAGTAAGAGGTGACTTGTAAGTGAGAGAGAAATTCACGTAAAGAGATTAGAACAAAAGAGGAGATTAAAGCAATGGTACACATCCCCTTCCTCTACCTTTATCCTTATCCTTTATCTTCAAGTTCTCTATTTTTACACATTTCTATGCTTAAAAAATACTAAAACCTTTTACCTTTATAAAAAATATAAAATGTAATTTTTTTTTTTAATTATATCAACCTCTTATAAATAATCTCCGGGACCTATTACTTTTTTTTTTAAATCTTTGAAAGTTAGGTTATTTTTTTAAAAAAAATATATATTAAGAATTTCATCCAAAAATAAGGATAAGAGTGTTTTAAAATTTTTTAAACAAATTAAATGTATTTATGAGTTTAAAGAGTGTTATTAAATTTTTTTTTTAACCTTTTATTAATTTTAGATGAGTGCACCTAAAATATTAAAAGAAGTTTGAATCTTAACTAATTTCCTTATACAAAATTAGTTCAAGATTTGATTGACTTGGGATGAGAGAGAAAATTGGGAAGAGGGTAAGAAGTAACCACGAGTAGGCTGAGGTGAAAGTCAAATGTAAATAGATTAGTTCATCACTGCATTTTCTTTAATGCCTTTCTAGATTTCTTCTTTTTTCATTCACACTTGGTTTGTTTTGGAGTACCCATTTTTGTAAAATCACTTTAAAAGGTGAACATAAATTTCAATTCCAACTAAAACTCTCTTTGGGCTACTCATATCTATTCAGCAATTGTCACTTTCTCCTCTCTTCTTCTTCTTATGTGTTTTTGTCTATGCATATTAAGCTTTTAGCTTTTTCTTTGCTCTTTTTGTATGGTTCATTTCACTCCCCCAAAATTTGCTCCCACACTTCTCTCAAATCTAAAAGTTTAATCTTCTTCTTTTAGACTCTCTGTGGAAAATGCAAAGATGGTGTGGAAAATGCAAAGATGGGTCATTGGATCCCTAATTCTCTCCTAGTTTTGCCAAAATATCTTGGTGGCAGATCATGAAGTCTCTCAAGCACTCTTCTTTGTGAAGATTTGAATGATGTGGGATGAGAAAGAAATCTTAGAATAAGGCCTAGAAGTAACGACAAGCTAGATGATGAAAGTCAAAAGTGCAGGCTTCATGTATAGCACAAGTTTCAAAGTATGAGAGAAAACCACAGAGAAACAGAAAATGGTGAGATTAGAAAAAAAGAATGGAGATAAAATGGAGGACTCCCTTTCTCCTTCCCTCTTATAGTTATGGCTATCATCACAAAAAGTATATCTTGTTCGTCTTTATCCATAAAAAAATTGGCATAATCTACATTCTCTTATTGTCATTTCTACTCAGACTTGTGTACCCACCTAGTATTCTCCGTTGAAACTTAAACTCACCCCCACAACTTCCTACTTCACTCACCCCCACAACTTCCTACTTTGTCATTGTCCTCTACGTGTTAGATGAGTGTCCCCCTCCATGTTTTCGCTCCTCATATTGCCAGGTGTTGCCCATTCAACCGCACTTCTTGCCTCCTCCTTGTTTCAATCCCTTTTGGAAGCTTTGGAAGGTAAGATCTTCCTAACTTTTCTTTCAATGCCTTTTCACGTTTGATTTCTTCCTTTTCATTCACTTTTTGTTTCTTTTGAAACACCCAATTTTGTAAAATATAAATTTCTATTCCAACTAAAACTCTTTTAGCAATGGGCTACTCTCATTCATTAGGCAATTTCCAGCTTCTCTTGCTTTTTCCTCAGCCCCATTTGTTTCACTAAACACTGTACCTTACTCTCTTCGAGCTTCTCTTGCTTTTTCTTTGATGAAGCCCCGTTTGTTTCACTAAGCACGGTCACTTACTCTCTTCCAGCTTCTCTTGCTTTTTCCTTGATGAAGCCCCCGTTTGTTTCACTAAGCACGTCACTTACCAGGAATGTACATTCAACTCGACAACCCGGACCAACCCAACCCAAACTATAAGGGTTGGATTAGCATTTCGGGTAGGGTTGGGTTCATTTTTCTGAATCCGAACTGAATTTTCGGGTTCATGGGTAAAACCCTCTGGATTGACCTGATCCAATTTCAAATATATAAAATATATTAAAAAATCTTATATATAAAATTTGTTAGAGTGGTACTTTGGCAACATGTTTTTTAATTATATATTCATAAATTATATATATATAATATGCAAATGCATGTTTTTTTTTTCTTTTATATTATATATATTTGTTTTTTTTTTCTTTTATAATTATATATATATTTTAAAAATACCTTACTAACAAACCATTATATATATATATATATATATATATATATATATATATATATATATATATATATATATATATATATATATATATATATATATATTTAAATACCGTACTAACAAACAATTATATGTTCATCAATTATATATATATAAATATTAAAGATAGACAAGTAATTGTAAATTTTAGTTTAAATATATTTAAAGAATTCTATACATTACTATAATTCTAAATTTTAGTTTAAATATATTTAAAGTTTTTAAAAATATCGTACTAATCAATAAGTATATGTTCATAAATTATATATATACAAGTATTAAAAATAGACAAGTGA
This sequence comes from Cucurbita argyrosperma subsp. sororia, assembly GCA_018691285.1. Lineage (NCBI taxonomy): Eukaryota > Viridiplantae > Streptophyta > Magnoliopsida > Cucurbitales > Cucurbitaceae > Cucurbita > Cucurbita argyrosperma. The sequence continues at coordinate 15,404,843 of CM031884.1, read as the reverse complement.
TTGTAAATTTTAATTTAAATATATTTAAAGATAAATCAATAATTTTATACTTGGCTTGAATGTTCACAAACTTTGCTCTAATATATTTATTTTCTATTTTTTGGAACGTTATTATATTTCTAAAGTCTAGTTTAAATATATTTAAATATATACTAGTAATTCTAAATTCTAATGTATTTATTTTCTATGTGTAATAATATTATTATATCACAATTTTATATATATATATATATATATATATATATATATATATATATTATTTTTCTAACAGTTTAGGGCTATCTGTCTTTACTAAATCACGTCTAAGTAAACATATTTCAACTAAAATATTTTTGTATGTTTCTTTTGTTATATACAATATTTTTAAACTATTTATTTAATTTTATGATATATCTTTATATTTTTCTATTTTAACCCATTTTCAAGAAATATCCGGCATTTTTTTAGTTTTATGACATGTTGAATTATGTTAATATGTTACAATTTTTGTTCGTTATTTTTTATTGATTTTTTTTTTTTTTGAATAATTATGGATTGATTTGGATTTGTTTGTAAATTTTTAGTATATTTTATATAAGATTGTATCCCAATAATTATAAATTGGAGATAAATAAAACTTTTTTAAAAAAAAATAACAACCCAACCGAACCCGAAAATAGAGGGTTGGATTAGGTCGGGTTGTGAAAAGTTTTGGGTTTGGTTGGGTTGCCAATCCAACCAACCCGAACTTTTGGGTTGGGTCAAAAAAATCGCTCAACCCAACCCAACCCCGACCATGTACACCCTATCACTTACTCTCTCTTCTTCTTCATCTATGTCGGTGTCTCTATGTGTTGCATTTAAATTTGTTTCTCAGCTTCTCTCATCTCAAACTCTGTGAATTTGTGTATTTCACATTCATAAATAGTTTTCAGAAAATAAAAACAATGAGAGTAAAACAAACAAACAAAAAAAATTAAAAAAAAGAGAGAGAGAAAGTAGACTACACTTAATTCTATTTTTAATTTTAATCATTTTTTAACTCACATTCTCATTAGATATTATTTATTAGAGGGAAAAAATGTTGGATCCGTAAGTTCAAACTCTAATTTAATCTTGTTTATTTATTCATCTTATTATTAATGGCTATTCAAATTGAAAACCAAATCTATTTTTAGTAATAGTGAAATAAAAATATTAAAATTAAATAAATTTAAGAATAAAATAAAAGTTTAATTAATAAAAATATGTCGTGCTTTGTCTCACCATTACTCCTTAAATTGAGTTTAAATTACCACTTTAAACTTAAAAAAAAAATTGAAAAACAATTACTCCTCGAGTTTAAATTACAACTTTAAACTTTAAAAAAAAAAAAATTGAAAAATAGCCTTACGCCAAAATACTCATCATTAATACTCTTTTAATTTCTTAAAAAAGTTTAAAAATATTTTTAGGATTAGTACTATATTCAAAAAATACGAATGAAATTTTAAACTAGCATCAACCTCCTTTATCTTTAACAACAAAATTTTAATTTTTTTTTTATATCGATATCTTATAGATTATCTCCAAATTTTAAAAAATTCAAGGGTACTTTTGAAACATTATTGAAAGTTATATTTTTGAAACTTTTTATTCGAAGTTCAAGAGTATTTTTTAAATACAGATTAATGATTTTCATCTAACCCAAAGTTTTTTTTTTAATTTAAGATTATTTTTTAGATTTTCTTAAAAAATGGAAGGGTATTATTAAAACTTATTAGTTTAAACAAAATATAAAAAAAATTGAAAGAGAAATTTTATTAATTTTAAATGAGTGGAGGAAAAAAAATTAAAAAATTAAAAGAGGTTTGAATCTCAACTAATTTTTTTTGAATTGCCTGAGATGAGAGAGATCAAGAGAGAGATCTGGGAATGGGAGCCATGATAAACATTATTGAGGTGAAAGTCAAAGGTGTAATTCAAGCTGTTAATCTCTACCTGTAAAGCCTCATTTCAAAGTGAGAGAGAAAGGAACAAAGAGATAGAAAATTGTGAGATTAGAAAAACAAAGTAGCTGAAACAGAGGACCCAGGGAGGGTATACACAGAGTGGGGTTATCCTCCCCCTTCCTCTCCCTTTGTCCTCAGTTCTCCTTTCTATGGTGATCATCACAAAAAGTTGGATCTTGTTAATCTTTATACATCTAAAAATTGACATAATATGTGCGTTTTCACCCTCATTTCTACTCACATTCGTGTAGCCACCAAGTATTATCCTTTAAACTTAAATTCACCCCACAACTTCCTACTTTGTCATTGCCCTCTACGTGTTCAATGAATGTCCGACCTCCCATGTTGTTTTTTGTGGTGGTAATGTAAGGTGTTGCCTATTCAACCCCATCTTTTGTCTCTACCAACTTTTGGAAGCTCTCAAATTTAAGGTTTGACTTCCTTCTCTTTTAATACATTTTTATTTCAGATCTCTTCTTTTTAGTTCCCTCTTTGTTCTCATCTATTTATCAATTGTCACCTTCTCCTCTTGCTTTTGCCTTGATGAAGCCCGATTTCACTAAGCACCAAAAATCGTTGTTGACTTCTGTGTCTCCTTCTGTATCTGTCATCTTCTGTGTCATCTTCTGTGTCTCTGCATGTTAAGCTTTTAACTTTGTCTCGGTTCTTTTTGGGGTTGTTCATCTCTCCCCCCAAAATTTGCCCTCAGCTCCTCTCAAAACTAGAAGTTTGTCTCGGCTCTTTTTAAGTTGTTTATCTCTCTCCCCAACATTTGCTCTTAGTTTCTCTTAAATCTAGAAGGTTAATCTGCATTCTCTAGACTCTCCAAAGGAAATGTTGCACGATATGGGTCATTGGGTCCCTGATTCTCTCCCTAGTTTTCCCAAAAATCTTCATATGTTGGCTATGGATCATGAAACCTTGTCTCTCAAGCACTTGAGTTGACTTCTTAGGCAAGTACATGGCATCACAATATTTCCATTAATCTCTTTCACTATCCTAATTTTAATTTTTTAAGCAACGGTCTAAATGAATATTGTGCTTCTTTTTATATCTAGTTTCATGTTGCAATCCTTAAAAGATACTCAATGCATTTTAGTGGTAGATGTATGATGGGGTTTGAGCTAATGAAATTGTTATGGATTGTTGTTGTAATGAACTTCTCAAATAAAAAAGAAAAGAGAAAAAAAAAAAGGAATGGTTAACTTGATTTCTTAACTATTTTATTAGTTTCTTATAGTTTGTTGTGATGTTTTTATTTAATACTATATTTCCATATAAGGATATTTTCTTACTGATATATCACCCTCCCTCTCAATAATATATGAATGCATTCTTTGTTTATAGTAAAAATATAATATAAGACAAATGAGGTGTATATATGATCTATTATCTATCCATTTTCTCAAAGTATAATTGATTTGCTGGTTCATTTGTGGAATTAGTTATAGTAAATATCCTTCAACTGTAAGCTTTAGTTTTTCCTTTTCTATGAACTTAGTGTGCATGACATGATTTTATTTTTTAATTTTAATTTTTATTTTTGTAATCTTCCGTTACGACTACTGGACTAAGATGTATTGCTCTATCAATAATTCAAGAAAAAGGTGACCAGTTCGACCTTGTCATGACTAACATTAGCATGTCTGATATGGACAGTTTTTCGTTCTTGCACATGCTCCTTAAGATGAATATTGTTGTCATTTGTAAGCTCAATTTTGCTTTACTATCGCATTCAATTAAATGTCTTCATTATTCTCAAGCTATTTAGTTGTCGGGCAGTTATGTCTTCAGCGATGAACTTGAAGGTTGCTACGAAAGCATTGGCAGAAGGGGTGTGTTATTTTCTTCCGAAACCTATTTTTAAGGATGATCTCAAATATGTATGGCAACACGTGTATCGTAGTAACATGAACATAGCCAAGCTAACCCATTAAACAAATTGCATACAAAAAATCAAATCTGGAAAAGAATCCGCCGATATCCAAAACGACAACACTGTTGTTTTGTCTCGGTCCACCGATATAGTTAGTTATAATAATAATTGTAGTATTAACTATCCAATTACGAGCTATAACGAAAAAGTGCAAAATACGTCATGATGCCCTAGTTGCTTCATACTCCCAAGGAAAGAAATCATCGGATGATATATAAGGAACAAACAAGGTGAATAGAGTTACATATTACCCAAAACTTACCAATTTTGGACATACAAGAGCTGATGAAGATAATGGAAGAGGGAAGGAATATTATATTTCTAGTAATACTAGATCATGTCTTTTTTGGAATATGGAACGACGTCCCAAGTTCTCTGACGCCCTCAACAAGCAAGGTGATAAATGTAATTTTACCTTTTCCACGAGTTATTTTTATTTTTTTAGAATTTGAATTTGATGAAGCATTTCTAATTGTTGTTATTATGTTTTCGTTTAGTTTAGTTTTGAAGGTCGCCTAAAACTTATACTCAAGTTGATGAATGAACCATGCTTGACCCTGCCTCAGGTAGCTAACCACCCTCAGGTATTCTTCTATCAAGTTTGCTTACTATTTTCCCACTATGTATTTTTAGTTGTTTATGAATAAATGAAGAATTATTGCTCCTAAACCTATTAGTAATACAAAGCACAAGTAAATTCCACGAAAAGCGCGGGAGAAAAAATAAATTAGGTCCAAGGATGGAAGCATCCAAATTCAATTTCTTAGTCTAGGCTCAACTTCATCCGTTGGTGCAAAAGCAGCACAATCATGAGGCAAACAAATCTACACAGCACAATCATGAGGCAAACAAATCTACATAGGGAGGCTCAACCTCTCTTTCAGGAGGGAAAAGATTCCGACTTATTGCTCCTAAGCTTGTGCCTAATCCTAGATTGCTTGATAGCACCAACTTTGTAAATCATGGTCTCAGAATGGTTGACCACAATTTTCAGCATGTTGGTTCAAGCTACAATTCAGTTCCATATAGCATCAATAAAACGACTCCAAAGGTAACTTCTTCTCGTGTATTTGATGAAATTCAGCTCTTAGATATACATCAAGCTGATGTAGCTCAGCAGCTATAAGCAATGGCATTTAGTGGCACATTAGAAGGGATTCAGTTAATGTCAAAGAACACCGCTTTACTTGATTCAACCAACTTGGACAATATTGTTGCAAATTTTGGAAATGAAGGAAGCCAACAACAATTAGCAAAATATGATTATCTCTTAAATGTTTTAGAAGACGATTCACACGACTTTGGCAGCAACTTTAATTTGAGTGATGTAGATAAATACAGCGAGTGGCTAAGGAACACTATTCTCGAAAATAGGAGTGGTCCAGATAGCTTTACAATGACAATGCAGAAAACTTTAGAATTGAAATCAATCAATAAATAGGTATGTTTTACTTCTATAATGTTAATGTCTACAAATTTTAATAAACTAAAAGTTAAAAATTTATTCTTAGCTGCAGGTTGAAAAGTCTTAAAAAGCAAGATAAGATAAACCATGTAACCTCAAATCAAATATATACTAAATCTTCAAAATTGAAGATTCAACCTTTTGAAATATTTTAAAATTTTTAAAAATCTCAAGGATTCTTTTTAAATATTTTTTTTTAATGTTTAATAGTATTTTTGAAGGAAAAAAAATTAAGAGTATTTTTTTAGATTTTTAAACAAAAAAAATCAAGAGTATTTTTTAGATTTTCTAAAAAATCTAAGGATACTTTAAATTTTTTTTTTTTTTTAACAAAAATACAAAATTAAAAAGTATTTTTATTAATTTTAAATTAAAGAGAGGTTTGAATAGCAACCATAAGTAAAGACAAACAAGATTCATGGGAAAGGTTACCAATGCATGTAAGGCCCAATTTCAAATGGAGAAAAAGTTTAAAAAAAGAAAGAAAAAAAGAAAAAAAAAAAAAAAGAAGTGGAATTAGAAAGAGAAAGGAGATGAAACCGAGGCATCTTTGGGGATGGTACACACCTTGGGGGTACACCCCCTTCCTCTGCCCTTGTTCACACCAAGTGGGGTACCCTCCCCTTCCTCTACCTTTGTCTTTTACTTTCTTATTGTTATAGCTATCATCACTAAAAGTCCATCTTGTTCATCTTTATTTATCCAAAAATTGACATCATCTATGTTATTTATCCAAAAATTGACATCATCTATGTTATTGCACTGTCATTTTTATTCAGATTCGTCAAGTATTCTTTGTTGAAATTCAAACTCATCCCACAAACTTTCTATTTTACCATTGCCCTTTTACGTGTTCTATGAATGTCCCCAAATGTCTCCCATCGTGCTCTTGATAGTGTAAGGTGTTGCCCATTCAACCCCATCTTTTGTCACATCGTTGTTTCAATCCTTTTTGGAATCTCTCAAATGTAAGATCTTACTTCATTTTCTTTTAATGCCTTTCCATGTCGAATTTCTTCTTTTTCATTCACTTTTAGTGTGATGTTTCACATTGGTTGGGGAGGAGAACAAATCACCATTCATAAAGATGTGGAAACCTTTCTCTAGCAGACGTGTTTTAAAGCCTTGATGGGAAGCCCGAAAGGGAAAGTCCAAAGAGGACAATATCTACTAGCGGTGGATCTGGGTCGTTACAAATGGTATCAGAGCCAAACACTGGACGATGTGTCAGCCTTCTCGCTGTTCCTCGAAGGGGGTAGACACGAGGCGGTGTGCCAGTAAGGACACTGGCCCCCAAAGGAGGTGGATTTGAGGGCCAGTCCCACATCGATTGGTGGAAGGAAAGAGTGCCGCGAGGATGCTAGGCCCCGAAGAGTGGTGGATTGTGATGTCCCACATGTTGGTTTGGGAGGAGAACAAGTCACCATTTATAAGGGTGTGGATACCTTCCCCTAGCAGACACATTTTAAAGCCGTGAGGGGAAGCCCGAAAGGGAAAGTACAAAGAGGACGGTCAGTCCCACATCGATTGGTGGAAGGAAAGAGTGCCAGCGAGGATGCTAGGCCCCGAAGAGTGGTGGATTGTGATGTCCCACATGTTGGTTTGGGAGGAGAACAAATCACCATTTATAAGGGTGTGGATACCTTCGCCTAGCAGACGCATTTTAAAGCCTTGAGGGGAAGCCTCACAAATCACCATCTATAAGGGTGTGGAAACCTTCCCCTAGCAGACACGTTTTAAAGCCGTGAGGGGAAGCCCGAAAGGGAAAGTATGAAGAGGACAATATCTACCGGCGGTGAATCTGGGTCGTTACACTTGTTCTTTTTAAGCACCCAATTTTGTAATCTATCCCCAAAAGTTTGCTCTCTCAATTATTTTATTTTATTTTATTTTTTTTTTTTTTCTGAAATCTAGAAGCTTAATCTCCCTCTTTTAAACTCTTTGTGAAAATGCAAGAGTTCTGCCAAAAATCTTCATATCTTCTCTCCCTAGTTTTACAAAAAATCTTCATATCTTGGTGGTGGATCATGAACCCTCCTCTCTCTCAAGCATTTGACTTTATTGCTTGAGCAACACTCTTACAATGGTACAGAGCATTCCATTAATCTCTTTCACCATCTTAATTTCAATTTTTTAAGCAATGGTCTAAGTGTAATCTTGAAAGAAACTCAATCCATTTTAGTGGCAGATTTATAATTGGGTTTGAGTTTATAAAATTGTTATGGATGGTTGATGTGATCCATCTTCAACTTTTCCGAAAGAAAAAAAAAACGGAAAATATTAACATAGTTTGAACCCAAGTTACCGATTATCTATCATTTTTTCTCAAAGTATAATTAGAAATAATATCATTAAAAATATTACAAATAAATAGCAACCCACGGGTATAGCCTTACAATAAGCCTATCAGACACCTCATGCCCAAACTCCAGTCCATCAACTACCCAAATAGTGGCCCAAGCCCATGCACACCTTCGACTCATCACAACATGGTCGACATTTAGTGTGGCTCATGTGCGGCTTGCATTGGCTCGTTGTAGTAGTCTAACTTTCGATCATCTGGATTCAATCATTTCAGCTTGAATTCAATTAAATTTCATAAATTTAATATAAAAAGTTTATAAAATACTGGTGAAAAAAAAAAACTTAATAATATAATAAAAACAATTAGAGTAAAACAAATAAGATAAAAACTTATCAAAAAAAAAAAAAAAAAAAAGAAGAAGAAGAAGAAAAGAAAAATGTGGAGAAGGATTTATTAAATGCTACCTTTAAATCTATTTTTAATTTTAATCATTTTTTAACTAACACTCTCATTCATTGGATATTATTATTTATAGAGGAAAAAGAGTTAGGATCCATTAATCAAACCCTAATTTAGTCTTATTATTTATACTTAATCAGATTCAAAATCAAACCTATTTTTATTCATCGGACCCATTGAAATATTAAAATTAACTAAATTTGAGAATAAAATAAAGACTAAATTAATAAAAATAAGTTTAATACTTTATCTCAAAAATACTTTAGACTTTCAAAAGTTTAAATAACAATTTTAAACTAAAAAAAACGTTAAAAAATATAGTTTATTTCAAAAAATATCTTTGAATGTTGAATGGCGTTTCAAAAATACCATTCATTAATACACTTCAACTTTAAAAAAAAATTAAAAAATACTCTTAGTATTAGTGCTCCGTGTAAAAAATAGTCATGAAATTTTAAAAGTTGCATTAGCATTCTTCACATTTTAATTTTTTTTTACGATATATGGACATCTCATAAATTAGCTCCAAATTTTTAAAAATTAGAAGGTACTTTTGAAACATTTTTGAAAGTTTAATGATATTTTTTATTTTTTTTTTTAAGTTAAAAGGATATTTTTTAAAAAAAGAAAATTAACGATTTTCATGTAAAAGCAACTATATATATATATTTTTAATTTAAAGTATTTTTTAGATTTTCTTGAAAAATCTAAGGTAACATCCAAATTTAATTTTTTAAGCAAAACAAGAGAGTAAGTTTATTAATTTTGAATGAGTGGAACATTGTAGAACATAAAAAGTTAAAAAGAGCTTTGAATCTCAACTAATTTATTTATACAAAATTAGTTCAAGATTTGAATGGTGTAGGATGAGAGAGAAATCTAGAGAAATCTAGGCCAAAAGTAACCACAAGCTAGATTGAGGGGAAAGTCAAAGGTGTAGTTTTTCACTGCATGTAACGCCACAAGTTTCAAAGTGAGAGAGAAATTATGTAAGATTAGAGTCAATCTGGGGGAGGGGCATAAGTTTCACAACTAGGGAGGTTAGGTTGATTCAGCTCATCACTGCATGTAATCCCGTAAAAAAATATGGAAAAGGGGCCGTAAACAGTGAAAGAGAAATTATAGAAATCTACAAAAATATAGAAATCCACACATGAGAGAGAAATATGGAAGACTGAAACTATGGAAAATGAAAACTGAAATACGGAATAGAAAAATATGGAAAAGGGGGCAAGAAACACGTGAGAGAAAATATGGGAGACCGAAACAAGTTACTGCATGTAAGAGAGAAAGCCAAAGAACGGATGAAAAATAGAAAAAGAAAGGAGATGAAACCGCAAGGACGGGAGGGGATGGTACACACTGGGTGGGGGCCCTCCCCCTTCCTCTACTTTGTTGATACACACCTAGTGGGGTACCATCCCCCTTCCTCTGCCTTTGTTGATGGGATAATTTAGGATGTCTTTCCTTTCCAATTAAATTCGTATTCCTACTTCCATGTTTGATGAATGTCCCCCTCCTTCCTTTTTTTAGTGCCTTTTCAAGTTAGATTTCTTCCTTTTCATCCACTCTTTGTTTCGTTTGAAGCACCAAATTTTGTAAAATTACTTAGTGAATATAAATTTCAATTCCTTGACTCTTTTAACTATGGGCTACTATCATCCAATCGTCCACTTCTCCTTTTTCTTTTGCCTTGATCAAGCTCTGTTTTACTAAGCACTTCCCTTTTCTTGCATTTTCAACTTTTAGCTTTGTCTCTTCTCTTTTTGGGTTGCTCATTTCTCTCTCCAAAATTTCCTCTATAGTGTTCTCTCAAATAGAAAAGTTTAATCTCCCTCCTTATCGATCTACATGAGAAATGATCTCAAATATAGAAGTTTAATCTATGTTCTTTCAGATTGTCTATGAGAAATGAGAATTTATCTCAAATCTAGAAGTTTAATTTACCTTCTTTCAAATTCCCTGTGAGAAATGAGAAAAGAAGGAAATGGATCATTGGGTGCTGACTTAGCTTTGCCAAAAATCTTCATATCTTGCTCATGGATCATGAACCTTTGTCTCTCAAGCACTTCTTTATTGCTTGAGCAACAATCTTACAATGGTATAGAGCATTCCATTCATCTCTTTTCCCATCCTAATTTTAATTTTTATGCAATGATCTAAAGCTAATGTTATGCTTAAAGCATATGATGAATGTCCCGCTCCAATTTTTGCTCCTGATAGTACAAGGTGTTAATCATTCAACCCCACCTTTTGCCTCCTCCTTGTTTCAATCCTTTTGGAAGCTCTCAAAGGTAAGATCTTACTTCCTTATCTTTTAATGTGTTTCTACGTCAGATTTCTTCTTTTTCATTTGCTCTTTATTTCTTTTGAAGCACCCAATTTTGTAAAATTACTTCAAACTGTATATAAATTTCAATCCAAATTGAGACTGTTTCAGCTCTGTGCTACTCTCATCCATTCAGCAATTGCCCGCTTCTCATCCAAACTGAGACTGTTTCATAATATGTGCTGTCTCACCCTCATTTCTACACCGAATCGTGTAGCCACCAAATATTCTCCTTTAAACTTAAACTCACCCCCACAACTTCCTACTTCGTCATTGCTCTCTATGTGTTTGATGAATGGCTCACCTACCATGTTGTTTTTGCTGGTGGTAATGTAAGGTGTTGCCCATTCAACCCCATCTTTTGCCTCTACTTCTTTTTGGAAGCTCTCAAGTTTAAGGTCTGACTTTCTTCTCTTTTAATCCCTTTCCATTTTAGAACTCTTCTATTTCATTCACTTTTTGTTCTCATCTATTTATCAATTGTTATCTTCTCCTCTTGCTTTTGCCTTGATGAAGCCCCGTTTCATTAAGCACCAAGCACCGTTGCTGACTCTTTGTGTGTCTACTTATGTGTCTGTATCTCTGCATGTTAAGTCTTTTTTTTTTTTTTTTTTTTTTTTAATTGTTGTTCATCTCTCTCCCCCAAAATTTGCCATTAGATCCTCTCAAACAAAAGTCTGTCTCTCCCCTTTTTTTTTTTGGGTTGTTTATCTCTCTCCCCCAACATTTGTCCTCTTAGTTTCTCTCAAATCTAGAAGTTTAATCTCCTTTCTCATACTCTCCAAAGGAAATGTTGAAGGATATGGGCCATTGGGTGCCCGATTCTCTCCCTAGTTTTGCCAAAAATCTTCATATCTTGGTGATGGATCATGAAACTTTATCTCTCAAGTGCTTGAGTTCATTACTTAGGAAGCAGTCTTACAATGTTACATAACATCACAATATTTCCATTATTCTCTTTCACTATCCTAATTTTAATTTTTTAAGCAACATGTTATGCTTCTTTTTTTATTTGGTTACATGTTGCAATCTTAAAAAAAAAAAAAAAACTCAATGCATTTTAGTGGTAGATGTATGATTGGGTTTGAGTTTATGAAATTCTTATGGATAGTTGTTGTGATGGATCAGCAACTTCTCAAATAAAAAATAAAAAAAAAAGAATTATTAACTTGATTTCTTAGCCATTTCTTCTCTTTCTTTTTATGGGAATTAGAAATAATTTCGGAACATAAAAGTATAGGATATGAATGCATTCCCTCTTTATGTTTCAATAAGACAAATGATGTGGGTATGTGATCTATTATCTATTCATTTTCTCAAAGTATAATTGGTTTGTTGGTTCATTTGTGGGACTAGTTACAAACCCTAAACCCTAATATCCTTCGGTTTTAAGCTTTCGTTTTCCCTTTCTATGAACTTAGTGTGCATGACGTGATTTTATTTTATTTTATTTTTTAATTTCTTTTATTTTTGTAATCTTCAGTTACGACCACTGGACTAGGATGTATTGCTCTATCAATAATTCAAGAAAAAGGTGACCAGTTCGACCTTGTCATGGCTAATGTTAGCATGCCTGATATGGACAGTTTTTTGTTCTTGCACATGCTACTTAAGATGAATATTGCTATCATTTGTAAGCTCAATTTGACTTTACTTCTCATTCAATTAAATGTCTTCATTATTCTCAAGCTATTTAGTTGTCGGGCAGTTATGTCTTCAGCGATGAACTTGAAGGTAGCTATGAAAGCATTGGCAGAAGGAACGTGTTATTTTCTTCAGAAACCTATTTCTAAGGATGATCTCAAATACGTATGGAAACATGTGTATCAGAGTAACATAAACATAGCCAAGCTAATCCATAAAGAAAATTGCGTAGAAAAATCCAAATCTAGAAAAGAATCTGTCGGTATCGAAGACGACAACATTGTAGTTTTATCTCAGTCTACCGATCCAGTTAGTTATAATAATAATTGTAGTATTAACTATCAACTTATGAGCTCTAGCTAAAAAGTGCAAAATACGCCAACTAATTCCCATGATACCTTCATACTTCGAAGGAAAGAGATCAACAAATGACATAGAAGGAACAAACAAGGTGAAGAGAGTTACATATTACTCAAAACTTACCAATTTTGGACATACAAGAATAGATGAGGATAATGGAAGAGGGAATGAATATTATATTTCCAATAATACCAGATCATGTCTTGTTTGGAATTTGGAACGACGTTGCAAGTTCTCTGACGCTCTCAACAAGCTGGGTGATAAATGTAATTTTACCTCTCTCAGGAGTTATTTTTATTTTTTTAGGATTTGAATTCGATGATGTATTTCTAATTGTTGTTATTATGTTTTCTTTGGGTTTTGAGGTCACCCAAAACTTATACTTAAATCGATGAATGAACCATGCTTGACCCTACACCACATTGCTAACCACCTACAGGTATTCTTCTATCAAGTTTGCTTACTATTTTTCCACTATGTACTTTTAGTTGTTTATGAATAATCGAGGAATTATTGCTCCTAAACCTATTAGAAATACAAAGCACAAGTAGAGTCCACGAAAAGGGGGAGAAAAAATAAATTAGCTCCAAGGATGGAAGCATCCAAATTCAATTTCGACTCAACTTCCTCCGTTGGTGCGAAAGCAGCACAATCATGAGGCAAACAAATCTACACAGGGAGGTTCAACCTCTCTTTCAGGAAGGAAAAGATTCCGACTTATTGCTCCTAAGCGTGTGCCAAATACTAAACTGCTTGTTAGCGTCGACTTTGTAAATCATGGTCTCAGAATGCTTGACCACAATTTTTCAACATGTTGCTTCAAACTACAATTTAGTTCCATATAGAATCAATAAGACACTCCAGAGGTAACTTAGTGGCACATAAGAAGGGATTCAGTTGTTGTGTTGAAGAACAGGCTTTGCCTGATTCAACCAACATGGACAATGTTGCTACAAATTTTGGAAATGAAGGAAGCCAATAACAATAGCAGAATATGTTTATCTCTTAAATGTTTTAGAAGACGATCCACCCGACTTTGGCAGCAACTTTGATCTGAGTGATGTAGATAAATACAACGAGTAGCTAAGGAACGCTATTCTGAAAAACAGAAGCGGTCCAGATAGCTTTATCAATGACAATACATAAAACTTTCCGGTTGAAATCAATCAATAAATAGGTTGTTTTACTTCTATAATGTTCTCAATGTCTTTAAAAGTCTTCAATAAACTAAAAATTGGAGTCTTAAGAAGACAGATTAATCCTCAAATCAAATATACACAAGAAGATGAAAATTGAAGATTCAATTTGGAGAACAAATACCATATTTCTTTGGTAGATTCAATTTGGAGACAAAATATTTTCAAAGAATTCAAATATATAAAAAATCATTCTAGAGTTCAAAATCATAAAATACTTATAATTATATTTTATTAAAAATTCAGTGAAATAAGTAAATACAATTTATTTCATATCCACAAGTAATTTTCAGAATTTTCTAAAGAAATTCATAAAATAAATCAAAATCGGAACGTAATAATATAATAAAAACTATTGAGAGTAAAAAAAAAAAAAAATTAATTCAAAAAAGAAAAGAAAAACGTGTCGAAGGATTATGATAACAGCTGCACTTATTTCTATTTTTAATTTTAATTATTTTTTAACACACCCTCTCCTTCCTGGATAGTTTGTCATTGCCAAATAAATTTGAGAATAAAATAAAGATAAAATTAATAAAAATACGCCTAATAATTTATCTAAAAAATAGTACTTTCAAAAGTTTAAATAACACTTTTAAACTATATATATATATATATATAAATAAAAATTGAATGGTGTTTCAAAAATATCATTCATGAGTACGCTTCAACTTTAAAAAAAAATTCAAAAATACTCTCCCATGAGTTCTATGTTTTAAAAATAGTCATGAAATGAAATGAATTTCTAACGTATTTATCAACATCAAGTTCGTAAAAAAAATCCTTCACCTTTTAACTTTTTTACCATCTATAGACATTTCATAAATTATTTTCAAATTTTAAAAACCTAAAGGTACTTTTGAAACATTTTTGGAACTTTAATGATATTTTTAAATTTTTTTTTTTTTTTTTGAAAGTTTAAGGATATTTTTTAAAAAAGAAAATTAACAAATTTTCATCCAAATCTAACGGCAACTATATATATTTTTTAATTTAAAGTATTTTTGAGATTTTCTTAAAAACTGAAAGGGTAGCATCAAAATTTAGTTTTTTAAATAAAATAAAGAAGTAATTTCATTAATTTTGAATGAGTGGAGCATGGTGATGACATAAAAAATTAAAAGTGGTTTGAATCTCAACTAATTTTTTATATAAAATTAGTTCAAAATTTGAATGGTGAAGGATGAGAGAGAAATAGAGAGAAATATGGGGATAGGGGCCAAAAGTAACCACACGCTTGAGGGGAAAGTCAAAGGTGCAGTTCATCACTGCATGTATTGCCCAAGTTTCAAAGTGAGAGATTAGAGAGGAATTTGGAAAAGGGGTAGAAGTATCGACAAGCAATGGAGATTAGGTTGACTCAGTTCATCACTACATGTAACTCCTATGGAGAAATCTATGAGAGAGAAATATGGAAAACTAAAACAGGTGAGAGAGAAATATAGAAAAATAAAACTGAAACAAGTGAGAGAGAAATATGAAAAACTGAAACTCAAACAAGTGAGAGAGAAATATGGAAAACGAAAACTGAAACAGGTGAGAAAGAAATATGGAAAATGGAAACTGAAACGTGCTAGAGAAATATGGAAACGTAAACTGAAACACGTGAGAGAGAGAGAAATATGGGAAAGGGGCACGATATGGAAAATGGAAACTGAAACGTGCTAGAGAAATATGGAAACGGAAACTGAAACACGTGAGAGAGAGAAATATGGGAAAGGGGCAGGAAACACCGTATAGAGAAATATGGGAAATGGAAACACGAGAGGGAATAATATAGGAAATGGAAACACAAAAGAGAGAGAGGAGAAACAAAATGGAAACACGAGAGAGAGAGAAATATGAGAAACGAGAGAGAGAGAGAAATATGGGAAAGGAAAACACGTGAGAGAGAAATATGGGGAAAGAGAGATTGAGATGAAAGTCAAAGATGCATGGAAAAGTGGCCACAAGTAACCATAAGAGAGATTGAGGTGAAAGTCAAAGGTGTGGTGTAGTGTAGTGTAGTGTAGAGCAGTTCATCACTACATGTAAGAGAGAAAGCCACTAAAAGAACAGAAAATGATGAAAAACAGAAAAAGGACGGAGATGAAACCGCGATGCCGGGAGGGGAGGGTAGTGTACCCTCCCCCTTCCTCTGCCTTTGTTGATACACACCTAATGGGGGTACATGGGGGTACCATCCCCTTCCTCCACCTTTGTCCTCGGTTCTCTATCCTTTTACACAGTTCTCTATCCTATTATAGATGTGGCGATCATCACAAAAAGTGGGTCTTGTTCATTGGCATGATATATAATGTCTTTCATTTCAATTCAGATTCGTTTACGCTGAGTATTCTTAGTTGAAACTCTATTCTTTGTTGAAACTCAAACTCACCCCCACAACTTCCTATACGTGTTTGTGTTTGATGAATGTCCCCCTCCTTCCTTTTTTTTTTTTTTAATGTCTTTCCATATCGGATTTCTTCTTTTTCATCCACTCTTTGTTTCTTTTGAAGCGCCAAATTTTGTAAAATTATTCAAAGAGTGGATAGAAATTTCAATTCCTTCTAAGACTCCTTCAACTATGGGCTACTATCATCCAATCGCTAGCTTCTCCTTTTGCTTTTGTCTCGATGAAGCTCTATTTCACTAAGCACCGTCACCAACTCTCTCCCTCTTCTTGCATTTTGAGCTTTTAGCTTTGTCTCTTCTTCTCTTTTTGGGCTGTTCATCTCTCTCCCCAAAATTTACTCTCTCCTTTTCTCTCAAACCTAGAAGTTTAAGCTCCCTTCTTACAATTCTCTGTGAGAAATGATCTCAAATCTAGAAGTTTAATCTCCCTTCTTAGAGATTCTCCATGAGAAATGATCTCAAATCTATAAGTTTAATCTCCCTGTTCATCTCTCTCTCAAATTTACTCTCTCATTTTCTCTCGAACCTAGAAATTTAAGCTCCCTTCCTACAATTCTTTACAATTCTCTGTGAGAAATGATCTCAAATCTAGAAGTTTAATCTCCTTCTTAGAGATTTTCCATGATAAATGATCTCAAATCTTTAATTTCCCTTCTTTCAGATTGTTGGTGAGAAATGAGAATTGATCTCATATCTAGAAGTTTAATCTCCCCTCTTTCAGATTCTCTATGAGAAACGAGAAATGCAGGAAATGGGTCATTGGATCGCTAATTCTCTCCCTAACTTTGCCAAAAATCTTCATATCTCCGTGGTGGATCATGAACCCTTGTCTCTCAATCACTTGACTCACTCTTTCAATGGTGAAGAGAATCACAATATTTTCATTAATCTCGTCATCCTAATTTTAATTTTTTAGACAAAGCTAATGTTATGCTTCTTTTTGTATATGATAACATGGGGTAATTAAGTAGTCTTGAAAGAGACTCAATGAAGTTTGGGTTTATGAAATTGTTATACCTCTTATTATCTATTTGTTGTAACATTATTATATCACAATTTATATATATTTTTAATTTTGTTACGTATAGTATCTTTAAAATAATAATAATAATTATTATTTTTTATTTCATGATCTATCCTTATGTCTTTCTTACTTCAACTAATTTTCAAGAAGTGTCAGATTTAATTTTCTTTAGTTTTATGACAATGTTGAATGTTGTTTGTAAACTTTTAATATATTTTATATAAGATTGTTTCAAAATAATTATAAATTGTGGGCCCAAACTGAAAATACAGTGTTTATAAAGGGTTGGGCCCAACCTGAAAAATAGAGAACTTGAAAATAGAAGGTGGTAGAGGGTTGGGCCCAACCTGGAAATAGATGGTTATAGTGGGTTGGATTGGTGAAAATTTTCGGGTCAAAACCATAAACCAATCTAAACTTTTGGGTTGGGTAAAAAAAAAAATCTTTCAAACCCAAATAATTTAAGCTCCTAATATTACGGACTACACTTAATTTTATTTTTAATTTTAATCATTTTAGTTACAAAGAGAAAAGAGGTTGGATCCATTAGTCAAACTCTAATTTAATCTTATTATTTATACCTAATCAAATTCAAAATCAAATGGATTTTTATTAATGGAAAATTGATATATTAAAATTAAATAAATTTGAGAATAAAATAAAGATGCAATTAAAAAAAATAAAAATGAAGTTTATTTCAAAAATACTTTTGAAATTTTAATGGTATTTCAAAAAAACTATTCATTAATACTTTTCAACTAAAAAAAATTGAAAAATACTCTTAGTATTACTATTATGTTTCTAAAAAAAATTGAAAAATACTCTTAGTATTACTATTATGTTTAAAAAATACTTATGAAACCTTATAGCATTAACATCTTTCACCTTTATAAGAAAATTTTAATTTTTTTTTATGATCTATCCACATCTCATAAATTATCTCTAAATTTTTAAAAACTCAAGAGTACTTTTGAAACGGATGTTTTTGAAAAAAAAAATTAATGTTTTTTTATCTAAAAGTAGCCCGTATTTTCTTTTTTAATTTAAGAGTATTTTTAAAATTGAGTAATATCAAAATTTAATATTTTAAACAAAATAAAAGAGTATTTTTTATTAAATTTAAATGAGTGGAGTATTGTAAAGACAAAAAATTAAAAGAGGTTTGAATTAGGTCTAACTTAAAAAAGTTAAAAGAGGTTTGAATCTCAACTAACTCCCTCATCCAAAATTAGTTCAAAGATTTGATGGGATTGAGAAAATAACCTGGGAGGAGGGGTAGAAGTATGGACAAGCTGGGATGAGAGAAAAATTTGACAAGCTGGGATGAGAGAAAAATTTGACAAGCTGGGATGAGAGAAAAATTTGGGAGGAGGGGCGGAAGTAAGGACAATATAGACTGATGTGAAAGTCAAAGGTGAAGAGTTCAATGTAATGCAACTACAAGCAAGATTGAGGTGAAAGTCAAAGAAATTAGTTCAAGATTTAAATTGTGTGAAATGAGAAAGAAATCTGGGAAGAGAGAGTAAAAATCTGGGAAGAGAGACCAAAAGTAACAACAGAATTGGGTGGATGAGTGAAAAATTAGTTCAAGATGTGAATGGTGTGGAATGAGAGAGAAATTTAGAAAGAAGGACCAAAAGTAACTACCTTAATTAATGATGGAAAAATCAGAGGAGGGACAAAAAAAAAAACATTTATCAAGAAATTAGTTCAAGATTTGAATTGTGTGAGATAAGAGAGAAATTTAGGAAGAAGCAAAGAAATTAGTTCAAAATTTGAATTAAGTTGGATAAGAGAGAAATCTGGTATGAGAGTGAGAGTAAGAACGTAGCAATCACCATTGCAAGCTGGAGTGTGAGAGAGAAATTCACAGAATAAGATTAGAACAAAAAAAAAAAAGAGAGGAAAGCTAGAACTCACGAAAGCTAGAACTTGGAAAGGATGATACACACCCCTTCCTCTACCTTGATCTTTTGTCCTCAAGTTCTCTTTCCTTTTACACATTTTTATGCTTAAAAAAACACTAATTAAATTTAAAAAGTATTATTAACACCTTTTATATTTATAAAAAAATATAAAATGTTGATTTTTACTGGAGATGATTAACCCCATATTTTTAAAAAGTAAATGGTACTTTTGAAACAAAAGAAACTTCTTGAAAAGTTAGGTTATTTTTTGAAAAAGAAAAAATATTAAGATTTTTATCCAAAAATAAGGATAAGGATATTTTTGAATTTTTTTAAAAAAATTAAAAGTATTTGTGAATTTTTGTTAAAAGTTTAAAGAGTGTTATTAAAATTTATTTATTTTTAAACAAAATACAAAGTTGAAAGAGTATTTTTATTAATTTTAGATGAGTGGAGCATATACCTAAAATCTTAAAATAAGTTTGAATCTTAATTAATTTCCTTATTTGTAATTAGATTTTAACGGTGTGTGTGGGATGAGAGAAAAAATTGGGAAATCGGTCAAAAGTAACCACAAGATGGTTGAGGTGAAAGTCAAATGTGGGGAGCAAATTAGTTCTTCATTGCATGCAAGGGCCTAGTTTCAAAGTGAAAAAAAAGCAGAGACAAAAATGGGAGATAAAGAAAGTCATGAAGAGATGATGCAAGGCACTAATTTCAAAGTTAGAAAGAAAGACAGATGATGCAAGGCACTAATTTCAAAGTTAGAAAGAAAGACACACAGATCAAGAAAGTCATGAAAAGATAGAAAATGATGAGATAAAGAAAGTCATGAAGAGATAAAAAATGGTGAGATTAGAAAGAATAAGTAGATGAAACTGGAGACTCAAAGGGGAGGGGTGTGAACCCTCCCCTTCTTCTACCTCTATCCTTTGTTCTCTGTCATCCCATGGTTATGGATATCATATCATCACAAAAAGTGGAGCCCTCTATATTGCCTTCCTATCATTTCTACTTAGATTCGTGTATCCACCAAATATATTTAGTTGAAATTCAAACTCCCCAAAAACTTCCTACTTTGTCATTGCCCTTTACGTGTTTGATGAATGTCCCACCTCCCATATGTCCTACCTCCCATGTTGTTTTTGTGGGTGGTAATGTAAGGTGTTGCCCATTCAACCCCATCTTTTACCTCTACCAACTTTTGGAAGCTTTCAAATTTAAGGTCTGACTTCCTTCTCTTTTAATGCATTTCCATTTCAAATTTCTTCTTTTTCATTCACTTTTTGTTCTCGTCTATTTATTAATTGTCACCTTCTCCTCTTGCTTTTGTCTTGATGAAGCCTCGTTTAACTAAGCACCAAACACTGTTGCTAATTTTCTGTGTATCTCCTTTTGTGTTTGCGTCACCTTCTGTGTCTATGTCTGTGCATGTTAAGCTTTTAAATGAGTCTGTGCATGTTAAGCTTTTAACTTTGTCTCTGTATATTAAGCTTTTAACTTTGTCTCTACTCTTTTTGGATTGTTCATCTCTCTCCCCAAAATTTGTCCTCAACTCCTCTCAAAATTAGAAGTTTGTCTCTCCTCTTTTTAGATTGTTTATCTCTCTCCTCCAACATTTGCCCTCTTAATTTCTCTCAAATCTAGAAGTTTAATCTCCTTTCTCTCACACACTTGAGTTCATGGTTTAGGCAGCCTTATAATGGTACATAGCATCACAATATTTCATAATATTTCCATTACCAATTTCACCATCCTACTTTTAATTTTTTAATCGACGGTCTAAAGTTAATGTTATGTTTCTTTTTGTATCTAGTTACAAGTTACAATCCTTAAAAAAAAAACTCAATGCATTTTAGTGGTAGACTTATGATGGGGTTTGAGTTTATGAAATTGTTATGGATGGTTGTTGTTTCGATCAACTTCTCAAATAGGAAAAAAAAAAACGGTTAACTTGATTTCTCAACTATTTTATTAGGTTTTTTTTATGGTTGCTGTGATGTTTTTATTTAATACTATGTTTCCATATAAGGATATTTTTTTAATGACAGAGCACAATCCCTTCTTCTCAATTTCTTCTTTTTCTTTGTGTGGGAATTAGAAATAAATTCAGAGCATAAAAGTATAAGATATGAATGCATTCTTGTTATGTTTCAATAAGACAAATTAGATGTGTATGTGTTCTATTATCTATCCATTTTCTCAAATTATAATTGGTTTGTTTGTTCATTTGTGGGACTAGTTACAGATATCCTTCAGCTTTAAGCTTTTGTTTTTCCTTTTCTACGAATTTAGTGTGCATGACATGATTTTATTTTATTTTATTTTATTTTCGTAATCTTCAGTTACGACCACTGGAATAAGATGTATTACTCTATCAATGATTCAAGAAAAAGGCGACCAGTTTGACCTTATCATGGCTAACGTTAGCATGTCAGATATGGACAGTTTTTCATTCTTTCACGAAGCTATAACGAAAAAGTGCAAAATAAGCCAACTAATTCCCATGATACCCTAATTGCTTCATACTTCAAATGAAAGAGATCAACAAATGATCTAGAAGGAACAAACAAGGTGAAGAGAGTTACATATTACTCAAAACCTACCAATTTTGGACATACAATTGCTGATGAGGATAATGGAAGATGGAAGGAATATTATATATTATATTTTCAATAATACCAGATCACGTCTTGTTTGGAATATGGAACGACGTCGCAAGTTCTCTGATGCCCTCAATAAGCTGGGTGATAAATGTAATTTTACCTCTCTCACGAGTTATTTTTATTTTTTTAGGATTTGAATTCAATTATGTATTTCTAATTGTTGTTATTATGTTTTCTTTTTGTTTTGAAGGTTGCCCAAAACTTATACTTAAGTTGATGAATGAACCATGTTTGACGCTGCGCCAGGTAGCTAATGGGTATTCTTCTATCAAGTTTGCTTACTATTTGCACACTATGTACTTTTAGTTGTTTATGAATAAATGAGGAATTATTGCTCCTAAACCCTTCAGAAATACAAAGCACAAGTAAGTCCATGAAAAGGGGGAGAAAAAATAAATTAAGTCCACGGATGGAAGCATCCAAATTCAATTTCTCAATCGGTACTCAACTTTCTCCATTGGTACAAAACACAAGTAGAGTCCATGAAAAGGGGGAGAAAAAATAAATTAGGTCCACGGATGGAAGCATCCAAATTCAATTTCTCAATCGGTACTCAACTTTCTCCATTGGTACAAAAGCAACACAATCATGAGGCAAACAAATCTACACAGTAGAATCATGAGGCATATAAATCTACACACGGTGGTTCAACCTCTCTTTCAGGAGGGAAAAGATTCCGACTTATTGGTCCTAAGCCTGTGCCTAATCCTAGACAGCTTGTTAGCGCCAACTTTGTAAATCATGACCTCAGAATGCTTGACCACAATTTTCAGCATGTTGCTTCAAACTACAATTCAGTTCCATATAACATCAATAAGACGGACTCCAAAGGTAACTTCTTCTCGTGTATTTGATGAAATTCAATTCCCAGATATACATCAAGTTGATGTAGCTCAGCGGCTCGAAGCAATGGAATTTAGTGGCACATCAGAAGGGATTCAGTTAATGTCAAAGAACATTGCTTTACCTGATTCAACCAACTTGGACAATATTGGTGCAAATTTTGGAAATGAAGGAAGCCAACAACAATTAGCAGAATATGATTGTCTCTTAAATGGTTTAGAAGACGATCCACCCGACTTTGGTAGCGACTTTGATCTGAGTGATGTAGATAAATATAGCGAGTGGCTAAGGAACACTATTCTCGAAAACGGAAGCAGTCCAGATAGCTTTATCAATGACAATGCAGAAAACTTTCCAGTTGAAATCAATCAATAAATAGGTATGTTTTACTTCTATAATGTTCTCCACGTCTTTAAAAATCTTCCTTAAACTAGAAGTTAAAAATTTATTCTTAGCTGCAGGTTGAAGAGTCTTAAGAAGCGAGATAAACAGTCTAACCCTCAAATGAGATATATACAAGATAGTAAGAATTAAAATATCATATATTAGAATCGAGCTTAATATCTTCAACAAACTTAAAAGCAAAACTTTTTACAGGTTTAAGATTGGAGAAGAAAGACCACATTCTTGAGAAGTTTCATAAAGTAATAATATATATGTATATATAAGAAATATCAGAAAAACTTATAAAAAAAAGAAAATTGTGGAGAAGGATTTATTAACGGCTCCTTAATTCTATTTTTAATTTTAATCATTTTTTAACACACACTCTCTTTCATTGGATATTATTATTTATAGAGGAACAAGAGTTGGATCCATTAATCAAACCCTAATTTAATCTTATTATTTATACCTAATCACATTCAAAACTAAATCTATTTTTATTTATTGAAAATGTGAAATATTATAATTAAAATTTGAGAATAAAATAAATACTAGTCTATACTTTATCTATAGACTTACAAATATCTGAATAACAATTTTAAATTAAAAATATAGTTTATTTCAAAAATACCCTTCATTAATACAATTCAACTTTAAAAAAAGTTCAACAATACCTTTACTATTAGTATTATGTTAAAAAATATTCATGAAATTTTAAAAGTAACATTAACACCCTTCACGTTTTATAAGAAAACTTTAATTTTTTTACGATCTATTGACATCTCATAGATTAGCTCCAAATTTTTAAAAACTCAAAAGTACTTTTGAAACATTTTTTTAAAGTTTAATGATGTTTTTGAAACTTTAAGTTTAATAAGAATATTTTTGAAAAAGTAAAATTAACTATTTTCATCCCAAACTAACGTCTTTTTTAATTTAAAGTATTTTTGAGATTTTCTTGAAAAATTAAAGGGTAACATCAAAACTTAATTTTTTAAACAAAATAAACCTAAAAAATTAAAAGAGGTCCGAATCTCAACTAATTTTTTTATACAAAATTAGTTTAAGATTTGAATGGGATAGGATAGGATGAGAGAGAAATTGAGAGAAATCTTGGTAGAGGGCCAAAAGTAACCCCAAGCTAGATTGTGGTGAAAGTCAAAGGTGCAATCTATGCATGTAATGTCACAAGTTTCAAAGTGAGAGAGAAATTGTGTGAGATTAGAGAGAAATCTGGGAAAGGGGCAGAAGAATCGACATGCTAAAGAGGTCATAAACACGTGAGAGAGAAATATGGGAAATAGAAACGTGATAGAGAAATATGGGAAACGGGCCGGAAACATGTGAGATAGAAATATGAGGAAAGGAAACACGTGAGAGAGAGAGAGATATGGGAAAGGGGCCGAAAACACGTGAGAGAGAAATATGGGAATTGGAAACGTGATAGAGAAATATGGGAAAGGGGCCGGAAACACGTGAGAGAGAAATATGAGAAAGGGGTCGGAAACACGTGAGAGAGAAATATGAGAAACGTAAACACGTGAAAGACAAATATGAGAAACGGAAACATGTGAGAGACAAATATGAGAAACGGAAACACGTAAGAGACAAATATGGAAAATGGAAACACGTGAGAGAAAAAATATGGGAAACAAAAACAAGTGAGAAAAAATATGGGAGACGGAAATACGTGAGACAAATATGGAGAACGGAAACACTGAAAGGGCTCACACTTGAGAAACATATATAGGAAAGAGGCAAGAAGTAACCCAAAAGAGATTTGAGGTGAAAGTCAAAGTGAGAAAAAGCCACAAAAAAACACAAAAAGGAAGGAGATGAAATACAGAAGAATTCAGATTCATGTACCCACCAAGTATTCTTTGTTGCTTCCTATTCAATTTGGTGCTTCCTACTTCGTGTTTAATGAATATCCAATTTGGTGCTTCCTACTTCGTTATCGCCTTCTATGTGTTTGATGAATGTCCCCCTCTTTCTTTTTTTTTTTAATGTCTTTCCACGTCAGATTTCTTCTTTTTCATCCACACTATTTTTCTTTTGAAGCACTAAATTTTGTAAAATTACTTCAAATAATAGATATAAAATTCAATTCCTTACGAGACTCCTTCAACAATAGACTACTCTGATCCAATTGCTAGCTTCTCCTTTTGCCTTAGCCTTGATGAAGCTCTACTTCACTAACATTGTTACTGACTCACTCCCTCTTCTTGCATGTTAAGCTTTTAGCTTTGTCTCTTCTCTTTCGGTTTCTCTCAAATTTAGAAGTTTAACTCCCATCTTACAAATTCTCGGTGAGAAATAATCTCAAATTTAGAAGTTTAGTCTCCCTTCTTACAAATTTTCTTTGAGAAATGATCTCAAATCTAGAAGTTTAAAGTCCCTTCTTTCAGATTCTCTGTGATAAATGAGAAATGATCTCAAATTTAGAAGTGGTCATTGGTTTGCTATTCTCTCCCTAGCTTTGCCAAAAATCTTTGTATCTTGCTGGTGGGTCATGAACCCTTGTCTCTCTACCACTCGACTTTATTGCTTGAGCAACACTTTTAATGATGGATCATGAACCCTTCTCTCTCAAGCACTTGACTTCATTGCTTGAACAACACTCTTAATTTGCTGGTGGATCATGAACCCTTGTCTCTCAAGCAGTTGACTTCATTGCTTGAGCAACACTCTTACAATGGTGAAGAGCACCACAATATTTTCATTAATCTATTTCGTCATCCTAATTTTAATTTTTTAAGCAATGGTCTAAAGCTAATGTTATGCTTCTTTTTGTATATGGTAACATGTGGCAATCTATAAGTGTAGTCTTGAAAGAAACTCAATATGGTTTATGTTTATGAAATTGTTATGGATTATGATGTATTTATTATCTATTTGTTGTAACGTTATTATATCACAATTTATATATATATTTTAATTTTATTATATATAATATCTTTAAACTTAATTTCTTTCACTTTACCCCATTTTCAAAAAGGATCTATAACTAGTTGTCTTTAGTTTTATGTATTTAGTTCTCTTTTTATGACAATATTGAAAGTTACCATTTTTTTTTATCTAAGATTGTATCTCATTGTGGATAAAACAATTTTTTTTTAAAATAATTTTTTTAACAACCAGACAACCCAACCTGAAGCTAGAGGGTTATAGAAGGTTGAGTTGGTGAAAATTTTGGGATTGGGTTGGGTTACCAATCAAACCAATTTTGGGTTGGGTAAAAAAAAATTCCTCAACCCAACCCAAACAATGTACACCCCTAGTATTAACCATTATACTTAATCCTATTTTTAATTTTAATCATTTTTTAACCGTGACCATGTAGACCCCTAATTTAATCTTGTTATTTATACCTAATCAAATTCAAAATCAAATCAAATTTTATTAATTGAAAATTGAAATATTAAAATTAAAAAAATATGCCTAGAACTTTATCTCAAAAAAAATACTCATAGACTTTCCAAAGTTTAAATAACAACTTTAAACTAAAAAAAAACTAAAAAATATAGTTTATTTAAAAATACTTTTCAACTTTTAATGGTGTTTCAAAAATATCTTTCATTAATACTTTTCAACTTTAAAAAAAATGTTCAAAAATACTCATGAAACCTTAAAAGTAGCATTAGCACCCTTCACCCTTATAAGAAAATTTTTAATTTTTTTTTATGATCTATCGACATCTCATAGATTATCTCCAAATTTTTAAAAACGGTACTCTTGAAACATTTTCTTAAGTTTAATGATATTTTTGAAACTTTTTTTTTGAAAGTTTAAGGATGTTTTTGAAAAAAAAAAACAATTAATGCTTTTCATGCGAAAGTAACCACTGTATTTCTTTTTTTTTAATTAAAGAGTATTTTTGAAATTTTCTTAAAAAAATGAAAAAGTAACATCAAAACTTAATATTTTAAACAAAATAAAAGAGTTTTTATTTATTTATTTATTATTATTATTAGTTTTGAATGAAAGGAGTGGAAGTTGAAAGAGGTGTGAATCTCAACTAACTTTTTTATATAAAATTAACTAACTTCTTTATACAAAATTAGTTCAAAAATTTGAATGGTGTGAGATGAGAGAGAAATTTGGGAGGAGGGGCCAAGCAAGAGGTGAAAGTCAAAAGGTACGGTATAGTAGTTCATCACTGCATGTCCAATTTCAAATTTCAAAGGGGGAGGGAAAGCTACAAAGTGAGATTAGAAATAGAGAGCTGAAAAAGGGTAGAAGTAAGTGAAAAAAATTAATTCAAAGATTTAAATGGTATGGGATGAGAGAGAAATTTGGGAAGAGGGGCGTAAATAAAAGTGAAAGGTAGAGAAATTTGGGAAGAAGGGCAGATGCTAGGTGAAAGTGAGAGGTGGAAAGCAAGTAACCACAAGCTAGATTGAGGTGAAAGTTAGAGGTACAAAGTTCATTACATGGAACAACTAGAGTTCATCACATATAACTCCTCCTTTCAAAGTGGGAGAGAAAGCCACAAAGTGAGATTAGAAAAAGAAAGGAAAGTGGGCTAGAAGTAACTACCATCTAGATTGAGGTGAAAGTCAAACAAATTAGTTCAAGATTTGAATTGGGTAGAATGAGCGAGAAATCTGGGTAAAGGGACTCAGATTGTGTGGGATGAGAAAGAAATTAGTTAAATTGTGTGAGATGAGAGAGAAATCTGGGCATAGGGACTGTGGGATGAGAGAGAAATTAGTTACATTGTGTGAGATGAGAGAGAACTATAGGAAGAGGGACATATAGAGTAAGAATTACGAGAAATCTGTAAAGAGGATGAGTAGGAATTATATGGGATGAGAGAGAAATCTAGGAAGAGAGATCACAACTAACTATAGAGTATAAATTATATAGGATGAGAGAGAAATCTTAGAAGAGGGATCACAACTAACTATAGAGTATAAATTATATGGGATGAGAGAGAAATATCGGGGAGAGGGACCAAAGTAAAATAGAATTAAGTGGGATGAGAGAGAAATCTCATAAGAGGGATAACAAGTAACTACACTTTGTGGGATGAGAGAGAAATGTGGGAAGAGAGACTAGAAGTAAAGTAGAATTATGTGAGATGAGAGAGAAATGTGGGAAGAGAGACTAGAAGTAAATAGGGCTGACGTGTGATGAGAGAGAAATATGGGAAGAAGGGAAAAAGTAACTATAGAATATGAATTATGTGGGATGAGAGAGAAATCTGAGAAGAAGGATGACAGAAATATGGGAAGATGGATCACAAGTAACTATAGAGTAGGAATTATATGGGAAGAGATACCACATGAATTATGTGGGATGAGAGGGAAATTTGGGAAGAGGGACAAAAGTAACTCTAGAGTAGGAATTATATGGGATGAGAGAGAAATCGGGAAGAGTAGGAATTATGTGGGATGAGAGATAAATCTAGAAGAGGGATCAAAGTAACTATTAGGAATTAAGTCGTTTGAGAGAGAAATCTAGAAAGATGAATCAGAAGTAACTGTAGTAGGAATTATATGAAATGAAAGAAAAATCTGTAAAGATGGAATAGAAGTGACTAGAGTAAGAATTATATAGGATAAGAGAAAAATCTGTGAAGATGGACAAGAGGTAACTTTAGGTGAGATGAGAGAGAAAAGAAAAATCTGTGAAAATGAAACAGAAAACTTTAGGTGCGATGAGAGAGAAATTTGGGGAAAGGGACAGAAATAACTATAGAGTAGAATTAGGTGGAATGAAAGAGAAATTTGAGAAGAGAGAGGAGGATTACAAGTAAGAATTGAGTGGTATGAGAGAGAAATTTGGAAAATAAGATTGAATAACTCTAGGTAGGAATTATATGGGATGAGAGAAAAAAAATCTGTGAAGATAGATGGAGAAGTAACTATTGAGTGGTATGAGAGAGAAATCTATGGAGATAGAATCAGAATAATTATAGAGTAAGAATTATATGGGATGAGAGAGAAAAATCTATGAAGATAGACCACAAGTAGAAATTACCTGAGATGAGAGAGAAATTTGGGAAGAAGAATAGAAGTAATTATAGAGTCAATGGGATGAGAGAGAAATCTGAACAAAGGGATCACAAGTAGGTATAGAATAGGAATTATAAGTATCTAGAATTACTTGAGGATGAGGGAACTCTGTGAAGAGGGACAACTATAGAGTAAAAGAATTATTGGGATGAGAGAAAAATTTGGGAAGAGGGATTAACTACTAGAATTATATGGATTTAGAATTATATGGATTTAGAGAAAAATAGAAGGGAACAAAAGTAACTATGTGGGAGGAGAGAGAAATATGGTAAGAGGGACAGAAGTAACTATTTAGAGGAACTAATTACTCCCAGATAAATCTGGGAAGAGTAACCAGAAATAACTATAAAGTAAGAAGCACTAATGAAAGAGAAAATTGGGAAGAGGGACCACAAGTAAGGAATAAATATCATCACTAAAGTCGAGTGAGAGAAAGCCACTCTGAATGTTGGCTGAATCCATACACCAAAGTTATCTTATTTATAATCAAATAAATTACAAAGATATGGAAATGGTAGTAAATGGAAATAGCAATAAATGGAAAGATACCTATGGTAATAAAGAAAATATTAATATTTCCCTTATAATAAAATATCAAATATATATATATATGGGAAAGTATAATTTATTACTAAATATCCTTAACAGCCACCTAGCCAGATTAGAAAGAGAAGAGAGGCTAAAAGTAAAATTGGAGTGAAAGTCAAATAAATTAATTCAAGATTTGAATTGTGTGGGATAAGAGAAATACCTGGGAAGAGGGTCAGAAGTAAGGACAGTTCATCATTGCATGTAACGTCGAGTTTCAAGAAGATGAAAGCGAGGACTCGGAGGGATGGTACACACACCCTTCCTCTATCTTTGTCCTCAAGTTCTTTGTCATTTTACACATTTCTTGAAGTTTTCTATCATTTTACACATTTCTCCGAGGTTCTCTGTCAATTTATACCTTTCTTTGTCCTCTTATAGTCATGGCTATCCTCACACAAAGTCGGGCCTTGTTCATCTTTATCCATCCAAAAATTGGCATAATTATATTTCCACTCAGATTCGTGTACCCACCAAGTATCCTTGGTTGAAACTCAAACTCACCTCACAACTTCTTACTTTGTCATTGCCCTTAACATGTTCGATGAGTGTCCCCCTCTATGTTTTTGCTCCTCATATTCCAAGGTGTTGTCCATTCAACCCCACCTTTTGCCTCCTCCTCGTTTTAATCCTTTTTGGGAGATATCAAATGTAAGATCTCACTCCCTTTTTTAATGTCTCTTCATGTTGATTTCTTCTTTTTAATTCACTCTTTGTTTTTTTTTTTTTGAAGTACCCAATTTTATAAAATTACTCGAAACCATGGATATAAATTTCAATTCCAACTAAAACTTTTTCGGCCATGGGCAACAATTGCCAACTTCTCCTGCTTTTAACTAGATGAAGCCCTATTTCACTAGTCGCAATCACTTATTCTCTCCTCTTCTTCTTCATCTATGTGACTCTCTCTCTTCTTCTTCTTCATCTATGTGCCTCTCTCTTCTTCATCTATGTCTCTTTTTCTTCTTCTTCATCTATGTTTCTCTTCATATGTGTGTTTTCATGTTGAGCTTTTAGCTTTGTCTCTTCTCTCTTTGGGTGGTTCATTTCTTTCCCAAAAGTTCTTTCGTTTTCTCTCAAATCTAGAAGTTTAATCTTACTTCAGAGATCTCTATGAGAAAGGTAGGAGATGAGTCATTGGGTCCCTGATTCTCTCCCTAGCTTTACCTATCTGGGTGGATCATGAACCCTTATCTCTGGAATGCTTAATTTCATTGATGTACGAAACATTTAAAAAATTTTAATCCACATAAAAATATAAAAGATTTACTAAATTATTAAATATGAAATAAAAAAATTTAGAATTATATTAATCATAGAATTATATTTTATATATAATACACCTAACAAGTTTAAGGTTTAAATTTAAATTTAAACAAAAAAAAAAAAAACATATATTTTATATTTTCAAACATAAAATTTAAAAAAATTGGACTCTCACTAGTATTTCTTTCTTTTCTTAACTATTTTCATTCAAAAATAATGATAAGAGTGTTTTTGAATTTTTTTTTTTTTTTAAATTTAAAAGTATTTATGAGGTTTTATTAAAAATAGTGTTATTAAAAAAAATTAACAAAATATTTGATAATTTTAGATGAGTGGAGCATGGACCTAAAATGTTAAGAGAAGTTTGAATCTTGACTAATGTACTTATATAAAATTATTTTAAGATTTGAATGGTTTGGGATGAGAGAAAAAATTGGGAAGAGGGTCAGACTTAACCACAAGAAAGTTGAGATAAAAGTCAAATGTGCAGAGGTTATCACTCCATGCACGACACTAGTTTCAAAGTGAGAAAGAAAGCCACAAAGAGACAAAAAATGGTGAGATTAGAAAGAATATGGAGATGAAACCGAAGACTCGGAGGGGAGGGGTGTGTACCCTCCCCCTTCTTCTACCTCTATCCTTTGTCCTTCTATGGTTATAGATATCATCACAAAAAGTGGAAGTGGAGCCTTGTTCATCCTTATCCATACAAAAATTGGCAGAATCTATATTGCCTCCCTAGCATTTCTACTCTTTAGTGTACCCACCAAGTAGACTTTATTGAAATTCAAATTCCCCACAACTTCTTACTTTATCATTGTCATTTAGGTGTTTGATGAATGTCCCCCTCCATGTTTTTGCTCTTGATAGTAAGGTGTTGTCCATTCAACCACATCTTTTGTCTCCTCCTTGTTTCAATTCCTTTTGGAAGCTCTCAAAGGTAAGATCTCACTTCATTTTTTTTTTAATGCTTCAATCCCTTTTGGAAGCTCTCAAAGGTAAGATCTCCCTCTTTTCTTTTCTTTTTTTTTTTTTTAATGCCTTTCTATGTCGGATTTCTTCTTTTTTATTCACTCTTTGTTTCTTTTGAAGCACCCATTTTTGTAAAATTACTTCAAATGGTGAATATAAATTTCAATTCCAACTAAGACTCTTTCAAGTGGGCTACTCATATCTATTTAGCAATTGTCATCTTCTCCTCTCTCTCTCTCTTATGTCTGTGTCTCTACATGTTAAGCTTTTAGCTTTGTTTATGCTCTTTTTGGGGTGTTCATTTCTCTTCCCCAAAATTTTCTCCAGCTTCTCTCAAATCTAGAAGTTTAATTTCCTTTTTTCAGATTCTATGTGGACAGATGGATCATTGGGTTTATGATTCTCTCCGTAGTTTTGCCAAAAATCTTGTGGTGGATCATGAACCCTTGTCTCTCAAGCACTTGACTTCATTACTTAAGCAAGAGTCTTACAATGGTACATAACATCACAATATTTCGATCAATCTCTTTCACCATCCTAATTTTAATTTTTTAGACATTGGTCTAAAGCTAATCTTTTACTTCTTTTTGTATCGGATAACATGTTGTAATCTACCAATGTACTCAATACATTTTAGTAGCAGTTGTAAGTTGGGATTTGAGTTTATAAAATTGTTATGTATTAAGTTGTGATCCATCGTCAACTTCTCAAACAGAAAAAAATTTCTAATTCAAAAAGAAAGGAAAATCGTAACGATCAAGGTAAGTCACTTTTGCTCAATTTCTTCTTTTTTATTTTTTATTTCCTGAGAATTAAAAATAAATTGTGAGTATATATGAATCCCTTCTTTGTTTAAGTTTGTACTAGACCAATTATGTATCCTTTTTCTCAAAGAAATAAAATTATTATAATTATTATAAAAAAAATTAAATAATTAATTATAACATGACTGTCGGGTCACATCAAACCAAAACCACAAATAAATAGGCACCCACGCGCCTAATCCAATAAGCCCAGCCTATATTGGACACCTCACGCCCAAACTCCAGTCCATCAACTTCCCAAATAGTGGCCCAAGCCGATGCACACCTTCGTCTCATCACAACTATCAGTGTCAGAATTTTTGTGTGGCTCATGTAAGGCTTGCATTGGCTTGTGTGGGTCATTATAGTCATCTAACTTTCAATCATCTGGGTCTAATTATTTCAGTTTGGGTTCAATCAATTTAAGCTTGCTCGTTTGACTCGTTGTAGTCATTTAACTTTAGATCTGACTTGGTTCTGTTGTTTCAATTTTGGTTCAGTCAATTTAAGATTTTTATGTGCAATTCAAATTTATTTTAAGTTGCATGGTCATAGTCATTTCCTGTTGTTTCATATAACTTTAGCATATTTTAGATCAAAATAAGTTTGATCCACCACTTTTTAAGTGGTTTTTTCCTATGTTTTTGTTGGAAGCTTTTCTCATTACTTAGAGCTTATTTTAGAGAAATTAGAGGTGGTAGCATGATAAATATGTTCTATAATCAATTTCTCGTATCTTTAATAGTTCAATTTCTCGTATCTCTAATAGTTGTAGGGTAAAATTGGATTTCATTAGACTTGAACTTAAGTGACGCCCAACAAATGAATTTGTATTTAAAAATACTCATTAAATTTTAAAAGTAGTATTAACACCCTTCACCTTTACAAGAAACTTTAAATTTTTTTACCATGCCCGTCGACATCTCATAAATTATCTCCAAATTTAAATAATTCAAGGGTATTTTTGAAACATCTCTGAAAGTTTAATGATATTTTTTAAACTTGTTTTTTGAAAGTGTAAGGATATTTTTGAAAAAAAAAACTTAACTATTTTCATCCCAAAAGAACAGTAAAAGTATTTTTTTTTTAATATAAAAGTATTTTCGAGATTTTCTTAAAAAACACAAAGGTAACATCAAAACTTATTATTTCAAACAAAATACAAAGTTGAAAGAATATTTTTGTTAATTTTAAATGAGTGGAGCACCTAAAAATTAAAAGAGAGTTGAATCTCAACTAATTTATTTAGATAAAATTAGTTCTTGAATGATATGTAAGGAGAGAAATCTTGGAATAAGAGCTAGGAGTAAGGACAAAGAGATTGAGGTAAACTTCAAGTATAGAGAAGTTCATCACTGCATGTATCCCATAAGTTTCAAAGTAAGAGAGAAAGCCACAAGAAAACAGAAAATGGTGAGATTAAAAAAAAAAAAAAAAAGAGATGAAACTGAGGACTCCCCTCCCCCCTTCCTTTACCTTTATCTTTGTCCTCCTACAGCTATCTTTGTCCTCCGTCCTCCGTCTTCTTAAGCTATCATTACAAAAAGTAGGACCTTGTTCATCTTTATCCATCCAAAAATTGACATAATCTATACTCATTTCTACTCAGATTGTACCCACAAGTATTCTCGGTTGAAACTCAAACTCACCTCACAACTTCCTACTTTGTCATTGCCCTCCACCGGTGCAATGAATGTTCCCCTCCATGTTTTTGCTCCTCTAACCCCACTCTTTGCCTCCTTGTTTCAATCCCTTTTGGAAGGTCTCAAATGTAAAATCTTACTTCCTTTTCTTTTAATGCCTTTTCAGGTTGGATTTTCTTTTTTCATTCACTTTTTTGTTTATTTTGAAATACCCAATTTTGTAAAATTACTTTAAAGGTATATAAATTTCACTTCCAACTAGCAATGGGTACTCTCATCCGGTAGGCAATTTCTAGCTTAGGCAATTTCTAGCTTCTCCTCTTGCTTTTTCCTTGATGAAGCCTTGTTTGTTTCACTAAGTACAGTCACTTACTCTCTTCTTCTTCATCTATTTTTTACTTTTAATCATTTTTTAACCTGCCTCTCATTGGATATTTACAGAGGAGGGAAAATATGCCTGGATCTAGGTCAAACCCTAATTTAATCTTATTATTTATTTATTTATTCATCTTATTATTTATCACCCTTCAAATTCAAAACCAAATCTATTTTTATTAATAGCCAAATATAAATATTAAAATTAAATAAATTTAAGAGTATAATAAAAGTTAAATTAATAAAAATATGTGTATACTTTATCTCAAAATTACTCTGACTTTTTCTCAGAGAGAAAGCAACAAAGAGATAAAAGGGTGAGATTAGAAAAAAGAGAGATGAAATGGAAGACTGAGGAGAGGGTATACACATTGGGGTATCCTCCTCTTCCTCCCCCTTTGTCCTCTATTCTCTGATCTATGGTGATAATCACAAAAAGTTGGACCTTGTTCATCTTTATCCATCTAAAAATTGACATAATATGTACAGTCTCACTCTCATTTCTACTCAGATTCGTGTAGTCACCATGTATTCTCCTTTAAACTCAAATTCACCCCACAACTTCCTACTTTGTCATTGCCCTCTACGTGTTTGATGAATGTCCTAGCTCTCATGTTGTTTTTGCTGGTGGTAATGTAAGATGTTGCCCATTCAATCCCATCTTTTGCCTCTACCAACTTTTGGAAGCTCTCAAATTTAAGGTCCAACTTCCTTCTCTTTTAATGCCTTTCCATTTCAAATTTCTTCTTTTTTATTCACTCTTTGTTCTCATCTATTTATCAATTGTCACCTTCTCCTCTTGCTTTTGCCTTGATGAACCCTCGTTTCACTAAGCACCAAGAACCATTGCTGACTTTCTGTGTGTGTCTCTCTACATGTTAAGCTTTTAACTTTCTCTCTGCACTTTTTGGGGTTGTTCATCTCTCTCTCCCAAAATTTGCCCTAAGCTCCTCTCAAACCTAAGAGTTTGTCTCTGTTCTCTTTAGGTTGTTTATCTCTCTCCCCCAAAATTTGCTCTCTTCCTCTCAAATCTAGAAGTTTAATCTCCTTTCTCTCGTCTCCAAAGGAAATGTTGCAGGAAATGGGTCATTGGTCCCTGATTCTCTCCCTAGTTTTGCCAAAAATCTTCATATCTTGGTGGTAGATCCATGAAACCTTGTCTCTCAAGCACTCAGTTCATTGCTTAGCAGCAGTCATACAATGGTATACAATATCACAATATTTCCATTAATCTCTTTCCCGTCCTAATTTAGTTTTTTAAGAATGGTCTAAAGTTAATGCAATGCTTCTTTTTGTATATGGTGACATGTTGCAATCCTTAAAAATAAACTCAATGCATTTTAGTGGTAGATGTATGATGGGACTTGAGCTTATGAAATTGTTATGGATAGTTGTTAAGATCCATCAACAACTTCTCAAAAAAAAAAAAAAAAAACTGTTAACTTGATTTTTGACTATTTTATTTTGATTTGTTAACTATTTTATTAGTTTTTTTTTTTTTTTTTTTTTTTTTTTTTTTTTTTTTTTTTTTTTGTCATTGTTGTGATGTTTTTATTTAATACTATGTTTCCGTATAAGGATATTTTCTTAATGACAGAGGACAGTCTTTTATTCTCAATTTCTTCTTTTTTTTCTGAGAATTAGAAATAAATTGAGAGCATTAAAGTATAAGATATGAATGCATTCCTTGTTTATGTTTCAATAAGATAAATTAGGTGTGTATCTAATCTATTATCTAACCATTTTCTCAAAGTATAATTGGTTTGTTGGTTCATTCGTGGAACTAGTTATAGTAATATCCTTCCGCTTTAAGCTTTTTGTTTTTCCTTTTCTATGGACTTAGTGTGCATGACATGACATGATTTTATTATTATTATTATTTTTTTTTTAATTTTTGTAATCTTCGGGACCACTGGACTAGGATGTATTGCTCTATCAATGATTCAAGAAAAAGGTGACCAGTTCGACCTTGTCATGGCTAACGTTAGCATGCCTGATATGGACAGTTTTTCGTTCTTGCACGTGCTCATTAAGATGAATATTGTTGTCATTTGTTAGTTCAATTTTGCTTTCCTATCTCATTTAATTAAATGTCTTCATTATTCTCCAACTATTTAGTTGTCGGATAGTTATGTCTTCAGCGATGAACTTGAAGGTTGCTACGAAAGCATTGACAGAAGATGCGTGTTATTTTCTTCAGAAACCTATTTTTAAGGATGATCTCAATTATGTATGGCAACACGTGTATCGTAGTAACATAAACATAGCCAAGCTAACCCATGATGCAGTTAGTTATAATAAAATTGTAGTATTAACTATCAACTTATGAGCTATAACTAAAAAGGGCAAAATAAGCCAACTAATTCCCATGATACTCTAGTTGCTTCATACTTCGAAGGAAAGAGAACAACCGATGACATAGAAGGAACAAAGAACGTAAAGAGAATTACATATGACTCAAAACCTACCAATTTTGGACATACAAGAGTTGATGAGGATAATAGAAGAGGAAAGAAATATTATATTTCCCAAATCACGTCTTGTTTGGAATATGGAATGACGTCGCAAGTTCTCTGACACCCTCAACAAGTTGGATAATAAATGTAATTTTACCTCTCTCACGAGTTATTTTTATTTTTTTAGGATTTAAATTCGATGGTGTATTTCTAATTATTGTTATTATGTTTTCTTTGGATTTTGAAGATCACCTAAAACTTATACTTAAGTTGATGAATGAACTATGCTTGACCCTCCACCGGGTAGCTAACCACCTACAGGCATTCTTCTATCAAGTTTGCTTACTATTTTCCTAATATGTTCTTTTAGTTGGTTATGAATAAACGAGGAATTATTGCTCCTATACCTATTAGAAATACAAAGCACAAGTAGAGTCCACGTAAAGGGGGAGAAAAAATAAATTAGCTCCAAGAATGGAAGCATCCAAATTCAATTTCTCAGGACTCAACTTCCTCCGTTGGTGCAAAATCAGCACAATCATGAGGCAAGCAAATCTATACGACACAATCATGAGGCAAACAAATCTACACAGCACAATCATGAGGCAAACAAATCTACACTACACAATCATGAGGCAAACAAATCTACATAAGGAGGTTCAACCTCTCTTTCAGGAGGGAAAGGAAAAGCCTCCGACTTATTGCTCTTAAGTTTGTGCTTAATCCTAGACTGCTTGTTTGCACCAACTTTGTAAATCATGGTCTAAGAATGCTTGACCACAATTCTTCAGCATGTTGCTTCAAACTACAACTCAGTTCCATATAGCATCAATAAGACGACTCTAAAGGTAACTTCTTCTCGTGTATTTGATGAAATTCAATTCCCAGATATACATCCAGATGATGTAGCTCAATAGCTGGAAGCAATGAAATTTAGTGGCACATAAGGGATTCAATTGAGTCGAAGAACATCGCTTTGCCTGATTCAACCAACTTGGACAAAGTTGCTACAAATTTTGGATATGAAGGAAGCCAATAACAATTAGCCGAATATGTTTATCTCTTAAATGTATTAAAAGACGATCCGCCTGACTTTGGCAGCGACTTTGATCTGAGAGATGTAGATAAATACAACGAGTGGCTAAGGAACACTATTCTCGAAAACAGAAGCGGTCCAGATAGCTTTATCAATGACAATGCAGAAAACTTTCCAATTAAAATCAATCAATAAATAGGTATGTTTTACTTTTATAATGTTCTCGATGTCTTTAAAAATCTTCAATAAACTAAAAGTTAAAGATTTATTCTCCAGATTAGAAGAGTTTTAAGAAAATAGATAGACAGATTAACCCTTAAATCAAATATATTTATTGAAGATTCAATCCGGAAAACAAAGACCATATTTCTTTAGGAGATTCAATCTGGAGATAAAATATTTTCAGGCAATTCAAATATATAAAAAATTTATTCTAGAATTCAAAATCTAATTCAAAACTATTAGAGTAAAAGAAAGAGAGAGAGAGAAACTAATTCAAAAAAAG
Source organism: Cucurbita argyrosperma subsp. sororia (assembly GCA_018691285.1). NCBI lineage: Eukaryota > Viridiplantae > Streptophyta > Magnoliopsida > Cucurbitales > Cucurbitaceae > Cucurbita > Cucurbita argyrosperma. Next base: position 15,366,297 of record CM031884.1, on the reverse strand, counting down.
AAAAGAAAAATGTGTAGAAGAATTATCATAACAGCTGTACTTATTTCTATTTTTAATTTTAATTATTTTTTAACACACACTCTCCTTCATGGATATTATCATTTAAAGAGAAAAAGAGTTGAATCATTAGTCAAATTCTAATTTAATCTTATTATTTATATTTAATCAAGTTTGAAAACTAAATCTATTTTTATTAATACATTACAACTTTTAAAAAATATAGTTTTTTTTTAAAATATTTTTAATAGTGCTTCAAAAATACCATTCATTAATACATTCTAACTTTAAAAAAAGTTCAAAAATACTTTTACTATTAAAAATACTCGTGAAATTTTAAAAGTAACATTGATACCCTTCACGTTTTATAAGAAAATTTTAATTTTTTTACCATGACATCTCAGAGATTATCTCCAAAATTTTAAACATTCAAGGATTATTTTGAAATCTTTTTAAAAGTTTAATGATATTTTTTAAACTTTTTTGAAAGTGTAATGGTATTTTTGAAAAAAAAAAAAATTAAGAGTATGATATAGATTTTCTTAAAAATTGAAGGTACTTTTAATTTTTTTTTCTTTTTTTTAACAAAATACTAAATTGGAAAGGTATTTTTATTAACTTTAAATTAAATAAAAATTTGAATTTCAACTAAATATTTTAAACAAAATAAAAGAGTATTTTTTTTTTATTAATTTTAAACTAGTGGAGCATTGTAAGGACATAAAAAGTTAGGTTTGAATCTCAATTAACTCTTTTCTACCAAATTAGTTCAAAGATTTGAATGGTGTGGAATTGAGAAAATAATTTGGGAGGAGGGGCAGAAGGAAGGACAAGCTGGGATGAGAGAAAAATCTGGGAGGAAGGACAAAAGTAAGGACAATATATATTGAGATGAAAGTCAAAGGTGAAGAGTTCATTACATGTAACATAACTACAAGCCAGATTGAGGTGAAAGTCAAAAAAAATAGTTCAAAATTTGGATTGTGTGGAATGAAAAAGAAATCTGGGAAGAGAGACCAAAAGTAACAACAGAATTGCGTGGGATGAGAGAAAAATTAGTTCTGAATTGTGTGGGATGAGAGAGAAATCTGGGGAGAGAGACCAAAAATAAGGATAGATATCAAGATATTAGTTTAAGATTTGAATGGTGTGAGATAGGAGAGAAATAGATAAGAGAGAAATCTAGGAAGAGACAAATAAATTAGTTAAAGATTTGAATTATGCTAGATGAGAGAGAAATCAGGTAAGAGGGCTAAAAGTAAGGATATAGCAGTTCATCACTGTATATAAAGCTGGAGTTTTAAAGTGAGAGAAATCCACATAGTGAGATTAAAACAAAAGAGGAGATGAAAACGAGAACTCGGAGGGGATGGTACACACCCCATCCTCTACCGTTATCCTTTGTACTCAAGTTCTCTATCCTTCTTTGTACTCAAGTTCTCTATCCTTTAACACATTTCCATGCTTAAAAAACACTAATTAAATTTAAAAAAGTATTATTAACCCCTTTTATCTTTATAAAAAATATAAAATGTCTATTTTTACCATATTTATCGACATCTTATAGATTATCTCCAGATTTTTAAAAGTAAATAGTACTTTTGAAAAGTAAATAGTACTTTTGAAACACTTTTGAAAATTAAATGGTTTTTTTTTTTTAACTTTTTGAAAGTTAGGTTATATTTAAAAAAAATATTAAGATTTTCATCTAAAAATAAGGATAAAGGTATTTTTGAATTTTTTTAAAAAAATTAAAAGTATATATGAATTTTTGTTAAAAGTTTAAAGAGTGTTATTAAAACTTATTTTTTAAAAACAAAATACAAAGTTGAAAGAGTATTTTTATTAATTTTAGATGAGTGGAGCTAAAATGTTAAAAGAAATTTGAATCTTAACTAATTTCTTTATACAAAATTAGTTCAAGATTTGAACGGTGTGTGGGATGAGAGAGAAAATTGGGAAGAGGGTCCGAAGTAACTGCAAGAAGGTTGTGGTGAAAGTCAAATATGGGTTCATCACTACATGCAAGACCCTAGTTTCAAAGTGAGAAAGAAAACAAAGAAAAAAAAAGGAAAAAAAAAATTGGTGAGACAAGGCCCTAGTTTGAAAGTGAGAAAGAAAACAAAGAAAAAAAAAATTAGTGAGACAAGGCCCTAGTTTCAAAGTGAGAAAGAAAGCTTAAAAAAAAAGGTGAGATAAAGAAAGTAACGAAGAGATGATGCAAGGCAATAGTTTCAAAGTGAGAAAGAAAGCCACACAGAGATAGAAAATTGTCAGATAAAAGAAAGTCACACAGAGAGAAAATGGTGAGATTAGAAAGAAGGAGATGAAACCGAAGACTCGGAGGGGAGGGGTGTGTACCCTCCCCCTTCTTCTACCTCTATCATCTGTTCTCTGTCCTCCTACAGTTATGGATCATATCATCACAAAAAGTGGAGTCTTAGTCATCTTTGTCCATCCAAAAATTGGTATAATTTATATTGTCTTCCTATTATTTTTATGTAGATTCGTGTATCCACCCAGTATACTTAGGTTGAAATTCAAACTCCCCATAACTTTCTACTTTGTCATTGCCCACTATGATGAATGTCTCCCTCCATGTTTTTGCTCCTGATAGTACAAGATGTTGTCCATTCAACCCCATCTTTTGCCTCCTTGTTTCATTCTCTTTTGGAAGCTCTCAAATGTAAGATCTTACTCCATTTTTTTAAATGCCTTTCCAGATTTCTTATTTTTCATTCACTCTTTGTTTCTTTTGAAGCACTCATTTTTTTAAAAGTACTTCAAACAGTTTCACTTCATTTTTTTTAATGCCTTTCCAGATTTCTTATTTTTCACCCACTCTTTGTTTCTTTTGAAGCACCCATTTTTGTAAAATTACTTCAAACGGTGAGTATAAATTTCAATTCCAACTAAAACTCTTCCAGCTTTAGGCTACTCATATCTATTCAGCAATTGTGACCTTCTTCTCTCTCTCCTTCTTTGTGTCTGTCTCTACATGTTAGGCTTTTAGCTGTGTCTCTACTCTTTTTGGGTTGTTCATTTCTCTCCCCAAAATTTGCTCCCCCACCTTCTCTCAAATCTAGAAGTTTAATCTTCCTCTTTCAGATTCTATGTGGAAAATGCAGTAGATGGGTCATTAGATCCCTAATTCTCTCCCTAATTTTGCCAAAAATCTTCATATCTTGGTGGGGGATCATGAAGTCTCTCAAGCACTTACTTCATTGTTTAAGCAACCGTCTTACAATGGTACATAACATCACAATATTTCCATTAATCTCTTTCACCATCCTAATTTTAATTTTTTAAGCAATGGCTTAAAGCTAATCTTGACTTCATTGCTATAACCAAAAAGTGCAAAATACGCCAACTAATTCCCATGATACCCTAGTTGCTTCGTACTTAGAAGGAAAGAGATCAACGGAGGATATAGAAGGAACAAACAAGGTGAAAAATTTACATATTACTCAAAACCTACCAATTTTGGACATACAAGAGATGATGAGGATAACGGAAGAGGGAAGGAATATTATATTTCCAATAATACCAAATCACGTCTTGTTTGGAATATAGAACGACGTCACAAGTTCTCTGACGCCCTCAACAAGCTGGGTGATTAAGAATGTTTGATTAATCCATCACACCTAAATGGTGCGAAAGTTATATTATTTATAATCAAATAAATTACAAGAATATGGAAATAGTGATAAATGGAAATAATAATAAATGGAAATAATAATAAATGGGAAGATAACAAGGCAAATATTAAATATCTGCCTTATAATAAAATATCAAATATAATATATATGGTAAACTATAATTTATTACTAAATATCCTTAACATTCCATAACAAGTTGAGCGTCGGACTTGAACAAACGTGAAGTTTGGATCTAAAAAATTCAAAGAGGTTGAGAAACACTTCTCGTGAAGATGTCAACAACCTGATTCAGAGGAGGCGTAGAGAAACACTTTCTTGGTTATCGAAAATTGCAGAGGGATCGCCGCTTAGCGGCGATGCTGCCTTGGCTTCAGCGAGAATATGTCTAACCCATGAAGAGGGATTGTCGCTTAGCGACGATGCTGCCTTGGCTCTGGTGAGAATATGTCTAACCTCAAGAAATAGAAGGGGAAACCTAGAGCAAGGGACAAAGACAATGTTGAAGCCGGAAAAGTCGCCACATTGGGCGAAGGAGCCAATTTTGGTGAGAAGAGCAGCCGAAAGAGTCGCCACATTGGGCGAAGGAGCCAATTTTGGCGAGAAGGGTGGCGGCAACTTGGTTGGCGAAGAGGCCAGTGCGGCGCCCAGATTCCAAAGGTAAATCTCTGCATAAGGTTGATGGGCTTATCGAGATTCTGTATATTTTTTAAAGAGAACGCTAATGAAGATCCTTAGATTAGGGTTTTTGTGAAGGATGAAGGATGAAGGATGAAAGGAAAATTGGGAAGAAAATGAAAGAGGTTATGTTTGGAAAAGGTGAGGTTGTATGTACAGAGTATGGCGAAGGATGATTTGGAAGTCAAAAGGGTGGAGCCGAAGAGTAATCAATCGGCTCTGCATGTGGCATCCTCGACGACTGCCCCTGCGGCGTCAAAGCCAGTAGTGGTGGTGGAGAGGAACACTAAGATTTCAAAAGCCATTGAAAACAAAGGATCCCAGTTGCTAAACCAAAATGGCTCTTATACCATAAGAATGTTTGATTAATCCACCACACCTAAATGGTGTGAAAGTTATATTATTTATAATCAAATAAATTACAAGAATATAGAAATAGTGATAAATGGAAATAACAATAAATGGAAAGATACCTATGGTAATAAGGCAAATATTAAATATTTGTCTTATAATAAAATATCAAATATAATATATGTGATAAACTATAATTTATTACTAAATATTCTTAACAGTGATAAATGTAATTTTACCTCTCTCACGAGTTAGTTTTATTTTTTTAGGATTTGAATTCAATGATGCATTTCTAATTGTTGTTATTATGTTTTCTTCTGGTTTTGAAGGTCGCCCAAAACTTATACTTAAGTTGAATGAACCATGCTTGACGCTGCTCCAGGTAGCTAACGACCTCTTTTTCAGGAGGAAAAAGATTCCGACTTATTGCTCCTAAGCCTATGCCTAATCCTAGACTGCTTGTTAGCGCCAACTTTGTAAATCATGACCTCAGAATGCTTGACCACAATTTTCAGCATGTTGCTTCAAACTACAATTCAGATCCATATAATATCAATAAGACAACCCCAGAGGTAACTTCTTCTCGTGTATTTGATGAAATTCAGTTCCCAGATATACATCAAGCTCATGTAGCTCAGCAACTAAAAGCAATGGAATTTAGTTGATGTGCAATGGAATTTAGTGGCACATCAGAAGGGATTCAGTTAATGTCAAAGAACATAGCTTTACCTTATTCAACCAACTTGGACAATATTGGTACAAATTTTGGAAATGAAGGAAGCCAACAACAATTAGTAGAATATGATTGTCTCTTAAATGGTTTAGAAGACGATCCACCCGACTTTGGCAGCGACTTTGATTTGAGTGATGTAGATAGATACAGCGAGTGGCTAAGGAACACTATTCTAAAAAACGGAAGCGGTCCAGATAGCTTTATCAATGACAATGCAGAAAACTTTCCAATTGAAATCAATCAATAAATAGGTATGTTTTACTTCTATAATGTTCTCCGTGTCTTTAAAAATCTTCTTTAAACTAAAAGTTAAAAATTTATTCTTAGCTGCAGGTTGAAAAGTCTTAAGAAGCTGAGATAAACAGTCTAACCCTCACATCAGATATATACACGATAATAAAAATTAAAATATCATATATTAGAATCGAGCTTAATATCTTCAAACCTAAAAGCAAAACTTTTTACAGGTCTAAGATTGAAGATTTAATCTCAAGAAAAAAGACCACATTCTTTAGAAGTTTCATAATAATATATATAATATATATATATATAAAAGAAATATCTAATAAGAAGAAATATGACAAAATATTTTCAAACCGTTCAAATATATAAAAAAAAATATTCTAGAATTCAAAATCATAAAATACTTATAATTATATTTTATTAAAAAAATGAGTGAAATAAGTAAACACAATTTATTTCATATCTTCAGAAATTTCTATAAAGAAATTCGTAAACAGTGGTTGTAAAAAATAAATCAAAATTCGAACTTAATAATATAATAAAAACAATTATTGTAAAACAAATAACAGAAAAACTTATAAAAAGAAAAGAAAAATGTGGAGAAGGATTTATTAACGGCTACACTTAATTCTATTTTTAATTTTAATCATTTTTTAACTAACACTCTCATTCATTAGATATTATTATTTATAGAGGAAGAAGAGTTGGATACATTAATCAAACCCTAATTTAATCTTATTATTTATACCTAATCAAATTCAAAATTAAATCTATTTTTATTAATTGAAAATTTGAAATATTAACATTAAAATTTGAGAATAAAATAAATATTAAATTAATAATATGTCTCTACTTTATCTATAGACTTTCAAATATATAAATAACAATATATATATAGTTTATTTCAAAAATAGTTTATTTCAAAAATATCTTTAATGGGGTTTCAAAAATACCCTTCATTAATAGACTTCAACTTAAAAAAAAAAGTTCTTTTGCTATTAGTATTATGTTAAAAAATATTCATGAAATTTTAAAATTAACATTAACACCCTTCACGTTTTATAAGAAAATTTTGATTTTTTTTACAATTTATTGACAATTCATAGATGAGCTCCAATTTTTAAAAACTAAAGAGTACTTTTGAAACATTTTTGAAAGTTTAATGATCATTTTGAAAATTTTTAAAATATTTTTGAAAAAATAAAATTAACTATTTTCATTCCAAACTCACTTTTTTTTTCTTTTTTTAATTTAAAGTATTTTTGAGATTTTCTTGAAAAATTGAAGGGTAACATCAAAACTTAATTTTTTAAACAAGATAGACCTAAAAAATTAAAAGAGGTCTAAATCTCAACTAGTTTCTTTATACAAAATTAGTTTAAGATTTGAATGGTGCACGATGAGAGAGAAATCCAGATAAATTTGGGGATAGGGGCTAAAAGTAACCACAAGCCAGATTGTGGTGAAAGTCAAAGGTTCAGTTAATCACTACATGTAATGTCACAAGTTTCAAAGTGAGAGAGAAATTGTGTGAGATTCGAGAGGAATCTGGGAAAGGGGCAAAAGTATCGACATGCTAGGGACGTTACGTTGACTCAATGCTAGGGAGGTTAGGTTGACTTAGTTCATCACTTCATGTAATATGGGAAATGGGAAAGGGGCCCAAACACGTGAGAGAGAAATATGAGAAACGGGCGAGAAACATTGGAAACATGTGAGATAGAAATATGTGGAAAGGAAACACGTGAGAGAGAGATATGGAAAAGGGGCCGAAAACACGTGAGAGAGAAATATGGGAAACGGATACGCGATAGAGAAATATGGAAAACGGGCCGGAAAGATCGGAAACATGTGAGAGAAATATGGGAAAGGGAAACATGTGAGAGAGAAATGGAAACACGTGAGAGAGAAATATGAGAAAGGGGTCAGAAACACATGAGAGAGAAATATGAGAAACCTAAACATGTGAGAGACAAATATGAGAAATGGAAACAGGCCAGAGACAAATATGAAAAATGGAAACATGTGAGAGAGAAATATAGGAAACAGAAACACATGAGAGACAAATATAGAAAACTGAAACACTTTGAGAGACAAATATGGGAAAGGGCCGCTTGAGAAACATATATAGGAAAAGGGCAAGAAGTAACCTAAAAGAGATTTGAGGTGAAAGTCAAAGTGAGAGTGAAAGCCACAAAAAGAACAGAAACTTATGAAAAACACAAAAAGGAAGGAGATGAAAAACAAAACAAATAATTCAGATTCGTGTATCCACCAAGTATTCTTTGTTGCTTCCTAGTTCAATTTGGTGCTTCCTATTTCGTGTTTGATGAATATCCAATTTGATGCTTCCTACTTCGTCATCACCCTCTATGTGTTTGATGAGTGTCCCCCTCTTTCTTTTATTTAATGTCTTTCCATGTCGAATTTCTTCTTTTTCATCCACACTATTTTTTTTTTGAAGTACCAAATTTTGTAAAATTACTTCAAACAGTAGATATAAATTTTAATTCCTTCTGAGACTCCTTCAACTATGGGCTACTCTCATCCAATTCCTAGCTTCTCCTTTTGTTTTTGCTTTGATGAAGCTCTATTTCACTAAGCACCTGCACTTTGACTCTCTCCCTCTTCTTGCATGTTAAGCTTTTAGCTTTGTCTCTTCTCTGTTTGAGTCATCTCTCTCCTCCAAAATTTGTTCTCTCGGTTTCTCTCAAATCTAGAAGTTTAATCTCTCTTCTTTCAGATTCTCTGTGATAAATGAGAAATGATCTCAAATCTAGAATTGGTCATTGGGTTGCTGATTCTCTCCCTAGCTTTGCCAAAAATCTTTATCTTGCTGGTGGGTCATGAACCCTTGTCTCTCAACCACTTGACTTCATTGCTTGAGCAACACTCTTACAATGGTTGTATCTAATTGTTCTTGATTGAATTTGTTTTTTTTTTTTTTGGAATAATTATAGATTGATTTGTGTTTGTAAACTTTTAATATCTTTTATCTAAGATGGTATCTAATTGTGGATAAAACAATTCTTTTTTCTAAAAAAATAATTTTTTTTAACAACAGGACAACCCAACCTGAAACTAGAGGGTTATAAAAGGTTGAGTTGTGAAAATTTTCGGATTGGGTTGGATTACCGATCAAACCAATTTTGGGTTGGGTAAAAAAAAAATTTCTCAACACAACCCAAACAATGTACACCATAGTATTACCAATTATACTTAATCCTATTTTTAATTTTAATCATTTTTTAAGGGTGACCATGTAGACCCTAATTTAATCTTGTTATTTATACCTAATCAAATTCAAAATCAAATCAAGTTTTATTAATTCAAAATTGAAAATGAAAAAAAAATTAGGGGTTTCAAAAATATCATTCATTAATACTTTCCCGTTTAAATAACAACTTTAAACTATTAAAATATATATATATATAGTTTATTTCAAAATACTTTTCAACTTTTAATGGTGTTTCAAAAATATCATTCATTAATACTTTTCAACTCTTAAAAAAAAGTTAAAAAAAAATAGAAAAATATCATTCCTTAATACTTTTCAACTCTTAAAAAAGTTAAAAAAAAAAAAAAAAATACTCGTACCATTACTCTTATGTTTAAAATAAACATTATCATTTCTAGATACTTTTCAACATTAAAAAAAAAAAAAAAAAAAAAGTTAAAAAATACTCATGAAACCTTAAAACTAGCATTAACACCTTCACCTTTTTTTTTTTTTTTTACGATCTATCGACGTCTCATAGATTATCTCCAAAATTAAAAAAACGTTACTTTTAAAACATTTTCAACAGTTTAATGATATTTTTGAAACATTTTTTTTTTTTTTAAGTTTAAGGATGTTTTTGAAAAAAAAACAATTAATGCTTTTCATCCCAAAGTAACAACAACTGTATTTTTTTTAAAATTTAAGAGTATTTTTGAAATTTTCTTAAAAAAATGGAAGAGTATCATCAAAACTTAATAATTTAAACAAAATAAAAGAGTTTTTTTTTTTTTTAATTAGTTGAATGAAAGGAGTGGAAGTTAAAAAGAAGTTTAAATCTCAACTCACTTTTTTATACAAAATTAGTTCAAAAATTTGAATTGTGGGAGATGAGAGAGAAATCTGAGAGAGGCAACCAAGAGGTAAAAGTCAAAGGTGTAGTAAAGTAGTTCATCACTGCATGTCCAATTTCAAAGGGAGAGGGAAAGCTACAAAGTGAGATTAGAAAAAGAGAGCCGAAAAAAGGTAGAAGCAAGTAAAAGAAATTAATTCAAAGACTTAAATTATGTCGGATGAAAGAGAAATTTGGGAAGAGCCGCAAAAGTAAAAGTGAAAAGTAGAGAAATTTGGGAAGTGGCAGATGCTAGGTGAAAGTGAGAGGTGGAGAGCAAGTAACCACAAGCAAAGGTGAAAAGTTCATTACATGGAACAACGAAAATTCATCACATGTAACTTCTGGTTTCAAAGTGGGAGAGAAAGCCACAAGTGAGATTAGAAAAGGAAAGGAAAATGAGCTAGAAGTAACTACCCTTAGATTGAGGTGAAAGTCAAACAAATTAGTTCAAGATTTGAATGGGGTAGAATGAGAGGGAAATTTGGAAAAAGAGACATAGGAATTGCTTGGGATGAGAGAGAAATTAGTTAAATTGTGTGAGATGAGAGAGAAATCTAGGAAGAGTAGAGTAAGAATTATGTGGACGAGAGATAAATATGGGAAGAGAGATGGGTAGAAATTATATGGGATGAGAGAGAAATATGGGAAGAGAGATCACAATTAAGTATAAATTATATGAGATGAGAGAGAAATCTCATAACAAGTAACTACATTATCGTGGGATGAGAGAGAAATGTGGGAAGATAGACCAGTAGAATTGCGTGAGATGAGAGAGAAATGTGGGAAGAGAGACCGGAAGTAAATAGGAATTAGGTGGGATGAGAGAGAAATCTCAGAAGAGAAAGAATTATGTGGGATGAGAGAGAAATCTGGGAAGAGGGACAAAAGTAACTATAGAGTAAGAATTATGTGGGATGAAGGAGAAATAGAGACCAAAGTAACTATAAGTAGAATTAAATGGTATGAGAGAAAAATTTGTGAAGAGGAAGAATTAAGTGGTATGAAAGAGAAATTTGGGAAGATATATCACAAGTAACTATAGAGTAGAATTATATGGAAAGAGAGATTTCAGAAATTATGTGGGATGAGAGAAAAATTTGGGAAGAGGGACAAAAGTAACTATAGAGTAAGAATTATGTGGGATGAAGGAGAAATCTAAAAGAGGGATCAAAGTAACTATAAGTAGAATTAAATGGTATGAGAGAGAAATCTGGGAAGATGGATAGAAGTAACTCTAGGGGAGGAATTATATGGGATGAGAGAAAAATATGTGAAGATAGAACAGAATTAACTAGAGTAAGAATTATATGGGATGAGAGAAAAATGATGGACTAGAAGTAACTTTAAGTGGGATGAGAGAGAAATTTGGGGAGAGCGACAGAAGTAAGTAAGAATTAGGTGGGATGAGAAAGAAATCTGGAAAGAGAGAGGAGGGAATACAAGTAACGATGGAGTAGGAATTGAGTGGTATGAAAGAGAGAGGAGGGAATACAAGTAACTGTAGAGTAGGAATTGAGTGGTATCAAAATAATAGAGCAGGAATTATATGGGATGAGAGAGAAAAATATGTGAAGATAGACCAGAAGTAAATATAGAGTAAAATTACCTAGAATGAGAGAGAAATCTGGGAAGATAAGATCAGAATAACTAGTGTAGGAATTAGATGGGATGAGAGAAAAATCTGTGAAGATATACCAAAAGTAATTATAGAGTAGAAATTACCTAGAATGAGAGAGAAATTTGGGGAGAGGAATAGAAGTAACTATAAAAGTAGGAATTAGGTGGGATGAGAGAGAAATCTGGAAAATAAGTATAGAATTAGGAATTATATGGGATGTGAAAGAAAATTCTAGTAAGAGAGATTACAAGTAACTTGGAATTACTTGAGAATGAGAGAATAACCTGGGGAAGAGGGACAACTATAGAGTGGGAATTACTGGGATGAGAGAGAAATTTAGGAAAAGGGATCACAAGCAACTGCAGAAAGGAATCAGAGAAAAATAGGAGAGACCAAAAGTACCTGTAGAGTAAAATTATGTGAGAAGAGAGAAACATGGTGAGAGGAACAAAAGTAACTATTTAGAGGAAGAATTATAATGGAAGAGAAATCTGGAAGAGTAACTAGAAGTAGCTATAGAGTAGGAAGCACTAATGAGAGAGAAATCTGTAAAGAGAGACTCCAAGAATAAATATCATCACTAAAGTCCAATACAGAGAGAGTCACACAATGAGATTAGAAAGAAAGGGGAAGAGAGGCTAAACCTAAAATTGGAGTGAAAGTCAAATAAATTAATTCAACATTTGAATTGTGTGGGATAAGAGAGATATGTGGGAAGAGGGGCCAGAAGTAAGGACAGTTCATCACTGCATGTAATGTCGAGTTTCAAGAAGATGAAAGCGAGGGCTCGGAGGGGATGGTACACACCCCCTTCCTCTACCTTTGTCCTCAAGTTCTTCGTCATTTTACACATTTCTTGAAGTTCTCTATCCTTTTACACATTTCTCTAGAGTTATCTGTCAATTTATACCTTTCTTTGTCCTCTTACAGTTATGGCTATTCTCACAAAAAGTCAGGCCTTGTTCCTTTTTATCCATCCAAAAATTGGCATAATTATATTTCTACTCATATTCATGTACTCACCAAGTATCCTCGGTTGAAACTCAAACTCATCTCACAACTTCTTACTTTGTCATTGCCCTTTACATGTTCGATGAATGTCCTCCCCTATGTTTTTGCTTCTCATATTTCAAGGATTGTCCATTTAACCCCACCTTTTGCCTCCTCCTCATTTTAATCCCTTTTGGGAGGTCTCAAAGGTAAGATCTTACTTCCTTTTTTTTAATGTCTCTTCACGTTGATTTCTTCTTTTTAATTCGCTCTTTTAGCAATGGGCTACTCTCATCCCTTCAACAATTGCCAACTTCTCCTCTTACTTTTAACTGGATGAAGCCCTATTTCACTAGTGACAGTCACTGACTCTCTCCTCTTTTTTTTGCATCTATGTGTCTCTCCTCTTCTTCTTCATCTATGTGTCTCTTCTTCTTCATCTATGTCTCTTTTTCTTCTTCTTCATCTATGTGTCTCTCTTTTTCTTCATCTATGCGTCTCTCTCTTCTTGGTCATCTATGTCTCTTTTTCTTCTTCTTCATCTATGTTTGTCTTCATATGTGTGTTTGCATGTTGAGCTTTTAGATTTGTCTCTTCTCTGTTTGGGTGGTTCATTTCTCTTCCAAAAGTTCTTTCGGTTTCTCTCAAATCTAGAAGTTTAATGTTACTTCAGAGATCTCTATGAGAAAGGTAGGAGATGGGATCATTGGTCCCTGGTTCTCTCCCTAGCTTTACCTATCTGGGTGGATCATGAACCCTTATCTCTCCAATGCTTGATTTCATTGTTTGAGCAATAGTCTTACAATGTAGGGAACATTTGAAAATTTTCAATTTCCATAAAGATATAAAAGATTTACTAAATTATTAAATATGAAATAAAAAAAATTTAGAATTTTATTAATCATATAATTATATTTTATATATAATACACGGAACAATTTTTTAAATTTTTGAAGGAAACTCAAGTTTAAGGTTTAAATTTAAATTTAAACAAAAAAAAAATCATATATTTTTATATTTTCAAGCATAAAATTTAAAAAGATTGGACTCCCATTAGTGTTCTTTCTTTTCTTACCTATTTTTATCCAAAAATAATGATAAGAGTGTTTTTTAATTTTTTTTTAATTTAAAAATATTTATGAGGTTTTATTAAAAGTAGTGTTATTAAAAAAAAATTTAAATAAAATATTTATTAATTTTAGATGAGTGGAACATCGACCTAAAATGTTAAGAGAAGTTTGAATCTTAACTAATTTACTTATACAAAATTAATTCAAGATTTGAACCGTTGGGATGAGAGAGAAAATTGGGAAGAGGGTGACAGGTAACCACAAGAAGGTTGAGGTAAAAGTCAAATGTGCAGACACAGCAAATGGTGAGATTAGAAAGAATAAGGAGATGAAACCGAAGACTCGGAGGGGAGGGGTGTGTACTCTCCCCCTTCTTCTACCTCTATCCTCTGTCCTTCTACCGTTATGGATATCATCACAAAAAGTGGAAGTGGAGCCTTCTTCATCCTTATACATCCAAAAATTGGCATAATCTATATGGCCTCCCTAGCATTTCTACTCTTCAGTGTACCCACCAAGTATACTTAGTTGAAATTTAAACTCCCCACAACTTCCTACTTTATCATTGTCATTTAGGTGTTTGATGAATGTCTCCCTCCATGTTTTTGCTCTCGATAGTAAGATGTTGTCCATTCAATCACATCTTTTGTCTCCTTGTTTCAATTCTTTCTGGAAGCTCTCAAAAGTAAGATCTCACTTCATTTTTTTTAATGCTTCAATCCCTTTTGGAAGCCATTTTTTTTAGTGACTTTTCAAGTCAGATTTTTTTTTTTTTATTCACTCTTTTCTTTTTTTCTTTTGAAACACCCATTTTTGTAAAATTACTTCAAATGGTGAATATGAATTTTAATTCCAACTAGAAGTTTAATCTTCTTCTTTGATAGCTTCTTTCAAATCTAGAAGTTTAATCTTCTTTTTTTAGATTCTGTGGACAGATTGATCATTGGGTCCATGATTCTCTCCCTAGTTTTGTCAAAATGATTCTCTCCCTAGTTTTGCCAAAAAATCTTGTGATGGATCATGAACCCTTGTCTCTTTAGCACTTGACTTCATTACTTAAGCAACAGTCTTACAATGGTACATAGCATCACAATATTTCGATCAATCTCTTTCACCATCCTAATTTTAATTTTTTAAACACTGGTCTAAAGCTAATCTTTTACTTCTTTTTGTATCGGATAACATGTTACAATCTACAAGTGTACTCAATGCATTTTAGTGGCAGTTATAAGTTCGAGTTTGAGTTTATGAAATTGTTATGTATCTTAGTTATGATCGATCATCAACTTCTCACACAGGAAAAAGTTTCTGATTCAAAAAGAAAGGGAAATGTTAACGATGGAGGCAAGTCACTTTTACTCTTTCTTCTTTTTTAATTTCTTTTTTTCTGAGAATTAGAAATAAATTGGGAGTATATATGAATCCCTTCTTTGTTTAAGTTTGTACTAGACCAATTATCTATCATTTTTCTGTAACCAAAACCACAAATAAATAGCAACCCACGCGTATAGCCTTACAATGATCCTAATCCAATAAGCCCATGATCCAATAACCCCAGCCTATTGGACACCTCACGCTCAAACTCCAGTCCATCAACTTCCCAAATAGTGACCCAAGCCCATGCACACCTTCGTCTCATCACAACTATCCAGTGTCGTCCCATTTTCGTGTAGCTCATGTACGGCTTGCATCCGCTTGACTTTCAATCATCTCGGTCCAATTATTTCATCTTGGGTTCAATCAATTTAAGCTTGCTCGTTTGACTCGTTGTAATCATCTAACTTTCGATCAATTTGGTTCAATTGTTTCAATTTTGGTTCAGTCAATTTAAGCTTTCCATATCCGATTCAAATCTATTTTAAATCGTGCAAGAACATAGTCATTCCCAGTTGTTTCATATAACTTTAGGATATTTTAAATCAAAATAAGTTTTTGATCCACCACTTTTTAAGTTATTGTTTCCTATGTTTTTGTTGATAGCTTTTCTCGCTGCTTAGAACTTATTTTAAAGAAATTAGGTGGTTGTAGCATGATAAATATGTTAATAATCAATTTTTTCTTATCTTGCAGGGTAAAATTGGATTTCATTAGTCTTGAACTTAAGTGACTCCAACAAATGAATTTATATTTAAAAATACTCATTAAATTTTAAAACTAATATTAACATCCTTTACCTTTATAAAAAAAATTTAATTTTTTACCACGGTCAACATCTCATAAA
Organism: Cucurbita argyrosperma subsp. sororia; assembly: GCA_018691285.1. NCBI lineage: Eukaryota > Viridiplantae > Streptophyta > Magnoliopsida > Cucurbitales > Cucurbitaceae > Cucurbita > Cucurbita argyrosperma. The sequence continues at coordinate 15,350,628 of CM031884.1, read as the reverse complement.
TTATCTCTAAATTTAAATAACTCAAGGGTATTTTTGAAACATCTTTGAAAGTTTTAATGATATTTTAAAAACTTTTTTGAAATTGTAAGGGTATTTTTGAAATTTTTTTTTAACTATTTTCATCCCAAACTCACTGTAAAAGTATTTTTTTAATATAAAAATATTTTTTAGATTTTTTTAGAAAATCCAAAGGTAACATCAAAACTTATTATTTCAAACAAAATACAAAGTTCAAAGAATATTTTTGTTAATTTTAAATGGGTGGAGCTACCTAAAATGTTAAAAGAGGTTTGAATTTCAAATAATTTATTTAGACAAAATTAGTTCTTAAATGGTGTATAATGAGAAAGAAATCTTGGAATAAGGGCTAGAAGTAAGGACAAAGAGATTGAGGTGAACTTCAAAAGTGTTCATAAATATAGAGAAGATGTATCCCACAAGTTTCAAAGTTGGAGAGAAAGCCACGCGAAAACATAAAATGGTGAGATTAGAAAACAAAGGAGATGAAACTAGGACTCCCCTTCCCCTTCCTTTACCTTTATCTTTGTCCTCTTACAGCTTTCTTTGCTATCTTTGTCCACTGTTCTACGTCCTCTTAGGCTATATTACAAAAAGTAGGACCTTGTTCATCTTTATCCATCCAAAAATTGACATAATCTATATTCATTTCTACTCAGATTCGTGTACCCACAAGTATTCTCTATTGAAACTCAAACTCACCTCACAACTTCTTACTTTGTCATTGCCCTCCTCGTGTTCGAGGAATGTTCCCCTCCATGTTTTCGCTCTTCATATTGCAAGGTGTTGCCCATTCAACCCCACTCTTTGTGAATAATTATTGGTTGATTTATGTTTATTTGTAAGCTTTTAATATATTTTATTTAATATGGTATCAGAATAATTATAAATCGTTGATAAATTAATTTTTTTAAAAACAAATAATTTTTTTAAGAGCTCGACCACCCAATCTCAAACAAAATAGTGTTTATAAAGGGTTGGGCCCAACCTAAAAAATAGAGGTTATAGAGGGTTGGCCCAACCTGGAAATAGAGGGTTATAGAGGGTTGGGCCCTAGAGGGTTATAGTGAGTTGGGTTGGTAAAAATTTTCGAATTGGGTTAGATTAGGTGTTAACCAATCTAAGCTTTTGGATTTAAAAAAAAAAAAAAAAAAAAAAAATCCCTCAAACCCAAATAAGCTCGTAATATTACCAACTACACTTAATTTTATTTTTAATTCTAATCATTTTATTTATAGAGAGAAAAGAGGTTGGATCCATTAGTCAAACTCTATTTTAATCTTATTATTTATACCTAATCAAATTCAAAATCGAATGGAGTTTTATTAATCGAAAATTGAAATATTAAAATTAAATAAATTTGAGAATAAAAGAAAGATGCAATTAAAAAAAAATCAAAATGCAGTTTATTTCAAAAATACTTTTGAAATTTTAATGGTGTTTCAAAAAAAACCCTTCATTAATACTTTTCAAGGTTTGAATTAGGTTAAATAAGAGAGAAATCGAATTATGCTAGACAAGAGAGAAATCGGGCAAGAGGGGCCAAAAGTAAGGACAGAGCAGTTCATCACTGCATGTAAAGTTGGAGTTTTAAAGTAAGAGAGAAATCCACAGAGTGAGATTAGAACAAAACGAGGAGATGAAAGCGAGAACTCAGAGGGGATGGTACACACCCCCTTCCTCTACCATATCCTTTGTACTCAAGTTCTCTATCGACGCATTTCTATGCTTAAAAAACACTAATTAAATTTAAAAAGTATTATTAACACCTTTTACCTTTATAAAAAATATAAAAGGTCCATTTTTACCATATTCATAACCTTATAGATTACCTCCCAATTTTTAAAAAGTAAATGTTACTTTTGAAACACTTTTCAATGTTAAATGTTTTTTTTTTTTTTTTTTTTTTTTTGAAACTTTTTGAAAGTTAGTTTATTTAAAAAAAAAATAAAAAAAAATTAAGATTTTCATCCATAAATAAGGATGAGGGTATTTTTGAATTTTTTTAAAAAAATTAAGAGTATCTATGAATTCTTGTTAAAAGTTTAAAGAGTGTTATTAAATTTTTTTTTTTTAAACAAAATACAAAATTGAAAAAGTATTTTTATTAATTTTAAATGAGTAGAGCATAGACCTAAAATGTTAAAAGAAGTTTGAATCTTAACTAATTTCCTTATACAAAATTAGTTCAAGATTTTAACTGGCATAAGAGAGAAAATTGGGAAGAGGGTCAGAAGTAACTACAAGAAAGAGGTGAAAGTCAAATGTGCTTTCATCACTACATGCAAGGCCCTAATTTCAAAGTGAGAAAGAAAGCTACAAAGGAGACAAAAAAAAAAATTCATCACTAAATGCAAGGCCCTAGTTTCAAAGTGAGAAAGAAAGATAAGATAAAAAAAAAAAAAAAAAAAAAAAAAAAAAAAAAAAAAAAAAAAAAATCACTACATGCAAGGCCCTAGTTTCAAAGGGAGAAAGAAAGCTACAGAGAGACTAAAATAAATTCATCACTACATGCAAGGCCCTACTTTTAAAGTGAGAAAGAAAGCTACAAAGAGACCAAACAAAAAAAAAAAAAAAAAAAATGGTGAGATAAAAGAAAGTCAAGAAGAGATGATGCAAGCCACTAGTTTCAAAGTGGGAAAGAAAGCCAGGAAGAGATAAAAAATGGTGAGAGAAAGACAGCCACACATAGAAAATGGTGAGATTAGAAAGAATAAGGAGATGAAACAGAAGACTAGGAGGGGAGGGGTGTGTACCCTCCCCGCTTCTTCTACCTCTATCCTCTGTTCTCTGTCCTCCTACCGTTATGGATCATATCATCACAAAAAGTGGAGTAGCCTTCTTCATCTTTATTCATCCAAAAATTGGTATAATTTATATTGTCTTCCTATCATTTCTACTTAGATTCGTGTATCCACCAAGTATACTTAGTTGAAATTCAAACTCCCCATAACTTCCTACTTTGTCATTGCCCTCTATGATGAACGTCCCCCTCCATATTTTTACTCCTGATAGTGCAAGATGTTGTCCATTCAACCCCATCTTTTGCCTCCTTGTTTCAATCCCTTTTGCAAGCTCTCAAATGTAAGATCTCACTTCATTTTTTTTAATGCCTTGACAGATTTCTTATTTTTCATTCACTCTTTGTTTCTTTTGAAGCACCCATTTGTGTAAAATTACTTCAAACCGGAGTATAAATTTCAATTCCAACTAAGACTCTTCCAGCTTTAGGCTACTCATAATCTATTCAGCAATTGTCACCTTCTCCTCTTTTATGCATGTGTCTCTACATGTTAAGCTTTTAGTTGTGTCTCTGCTCTTTTTAGGCTATTCATTTCTCTCCCAAAAATTTGCTCCCCCACCTTCTCTCAAATCTAGAAGTTTAATCTTCCTCATTCAGACTCTAGGTGGAAAATGCAGTAGATGGGTCACTGGATCCCTAATTCTCCTTCATTTTGCCAAAAATCTTCATATCTTGGTGGAGGATCATGAAGTCTCTCAAGCACTTGACTTCATTGTTTAAGCAACCGTCTTACAATGGTACATAACATCACAATATTTCCATTAATCTCTTTCACCCTCCTAATTTTAATTTTTTAAACAATGGCTTAAAGTTAATCTTGATTTCATTGCCATAACGAAAAAGTGCAAAATATGCTCTAATTCCCATGATACCCTAGTTGCTTCGTATTTCGAAGGAAAGAGATCAACGGATGATAGAGAAGGAACAAATAAGGTGAAGAGAGTTACATATTACTCAAAACCTACCAATTTTTGACATACAAAAGGTGACAAGGATAATGGAAGAGGGAAGGAATATAATATTTCCAATAATACCAGATCACGTCTTGTTTGGAATATGGAACGACGTTGCAAGTTCTCTGACGCCCTCAACAAGCTGGGTGATAAATGTAATTTAACCTCTCTCAAACTACAATTCAGTTCCATATAACATCAATAAGACGGACTCCAAAGGTAACTTCTTCTCGTGTATTTGATGAAATTCAATTCCCAGATATACATCAAGTTGATGTAGCTCAGCAACTCGAAGCAATGGAATTTAGTGGCACATCACAAGGGATTTAGTTAATGTCAAAGAACATCACTTTAAGTGATTCAACCAACTTGGACAATATTGGTGCAAATTTTGGAAATGAAGGAAGCCAACAACAATTAGCAGAATATGATTGTTTCTTAAATGGTTTAGAAGACGATCCACCCGACTTTGATCTGAGTGATGTAGATAAATACAGCGAGTGGTTAAGGAACACTATTCTCGAAAACGGAAGCCGTCCAGATATCTTTATCAATGAAAATGCAGAAAACTTCCCAGTTGAAATCAATCAATAAATAGGTATGTTTTACTTCTATAATGTTCTCCATGTCTTTAAAAATCTTCCTTAAATTAGAAGTTAAAAATTTATTCTTAGCCGCAGGTTGAAGAGTCTTAAGAAGCGAGATAAACAGTCTAACCCTCAAATCAGATATATACAAGACAGTATGAATTAAAATATCATATATTAGAATCGAGCTTAATATCTTCAAACTTAAAAGCAAAACTTTTTACAAGTTTAAGATTGAAGATTTAATCTCGAGAAGAAAGAGCACATTCTTTACAAACAGTACAAATATATAAAAAAAAAATATTCTAAAATTCAAGATCATAAAATACTTATAATTATATTTTATTAAAAAAATGAGTGAAATAAGTAAACACAATTTATTTCATATCTTCAGAAATTTCTATAAAGAAATTCGTAAACAGTGGTTGTAAAAAATAAATCAAAATTCGAACTTAATAATATAATAAAAACAATTATGGTAAAACAAATAACAGAAAAACTTATAAAAAGAAAAGAAAAATGTGGAGAAGGATTTATTAACGGCTCCACTTAATTTTATTTTTAATTTTAATCATTTTTTAACTAACACTCTCATTCATTGGATATTATTATTTATAGAGGAAGAAGAGTTGGATCATTAATCAAACCCTAATTTAATCTTATTATTTATACCTAATCAAATTCAAAATTAAATCTATTTTTATTAATTGAAAATTTGAAATATTACAATTAAAATTTGAGAATAAAATAAATACTAAATTAATAATATGTCTATACTTTATCTATAGACTTTCAAATATATAAATAACAATATATATATATAGTTTATTTCAAAGATATCTTTTATGGTGTTTCAAAAATACCTTTCATTAATACGCTTCAACTTTTAAAATAGTTCAAAAATACTTTTACTATTAGTATTATGTTAAAAAATATTCATAAAATTTTAAAAGTAACATTAACACCCTTCACGTTTTATAAGAAAATTTTAATTTTTTTTATTATTTATTGACATTTCATAGATTAGCTCCAAATTTTTAAAAACTCAAGAGTACTTTTGAAACATTTTTGAAAGTTTAATGATGTTTTTGAAACTTTAAGTATTTTTGAAAAAATAAAATTAACTATTTTCATTCCAAACTAACGTTTTTTTTTTTAATTGAAAGTATTTTTGAGATTTTCTTGAAAACTAAAAAGTAACATCAAAACTTAATTTTTTAAACAAAATAGACCTAAAAAATTAAAAAATGTCTAAATCTCAACTAATTTCTTAATACAAAATTAGTTTAAGATTTGAATAGTGTAGGATGAGAGAGAAATCTAGATAAATCTGGGGATAGGGGCCAAAAGTGACCACGAGAGAGAAATTGTGTGACATTAGAGAGAAATCTGTGATAGGGGTAGAAGTATCCACATGCTAGGGAAGTTAGGTTGAGTTAGTTCATCACCCTATGTAATGGCCTATAGAAACATGGGAAATGGGGAAGGGGCAGCAAACACGTGAAAGAGAAATATGGAAAACTAAACCTGAGAGAGAAATATGGAGAAAGAAAAAGTGAGAGAGAAATATGGGAAAAGCAAGAGAGAAATATGGGAAACCGAAGCTTGATAGAGAAATATGGGAAAAGGGTAGGAAACATCGAAAACATGTGAGATAGAAATTGGGAAAAGGAAACACGTGAGAGAGAAATATGGAAACGTGCGGCATGTGAGAGAGAAATATGGGAAAGGGAAACTTGATAGAGAAATATGGGAAACAGGCCAATATGGGAAACAGACCCCAAAGATAGAAAACATGTGAGAGAGAAATATGGGAAAGGGAAACTTGATAGAGAAATATGGGAAACAGGCCAATATGAGAAACAGGCCCCAAAGATAGAAAACATGTGAGAGAGAAATATGGGAAAGGGAAACATGTGAGAGAGAAACAGAAACATGTGAGTGATAAACATAGGAAAGGGGCGGGAAACACGTGAGAGAGAAATATGAGAAACGGAAACACGTGAGAGATAAATATGAGAAACAGAAATACGTGAGAGACAAATATGGAAAACGGAAACACGTGAGAGACATATATGGCAAAGGGGCAAGAAGTAACCAAAAAGAGATTTGAGGTGAAAGTAAAAGTGAGAGAGAAAACCACTAAAAGAACATAAACTTGTGAAAAACACAAAAGCAAGGAAATGAAAAACATAACCGTACTCACCAAGTATTCTTTGTTGCATCCTACTTCGTGTTTGATGAATATCCAATTTGGTGCTTCCTACTTCGTCATTGTCCTTTATGTGTTTGATGGATGTCCCCCTCTTTCTTTTTTAATGTCTTTCCAGGACCAATTTCTTTTTTTTCATCCACCCTATGTTTCTTTTGAAGCATCAAATTTAGTAAAATTACTTCAAATAGTGGATATAAATTTCAATTCCTTCTAAGACTCCTTGAACTTTGGGCTAGTGTCATCCAATCGCGAGCTACTCCTTTTGCAGCTTCATTAAGCATGAAACTCTATTTCACTGAGCACCCTCACTGACTCTCTCCCTCTTCTTGCATGTTAAGCTTTTAGCTTTGTCTCTTCTCTTTTTGAGTTCTTTCATCTCTCTCCCCAAAATTTGCTCTCTCTCCCTCTCTCAAATCTAGAAGTTTAATCTCCCTTCCTAATTCTGGTGAGAAATAATCTTAAATTTAGGAGTTTAATCTCTTTCTTACCAATTCTCTTTGAGAAATGATCTTAAATCTAGAAATTTAATCTCTCTTCTTTAAGATTGTACGTGATAAATGAGAAATGATCTTAAATTTAGAAGTTTAATTTCCCTCAGTTTCTTTCTCATAAATGAAAAATGATCTCAAATGTAGGAGTGAGTAGTTGAGTTGCTAATTCTCTCCTAACTTTGCCAAAAATCTTCCTATCTTTCTGGTGGGTCATAAACCCTTATCTTTCAACCACTTAACTTCATTTCTCAAGCACTTGACTTCATTGCTTGAGCAACACTCTTAATGGTGGATCATGAACTCTTGTCTCTCAAGCACTTGACTTCATTAATCTATTTTGCCATCCTAATTTTAATATTTTAGGTAATGGTCTAAAGCTAATATTATGCTTTTTTTTTTTGTATGTGGTAACATGTGGCAATCTGTAAGTATAGTCTTAAAAGAAACTCAACATGGATTCAATTTATGAAATTGTTATGGATCTTGAAATATTTATTATCTCTATTGTAACCTTATTATATCACAATTTATATATTTGTTTTAATTTTATCATATATAATATCTTTAAACTTCATTTCTCTTACTTTAACCTATTTTCAAACCGTGTCTATATTTAGTTGTCTTTATTTTGATGTATATAGTTGTCTTTTTTTATGACAATATTGAAAGTTACCATTTTTGCTTGAGGTTCTTAATTTAATTTGTTTTTTTTTTTTTTTTTTTTTTTTTTTGTGAATAATAATAGATTAATGTGTTGGTCAACTTTTAATATCGTTTTTATAGGATGGTAGGTAAATTGTGGATAAATTAATTTTTTTAACCCAACCTCAAATTAGAGGATTACATGGGGTTGAGTTGGTGAAAATTTTCGAATTGGATTGGGTTATCAATCAAACCAATTTTGGGTTTGGTAAAAAAAAATCCTTCAACCCAATCTAACCCAAACAATGTACACCCCTAATATTAACAATGTAGACCGTGACAATGTAGACCCCTAATTTAATCTTGTTATTTATACCTAATCAAATTCAAAATCAAATCGAGTTATATTAATTGAAAATTGAAATATTAAAATTTAAAAAATATGCCTAGTATTTTATCTTAAAAAAAAAAAAAAATACTCAAAGACTTTCCAAAAGTTTAAATAATTTATATTTAAACTAAAAACAAAAGTTAAAAAAATATAGTTTATTTCAAAAATACTTTTCAACTTTCATTAATACTTTTCAACTTTCATTAATACTTTTCAACTTTATAAAAAAAATAAAAAATAAAAAATTAAAAAAAAAAAAAAAATACTCTTACCATAGGTTTAAAATAAAAAGTATCATTCCTTAATACTTTTCAACTTTTAAAAAAAAGTTAAAAAATACTAAACTCATGAAAATCTTAAAAGTAGCATTAACACCCTTCACCTTCATACCAAAATTTTAATTTTTTTTTTAATGATATATCGACATCTTATAGATTATCTCCAAATTTTTAAAAATTTAAGGGTGCTTTTAAAACATTTTTGAAAGTTTAATGATACTTTTTGACACTTTTTTTTTTGGAAGTTTAAGGTTGTTTTTGTAAAAAAAAAACAATTAATGCTTTTCATCCAAAAGTAAGGACAACTGTATTTTTTTTTTTTTTAATTTAAGAGCATTTTTGAAATTCTCTTAAAAAATGGAAGAGTAACATCAAAACGTAATATTTTAAACAAAATAAAAGATTTTTTTTTTAATTAATTTTGAATGTAGGAGTGGAAGTTAAAAGAGATTTAAATCTCAAATAACTCCTTTATACAAACATTAGTTCAAAAATTTGAATTGTGTGGGATGAGAAAGAAATCTGGAAGAATGGGCCAGAAGTAGAGACAAGCAAGATTGAAGTGAAAGTCAAAGGTGCAGCAGATTAGTTGATCACATGCCCAATTTCAAAGGGATAAGGAAAGCTACAAAGTGAGATTAGAAAAGGAGAGCTGAAGAAGGGTGGAAGTAAGTGAAAGAAATTAATTCAAAGATTTAAATTGTGTGGGATGAGGGAGAAATTTGGGAAGAGGGGCCATAAGTAAAAGTGGAAGGTAGAGAAACTTGGGAAGAGGGACCACAAGTATAGAAATTGTGAGGATAAGAGAGAAATTAGTTAAATTGTATGGGATGAGAGAGAGAAGAGGACAACTATATAGTAAGAGTTACTTGAGATAGAGAGAAATCTGGAAAAGAGAAATCTAGGAGGAGGGATCACAAGTAACTATAGAGTAAGAATTATATGAAATGAGAGAAATGTGGGAAGAGGAACCGAAGTAAAGTAGAAATTATGTGGGATGAGAGAGAGATCTGTAAGAGAGACAAAGGTAACTATAGACTAGGAGTGGGATGAGAGAAATGTGGAAGAGGAACCAGAGGACACAAGTAACTATAGAGTAGGAGTGAGATGAGAGAAATATGGAAGAGGACGAAATAAAGTAGGAATTATTGGGATGAGAGAGAAATCTGGGAAGAGAGATAGGAGTTGAGTAGGAATTATGTGGGATGAGAGAAAAAGTAGAGTAGGAATTATGTGTGATGAGAGAGAAATCTAGGAAGAGAGACTAAAAGTAAAATAGGAATGATGTCGGATGAGAGAGAAAGTGAAGTAGGATTTATGTGGAATTAGACAGAAATATGAAAAGAGAGACTAGAAGTAAATAGGAATTATGTGGGTTGAGAGAAAAATCTGGAAGAACTAAAAAAAAGTAATTAAGAATGATGTGGGATGAGAGAGACTAAAAGTAAAGTAGGAATTAGGTGGGATGAGAGAGAAATCTGGAAGAGCTAAAAAAGTAATTAAGAATTATGTGGGATGAGAGAAAAATGTGGGAGGAGAGATAGAAGTAACTATAGAGTAGGAGTGGGATGAGAGAAATCTAGAGGCATCACATAGTTAGTAGGAATTATATGGAATGAGAGAAAAATTTGTAGTAACTATAGAGTAGGAGTGAGATGAGAGAAATCTAAAAGAGGGATCACATCTAACCAGAGTAGGAATTATATGGGATTGGAGAAAAATTTGTGAAGAATAACTGGAAGTAAAGAAAGAAGTAACTCTAGGTAGGAATTAGGTGGAATGAGAGAGAAATTTGTAACCGGGATGGCAAGTAACTATAAAATATAAATTATATAGTATGAAAAAAATTCTATGAGGAGGGATGTAGGAATTACCTGGATGAGAGAGAAATCTGGGAAGAAGAATCAATAACATAGGATGAGAAAGAAATCAGGAAGGAGGGACCCTAACTAACAAATTATCAATAACTCCCCCCTTAAGAGAGAAAGAGAGAAAGGCACAAGGTGAGATTAAAAAGGAAAAGGAAGTGTAGAATTAATAGGATGAGAGAGAAATTTGGAGAGGGATAAATTACTTAGATGAGAGAAAATCTAGAAAGAAAGACCGGGAAACAAATTGTTGTAAATTGTCATAAGATTAGATTTGATTTGGTTTTTTGGTTTTGATTTGATTTGGAGATCTTATACAAGGTGGAGATGGTTGTAAATTGTCATCAGTTTTGATTTGATTTGGAGATTATGACAAGGTAGAGATTGTTGTAAATTGTCATAAGTTTTGATTTGACTTGGAGATCTTAGGATAAGGTGGAGATTGTTGTAAATTGTCCTAAGATTAGATTTGATTTGGTTTTTTAGATTAGATTTGATTTGGTTTTTTAGATTAGATTTGATTTGGTTTTTGAATTTGAATTAGATTCGATTGGGTTATTTGAATTAGATTTAGTCTCAGTCATAGATTTGATTTGTAATGCTATATAATGAGAGAGTTCTCCCTCCATTCGGGATATCGATCGACAACAAGTGGAATTTGGGGGACAGGAGAGTTTTGGGTGTCACATCGTATTTGTTGAGTGACACATTGGTGAGAATTTGGGAGAATTTTGGGTGTCACATCATATTTGTTGAGTGACACATTGGTATCGGGGAGGAAGGACTACATTTCATCACTGCATATAACGCGTTAGAACAAGAGAGGAGATGAAAGCGAGGACTCGAGGGGAGGGTTCACACCCTCTTCCTCTAGCTTTGTCCCCAAGTTTTTTGTCCTTTTAAACATTTCTCTGAAGTTCTCCATCTTTTACCCATTTCTATAAGCTTTCAGTCATTTTATACATTTCTTTGTCCTCTTACCGTTATGGCTATTCTCACGAAAAGTCGGGCTTTGTTCATCTTTATCCATCTAAAAATTGGCATAATTATCATCTCTACTCAGATTCGTGTACATATCAAGTATTCTCGGTTGAAACTCAAACTCCCCTCACAACTTCTTACTTTGTCATTGCCCTTAACATGTTCGATGAGTGTCCCCCTCTATGTTTTTGCTCCTCATATTGCAAGGTGTTGTCCATTCAACCCCACCTTTTTGCCTCCTCCTTGTTTTAATCCCTTTTGGGAGCTCTCAAACCTAAGATCTTACTTCTTCTTTTAATGTCTTTTCATGTTGATTTCTTCTTTTTAATTCACTCTTCGTTTCTTTTGAAGTACCCTATTTTATAAAATTACTCGAAACCAGGGATATAAATTTCAATTCTAACTAAGACTCTTTAAGCACGGGATACTCTCATCCATTCAACAATTGCAAGCTTCTCCTCTTACTTTTAACTTGATGAAGCCCTATTTCATCAGACAGACTCGCTAACTCTCTCTTCTTCTTTTTCATTCATGTGACTCTCTTCTTCTTCTTCATCTATGTCTCTTTCTCTTCTTCTTTATCTACGTGACTCTCTCTCTTCTTCTTCATCTATGTCTCTTTCTTTTCTTTTCTTCTTCATCTATATTTCTCTTCGTATGTGTTTGCATGTTGAACTTTTAGCTTTGTCTTTTCTCTCTTTGGGTGGTTCATCTCTCTCCCAGAAGTTCTTTCTGTTTCTCTCAAATTTAGAAGTTTAATCTTACTTTAAGATCTCTATGAGAAAGGTAGGAGATCGGTCATTGGGCCCCGTTCTCTCCCTAGCTTGACCTATCTTGTGGGTGGATCATGAACCCTTGTCTCTGGAACGCTTGATTTCATTGCTTGAGCAATAGTCTTACAATGTACCAAAGATTTGAAAATTTTCAATCCACATAAAAAAAATATAAAAGATTTATTAAATTATTAAATATGAAATAAAAAATTTAAGATTTTATTAATCATAGAATTATATTTTATATATAATACACCGAACAATTTTTAAAATTTTTTATTCACACTAAGATGAAAGTTAAATCGAGGGAACCAAACTCAAGTTTAAGATTTAAATTTAAATTTAAACAAAAAAAATCATATATTTTATATTTTTAAACATAAAATTTAAAAAGATTGTACTCCCATTAGTATTTCTTTCTTTTCTTAACTATTTTCATCTAAAAATAATGATACGGGTATTTTTGAATTTTTTAAAATTATTTAAAAATATCAAGATTTGAAGGATTTGGAATGAGAGAAATTTGGGGAGAGGGTTATGATGAGAGAGATAAAAGTCAAATGTGGAGAGATTACTTCATCACTTCATACAAGGCACTAGTTTCAAAGTGAGAAATAAAGTCACAAAGAGACAGAAATCGGTGAGATTAGAAAGAATAAGGAGATGAAACTAAAGACTCGGAGGGGAGGGGTGTGTACCCTCCCCCTTCTTCTACCTCTATCCTCTGTTGTTCTCTGTCCTTCTACCAGATATCATCACAAAAAGTGAAGCCTTGTTCATTTTACCCATCCAAAAATTGGCATAATCTATATTGCCTCTCAAGCATTTCTACTATTCAGTGTACCCACCAAGTTACTTAGTTAAAATTCAAAGTCCCCGCAACTTCCTACTTTGTCATTGCTATTTAGGTGTTTGATGGATGTCCCCCTCCATGTTTTTGCTCTCGACAGTGTGTTGTCCATTCAACCACGTCTTTTGCCTCTTCCTTGTTTCAATCCCTTTTGGAAGCTCTCAAATGTAAGATCTCACTTCTTTTTTTTTTTTAATGTCTTTGGAGATTATTATTATTATTATTATTCACTCTTTGTTCTTTTAAAACACCTATTTTTGTAAAATTACTTCAAATTATGAACATAAATTTCAATTCCAACTAAAGACTATTTCAACTCTGGGCTACTCATATTTATTTAGCAATTGTCACCTTCTCCTCTCTCTCTCTTATGTGTGTGTCTCTGCATGTTAAGCTTTTAGCTTTGTTTATGCTCTTTTTAGGGTCTTCATTTCTCTTCCCCAAAATTTGCTCCCGCTTCTCTCAAATCTAGAAGTTTAATCTTCTTCTTTTGCAACTTCTCTCAAATCTAGAAGTTTAATCTTCTTCTCTCAATTCTAGAAGTTTAATCTTCTTCTTTTAGACTCTATGTGAGACGGATGGATCATTGGGTCCGTGATTCTCTCCCTAGTATTGTCAAAAATCTTGTGGTGGATCATGAACCCTTGTCTCTCAAGCACTTGACTTCATTACTTAAGCAAAGTCTTACAATGGTACATAGCATCACAATATTTCTATCAATCTCTTTCACCATCCTAATTTTAATTTTTTAAACATTGGTATAAAGCTAATCTTTTACTTCTATTTGTATCGGATAACATGTTGCAATCTACAAGTGTACTCAATGCATTTTAGTGGCAGTTGTAAGTTCCGGTTTGAGTTTATGAAATTGTTATGTATCCTACTTGTGATTCATCAACTTCTCAAATCGAAAAAAGTTTTTGATTAAAAAAGAAAGGAAAATGTTAACTATGGAGGTAAGTCACTTTTACTCAATTTTTTTTTTTCTTCCGAGACTTAGAAATAAATTGTGAGTATATATGAATCCCTTCTTTGTTTAATTTTGTACTAGACCAATTATCTATCCTTTTTCTCAAAGAAATAAAATTATTATAATTATTATGAAAAAATTAAATAATTAATTACAACATGACTCTCGGGTCACATCAAACCAAAACCACAAATAAATAGACACCCACGCGCCTAATCCAATAAGCCCAGCCTATATTGGACACCTCACGCCCAAACTCCAGTCCTAAGCCCATGCACACCTTCGTCTCATCACAACTATCAGGTGTCGTCGAAGTTTCATGTGGCTCATGTACGGCTTGCTTGTTTGTTGTTGTAGTCATCTAACTTTTAATCAATCTCGGTCCAATTATTTCAGTTTGGGTTCAATTAATTTAAACTTGCTCGTTTGGCTCATTGTAGTCATCTAACTTTCAATCGACTTGATTCAATTGTTTCAATTTTGGTTCAGTCAATTTAAGTTTTCTATGTCGGATTTAAATTTATTTTAAATTGTGCATGGACATGGTCATTTCCAGTTGTTTCATATAAATTTAAGATATTTTAGATCAAAATAAGTTTTGATCCACCACTTTTTAAGTTATTTTTTCCTATGTTTTTAAGTTAGAAAAATTAGGTGGTTGTAGCATGATACGATAAATATGTTCTATAATCAATTTCTCACATCTTTAATGGTTGCAAGGTAAAATTGGATTTCATTAGGCTTAAACTTAAGTGATGTCCAACAAATGAATTTGTATTTAAAAATACTCATTAAATTTTAAAAGTAGTATTAACACCTTTCACTTTTATAAGAAAATTTTAATTTTTTATTTAGCGTCCATGGTCGGTCCACATTTCATAAATTATCTCCAAATTTAAATAACTCAAGGATATTTAAAAAAAAAAAAAAAAAACTGTTTTCATCTAAAACTAACGGCAAGAGTTTTATTTATTTATTTATTATTTATTATTATTTTTTTTAATTTAAAAGTATTTGGGAGATTTTCTTAAAAAAAAAAAATCTAAAGGTAACATCAAACTTATTTTTTCAAACAAAATACAAAGTTAAAAGAATATTTTTGTTAATTTTAAATGAGTGGAGGGGACATAAAAAGTTAAGAGAGGTTTGAATTTCAACTAATTTTTTTACACAAAATTAGTTCAAGATTTGAATGGTGTGTGACCAGAGAGAAATCTTGAAATAAGGACTAAAAGTTACAACAACCCGAGATTGAGTGAAAGTCAAAGTGCATGTATTGCAAGTTTCAAAGTAAGAGAAAAAACCACACAAAAACAGAAAATGGTGAGATTAGAAAAAGAAAGGACTCCCCTCCCCCTTCCTTTACCCTAATCACAGTTATCTCTATCCTCTATTCTCTATCCTCTTAGACTATCATCACAAAAAGTAGGACCTTGTTCATCTTTACCCATCCAAAAATTGGCATAATCTATACTAATTTCTACTCAGATTCGTGTACCCACCAAGTATTCTCAGTTAAAACTCGAACTCACCCCACAACTTCCTACTTTGTCCTTTGCCCTCTATGGGTTCAATGAATGTCCCCCTCCATGTTTTTGCTCCTCATATTGCAAGGTGTTCCCATTCAACCCCACTTTTTGTCTCCTCCTTGTTTCAATCCCTTTTGGAATCTCTCAAATGTGAAATCTTACTTCCTTTTCTTTGAATGCCTTCTCACATAGGATTTCTTCTTTTTCATTCACTTATTGTTTCTTTTGAAACACTTAGTTTTGTAAAATTACTTCAAACTGCGGTTATAAATTTCACTTAAAATTTCATTTACAACTAGCAATGGGCTACTCTCATTCATTAAGCAATTTCCAGCTTTTCTTGTTTTTTCCTTGATGAAGCCCCGTTTGTTTCACCAAGCACTGTCACTTACTCTCTCTTCTTCTTCTTCATCTATGTCTTGTGCCTTGAGCATCTAGCTTTGTCTCTTCTCCTTTTTGGGTTGTTCATTCCTCTCCCCAAAATTTTCTCTCCCAGCTTCTCTCAAATCTAAAAGTAAAATCTTCCTCTTTTTGGATCATAAACTATTCGTCTCTCAAACACTGACTTCGTTTAAGCAACCGTCTTACAATGGTACATAGTATCACAGTAGAATTTGAGCTAAGTCTAAAACTAACAACAACCTTACAATAGTACATAGAATCACAATAAAATTTGGGCCTAATCAAAAACTAACCTAGGGTATTTTTTTTTTCTTTTTTAATTTATGAGAATTTTTAGATTTTCTTAAAAAATTGAAGGGTATTACTTAAAACTTGTTAAAACAAAATAAGAAGTTGAAAGAGAAATTTTATTAATTTTAAATGAGTGGAGGATCCAAAATAATAATAATAATAATAATAATAATAAAAATAAAAATAAATAAATAAAAATAAAAATAAATAAATAAATAGAAATAGAAATATAAATAAAAAGAAAAATAAATATAAATAAATAATACATAATAATAATAAATGAGGTTGGAATCTCTACTAATTTCTTTATTTAAAAATACTTAAATGTTTGAATTGTATGGGATGAGAGAGAAATCCATAGAGATATCAGAAAATAGGGCCCAGAAGTAACAACAAAAGCTATTGAGGTGAAAGTCAAAGGTGTAGTTCAAGCAGTCCAACTTTGCATGTAACGCCTCATTTTAAAGTGAGATAGAAAGCCACAGATAGAAAGAAAAAGAACAAAGAGATAGGAAAAGGTGAGAATAGAAAAAGAAAGTAGATGAAAAGGAGGATTGACGGGAGGGTACACAGAGGGTATCCTCGCCCTTCCTCTTCTGTTCTTCCTCCTATGGTAATCATCTTGTTCATCTTTATCCATCTAAAAATTGTCAGTACTCTCATTTCTACTTAGATTCGGGTAGCCACCAAATATTCTCCTATAAACTCAAACTCACCCCACAATTTTCTACTTTGTCATTGCTCTCTACGTGTTTGATAAATGTCCCACCTCCCATGTTGTTTTTGCTGGTAGTAATGTAAGGTGTTGCCCATTCATCTCATCTTTTGCCTCTACTAACTTTTGGAAGCTCTCAAATTTAAAGTCTGACTTCCTTCTCTTTTAATGCCTTTCCATTTCAGATTTCTTCTTTTTCATTCACTCTTTGTTCTCATTTATTTAGCAATTGTCACCTTCTCCTCCTGCTTTTGCTTTGATGAAGCCCCGTTTCACTAAGTACCAAGCACCGTCGTTGACTCTGTGTGTCTCCTTCTGTGTTTGTCTCCTTCTCTACTTGCTAACCTTTTAACTTTGTCTCTGCTATTTATGGGGTTGTTCATCTCTCTCTCCCAAAATTTTCCCTCAGCTCCTCTGCACTTTTTAGGTTGTTTATCTCTCTCCTAAAATTGGCTCTCTTAGTTTCTCTCAAATCTAGAATTTAATCTCCTTTCTCTCAAACTCTCCAAAGAAATGTTGCAGGAAAGGGGTCATTGGGTCCCTAATTCTCTCCCTAATTTTGCCAAAAATTTTCATATCTTGGCAGTGGATCATGAAACCTTGTCTCTCAAGCACTTGAGTTCATTGCTTAGGCAGCAATTTTACAATGGTACATAGTATCACAATATTTCCATTTATCTTTTTCACCATCCTAATTTTAATTTTTTAAGCACCGACTAAAGTTAATGTTATGCTTCTTTTTGTATCTGGTTACATGTTGCAATCCATAAAAGAAACTCAATACATTTTAGTGGTAGATGTATGATGGGGTTTGAGTTTATGAA
The DNA here is from genome assembly GCA_018691285.1 of Cucurbita argyrosperma subsp. sororia. Classification (NCBI taxonomy): domain Eukaryota; kingdom Viridiplantae; phylum Streptophyta; class Magnoliopsida; order Cucurbitales; family Cucurbitaceae; genus Cucurbita; species Cucurbita argyrosperma. The sequence continues at coordinate 15,333,047 of CM031884.1, read as the reverse complement.
ATTGTTATGGATTGTTGTTGTGATCAATCAGCAACTTCTCAAATAGAAGGAAGGAAAAAAAAATTGCTCAATTTCTTCCCTTCTTTCTCTAGGAATTAGAAATAAATTCCGAGAATAAAAGTATAAGATATGAATGAATTCCTTATTTATGTTTCAATAAGACAAATTATGTGTTTATCTAATCTATTATCTATCTATTCTCTCAAAATATAATTGGTTTGCTGGTTCATTTGTGGGACTAGTTACAAACCCTAAACTCTAATATCCTTCAGTTTTAAGCTTTTGTTTTTCCTTTTCTATGAACTTAGTGTGCATGACATGATTTTATTTTATTTTATTTTTGTAATCTTCAGTTACGACCACTGGACTAGGATGTATTGCTCTATCAATAATTCAAGAAAAAAGTGACCAGTTCGACATTGTCATGGCTAACGTTAGCATGCCTATATGGACAGTTTTTCATTCTTGCACGTGCTCCTTGAGATGAATATTGCTGTCATTTGTAAGCTCAATTTTGCTTTACTATCTCATTAAATTAAATGTCTTCATTATTCTCAAGCTGTTTAGTTGTCGGCCAGTTATGTCTTCAGTGATGAACTTGAAGGTAGCTACGAAAGCATTGGCAGAAGGAGCGTGTTATTTTCTTTAGAAACCTGTTTCTAAGGATGATCTAAAATATGTATGGCAACACATGTATCGGAGAAACATAAACATAGCCAAGCTAACACATATAGCAAATTGCGTAGAAAAAGCCAAATCTGGAAAAGAATCTGTCGGTATCCAAAACGACAACACTATTGTTTTGTCTCGGTTCACCAATGCAGCTAGTTATAATAATAATTGTAGTATTAACTATCAACTTATGAGCTATAATGGAAAAGTGCATAACACGCCAACGAATTCCCATGATTCCCTAGTTGTTTCATACTTCGGAGGAAATAGATCAACGGATGACATAGAAGGAACAAACAAGGAGGAGAGAGTTACATGTTACTCAAAACCTACCAATTTTGGGCATACAAGAGCTCATGAGGATAATGGAAGAGGGAAGGAATATTTTATTTCCCGTAATACCAGATCACGTATCGTTTGGAACGTGGAACGACGTCTCAAGTGCTTTGACGCCCTCAACAAGCTAGGTGATAAATGTAATGTCACCTATCTGACGAGTTATTTTTATTTTTTTTAGGATTTGAATTCAATGATGCATTTTTAATTGTTGTTATTATGTTTTCTTTTGGTTTTGAAGGTCGCCCAAAACTTATACTTAAGTTGATGAATGAACCATGCTTGACGCTGCGCCAGGTAGCTAATCACCTACAGGTATGCTTCTATCAAGTTTGTTTACTGTTTGCACACTATGTACTTTTAGTTGTTTATGAATAAATGAGGAATTATTGCTGCTAAACCTATTAGAAATACAAAGCACAAGTATAGTCCATGAAAAGGGGGAGAAAAAATAAATTAGTTCCATGGATGGAAGCATCCAAATTCAATTCCTCAGTCCGGACTCAACTTCCTCCGTTAGTGCAAAAGCAGTAGAATCATGAGGCAAACAAATCTACACAGCAGAATCATGAGACAAACAAATCTACACACGGAGGTTCAACCTCTCTTTCAGGAGGGAAAAGATTCCGACTTATTGCTCCTAAGCCTGTGCCTAATCCTAGACTGCTTGTTAGCGCCAACTTTGTAAATCATGGTCTTAGAATGCTTGACCACAATTTTCAGCATGTTGGTTCAAACTACAATTCAGTTCCATATAGCATCAATAAGACGACTTCAAAGGTAACTTCTTCTCGTGTATTTAATGAAATTCAGTTCTCAGATATACATCGAGCTAATGTAGCTCAGCAGCTAGAAGCAATGGAATTTAGTGGCACATCAGAAGGGATTCCGTTGATGTCAAAGAACATTGCTTTACCTGATTCAACCAACTTGGACAATGTTTCTGCAAATTTTGTAAATGAAGAAAGCCAACAACAATTAGCAGAATATGATTATCTCTTAAATGTTTTAGAAGACGATCCACCCGACTTTGGCAGCGACTTTGATCTGAGTGATATAGATAAATACAGCGAGTGGCTAAGGAACACTATTTTGGAAAACAGAAGTGGTCCAGATAGCTTTATCAATGACAATGCAGAAAACTTTCAAGTTGAAATCAATCAATGAATAGGTATGTTTTACTCCTATAATATTCTCAATGTCTTTAAAAATCTTGGATAAACTAAAAGTTAAAGATTTATTCTTAACTGCAGGTTGAAGAGTCTTAAGAAGCAAGATAAACAGTTTAACCCTCAAATCAAATATATAGGAGATCTTCAAAATTGGAGATTCAATCTCTAGAACAAAGACCATATTTCTTTAAAAGTTTCATTAAAAAACAATATATATATATATATATATATATATATATATATATATATATATATATATATATATTTATTTATTTATTTATTTATTTATTTACATATTTAAAAAAATATCTAATAAAAAGATATATGCCAAAATATTTTTAAATAATTCAAATATATAAAAAATCATTCTTGAATTCAAAATACTTATAATTATATTTTATTAAAAATTAAGTGAAATAAGTAAACACAGTTTATTTCATATCCACAAATAATTTTCAAAATTTTCTAAAAAAATTCATAAAAGATTTGTTATAGATTATCTCTAAATTAATAAAAACTCAAAGATTCTTTTAAAATATTTTTGAAAGCTTAATCATTAATCATATTTTGAATTTTTTTTAATGGTATTTTTTTAAAAAGAATTAAGCATATTTTTTAGATTTTCTTAAATTCAAAGGATACTTTCAAAACTTTTTTTTAATAAAATATAAAATTGAAAAAATATTTTTATTAATTTTAAATTAAATAGAGGTTTGAATTTCGAACCAATATTTAAAAATTGAAGTGAAATGAGAGAGAAATTTGAAAGGAGGGACAAACAAAATTAAAGTGACAGTCAAAGGTGCAGAGGGGTTACCAATGCATGTAAGGCCTAATTTTCAAGAGAGAAAAAGTCGCAGAGAAACAGAAAATAGTAAGATTAAAAAGAAATATGAGATGAAACTGAGGCATCTTGAGGGATGGTACACACATTATTAACACCTTTAGTTTTAATTTTTTTACGAGCTATCGACATCTTATAAATTAGCTCCAAATTTTTAAAAACTCAAGGGTACTTTCCAAACATTTTTGAAAATTTAATGATATTTAATTTTTTTTTTTTAAGTTTGAGGTATTTTTGAAAAAAGAAAATTAACCATTTTCATCTAAAACTAACCATTTTTTTTTAATTTAAAGTATTTTTGAGATTTTCACGGGAAGGGTAACATCAAAACTTAAGTTTTTAATCAAAATAAAAGAGTAATTTTATTAATTTTGAATTAAGGGGAGAATTGTAAAGACATAAAAAGTTAAAAAGATTTGAATTTCAATTAATTTTTTTATACAAAATTAGTTCAAGATTTGAAGGTAGTAGAGTGAGAGAGAAATCCAGAGAAATATGGTGACACGGGCCAAAGTAAGAGTTTGAGGGGAAAGTTAAAAGTGCAAATCATCATGTAAGGCCCCAAATTTCAAAGTGAGAGAAAAATTGTGTGAGATTAGAGAGGAATCTGGGAAACGAGGGAGGTTGGGTTGACTCGATTCATCACTGCATGTAACCTGTAGAGAAATCTGGGAAAGGGTGAAAAACATGTGAAAGAAATATGAAAAATGGAATCAGAAACACGTGAGAGAGAAATATGGAAAATGGAAACTGACACAAGTGAGAGAGAAGTATGGAAAACTGAAACACTGGAGAGAGAAATATGGAAAATCCAAACTTAAACACATGAGAGAGAAATATGGAAAACTGAAACTTAAATATGTGAGAGAGAAATATAGAAACCAGAAATTCAAATTGAAACTAGTGGGAGAGAAATATGAAAAATGGAAATTGAAACACGTGAGAGATGACACGTGAGAAATATGAAACCACAATGACGGGAGGGGAGGATACAAACCAGGGGTACCCTCCCCCTTCTTCTGCCTTTGTTGATACACACCTAGTGGGGGTACCATCCGCCTTTCTCTTCCTTGTTGATCCACACCTAGTGGAGGTACCATCTCCCTTCCTCCACCATTGATGATACACACCTAGCGGGGTACCATCCCCTCCTCCATCTTTGTCCTCAGTTCTCCGTTTTTTTACACAATTCTCTTGTAGATGTGGCGATCATCACAAAAAGTGGGCCTTGTTCACTAGCATGATATATGATGTTTTTTATTTCAATTCAAATTCGTGTACCTGCCGAGTATTCTTCGCTGAAACTCAAATTCACCCCCGCAATTTCCTATACGTGTTTGATGAATGTCCTCCTCCTTTTTCTTTTAATGTCTTTCCATATTGGATTTCTTCTTTTTCATCCTTTCTTTTGAAGCACCAAATTTTGTAAAATTACATCAAATAGTGGATATAAATTTCAACTCCTTCCAAGACTCCTTTAACTATGGGCTACTCTCATCCAATCTTTAGCTTCTCCTTTTGCTTTCGCCTCGATGAAGCTCTGTTTCACTAAGCACCGTCACTCACGCTCTCCATCTTCTTGCATTTTGAGCTTTTAGCTTTGTCTCTTTTCTTTTTGGGCTGTTTATCCCTCTCTCCCAAAATTTACTCTCGTTTTCTCTCAAACCTAGAAGTTTAAGCTCCCTTCTTACATATTCTCGGTAAAAAATGATCTCAAATCTAGAAGTTTAATCTCCCTTAGTACAGATTCTCTGTGAGAAATGATCTCAAATCTATAAGTTTAATCTCCCTCCTTTCAGATTGTGGGTGAGAAATGAGAATTGATCTCATATCGAGAAGTTTAATCTCCCCTCTTTCAGATTCTCTGTGAGAAACGAGAAATGTAGGAAATGGGTCATTGGGTGCTGATTCTCTCCCTAGCTTTGCCGAAAATGGGTCATTGGGTGCTAATTCTCTTCCTAGCTTTGCCAAAAATCTTCATATCTCGGTGGTGGATCATGAACCTTTGTTTCTTAAGCACGTGACTTCATTGCTTGAGCAACACTCTTGCAATGGTGAAGAGCATCACAATATTTTCATTAATCTCGCCATCATAATTTTAATTTTTTAGGCAAGGATCTAAAGCTAATGTTATGCTTCTTTTTGTATATGATAACATGTGGTAATATGTAAGTGTAGTCTTAACGAAACTCAAAGAGGTTTGGTTTATGGAGTTGTTGTGGATTGTGATGTATTTATTATCTATTTGTTGTAACATTATTATATCACCATTTTATATATATATTTTTTATTTTGTTATATATAGTATTTTTACCATAATCATTTTTTATTGTTTTTTAATTTTATGATCTATTACATTTTTTTACTTAACTAATTTTCAAGAAGTGTCTAGTTTTGAATCTGTTTTTTTTTTTTTTTGTGAATAATTATAAATTGATTTGTATTTGTTGGTAAAATTTTAATATATTATTCGAATCCTTGTAAATTGTGGTTAAATTAATTTTTCTTTTTAAAAAATAATTTTTTAACAACTCAACCTGAAAATAGAGGATTAAAGATTGGGCCTAACCTGAAAATAGAGAACCAGAAAATGAAGGGTTATAGAGGGTTAGACCCGCCCTAGAAATAGAGAGTTATAATAGGTTGGGTTGGTGAAAATTATTGGATTGGGTTGGGTTACTAGTCAAACGAACCTAAACTTTAGGTTGGATAAAAAAAAAAAACAACTCTCAATAATATTAACAATTACACTCAATTCTATTTTTAATTTTAATCAGAGAGAGGAGATTGGATCCATTATTCAAAGTCTAATTTAATCTTGTTATTTATACCTAATCAAATTCAAAATCAAATGGAATTTTATTAATCCAAAATTAAAATATTAGAATTAAATAAATTTAAGAATAAAATAAGGATGCAATTAAAAAAAATTCAAAATGCAATTTTTTTAAAAAAAATACTTTTTCAACTTTTAAGGATGTTTTAAAAAAACTATTCATTAATACTTTTCAACTTTAAAAATAAGTTTATGAATACTGCTAGTATTATTATTATGTTTAAAATATACTCATGAAATCTTAGAGTAGAACATGGTAAGAACATAAAGAGGTTTGAATCTCAACTAACCCCTTTAGATAAAATTAGTTCAAAGATTTGAATGGTATGGGATAGAATTTTTTTTTTGGGAGGAGGGGCAGAAGTAAGGACAAGCTAGTGTGGGATGAAAGAAAAATCTAGGAGGATGGCAGGAGTAAGGACAATACAGATTGAGATGAAAGTCAAAGTGAAGAGTTCATCCCATGTAACATGAGTTCACATGTAATCCGAGTTCATCACATGTAATGCTCCAGTTTTAAAGTAAGATTGAGGTGAAAGTCAAAGAAATTAATTTTGAATGGGGTGGAATGAGAGAGAAATTTAGGAAGAAGGATAAAAAAAGAGACCAAAATTAAAATTGAGATAGAGAAAATTAGTTCAAGATTTGAATTGTGTGGGATGAGAGAGAAAGTTGGAAAGAAGACCAAAAGTAAGTATAGGAATTTTGGAAAGAGGGACCAAAAATAAGGGACAAAGAAATTAGTTCATGATTTAAATTGGGTGAGATAAGAGAAAAATTTAGGAAGAGACAAAGAAATTAGTTCAAGATTTGAATGGTGTGAGATAGAAGAGAAATCTGGGAAGAGGGCCAAAAATAAAGACAGAATAGTTCATCATGTAAGAGGGGGTTTAAAATATAAGTGAGAGAGAAATTCAAGTGAGATTAGATCAGGAGATGAAGGCTTGGTACACACTCCCATTCTCTACCTTTATCATATGTTCTTGAGTTCTCTCCTTTTACATATTTCTATTTAAAAAACATTAATTAAATTTGAAAAGTATTATTAATTTTTTTTTATAGATTTTCTCCAAATTTGTCAAAAGTAAATGGTACTTTTTGAAACATTTTAGAAGTTAAATATATATATATATATATATATATATTTATAACTTTTTGTAAGTTCAATGGTTTTATTTTATTTTATTTTATTTTTTTGAAAGTGAGGTTATTTTTTTTAAAAAATAATATTAAGATTTTCATCCAATAATAATTTTAAGGGTATTTTTAAATTTTTAAAATAAATTAAAAGTATTTATGAGGTTTTCTTAAAACTTATTTTTTTAAAACAAAATACAAAGTTGAAAGAATAATTTTATTAATTTTAGATGAGTGAAACATTGACCTAACATGTTAAATTTGAATTTTAAAATTAGTTCAAGATTTGAACCGTGTAGGATGAAAGATAAAATTGGGAAGAGGGTCAACGTAACCACAAGAAGGCTGAGGTGAAAGTCTAATGTGCAGAGACTCGTTCATCACTGCATGCAAGACACTAGTTTCAAAGTGAGAAAGAAAGCCACAAAGAAACAGAAAATGATGAGATTGGAAATAATAAAGAGATGAAACCGAAGACTCGGATGGGAGGGTGTTAAGAATGAGAAATAGAAATAGAATTATGATCAAAGTATAGTATGATCTTGATTAATGTTTACAACATTTAAATAGATACAAACTATCAACTAATACCTAGGGAAAGTATATATCTAAATAACATAAAATATACTGATAATCAAATCCTAAGATAAAATATACTACTAACAATTACCAAAAAGAAAAAATATTAATGAATTATGGATATCTAAATATATCCTATAACTAATTATTAAAATATATTCTCCAAATATCATATTTTAATAGAGGGGTCTGTACCCTCCCCTCCCTTCTCCCTGTTCTTTGTCCTCCTACACTTGTGGATATCATCACAAAAAGTAGAGCCTTGTTCATTTTTATCTTTCCAAAACTTGGTATAATCTATATTGCCTTCCTATTATTTTTACTCAGATTAGTGTATCCACCAAATATACTTAGTTGAAATTCAAACTCCCTACAACTTCTACTTTGTTATTGCCCTCTATGTATTTGATGAATGTCCCCCCATGTTTTTGCTTCTAATAGTGCAAGATGTTGTCCATTCAACCCCATCTTGTGCCTACTCCTTGTTTCAATTCCTTTTGGAAGCTCTCAATGGTAAGATTTCATTTTTTTTTTTTTTAATGCCTTTCAAGATTTCTCTTTTTCATTTCGCTCCTTGTTTCTTTTGAAACGTCCACTTTTATAAAATTACTTCAAATATAAATTTCAATTCCAACTAAGACTCTTCAAACTTTGGGCTACTCATAATCTATTAAGCAATTGTCACCTTCTCCTCTCTCTCCTTCTTTGTCTGTGTCTTCTTTTGTGTCTCTGCATGTTAAGTTTTGTCTCTGCTCTTTTTGGGTTGTTCATTTCTCTCCCCAAAATTTGCTCCTCACTTCTCTCGAATCTAGAAGTTTAATCTTTCTCTTTGAGAGGAGAAAATGTAGGAGATGGGTCATTGGATCCCTAATTCTCATGTCTTGGTGGCGGATCATGAAGTCTCTCAAGCACTTGACTTCATTGTTTAAGCAATAGTTTTACAATGGTACATAACATCGCAATATTTTCATTAATTTCTTTCACCATCTTAATTTTAATTTTTTAAGCAATAGTCTAAAGCTAATCTTATACTTCATTTTGTATCTCATAACATGTTATAATCTACAAATGTACTCAATAGATTTGAAACATGTTATAATCTACAAATGTACTCAATCAGATGTGTGTTGGGGTTTGAGTTTATGAAATTGTTATGGATGGATGATCATCAATTTCTCAATCACTTAAAAAAAAAAGAAATGTCTTGATTTTGTTAGTTTCTAATTCAAAAAGAAAGGGAAAATGTTAACGGAGTTATTTTATTTTATTTATTTATTTATTTGAGAATTAGAAATAAATTGTGAGCATATATGAATCCCTTCTTTGTTTAAGTTTTTACTAGACCAATTATTTATCATTTTTCTCAAAGAAATAAAATTATTATAATTATTATAAAAAAAATTATTAAAATTATAAGAAATCTTGAAATATGGCTTGCATGGGCTAGTATGGGTTGTTGTAGTCATCTAACTCGATCATCTCGGTTCAATTATTTCAGCTTGGGTTCAATCAATTTAAGCTTGTCAATTTAGCTTGTTGTAGTCATCTAACTTTCCATCTACTTGGTTCAATTGTTTCAATTTTGGTTCAGTCAATTTAAACTCATGGTCATGGTCAATTCCAGTTGTTTCATATAACTTTATTATTTTTTCCTACGTTTTTGTTTGTAGCTTTTCTCACTACTTAGAGCTTATTTTAGAGAAAATAGGTGGTTGTAGCATGATAAATATGTTCTATAATCAATTTCAATGGTAAGGTAAAATTGGATTTCATTAGGCTTGAACTTAAGTAACGTCCATCAAATGAATTTGTATTTAAAAATACTGATTAAATTTTAATAGTATTAACACCTCCACCTTTATAAGAAAATTTTAATTTTTTATTTACTGAGAATCGTGGGTGGACATCTCATAAATTATCTCCAAATTTATAAAACTCAAAGGTATTTTTGAAACATCTTTGAAGGTTTAATGATATTTTTGAAATTTTCTTGAAAATTAACTATATTTTAAAAAAAAGAAATTAACTATTTTTCATCCAAAACTAACGGCAAGAGTATTTTTTGTTAATTTAAAAGTATTTTCCAAATTTTCTTAAAAAACCAAAAGGTAACAACAAAATTTATTTTTTAAAACAAAATATAAGGTGGAAAGAATATTTTTATTAATTTTATAGGAGTGGAACAGACATAAAAAGTTAAAAAAGGTTTGAATCTCAATTAATTTCTTAAAGTTCAAGAGAGAAATCTTAGGTTAAGGAATAGAAGTAACTAAAAAGGAGAAGAGATGAGAGAGAAATCTTGGAATAAGAGCTAGAAGTAACAACCGAGATGAGAGAGAAATCTTGGAATAAGGATAAGGGCTAGAAGTAACAACAGGCCAAGGAATGAGAGAGAAATATTGGAATAAGGGCTAGAAGTAACAACTAGGAGATGAAAGTCAAAAGTGTATAATTAGTTCATCTCAGTTCATCACTACATGTATAGCACAAGTTTCAAAGTAAGAGAGAAAGCCACGAACAAAGATAAAACGATGAGATTAGAAAAAAAAAAAAAAAAAAGAGATGAAACGGAGGACTCCCTTTCCCCTTCCTTTACCCCAAAAGAAAGGAGATGAAACGGAGGACTACGGTTCCCCTTCCTTTACCCCATTGTCCTCTGTTCTTTGTTCTTTGTCCTCCCACCTTTATCTTTGTCCTCCTACCGTTATGGCTATCATCACAAAAAGTAGGACCTTGTTCATCTTTATCCATAAAAAAAATTGGCATAATCTATACTCTCTTACTATCATTTCTACTCAGATTCGTGTACCCACTAAATAAATTCATAAAATATCGGTGGTGAAAATAAATAAAAAAATCAAAATATGAATACTTAATAATATATAAAAACAATTGGAGTAAAACAAATAAAAAAAAAAAACTTATAAAAAAAAAAGTAGAAGGATTATAATTACAACTCTACTCCATTCTAGTTTTAATTTTAATCCTTTTTTAACCCAAACTCTCGCTTTGGATATTATTTATGGAAGAAAAAGAGGTTGGATCATTAGTCAAACCCTAATTTAATCTTATTTAATTATTCATCTTATTACTCATCCCTGTTCAAATTTAAAATTAAATCTATTTTTATTAATAATCAAATAGAAATATTAAAATTAAATAAATTTTAGAATTAAATAAAAGTTAAATTAATAAAAATATGTCTGAGTGCTTTACTCAAATTACTCCTTACTTTCAGAGTTTAACCTACAAATTTAAACTTAAAAAAAATAGAAAAATAGCTTTATCCTAAAATACTCATCATTAATACTCTGGTAACTTTTTAAATTCTTACCATTAGTTACTATATTCAAAAAATACTCATGAAATTTTAAACGTAACGTTAACATTCTTCACCTTTATAAGAAAATTTTAATTTTTTTTGTACATTAATATCTCATAGATTATCTCCAAATATTTAAAAACTAAAGGTACTTTTGAAACATTTTTGGAAGTTACATTTTTTAAACTTTTTATAGGAAGTTCAAGGGTATTTTTAAAATACAAATTAAAGATTTCATCTAACACAAACATATAGATTTTTTTTTTTTTTTTTTAATTTAAGAGTATTTTTTAGATTTTCTTATTAAAAAAATTGAAGGGTATTATTAAAACTTATTAGTTTAAACAAAATAAAAATAAAAATTTGAAACAGAAATTGTATTAATTTTAAATGAGTGGAGAAAAAAATTAAAAAAAAAATTTAAAAATTAAAAGAGATTTGAATCTAATTAATTTTTTTTTTGAATTGTGTGAGATGAGATAGAAATCAAGAGAGAAATCTGGGAATAGGGGCCACCACAAAGACTATTGAGGTGAAAGTCAAAGGTGTATCCAAGCAGTTCATCTCTGCATGTAACGCCTAGTTTCAAAGTGAGAGAAAGCAACAAAGAGATAGAAAACTGTGAGATTAGAAAAAGAAAGTAGATGAAACCGAGGAGTGAGGGGAGAGTACACACAGAGTGGGGGTATCCTCCCCCTTCCTCCCCTCTGCCCTTTTTTCTCAATTCTATGATGATCATCACAAAAAGTTGGGCCTTATTCATCTTTATCCATCTAAAAATTGGCATAATATGTGCGGTCTCCCTCTTATTTCTACTCATATTTGTGTAGCCACAAGTATTCTCCTTTAAACTCAAATTCACCCCTAAACTTCCTACTTTGTCATTGTCCTCTATATGTTTGATGAATGTTTCACCTTCCATGTTGTTTTTGTTGGTGGTAATGTAAGGTGTTGCCCATCAACCCCATCTTTTGCCTTTAATTATTTTTGGAAACTCTCAAATTTAAGGTATAACTTTGTTCTCTTTTAATGCCTTTCCATTTCAAATTTATTCTTTTTCATTCACTATTTCTCATCTATTTAGCAATTGTGACCTTCTCCTCTGGGTTTTGCCTTGATGAAGCCCCATTTCACTAAGCACCAAACACCTTTGCTGACTCTCTGTGTGTCTCCTTCTGTGTCTATGTCACCTTTGTGTATGTGTCTTTGCATGTTAAACTTTTAACTTTGTCTCTTCTCTTTTTGGGTTGTTCATCTCTCTCCCCCAAAATTTTCCCTTAGCTCCTCTCAAAACTAGAAATTTGTCTCTACTCTTTTTAAGTTGTTTATCTCTCTCCCCAAAATTTGCCCTCTTAGTTTCTCTCAAATCTAGAAGTTTAATCTCCTTTCTCTCATACTCTCCAAAGGAAATGTGGGAGGAAATGGGTAATTAGGAGGAAAGAATTTCTCAACTATTTTATTAGTTTTTTTTATTGTTGTTGTGATGTTTTTATTTAATACTATGTTTCCATACGAGGATATTTTCTTAAATTCAGAGCATAAAAGTATAAGATATGAATGCATTCCTTGTTTATGTTTCAATAAGACAAATTAGATGTGTATCTGTTCTATTATCTATCCATTTTCTCAGAGTGTAATTGGTTTGTTGGTTCATCTGTGGGACTAGTTACTGTAATATCTTTCCGCTTTAAGCTTTTGTTTTTCTTTTTCTAGGAACTTAGTGTGCACGACATGATTTTATTTTAATTTTTTTATTTAGGTCCAAGGATGGAAGCATCCAAATTCAATTTCTTAGTTGGGACTCAACTTCCTCCGTTGGTGCAAAAGCAGGAGAATCATGAGGCAAACAAATCTTCACAGGAGAATCATGAGGCAAACAAATCTACACAGAAGAATCATGAGGCAAACAAATCTACACAGGGAGGTTTAACCTGTCTTTGAGGACGAAAAAGATTCCGACTTATTGCTCTTAAGCCTGTGCCTAATCCTAAACTGCTCGTTAGCCTCAACTTTGTAAATCATGGTCTCAAAATGCTTGACCACAATTTTCAGCAGGTTGGTTCAAACTACAATTCAGTTCCATATAGCATCAATAAGACGACTACAGAGGTAACTTCTTCTCGTGTATTTGATAAAATTCAATTCTCAAATATACATCAAGCTGATGTAGCTTAGCAGCTAGAAGCAATGGAATTTAGTGGCACATCAGAAGGGATTCAGTCAATGTCAAAGAACATCGCTTTACCTGATTAGACCAACTTGGACAATATTGCTGCAAATTTTGGAAATGAAGGAAGCCAACAACAATTAGCAGAATATGATTATCTCTTAAATATTTTAGAAGACGATCCATACGACTTTGCCAGCGACTTTAATCTGAGTGATGTAGATAAATACAGTGAGTGGCTAAAGAACACTATTCTCGAAAACGAGAGTGGTCCAGATAGCTTTATCAATGACAGTGCAAAAAACTTTCGGGTTGAAATCAATCAATAAATAGGTATGTTTTACTTTTATAACGTTCTCAATGTCTTCAAAAATCTTCAATAAACTAAAAGTTAGAGATTTATTCTTAGCAGTAGGTTGAAGAGTCTTAAGAAGGAAGATATTAAGTTTAACCCTCAAATCAAATTTATAGGAGAAGATTCAATCTCTAGAACAAACACCATATTTCTTTAAAAATTTTATTAAAAAAACAATATATATATTTACCTATTTAAAAAATATCTAATAAAAAGATAAAATATTTTCAAATCATTCAAATATATAAAAAATTATTCTAGAATTCAAAATCATAAAATACTTATAATTATATTTTATTAAAAATTCAGTCAAATAAGTAAACACAATTTATTTCATATCCATAAATAATTTTTAGAATTTTTTTTTAAAAAATTAATAAAATAGTAGTTGTAAAAAATAAATAAAAAATGAAACTTAATAATATAATAAAAAAATATTAGATTAAAAAAAGTATGAGAAAAAATTATTTAAAAAATGTGGAGAAGGATTATAATGACAACTACACTTTTCTATTTTTAATTTTAATTATTTGTTAACCCACACTCTCATATTATAAGAAAAGAGTTGGATCCATTAGTTAAACTCTAATTTAATCTTATTATTTATACCTAATCATATTCCAAACTAAATCTATTTTTATTAATTAAAAAACTGAAACATTACCATTAAATAAATTTGAGAATAAAATAAATACTAAATTAATAAAAATATTGAGAATAAAATAAATACTAAATTAATAAAAATATGTCTATAGGACTTTCAAAAATCTAAATAACAATTTTAAACTAAAAAACAGTTAAAAAAAAATACCTTTAAACGTTTAATAGTGGTTCAAAAATACCATTCATTAGTACATTTCAACTAAAAAAAGTTCAAAAATACTTTTACATTAGTACTATGTTTAAAAATACTCATGAAATTTTAAAAATAACATTAACACCCTCCACCCTTATAAGAAATTTTAATTTTTTTTACCATGACATCTCATAGATTATCTCTAAATTTTTAAACTCAAGAATTCTTTTGAAATATTTTTAAAAGTTAATGATTTTTTTTTTTTTTTTGAAAGTTTAAGGGTATTTTTGGAAAAAAAAAAAAGGTATTTTTTAGATTTTTTTAAAAAATAGATCGGAATTTCTTAAACTTTTTTTAAAACATAATATAAAGTTGAAAGAGTATTTTTATTAATTTTAAATGAAAGAGAAGTTTGAATCTCACCTAATTTCTTTTATATAAAATTAGTTCAAGATTTAAATTGTGTGGGATGAACGACAAATTTGTGAAGAGGGACCATAATTAAGGACAAGCAAGATTCTGCCGAAAAGTTATCCATGCATGTGAGGAACCTGTATCCAAAAATTGGCATCATCTATGTTATTGCACTATCCTTTCTACTCAGATTAATCAAGTATTCTAGACTTGGTCATTTCTAAATAAATTTTATTGAAGACTTGGTCATTTCTAAATAAATTTGACAATAAAATAAAGACTAAATTAATAAAAATGAGTCTAGTACTTTATTTCAAAAATACAAATAATAATTTTAAACTAAAAAAAAGTTTAAAAAATATAGTTTATTAAAAAAAAATATCTTTGAATGTTGAATGGTGTTTCAAAAATACCATTCATTAATACACTTCAACTTAAAAAAAAAATTCAAAAATATTCTTAGCGTTAGTTCTATGTTTAAAAAATAGTCGTGAAATCTTAAAAGTAGCATTGACCCCCTTCACCTTTTAATTTTTTTTACTATCTATCAACATCTCATAAATTAACTTCAAATTTTTAAAAACTCAAGGGTGCTTTTCAAACATTTTTGAAAGTTTAATGATATTTTTTAAACTTTTTTTGAAAGTTTAAGGGTATTTTTTAAAAAAGAAAATTACTGTTTTCATCCAAAACTAACGGTAACCCTATTTTTTTTTTTTTTAATTTAAAGTATTTTTTTAGATTTTCTTAAAAAATTGAAGGGTAGCATCAAAACTTAAGTTTTTGAACCAAATAAAAGAGTAGTTTTATTAATTTTGAATGAGTGGAGCATGGACATAAAAAAGTTAAAGAGGTTTAAATCTCAACTAATTTTTTCATAGAAAATTAGTTCAAGATTTGAAAGGTATAGGATGAGAGAGAAATTGAGAGAAATCTGGTGACACGTGCCAAAAGTAACTACAAGCTAGATTGAGGGGAAAGTCAAACGTGTAAATCATCACTGCATATAACGCTCCAAGTTTCAAAGTGAGAGAGAAATTGTGTGAGATTAGTGAGGAATCTTGAAAAGGGGCAGAAGTATCAAATGAGGGAGGTTAGGTTGACTACGTTCATCAGTGCATGTAACCCGTGGAGAAATATGGGAAAGGGCAGTAAACATATGAGAGAGAAATATGGAAAACTGAAACTGAAATAAGTGAGAGAGATATGGAAAACTGAAACTCAAACATGTGAGAGATAAGTTTGAAAAAGGTAAGCTAAAACAGGTGAGAGAGAAATATGGAAAACTGAAACTAAAATAAGTGAGAGAGAACTATGTGAAAGGGAAATTGAAACACGTGAGAGAGAAATATGGAAGACCGAAGCTTGAACAAGTGAGAGAGAAATATGGAAAACAGAAGCTAAAACACGTGAGAGAGAAATATGGAAAATGGAAACTGAAACACGTGAGAGAAATATGGGAAAGAGGTCAGAAACACGAGAGAGAGAGAGAGAGAGAGAGGAAACCAAAACACGTGAGAGAGAAATATGGGAAAAGGCCAGAAGTAACCGAGAAACGGAAACATGTGAGAGAGAGAAATATGGAAGAGGGGCCAAAAGTAATGAGAAAGAGAGATTGAGGTGAAAGTGAAAGCTGCTTGGAAAAAGGGTACGTGGGAGAGAAAAATATGGGAAAAGGGCCAAAAGTGGCGAGAAAGAGATTGAGGTGAAAGTGAAAGATGCTTGGAAAAACGGCCACAAATAACGACAAGAGAGAAAAGTCAAAGTTGCAGTGTAGTGTAGGTCGTCCATCCCAGGTAAGAGAGCCACAAAACAAACATAAACTGATTAAAAACATAAAAAGAAAGGAGATGAAACAGCAATGATGGGAGGGGAGCGTACACACCCGGTAGGGGTACCCTCCCCCTTCCTCTACCGTTGTTGATACACACCTAATACCATCCCCCTTCCTTGCCTTTGTTGATACACACCTAGTGGGGGTACCATCTCCCTTCCTCCACCTTTGTTGATACACACCTAGTGGGGTACCATCCCTTCCTCTATCCTTGTCCTCGGTTCTCTGTCTTTTTACACGTTATCTGTCCTATTACAGATGTGGCTATCATCATAAAAAGTGGACCTTGTTCATTGGCATAATATATGATGTCTTTCATTTCAATTCAGATTCGTGTACCCATCGAATATTTTTCCTTGAAACTCAAACTCACCTCCACAATTTCCTACACGTGTTTGATGAATGTCCCCCCTCCTTCCTTTTCTTTTAATGTCTTTCCATATCGGATTTCTTCTTTTTCATCCACTCTTTGTTTCTTTTGAAGCACCAAATTTTGTAAAATTACATCAAATAGTGGATATAAATTTCAACTCCTTCCAAGACTCCTTCAACTATAGGCTACTTTCATCCAATCTCTAGCTTCTCCTTTTGCTTTTGCCTCGATGAAGCTCTGTTTCACTAAGCACCATCACTCACGCTCTCCATCTTCTTGCATTTTGAGCTTTTAGCTTTGTCTATTTTCTTTTTGGGCTGTTCATCTCTCTCTCCCAAAATTTACTCTCTCGTTTCTCTCAAACCTAGAAGTTTAAGCTCTCTTCTTACATATTCTCCGTGAGAAATGATCTCAAATCTAGAAGTTAAATCTCCCTTCGTACAGATTCTCTGTGAGAAATAATCTCAAATCTATAAGTTTAATCTCCCTTCTTTCAGACTGTGGGTGAGAAATGAGAATTGATCTCATATCGAGAAGTTTAATCTCCCCTCTTTCAGATTCTCTGTGAGAAACGAGAAATGTAGGAAATGGGTCATTGGGTGCTGATTCTCTCCCTAGCTTTGCCGAAAATGGGTCATTGGGTGCTAATTCTCTTCCTAGCTTTGCCAAAAATCTTCATATCTCGGTGGTGGATCATGAACCTTTGTTTCTTAAGCACGTGACTTCATTGCTTGAGCAACACTCTTGCAATGGTGAAGAGCATCACAATATTTTCATTAATCTCGCCATCATAATTTTAATTTTTTAGGCAAGGATCTAAAGCTAATGTTATGCTTCTTTTTGTATATGATAACATGTGGTAATATGTAAGTGTAGTCTTAACGAAACTCAAAGAGGTTTGGTTTATGGAGTTGTTGTGGATTGTGATGTATTTATTATCTATTTGTTGTAACATTATTATATCACAATTTATATATATTTTTAATTTTGTTACTATCTTTAAAATAATCATTTTTTTTAATTTCATGATTTATCCGTATTTTTCTTACTTTAACTAATTTTCAAGAAGTTTGTATTTAGTTTTTCTTTAGTTTTATGACAATATTGAATGTTACAATTTGTGCTCGTTGTTTTGATTGATTTTTTTTTTTTTTTTTTTTTTTTGTGAATAATTATAGATTGATTTGTGTTTGTTCGTAAAATTTTAATATATTTTATCTAATATTGTATCCTTTTTAAAAAAATAATTTTTTTAACAACCCGACAATCTAACCGAAACCCGACCTGAAAATAGAGGGTTATAGAGGGTTTGACCCAACCCGAAAATAGAGAAACTGAAAATAGAGGGTTATAGCGGGTTGGGCCCAACATAGATGGTTATAGTGGGTTGGGTTGGTGAAAATTTTCGGGTTGGGTTGGGTTACCAGTCAATCCAATCTAAACTTTTGGGTTGGGTAAAAAAAAAAAATTCCCTCGACCCGAGACAATTTAAGCCCCTAATATTAACCATCTCACTTAATTCTATTTTTATTTTTAATCATTTTATTTATAAAGAGAAAAAGAAGTTGGATCTATTAGTCAAACCTAATTTAATCTTGCTATTTATACCTAATCAATTTGAGTTTTATTAATAAAAAATTAAAATATTA
This sequence comes from Cucurbita argyrosperma subsp. sororia, assembly GCA_018691285.1. NCBI lineage: Eukaryota > Viridiplantae > Streptophyta > Magnoliopsida > Cucurbitales > Cucurbitaceae > Cucurbita > Cucurbita argyrosperma. Next base: position 15,314,561 of record CM031884.1, on the reverse strand, counting down.
AAATTAAATAAATTTGTGAATAAAATAATGATGAAATTAATAAATAAAAAAATTCAAAAATGTAGTTTATCTCAAAAATACATTTGAACGATGTTTAAAAAAAAAAAAAACAATTCATTAATACTTTTAACTCAGAAAAAAAGTTAAAAAAAAATACTCTAACTATTACTATTATGTTAAAAAATACTCATGAAACCTTATAGCATTACTCCTTCACCTTTATAAGAAAATTTTAATTTTTTTTTTTTTTTTTTATGATCTAGCGACATCTCATAGATTATCTCAGATCTATATCTCAAATATTATCTCTAAATTTTAAAAACAAGGTACTTTAGAAACATTTTTGAAAGTTTAATAATATTTTTGAACCATGTTTTTGCTCTTGGTAGTGCAAGATGTTGTCCATTCAACCCCATCTTTTGCATCCTCCTTGTTTCAATTCCTTTTGGAAGCTCTCGAATGTAAGATCTCACTTTATTTTTTTTAATGCCTTTACAGATTTCTTCTTTTTCATTCACTTCTTGTTTCTTTTGAAGCATCCATTTTTGTAAAATTACTTCAAAACGTGAATATAAATTTCAATTCCAACTAAGACTTTTACAGCTTTGAGCTACTCATAATTTATTGAGCAATTGTCACCTCCTCTCTCTCCTTCTGTGTCTCCTTCTGTCTATGTCTCTGCATGTTTAGCTTTTAGCTTTGTCTCTACTCTTTTTGGGTTGTTCATTTCTCCCCTCCAAAATTTGCTCCCCCAACTTCTATCAAATCTAAAAGTTTAATCTTCCTCTCTTAGACTCTCTGAGAAAAATGCACTAGATGGATCATTGGTTCCCTAGTTCTCTCCCTAATTTTGTAAAAAATCTTCAAATCTTGGTGGCCAATCATGAAGTCTCTCAAGCACTCTTCATTGTGAAGATTTGAATGATGTGGGATGAGAGAGAAATCTTAGAATAAGGGCTAGAAGTAACGACAAGCTAGATGATGAAAGTCATAAGTGCAAAGCAGTTCATTACTGCATGTATAACACAAGGTTCAAAGTAAGAGAGAAAGCCACACAGAAACAGAAAATGGTGAGATTAGAAAAAAGAATGGAGATGAAATGGAGGACACCCTTTCCCCTTCCTTTACCCCATTGTCCTGTGTTCTCTTACCATTATCTTTGTCCTCCTACATTTATGGCTATCATCTCAAAAAGTAGGACCTTGTTCATATTTATCCATCCAAAAATTGACATAATCTATACTCTTTTACTGTCATTTCTACTCAAATTCGTGTACCCACCAAGTATTCTCCGTTGAAACTCAAACTCACCCCTCAACTTCTTATTTTGTCATTGTCCCCCTCCATGTTTTCGCTCCTCATATTGCAAGGTGTTGCCCATTCAACCCCACTTCTTGCCTCCTTGTTTCAATCCATTTCGGAAGCTCTCCAAGGTAAGATCTTACTTCCTTTTCTTTTAATGCTTTTTCACGTCGAATTTCTTCCTTTTCTTTCACTTTTTGTTTCTTTTGAAACACCCAATTTTGTAAAATATAAATTTCCATTCCAACTAAAACTCTTTTAGCAATGGGCTACTCTCATCCATTAAGCAATTTCCAGCTTCTCTTGCTTTTTTTCTTGATGAAGCCCCGTTTGTTTCACTAAACACCGTCACTTACTCTCTCTTCTTCTTCTTCTTCATCATCTATGTCTATGTCTCTACATATTAAGCATTTAGCTTTCTCTCCTCTTCTCTTCTCCTTTTTGAGTAAAATTTGTAAACACAATTTAGTTCATATCCAAAAATAGTTTTCAGAAAATTTCATAAATTTAATATAAATAAATTCATAAAATATTGGTGGTGAAAAAAAAAAATCAAAATATGAAAACTTAATAACATATAAAAACCATTAGAGTAAAACAAATAACAGAAAAACTTATAAAAGAAATAGAAGGATTATAATTACATCTCCACTCCATTCTACTTTTAATTTTAACCATTTTTCAATTCTATTTTTAATTTTATTCATTTTTTAACCAACACTCTCATTTTGGATATTATTGAGGTAGGATCCATTAGTCAAACCCTAATTTAATACTTAATTATTTATTTATCTTTTTATTTATCACTATTCAAATTCAAAACTGAATCTTTTTTTATTAATAACCAAATAGAAATATTAAAATTAAATAAATTTAAGAATACAACAAAAGTTATATAATAAAAATAGGTCGAATGCTTTATCTCACAATTACTCAACTTTTAAGAGTTTAAATTACAACTTTAAACTTGAATATATATATATATAGTTTTAAGCTAAATACTCATCATTAATACTCTTTTAACTTCTTAAAAAAGTTCTAAAATATTTTTCGATTAGTACCATAATAAAAAAAAATACTCATGAAATTTTAAACGTAGCATTAACATCCTTCACTTTTATAAAAAAAAAAAATTTAATCAACTCAAAGGTACTTTTGAAACATTATTGAAAGTTTTATTTTTGAAACTTTTTATTGGAAGTTAAGGGTATTTTTAAAATACAAATTAATGATTTTCATCTCACACAAACATATAGTTTTTTTTAATTTAGGAATATTTTTTAGATTTTCTTAGAAAAAATGAAGGGTATTATTAGTTTAAATAAAATAAAAATAAGAAGTAAGATAAGTTTTTTAATTTTTAATTTTTAAGAATGGGAGGGACAAAATAATAATAATAATAATAATAAAACAAAACAAAATAAATAATAAATTAAAAGAAGTTTGAATCTCAACTAATTTTTTTGAATTGTGTGAGATGAGAGAGAAATCTAGAGAGAGATCTGGAAATAGGGGCAACTACAAACACAATTGAGGTGAAAGTTAAAGGTGTAGTCTTCATCTGTGCATGTAACCCTTGTTTCAAAGTGAGAGTGGAACCAGCGAAGAGATAGAAAGAGGTGAGATTAGAAAAAGAAAGTAAAAGAGGTGAGATTAGAAAAAGAAAGTAGATGAAACGAAGGACAGGACCAAGGGGAGTGGGGGCATCCTCCCCCTTTCTCTCCCTTTGTCCCCATGTTCTCCCTTCTAAGTTGGGCCTTGTTCATCTTTATCATCTAAAATTTTGCATAATATGTGTTGTCTCACTCTCATTTTTACTCAGATTCGTGTAGCCATCAAGTATTCTCCTTTAAACTCAAATTCACCCCGCAACTTCCTACTTTGTCATTGCCCTCTATGTGTTTGATGAATGTCTCACCTCCCATGTTGTTTTTGCTGGTGGTAAGGTAAGGTGTTGTCCATTCAACCCCATCTTTTGCCTCTACTTCTTGTTGGAAGCTCTCAAATTTAAGGTTTGACTTCCTTCTCTTTTAATGCCTTTCCATCTCAGATTTCTTCTTTTTCATTCACTATTTGTTCTCATCTATTTAGCAATTGTCACATTCTCCCCTTGTTTTTGTCTTGACGAAGCCTTGTTTCACTAAGCACTAAGCACCGTTGCTGACTCTCTGTGTGTCTCCTTCTGTGTCACCTTCTATGTCTTTGTCTCTGCATGTTAAGCTTTTAACTTTGTCTCTACTCTTGTTGGGTTGTTATCTCTCTCCCCCAAAATTTGCCCTTTAACTCCTCTCAAAACTAGAAGTTTGCCTATGCTGTTTTGAGGTTGTTCATCTCTCTCCCCCAAAATTACCACTCTTAGTTTCTCTCAAATCTAGAAGTTTAATCTTCTTTCTCTCAAACTCTCCCAAGGAAATGTTGCATGATATAGGTCATTGGGTCTCCTATTCTCTCCCTAGTTTTGCCAAAAATCTTCATATCTTGGTGGTGGAACATGAAACCTTATCTCTCAAGCATTTGAGTTCCTTGCTGAGGCAGCACTCTTACCATAGTACATAGCATCGCAATATTTTCATTAATCTCTTTCACCATCCTAATTTTAATTTTTTAAGCAACCTAGCTTCTTTTTGTATCTGGTTACATGTTGCAACCTTAAAAAAAAAAACTCAATGCATTTTAGTGGTAGATGTATGATGGGGTTTGCCCTTATGAAATTGTTATGGATCTTTAAGTGAGAGTGAGAGTGAGAGAGAGAGGTTAACTTGATTTATTTTGATTTCTTAACTACTTTATTAGTTTTTGATCGTTGTTGTGATGTTTTTATTTATTACTATGTTTCCATATAAGGATATTTTCTTAATGATAGAGCACAGTCCCTTCTGCTTAATTTCTTCTTTTTCTTTTTTTGGAAATTAGAAATAAATTTAGAAAATAAAAGTTTAAGATATGAATGCATTCCTTGTTTATGTTTGAATAAGACAAATTAGGTGTGATCTATTATCTATCCATTTTCTCAAAGTATGAATCATTTGTGGGACTAATTACAGTAATATCTTTTAGTTTTAAGCTTTTATTTTTTCTTTTCTATGAACTGAGTGTGCATGACATGATTATGTTTTATTTTATTTTTTTGTTTTTGTAATCTTCAGTTACGACCACGGGACTAGAATGTATTGTTCTATCAATGATTCAAGAAAAAGGTGACCAGTTCGACCTTGTCATGGCTAACGTTAGCATGCCTGATATGGACAGTTTTTTGTTCTTGCACATGCTCCTTAAGATGAATATTGCTATCATTTATAAGCTCAATTTTGCTTTACTATCTCATTCAATTAAATGTCTTCATTATTCTCAAGCTATTTAGTTGTCGGGTAGTTATGTCTTCAGTGATGAACTTGAAGATAGCTACGAAAGTATTGGCAGAAGGAGCATGTTATTTTCTTCATAAACCTATTTCTAAGGATGATCTCAAATATGTATGGTAACACGTGTATCAGAGTAACATAAACATAGCCAAGCTAACCCATATAGTAAATTGCGTAGAAAAAGCCAAATCTAGAAAAGAATCTGTCGGTATCTAAAACGACAATACTGTTGTTTTGTCTCGGTCCACAAATGCAACTAGTTATAATAATAGTTGTAGTATTAACTATCAACTTATGAGCTATAACGAAAAAGTTCAAAATAAGTCAACGAATTCCCATGATACCCAAGTTCCTTCGTACTTTGAAGGAAAGAGATTAACGGATGACATAGAAGGAACAAACAAGGTGAAGAGAGTTACATGTTACTCAAAACCTACCAATTTTGGACATACAATAGCTGATGAGGATAATGGAAGAGGGAAGGAATATTCTATTTCCCTTAATACCAGATCACGTATCGTTTGGAATGTGGAACGATGTCGCAAGTTCTCTGACGCTCTTAACAAGCTAGGTGATAAATGTAATTTCACCTATCTCACGAGTTATTTTTATGTTTTTTAGGATTTGAATTCAATGATGCATTTCTAATTGTTGTTATTATGTTTTCTTTTGGTTTTGAAGGTCGCCCAAAACTTATACTTAAGTTGATGAATGAACCATGCTTGACGCTGCGCCACCTACAGGTATTCTTCTATCAAGTTTGCTTACTATTTGCACACTATGTACTTTTAGTTGTTTATGAATCAATGAGGAATTATTGCTCCTAAACCTATTAAAAATACAAAGCACAAGTAGAGTCCATGAAAAGGGGGAGAAAAAATAAATTAGCTCCAAGGATGGAAGCATCCAAATTCAATTTCTCTGTCAAGACTCAACTTCTCCCGTTGGTGCAAAAGCAGCAGACTCATGAGGCAAACAAATCTACACAACAGACTCATGAGACCCAGGAGGTTCAACCTCTCTTTCCGTAGGAAAAAGATTCCGACTTATTTCTCCTAAGCCTATGCCTAATCCTAGACTGCTTGTTAGCGCCAACTTTGTAAATCATGGTCTCAGAATGCTTGACCACAATTTTCAGTATGTTGCTTCAAACTACAATTCAGTTCCATATAGCATCAATAAGACGACTCTTGAGGTAACTTCTTTTCGTGTATTTGATGAAATTCAGTTCCCAGATATACATCAAGCTGATGTAGCTCAGCAGCTAGAAGCAATGGAATTTAGTGGCACATCAGAAGGGATTTAGTTGATGTCAAAGAACATCGCTTTACTTGATTCAACCAACTTGGACAATATTGTTTATAATTTTGGAAATGAAGGAAGGCAACAACAATTAGCAGAATATGATTATCTCTTAAATGTTTTAGAAGACGATCCACACGACTTTGACAGTGACTTTAATCTGAGTGATGTAGATAAATAGAGTGAGTGGCTAAGGAACACTGTTCTCGAAAATGAAAGCGGTCAGGATAGCTTTATCAATGACAATATCGAAAACTTTCTAGTTGAAATCAATCAATAAATAGGTATGTTTTACTTCTACAATGTTCTCAGTGTCTTTAGAAATCTTCGATAAACTAAAAGTTCAAGATTTATTCTTAGCGGTAGGTTGAAGAGTCTTAAGAGACCAGATAAACACTCTAACCCTCAAATCAAATATATACGAGAGAATAAGAATTAAAATATCATATATTAGAATCAAGCTGAATATCTTCAACCAACTTAAAGCAAAACTTTCTGCAGGTTCAAGATTGAAGATTCAATCTTGAGAACAATCTTGAGAACAAAGACCACCTTCTTTAAAAGTTTCATAAAAAAATAATATATAATATATATAGAAAACATCTAATAAATAGATATATGACAAAATATTTTAATTATATTTTATTAAAAAATCAGTGAAATAAGTAAACACAATTTATTTCCTATCTTAGAAAATTCACAAAATAGTAGTTGTTAAAAATAAATCAAAATCGGAACTTAATAATACAATAAAAAAACTAAGTGTAAAAAAATAAGAGAAACTTATTCAAAAAAGAAAAAAAAATGTGGAGAAGCTACACTTAATTCTATTTTTAATTTTAATTATTTTTGAACCAACGCTCTCATTAGATATTATTATTTATAGAGGAAAAGAGTGGATCCATTAGTCCAACCCTAATTTATTCTTATTATTTATACCTAATCAAATTCAAAACTAAATCTATTTTTATTAATTGAAAATTTGAAATATTACAACTAAATAAATAAAATAAATACTAAATTAATAATAGGTATATATTATAGACTTTCAAATATCTGAATAACAATTTTAATTAAAAAAATATAGTTTATTTCAAAAATAGTTTTAATGTGTTTCAAAAATATCATTCATTAATACATTTCAACTTTTAAAAAAGTTCAAAAATACTTTTACTATTAGTAAAAAATACTCATCAAATTTTAAAAGTAACATTAACACCCTTCACATTTTATAAGAAAATTTTAATTTTTTTACGATCTATCCCCATCACATAGATTAGCTCCAAATTTTTAAAAACTCAAGAGTACTTTTGAAACATTTTTGAAAGTTTAATGGTCTTTTTGAAACTTTAAGTTAAGAGTATTTTTTAAAAAAAGAAATTAACTATTTTCATCCAAAACTAAACGTTTTTTTTTTTTTAATTTAAAGTATTTTTGAGATTTTCTTAAAAAATTGAAGGATAATATCAAAACTTAATTTTTTAAACAAAATAGACCTAAAGAGTTAAGATATGTCTGAATCTCAACTAATTTCTTTATACAAAATTAGTTTAAGATTTGAATGGTGTAGGATGAGAGAGAAATAGAGAGAAAACTAGGGACAAGGGCCAAAAATAACCACGGGACAGGGGCCAAAAGTAACCACAAGAGAGATTGAGGTGAAAGTCAAAGGTGCAATTAATCACTGCATGTAACGTCACAAGTTTCAAAGTGAGAGAGAAATTGTGGAGATTAGAGAGAAATCTGGGGAAGAGGCATAAGTATCGACATGGGAGCGAGGTAAAACACGTGAGAGAAAAATATGGAAAAGGGTAAAAAAAAAAACAAGTGAGAGAGAAACGGAAACAGAGATAAATATGGGAAACAGATAGTGATAGAGAAATATGAGAAACTAGCAGGAAACATGTGAGAGAGAAATATGGGAAATGGAACACATGAGAGAGAAATATGAGGAAGGGGCCAGAAACACGTGAGAGAGAAATATGGAAAACGAAAACCTGATAGAGAAATATGGAAAATGGACCAGAAACACGTGAGAGAGAAATATGGGAAATGGAAACGTGATAGAGAAATATGGAAAACGGGCCCGAAACATTGAAAACATGTGAGAGAGAAATATGGGAAAGGGGCCGAAAACACGTGAGAGAGAAATATGAAAAAGGGGCCGAAAACAAGTGAGAGAAATATGGGAAATGGGTCGTAAACACGTGAGAGACAAATATGGGAAAGGGGTTGTAAACACGTGAGAGACAAATATGGAAAAGGGCCGTAAACATGTGAGAGACAAATATGAAAAAGGAGCCGTAAACACGCAATAGACAAATATCGGAAAGGAGCCAAAAGTAACGTCAAAAGAGATTGAGGTGAAAGTCAAAGTGAGAGAGAAAGCCAGGTAAGGAACACAAACTAGTGAAAAAAGAAAAAAAAAAGGAAGGAGATGAAAAACATAAAAAATAATTCACATTCGTGTACCCACCAAGTATTCTTTGTTGATTCCTACTTCAATTTGGTGCTTCCTACTTCATGTTTGATGAATATCCAATTTTGTGCTTCCTACTTCGTCATTGCCCTCTATGTGTTTGATGAATGTCCCCCTCCTTTTTTTTTAATGTCTTTCTATGTCGGATTTCTTCTTTTTCATCCACACTATGTTTCTTTTGAAGCACCAAATTTTGTAAAAAATTTCAAACGTGGATATAAATTTTAATTCCTTCTAAGACTCCTTCAACTATGGGCTACTCTCATCCAATCGCCAGCTTCTCCTGTTCTTTTGCCTTGATGAAGCTTTATTTCACTAAGCACCTTCACTAACTCTCTCTCTTCTTGCATGTTGAGCTTTTAGCTTTGTCTCTTCTCTTTTTGAGTTCGTTATCTCTTTCCCCCAAAATTTGCTCTCTCGATTCCTCTCAAATCTAGAAGTTTAATCTCCCTTCTTACAGATTCTCTATGAGAAATGATCTCAAATCTAGAAGTTTAGTCTCCCTTCTCACACATTCTCTTTGAGAAATGATCTCAAATCTATAAGTTTAATCTCACTTCTTTTAGATTATCATAAGAATTATCAGTGGGAAATGAGAAATGATCTCAAGTCTAGAAATTTAATTTTTCAGATTTCTATTCGAAATGGGAAATGATCTCAAATCTAGAAGATTAATTTCCCTTCTTTCATATTCTCTACGAGAAATGAGAAATAATCTCAAATCTAGAAGTTTAATCTCCCTTCTTTCATATTCTCTGTGATAAATGAGAAATGCAGTAAATGAGTCATTGGTTGTTGATTCTCTCCCTAGCTTTGCCAAAAATCTTCATATCTTACTCGTGGATCATGAACCCTGGTCTCTGAAGCACTTGACTTCCTTAACACTCTTAATTGAAGCACTTGACTTCCTTAACACTCTTAATCTTGCTGGTGGATCATGAACCGTTGTGTAAGGATTCAGATTTTTATTTATTTTAGATTTTATGCTGAGATTTTTTTTTGCTGCCAAAATGAAAATATATTATCATTTATTCTAGTCGGAAAATGTGCACAATTCCTGACAAGGAAGTTACTACCTCAATGCAAGAGTCATAAAAATCTTTTATATTCCTATACTCAACTCTCTTTTTTTCTTGGAAACGACTTTTGCTCTCCAAACTTGTTTGAGTTTTCGAGGGTGTCTGAGAGGACGGGGAAAATCGAGTGTGCTAGCCGGGAAAACGTGTGGGGTGGTTCATTGGGTTTTCTTCGGTGAGTGGTTGGAGGGAGAATCGACTGAAGCTACTGGTGTTGAATACCGTTGCGTGTCTGTCGGGATAAGTGAGGGTTGTCGCCGCACCATCGGAATCGGGGTTGTGACGTCATAGGCGGCGGCGTAGCAACGATTAGGTTTTCACGAGGTTTCGGGTAAGGAAGACGAAGGAAATGGGTCAGGTTTCACGTTCGGCCTTTGGACCAACCCACATAACGAACGCGGGCCCTCCACACGCGTACTCTCGACTCGACTTGACATGTATGGCGGCTCGGCACCGTCAAATCCCGCGGCTCGACTTGGCGGCTTAGTTGGTCGGCTCGGTAGCTCGACTTGGAGGCTCAGTATAGATTTCAAGGTTTTCGGCCCTTTCGAAGCCGTTTCCACCTTTAGTTTTACCATCTGAGGTCAGTATGGTTCCTAACCGTCAAAGACAGATTGGGTCGGGAGTTTATTTTGATAAATAGCATGAGATTTAGGTAGGGTATGTTATGAAAGGTCCCTAAGTTTTTCTGTGGTTATTATAGGACGTATTTAATCGTTGGGATTAGCTCGTTGTGAGTGACTTCAACCAAGGCCATTGAGGTAAGTGACCTTACTGTTAGAGTTAGTTTACTACGTGTTGTATGATGGTGCGTGCCCTTTGGCCCCTGCATGCACCATGTTTTATTATATGATATGATTGTATGATGTATGAATTATATGATTGTTTATGCTATGAAACGTAGTGGGTTATGTTGACTGTTTATGTTATGTGAAGTTATGAATAAGATGTTAGTAATATATGCCATGAAAATGTTGATCGATGTCATAGATATACGTAGTATTATCGAGTCATGTCATGAGATGTTTATGCAACTGGAATGTACTTTCATGTTCTGTAATATGTCATGTAATGTGAGTCATGTGAGTCATGTGAGATGCCATGTAATGTAAGAAACGTATATGCAATGTTAGCACTGCTTATGTAATGTCATGTTAGATATGTTAAGGGACCTCATGCATATATGTATGTCACGTGCATCGGGATTCTTCCCCTTTATGTTACGAAAGAATGAAATACGACATTTATGTTCGCCATGATATCATGCGGGTCCTTTTCCGTTCTATGGTGTCCGGCAACGTGTAATACATTGTGCCCAACCAAGCCAGGCCCAGGGTACATATATGAGCCCGCCTGGTGGGTCCATGTACATGTACATAGGCCATGTGTGAAGGAGTACCACACATCCAACCCTACCCGGAATAGAAAAGCGCCAAAGGCTAGTAAAGTTTATGAAAAGTTAGGTCCCGCTCATATGTTGCATGTGTTTGCATTCCTAACCCCAACAGTTGGGTGACTTACTGAATATTTCATAAAATACTTAAGCCACGTGCTACCTACATTTTTTAGGTAAAGCCAAGGTGTCAATGTACGGTTGACGGCGGAGCTGAGGACACCATCGAAGTTGGAGAGGAGATATTGTTAGGAGTTTAAGTTTATTTGCCTATTTTAAGTTTATTTGACTGTTTTAAGTCAAGGTATTCATTATTTAGATTTATTTGGAATTTAGTCACTCAAGGTTTTATTTTTGGAGATATGTTTGTTTTGGATTTATGAATTCTTATGAAAGACTCTGTTGTGTTTTTTCGAAGTTATTTATGATGAGCTTTCGCATAATGAATTATGCATGCATGAGTGACGTCACTAATTAGGTTTAGAAAATTAGGGCGTTGCACCTTGTCTCTTGAGCACTTGACTTCATTGCTTGAGCAACACTCTTACAATGGTGAAGAGCATCACAATATTTTCATTAATCTCTTTAGCCATCCTAATTTTAATTTTTTAGGTAATGGTCTAAAGCTAGTTTTTTTTTTTTTTTTTTTTTACATGTGGCAAACTGTAGTCTTGAAAGAAACTCAATAGGGTTTTAGTTTATGAAATTGTCACGGATGGTGATATATTTATTATCTATTTGCTGTAACATTATTATATCACAATTTATATATTTTTTTAATTTTATTATATATAATATCTTTAAACTTAATTTGATGATCTGTCTTGGTGTTTGTTTTTTACTCTAACCAATTTTAAAAAAAGTGTCGTATTTAGTTTAAATCAAATGTTTTTAAAAAATGAGTTTTTTAACAACCAGATAACCTAACCATAACCCAATCTAAAATTAGAGGGCTATAGAGGTTGGGTTGGTGAAAATTTTTGAATTAGGTTGGGGTTACAGATCAAACCAATTTTGGTTGGATCAAAAAAAAAAAAAAAAAACATCTTTCAACCCAACATGTACCCCTCTAATATTAACAACTATACTTAATTTTATTTTTAATTTGAATCATTTTTTAACCTAGGCAAGGTAGACCTTAATTTAATCGGGTTATTTCTGCCTAATCAAATTCAAAATCAATCGAAAATTGAAATATTAAAATTAAAATAATATGCCTAGTACTTCATCTAAAAAAATTTCTCATAGACTTCCCAAAGTTTAAATAACAACTTTAAACTAAAAAAAGATAAAAAAAAATATAATTTATTTAAAAAATTCTTTTGAAGTGTTTCAAAAATATCATTTGTTAATACTTTTCACCTCTTAAAAAATGTTAAAAAATACTCTTATTAGAATTATGTTTAAAATAAAAAATATCATTTGTTAATACTTTTCAGGTTTTAAAAAAAAGTTCAAAAATATTTTTACCATTACTACTATATTTAAAAAATACTCATAAAATCTTAAAAGTAGCATTAACACCCTTCACCTTCCTAAGAAATTTTTAATTTTTTTTTTTTTTTTATGATCATCGACGTCTCATAAATTTTTAAAAACTTAAGGGTACTTTTGAAACATTTTTGAAAGTTTAATGATATTTTTTTAACTTTTTGAAAGTTTAAGGATGTTTTTGAAAAAAAACCAATTAATGCTTTTCATCCAAAAGTAACCAACTTATTATTATTTTTTTTAATACAAGAGTATTTTTGAAATTCTCTTTAAAAAAAAAAATGGAAGAGTAACCCACCAACTTAATATTTTAAACAAAATAAAAGAGTTTTTTTTTATTATTAATTTTGAATGAGTGGAGTGGAAGTTAAAAGAGGTTTGAATCTCAACTAATTCCCTTATACAAAATTAGTTCAAAAATTTGAATTGTGTGAAATGAGAAAGAAATATGGGAGGAGGGAAGAAGAAGGAGAGACAAGTAAGATTGAGATGAAAGTCAAAGGTGCAGCAGAGCAGTTCAATGTCCAGTTTCAAAGGGAGAGGGAAAGCTACAAGTGAGATGAGAAAGAGAGAGCGAAAAAAGGGTAAAAGTGAGTGATAGAAATTAATTCAAAGATTTAAATTGTGTGGGATGAGAGAGAATTTGGGGTTGAGGGACCATAAGTAAAAGTGAAAGGTAGAGAAATTTGGGAATAGGGGCAGATGTTAGGTGAAAGTGAAAGGTGGAGAGCAAGCAACGACAAGCTAGATTGAGGTGAAAGTCAAAGGTGAAGAGTTCATCCCAACTAGATTGAGGTGAAAGTCAAAGGTGAAGAGTTCATCCCAACGAGAGTTCATCATATGTAGCGGGCAGTTTCAAAGTGAGAGAGAAAGCCACAAAGTGAGATTAGAAAAATAAAGGAAAATGGGCTAAAAGTAACTACAATTTAGATTGAGGTGAAAGTGAAAGAAATTAGTTAAAGATTTGAATTCAATGGAATGAGAGAGAAATATGGGAGGAGGGACCAAAAGTAACTATAGGAATTGTGTGGAATGAGAGAAAAATTAATTCAAATCGTGTTGGATGAGAGAGAAATCTAGAAAGAGGAACAAAACTAACTATGGTAGGAATTAGGTTGTGATAGAGAGAAATCTGGCTAGAGGGATCACAAGTAACAGTGACCAGAAATAACTATAGAATATGAATTATGTGGAAGTAACTATATAGTAGAGAGGGATCACAAGTAATAGTGACCAGAAATAACTATAAAATAAGAATTATGTGGAAGTAACTATATAGTAGGAATGATTTGGAATGAGATATGGGAACAAGGATTAGAGTAGGAATTATATGGGATGAGAGAAAGACCAGGAGCAAACGTAGAATAGCAATTATGTGGGATGAGAGACAGATCAGGTAAGAGTGACAAAAGTAGTTATATAGTAGGAATTACATGCAATGAGAGAGGATATGGAAACTGAGATTAGAGTAGAATTATATGGGATGGGAGAAAAATTAGAGTAGGAATTATATGGAAACTGAGATTAGAGTAGAATTATATGGGATGAGAGAAAAATTAGAGTAGGAATTATGTGGGATGAGAGAGAAATCTGGAAATATGGACAAAAGTAACCATATAATAGGAATTAAGTAGAATGGAGAGAATATGGAACTAGAATTAGTAGAAATTATATGGGATGAGAGAAAAATCCAATAAGAGAGACCAGAAGTGAAATTATGTGGGATGAGAGAGAAAACTAGGAATGAGAGAAATTTGGGAAGAGTGATAGAAGTAACTAATTATGTAGGATGAGAGAGAAGTCTGGGAAGGGAGACCAAATAACTATAGAGTAGAATTATATATAGTAGAATTATATGGGATGAGAAAGAAATCTAGGGAAACACCAATTAAGGAACAAATATCATTTCTGCATGTAAGGCCCACCTCCATTCAGAGTGAGAGAGAAAGCCAACAAATAGAAAGGGGAAGAGGGGCTGGGTGAAAGTCAAATAAATTAGTTCAAAGATAAAAGAGAGAAATCTGGGAAGGAGTCAAGATAAATTAGTTTAAGATTTGAATTGTATGGGATAAGAGAGATATCAAGAAAGAGGGGCTAAAAGTAAGGATAGTTAAGCTGAGTTTTCAAGGTGAGATTAGAATAAGAGAGGAGATGAAAGCTAGGACTGGAAGGGGAGGGAACACACCCTATTCCTCTACCTTTGTCTTCAAGTTCTTTGTCCTTTTACACATTTCTATGAAGTTCTCTATCCTTTTACACATTTGTTTGTCCGTCCTTTTACACATTTATTTGTCCTCTTACAGTTATGGCGATCCTTACAAAAAGTCGGGCCTTCTTCATCTTTATCCATCCAAAAACTGGCAAAGTTATCATTTCTACTCAGATTCGTGTACCCACCAAGTATTCTATGTTGAAACTCAAACTCACCTCACAACTTCCAACTTTGTCATTGCCCTCTTCGATGAATGTCCCCCTCCATGTTTTTGCTCCTCATATTGCAGGGTGTTGTCCATTCAGCCCCACCTTTTGCCTCCTCCTTGTTTCAATCCCTTTTGGGAGCTCTCAAAGGTAAGATCTTAATTCTTTTTTTTAATGTCTTTTCATGTTGATTTCTTCTTTTTAATTCACTCTGTGTTTCTTTTGAAATACCCAATTTTGTAAAATTACTTGAAACCATGGATATAAAATTCAATTCCAACTAAGACGAATGAGCCACTCTCATCCATTCAACAATTGTTAGCTTCTCCTCTTGCTTTTAACTTGATGAAGCCCTATTTCACTAGGTAGAGTCACTTACCCTCTCTTCTTCTTCTTCATCTATGCAACTCTCTCTCTCTTCTTCTTCATCTGTCTCTTCTCTCTTTGGGTGGTTCATCTCTCTCCCAAAAGTTCTCTCAATTTCTCTTAAATCTAGAAGTTTAATCTTACTTTAGAAATCTCTATGAGAAAGGTAGAAGATGGGTCATTGGGTCCCTCACACTTGATTTCATTGCTTGCGCAATAGTCTTACAATCTACCAAACATTTGAAATTTTTCAATCTACCTAATAATATAAAAGATCTACTAAATTATTAAATAAAAAACAAAAAATTTAGGATTTTATTAATTATAGAATTATATTTTATACATAATAATTTATTAGAGAGGTTTAAAATTGAGTGAACCAAACTCAAATTTAAGGTTTAAATTTAAATTTAAACAAAAAAAAATCATATATTTTATATTTTCAAACATAAAATTTAAAAGGATTATTCTCCCCTTAGTATTGCTTTGTTTTCAAAATCTAAGCGAAAGCATAAAGTAGTTTTAAAATTTTATATCTCAATTTTTGTTTTTAAAATTTAGCATAATCATAAAATATTTATTTATGTTTTTTTTTTTAATTACTACAAAATGGAATTTTCATTATTAGGTGAAAAAGGGGAAAAAAAAAGAAATTTGGAGTGGGGCCCAGTGAAGACCGTGGAAGGTGGTTGCTATTAGGGAAGCATTTGATTTGTTCTTTACCTATAAGTTTACAAGAGAAGGATTAATTTAATTTGTTCCTCTGGTCACGTTTCTTTTAAAATACTCAATTTTGTAAAATTACTCTCTGAAGAGTACCTATAAACTTAATATTGTAAAATTATTTTAAATTGTGAATGAATTGTGGATATAAATTTCATTTTCAACTCAGACTATTTCAGTTATGTGCTACTCTCATCTATTTAGTAATTGACAGTTTCTCCTGTTACTTTTGCCTTGATGATAAAGTCTCGTTTCACTAATCACCATCACTCTCTCTCTTCTTCACCATCACTCTCTCTCTCTTCTTCCATTGTGTTTGTGTCTGTGCAGGTTGAACATTTAGCATTTAGTGTTTTATCTCTTCTCTTTTTTTAGTTGTTCATCTCTCTCCTTAAAATTTACTTTATCAGTTTTCTCAAATCTAGAAGTTTCATATAGAAATTAATCGAGTCCCTGATTCTCTTCCTAATTTTGTCAAAAATCTTGATATTTTGTTGGTGGATCATGAACCGTTGCCTCTCAAATGCTTAACTTCTTTGCTTCAACCATTGTGGTGAGGAGCATCACAATATTCATAATTATATTTTATTAAAAAATTTAGTTAAATAAAATATGTCAAACATAAGAAATTTAAAAAACACTAATTAAATTTGAAAAATAGCATTAACACCTCTAAACCTTATAAAAAATTATTTTTTTTACCAACATCTTATAGAGTAGTCTTTTGAAACACTTTTTAAAGTTAAATGGTTTTTCTTTTTTTTCGAAACATTTTGAAAGCTAGGTTATTTAAATATATATTAACGATTTTCATCCAAAAATAATGATACGCGTATTTTTGAATTTTTTTTAAATATTTAAAAGTATTTATGAGATTTTGTTAAAAGTTTAAAAAGTGTTATTAAAACTTTTTTTTTTTAACAAAATACAAAGAGTATTTTTATTAATCTTAGATGAATGGAGAATAGACCTAAAATGTTAAAAGAAGTTTGAATCTTAACTAATTTCTTATACAAAATTAGTTCAAGATTTGAACGGTGTGGGATGAGAGAGAAAATTGGAAAGAGGATCAGAAGTAACCACAAAAAAAGTTGAGGTGAAAGTCAAATGTGCAGAGAGCACGTTAGTTCATCCCTGCATGCAAGGCACTAGTTTCAAAGTGAGAAAGAAAGTCAGTAAGAGACATAAAATGATGAGATAAAGAAAGCCGCAAAGAGGCAGAAAATAGTGAGATTAGAAAGAGGGGTGTGTACCCTCCCCTTCTTCTACCTCTGTCCTCTGTCCTCTGTCCTCTTAGGGTGGTGGATATCATCACAAAAAGTGGAGGGACGGTTGTGGATATCATCACAAAAAGTGGAGCCTTGTTCATATTTATCCATCCAAAAATAGGTATAATCTATATTGTCTTCCTATCATCCACCAAGTATACTTAGTTGAAATTCAAACTCCCTGCAACTTCCTGCTTTGTCATCACCCTCACAACTTCCTACTTGCCTCCTCCTTGGTTCAATCCCTTTTGAGAGTTCGTAAGATCTCACTATATTTATTTTTAATGCCTTTCCATGTCGGATTTCTTTTTTTTTCCTTCACTCTTTGTTTCTTTTGAAACACCCATTTTTGTAAAATTACTTTAAATGGTGAATATACATTTCAATTTCATCTAAGACTATTTTAGCTTTGGGCTACTCATATCTATTAAGCAATTGTCACCTTCTCCTCTCTCTTCTTCTTGTGTGTCTGCTTCTCTGTATGTGAAGTTTTAACTTTGTCTTTACTCTCTTTGGGTTGTTCATTTCTCTCCCCCAAAATTTTCTCTCCCACCCCAGCTTCTCTCAAATTTAGAAATTTAATCTTCCTCCTATAGACTCTATGTGGAAAATGCAGGAGATGGGTCATTGGGTCCCTAATTCTCTCCCTAATTTTGCAAAAAATCTTCATATCTTGGTGGTGGATCATGAACCCTTGTCTCTCAAGCACTTAACTTCATTGTTTAAGCAACGGTCTTGCAATGATACATAGCATCACAATATTTCTATTAATTTTTTTCACCATCCTAATTTTAATTTTTTAACAATGGTCTACAACTAATCTTATACTTCTTTTTGTATCTGATAACATGTTGCAATCTACAAGTGTACTCAATGCATTGTATTTTAGTGGCCGTTGTAAGTTGGGATTTCAGTTTATAAAATTGTTATGCCTAGTAGTGATGGATCATCTAACTTCTCAAACAAAAGTTTCTAATTAAAAAAAGGAAGGGAATTATTAAATAGAGGTAAGTCACTCTTACTCAAATTTTCTTTCTTTCTTTCTTTTTTTTTTATGAGAATTAGAAACAAATTGTGAGTATATATATAAATCCCTTCTTTGTTTAACTTTCTACTGGACCAATTATCTATCCTTTTTTTCAAAAAAATAAAATTATTATAATTATTATAAAAAAAATAATTAATTAATTACAACATGACTATCGGATCACATCAAACCAAAACCACAAATAAATAGCAACCCACGCGTAAAGCCTTACAATGATCCTAATCCAAAGCCCATGATCCAATAAGCACAGCCTATTGGACACCTCACGCCCAAACTCCAGTCCATCAACTTCCCAAATAGTGGCCCAAACCCATGCACACCTTCGTCTCATCACAACTATCCAGTGTCGTCGAACTTTCGTATTCGACTGGCTTGTTGTAGTCATCTAACTTTCAATCATCTCAGTCCAATTATTTCAGCTTGGGTTCAATCAATTTAAGCTTACTTGTTTGGCTCGTAGTTATCTAACTTTCGATTGACTTGGTTCAATTATTTCAATTTTGGTTTAGTCAATTTAAGTTTTCCATGTCGGATTCAAATCTATTTTAAATCGTGCAAGGACATGGTCATTTCCAATTATTTCATATAATATTAGGTTATTTTAGATCAAAATAAGTTTTGATCCCGAACCTTTTAAGTTATTTCTTCCTATGATTTTGTTAATAGCTTTTCTCCCTGCTTAAAGCTTATTTTAGAGAAATTAGGTGGTTGTAGCATGATTTGTTAAATATGTTCTATAATCAATTTCTCATATCTTTAATGGTTGCAAGGTAAAATTGGATTTCATTAGGGTTGAACTTAAGTGATCCCAACAAATGAATTTGTATTTAAAAATATTCATTAAAATTTTAAAAGTAGTATTAACACTTTTTACTTTTATAAGAAAATTTTAACTTTTTATTTACCGTCAGTCGATCGACATCTCATAAATTATCTCGAAATTTAAAAAACTAAAGGATATTTTTGAAACATCTTTAAAAGTTTAATGATATTTTTGAAACTTTTTTGAAAATTTAAGGGTACTTTCCTAAAAAGAAATTAACTATTTTCATCCAAAAATTTAAGGGTATTTTTTAAAAAAGAAATTAACTATTTTCATCCAAAATTTAAGTGTTTTTTTTTTAAATTTAAAAGTATTTTTTAGATTTCCTTAGAAAATCAAAAGATAACATCAAAACTTATTTTTTCAAATAAAATACAAATTTGAAATAATATTTTTGTTAATTTTAAATGAGTGGAGCAAACATAAAAAGTTAAAAAATATTTGAATCTCAACTAATTTCTTTACACAATATTAGTTCTTGAATGGCTTGTGATGGGAGAGATATCTTGGAATAAGGACTTTAAGAAAGGACAAATGAGATTGAGGTGAAAGTAGTTCAGAGTTCATCATGTATTGCACAAGTTTCAAAGTAAGAGAGAAAACCCACAAAAAAAAAAAAAAAAAAAACAGAAAATGGTGAAATTAGAAAAAAAAAATGAAAGAGGAGGACTCCCCTTCTTTACTCTTATCTTTGTCCTCGTGCAACTTCTTAAGCTATCATCACAAAAAGTAGAACCTTGTTTATCTTTATCCATTTAAAACTTGGCATAATCTATACTCATTTCTACCAAGTATTCTCAGTTGAAACTCAAACTCACCCCACAACTTCCTATTTTGTCATTGCACTCTACGTGTTCGATGAATGTCCCTCTCCATGTTTTCGCTCCTCATATTGCAAGGTGTTGCCGATTCAACCCCACTTTTTGCCTCCCTCCTTGTTTCAATCCTTTTGGAAGCTCTCAAATGTAAAATCTTACATCCTTTTCTTTAATGTCTTTTCATGTTTGATTTCTTCTTTTTCCTTCACTTTTTGTTTCTTTTAAAACACCAAATTTTGTAAAATGACTCCGGATGTAAATTTCACTTCCTACTAGCAATGGACTACTCTCATCCATTAAGCAATTTCGAGCTTCTCTTGCTTTTTCCTTGATGAAGTCCCATTTGTGTCACTTAGTGACCTTCACTTACTCTCTCTTCTTCTTTTTTTATCATCTATGTCTCTGTCTTTGTATATTGAACATTTAGCTGTCTCTCCTCCTCCTTTCCTTTTTTTTGTTGTTCATTTCTCTCCTTCAAAATTTACTCCGAAGCTTCTTAGTTTAAACAAAATAAAAATAAAAATTTGAAAGAGAGATTTTATTAATTTTTAAATGAGTGGAGGAAAAAAATTAAAAAATTAAAAGAGGTTTGAATCTCAACTAATTTTTTTTTAACTGTGTGAGATGAGAGAGAAATCAAGAGACAGATCTGGGAATAGAGGGGCTATTGAGGTGAAAGTCAAAGGTGTAGTCCAAGCAGTTCATCTATACATGTAACCCCTCATTTCAAAGTGAGGTGTAGTCCAAGCAGTTCATCTCTGCATGTAACGCCTCATTTCAAAGTGAGGTATAATCCAAGCCGTTCATCTCTGCATGTAAACGCCTCATTTCAAAGTGAGGTGTAGTCCAAGCAATTCATCTCTACATGTAAACGTCTCATTTCAAAGTGAGAGAGAAAGCAACAAATAGATAGAAAACTGTGAGATTAGAAAAAGAAAGTAGATGAAACTAAGGACTGGGGGAGGGTACACAAGAGTGGGGGTATCCTCCCCCTTCCTCTCCCTTTGTCCTCTGTTCTTGTTCTCAGTTCTATGGTGGTCATCATAAAAATTGGGCTTTGTTCATCTTTATCCATCTAAAAATTGGCATAGTATATGTGGTCTCACTCTCATTTCTACTCAGATTCGTGTAGCCACTAAGTATTCTCCTTTGGACTCAAACTCACCTCCACAACTTCCTACTTTGTCATTGCCCTCTACGTGTTTGATGAATGTCCCATCTCCCATGTTGTTTTGGCTAGTGGTAATGTAGGGTGTTGTCCATTCAACCCCATATTTTGCCTTTACCAACTTTTGGAAGCTCTCAAATTTAAGGTCTGACTTCCTTCTCTTTAATGCCTTTCCATTTCAGATTTCTTCTTTTTCATTCACTCTTTGTTCTCATCTATTTAGCAATTGTCACCCTCTCCTCTTGATTTTGCCTTGATGAAGCCCCGTTTCACTAAGCACCAAGCACCGTTGCTGACTCTCTGTGTCTCCTTATGTGTCTATGTCACCTTCTGTGTCTGAGTCTTGCATGTTAAACTTTTAACTTTGTCTTTGCTCTTTTTGGGGTTGTTCATTTGTCCTCAGCTCCTCTCAAAACTAGAAGTTTGTCTCTGCTCTTTTTAGGTTAGTTATCTCTCTCCTCCAAAATTTGCTCTCTTAGTTTCTCTCAAGTTTAATCTCCTTTCTCTCAAACTCTCCAAAGGAAATGTTGCAGAAAATGGGTCATTAGGTCCTTCTCTCCATAGTTTTGCCAAAAATCTTCATATCTTGGTGGTGGATCATGAAACCTTATCTCTCAAGCATTTGAGTTCATTCCTTAGAAAGCAGTCTTACAATGGTACATAGCATCCTAATATTTCCATTACTCTCTTTCATCATCCTAATTTTAAATTTTTAAGCAACCTTCTAAAGTTAATGCTTTTTTTTTTTTTTAATCTGGTTACATGTTGCAATTCAACCCATTTTATGATGGAATTTGAGCTTATGAATTTGTTATGAATGGTTGTTGGGATTAATCAACTTCTCAAAAAGAAAAGAAAGGAAAAAAAAAAAAACTGTAACCATTTTATTTTGATTTCTTAACTATTTTATTGGTTTCCAAGAGTTGTCGTGATGTTTTCATTTAATACTATGTTTCCATATAAATATATTTTCTCAATGAATATCAGAGTCACTTCTGCACAATTTCTTAGAAATAAATTCAGACCATAAGAGTAAAAGATATAAATGCATTCCTTTTATGTTTCAATAAGACAAATTAGGTATGTATTTGATCTATTATCTGTCCATTTACTCGAAGTATAATTGGTTTGTTAGTTCATTTGTGGGACTAGTTATAGTAATATCATTCAGCTTTAAGCTTTTGTTTTTTCTTTTCTATGAACTTAGTGTGCATGACATGATTTTATTTTGTTTAATTTTTTCATTTTTTTCATTTTATTAATCTTCAGTTACAACCACTAGACTAGGATGTATTGCTCTATCAATGATTCAAGAAAAAAGTAACGAGTTCAACCTTGTCCTGGCTAATGTTAGCATGCCTGATATGGACAGTTTTTCCTTCTTGCACGTGCTCCTTAAGATGAATATTGTTGTCATTTGTAAGTTCAATTTTGCTTTACTATCTCATTCAATTAAATGTCTTTATTATTCTCAAGCTATTTAGTTGTCAGTTATGTCTTCAGCGATGAACTTGAAGGTTGCTACCAAAGCACTCGCAAAAGGGGCGTGTTATTTTCTTCAGAAACCTATTTCTAAGGATTATCTCAAATATGTATCCTAGCCCATAAAGCAAATTGGGTAGAAAAAGTCAAATCTGGAAAAGAATATGCCAATATCCAAAATCACAACACTGTTGTTTTGTCTCTGCCCACTGATGCAGTTAGTTATAATAATAATTGTAAAATAGGCCAACTAATTCCCATGATACCCTAGTTGCTTCATACTTTAAAGGAAAGAGATCAATGGATGACATAGAAGGAACAAACAAGGTGAAGAGAGTTACATATTATTCAAAACCTACCAATTTTGGACATACAAGAACAGATGAGGATAATGGAAGAGGGAATAAATATTATATTTCCAGTAATACCATATCATGTCTTGTTTGGAATATGGAACGACGTCGCAAGTTCTCTAACGCCCTCAACAAGCTGGGTGATAAATGTAATTTTACCTCTCTCACGAGTTATTTTTATTTTTTTAGGATTTGAATTCGATGATGCATTTCTAATTGTTGTTATTATGTTTTCTTTTGGTTTTGAAGGTCGCTCAAAACTTATACCTAAGTTGATGAATGAACCATGCTTGACCCTGCACCAGGTAGCTAACCACCTACCGGTATTGTTCTATCAAGTTTGCTTACTATTTTTCCACGATGTACTTTTAGTTGTTTATGAATAAATGAGTAATTATTACTCCTAATCCTATTAGAAATACGAAGCACAAGTAGAGTCCACGAAAAGCGTGAGAAAAAATAAATTAGGTCCAAGGATGGAAGCATCCAAATTCAATTTCTTAGTCCAGACTCAACTTCCTCCATTGGTGCAAAAGCAGCACAATCATGAGGCAAATAAATCTACACCAGGAGGTTTAACCTCTCTTTCAGGAGGGAAAAGATTCCGACTTATCGCTCCTAAGTCTGTGCCTAATCCTAGACTGCTTGTTAGCGCCAACTTTGTAAATCATGGTCTTAGAATGCTTGACCACAATTTTCAACATGTTGCTTCAAACTACAATTCAGTTCCATATAGCATCAATAAGACGACTCCTGAGGTAACTTCTTTTCGTGTATTGGATGAAATTCAGTTCCTAGATATACATCAAGCTGATGTAGCTCAGCAGCTAGAAGCAATGGAATTTAGTGGCACATCAGAAGGGATTCAGTTGATGTCAAAAAACATTGATTTACCTGATTCAACCAACTTGGACAATATTGGTGTAAATTTTGGAAATGAAGGAAGCCAACGACAATTAGCAAAAATATGATTATCTCTTAAATGTTTTAGAAGACAATACACACGACTTTGACAGCAACTTTAATCTGAGTGATGTAGATAAATACATCGAGTGGCTAAGGAACACTATTCTTGAAAATGGAAGTGGTCCAGATAGCTTTATCAATGACAACGGAGAAAACTTTCTAGTTGAAATCAATCAATAAATAGGTATGTTTTACTTCTGCAATGTTTTTAAAAATCTTTGATAAACTAAAAATTCAAGATTTGTTCTTAGCTGCAAGTTGAAGGGTCTTAAAAGCAAGATAAAGAGTTTAACCCTCAAATCAAATATATACGAGATCTTCAAAATCGAAGATTCAATCTCGAGAACAAAGAGCATATTTCTTTAAAAATTTCATTAAAAAAACAATATATATATATATATATTTACATATTTATAAAATATCTAATAAAAAGATATATGCCAAAATATTTTCATACAATTCATATATATAAAAAAAAATTATTCTAGAATTCAAAATCATAAAATAGTTATAATTATATTTTATTAAAAATTCAGATAAATAAGTAAACACATACATTAATTATTTTTTAACCCATGCTCTCATATATAGAGGAAAAGAGTTGGTTCCATTAGTCAATGGTATTTTAATTACTTTGAAATATTTTTAAAAGATTAATCATATTTTTAGATTTTTTTTTTTTTTTTGAAAGTTTAAAAGAGTATTTTTGAGAAAAGAAAATTAAGAGTATTTTTTAAATTTTCTTAAAAAACTACCGGTATTTTTAAAATTTTTATTTAAACCTAATATAAAGTTGAAAGAGTATTTTTATTAATTTTAAATTAATGAGTTTAAATATCAATTAATAGATTTAAATTGAGTGGAAGAGGAGAGAAATTTAAGAAGAGACCCTAAGTAAGGATTAGCAAAATTCAAGTGGAAGTTAAAAGGTGGGTAGAGAGGGTTACCATGTAAGACCCAATTTCCAAGAGAGTGAAAATCACAAAACTATAGAAATAGTGAGATTAGAAAAAGAAAGGAGATGAAACGAGGCATCTTGGGATGGTACAGACGAGTGGGGGTACACCCCCTTCCTCTACCTTTGTTCACACCCAGTGGGGTACCCTTTTCCTTCCTCAACCTTTGTCTTTTGCCATGCTATCATCATAAAAAGTCAGATCTTGTTCATCTTTATTTATCTAAAAATTGGCATCATCTATGCGGTTACACTGTCATTTCTATTCAGATTTGTCTAGAAAATATTTTAGATTTTCAATACTATCTAATACTGTCATTTCTAAATAAATTTGAGAATAAAATAAAGACTAAATTAATAAAAATACTACTTTATATAAAAAATATTTTAGACTTTCAAAACTTTAAATAACAATTTTAAACTAAAAAAAAAAGTTAAAAAATATAGTTCATTTAAAAAAATATCTTTGAACATTGAATGGTGTTTCAAAACTACCATTCATTAATACACTTCAACTTAAAAAAAAAAAAAAAAAAAAAAATTACACTTAACTGTTTAAAAAATAGTTATGAAATCTTAAAAGTAGCATTAACACCCTTCCCCATTTAATTTTTTTACTATTTATGAACATCTCATAGATTAACTCTAAATTTTTTAAAATTCAAAATGTACTTTTGAAACATTTTTTAAAGTTTAATGATATTTTTGAAAAGTTTAAGGATATTTTCTATAAAGAAAATTAACGATTTTCATCCAATACGAGCACCCTATTCTTTTTTTCTTTTTTTTTTTTTTGTTTAATTTAAAGTATTTGTGAGATTTTCTTCAAAAATTGAAGGGTAACCTCAAAACTCAATTTTTTAAACAAAATAAAAGAGTAATTTTATTAATTTTGAATGAGTGGTGCATAAGGACATTAAAAAGTTAAAAGAAGTTTGAATCTCGTACTAGTTATTTTATTAGTTGAAGATTTGAATGGTTTTAGGATGAGAGAGAAATCAAGAGAAATTTGGAGATAGGAGCCAAAAGTAACCACAAGGGAGAGGGAAAATCAAAGGTTCAGCTGCACGTAACTCCCCAAGTTTCAAAGTGAGAGAGAAATTGTGTGAGAACTCCCCAAGTTTCAAAGTGAGAGAGAAATTGTGTGAGATTAGAGAGGAATCTGGAAAAGGGGTGGAAGTACCGACAATGGAGGGAGGTTTAGGTTGACTCAGTTCATCACTGCATGTAACCCACGTGAAGAAATTGGGAAAGGGGCGGAAGAAAAATATGGAATACTAAAAGTAACGGCGGGAAACACATGAAAGAGAAATACGAAAAATTGAAAGGAAACAACAGGAAACACGTGAAAGAGAAATATGGAATATGGAAAATTGAAACGAAACGGCAGGAAACACGTGAGAGAGAAATATGGAAAACTAAAACGGAACGTTAGTAAACACGTGAGAGAGAAATGTGGAAAATTGAAACGGAACGGCCAGAAACACGTGAGAGAGAAATATGAAAAACTGAAATGGAACAGCCGAAAACACGTGAGAGAAATATGGAAAACTGAAACGGAACGGTCGAAAACACGTGAGAGAGAAATATGAAAAGCTGAAACGGAACGCCGGAAACACATGTGAGAGAAATATGAAAAACTGAAACGGAACGGCCGGAAACACGTCAGAGAGAAATATGAAAAACTGAAACGAAACGACGGGAAACACGTGAGAAAGAAATATGAAAAACTGAAACAGAATGGCCGGAAACACATCGAGAGAGAAGTATGAAAAACTGAAACGGAACGGCCGGAAACACGTGAGAGAGAAATATGGAAAAGGGGCCAGAAACACGTGAGAGAGAAATATGGAAAATTGAAACGGAAACTAAAACACGTGAGAGAGAAATATGGGAAAGGGGCCGCAAACACGTGAGAGATAAATATGAAAAACTGAAACACATGAGACACATGAGAGAGAAATATAGAAAACTGAAAGAAGTGAGACACATGAGAGAGAAATGTGGGAAAGGGGCGGAAAACACGTGAGAGAGAAATATGGGAAGCTGAAACACATAAGAGAAATATGGGAAGCAGAAACATGTGAGAGAGAAATATGGAAAGTTGAAACACGAGAGAAATATGGGAAGATGAGAAGGGAGAAATATGGGAAGATGAAAACCGGAAATACCTGAGAGAGAAATATAGGAAAGGAGCCAGAAGTAACCTAAGAGAGATTGAGGTGAAAGTCAAAGATGCATGGAAAAGGGGCCACTATAACGTCAAGAGAAATTGAGGTGAAAGTTATAGGTACAGTGGAGTGGTGTAGAGCAGTTCATCAGAGAAAGCCACATAGAGAACGAAGGAAAAACAGAAAAAGAAAGGAGATGAGCCTGCGAGGAAGGGTGGGGGTACCCTCCCCCTTCCTCTGCCTTGGTTGATACACACCTAGTGGGTACCATCCCCTTCCTCCATTTATGTCTTCAATTCTCTGTCCTTTTACACCGTTGTCTGTCTAGTCTTATTATACATGTGGCACTCCATAAAAAATGGATCTTGTTCATTGGTATAATATAGGATGTCTTTCATTTCAATTCAAATTTGTGTACTTATCAAGTATTCTCAGTTGAAACTCAAACTCACCCCACAATTTCCTATACGTGTTTGATTCCTTATTTTTTATTGTCTTTCATGTCGTATTTCTTCTTTTTCATCCACTCTTTCTTTCTGTTGAAGCACCAAATTTTGTAACTACCCAATCGATGAATACTCAAACCAAACTCGCCCATTTTGGCACAGGGACGCGAGACCCAACCCGAGTAATCTACAGGTTTGTTTATCAAATCTACTTGTTTTGCCTCTTTCATTTGGGGTTTTCCCTTAAGGAAAGCTGCTTCAAGAAATTATTTTCTATCTTTCCAATATTTTTGGGGATAAAAGTCTATCTTTACCCTGATTTCCCTCGGGAACTCGACTGTAAACACGAAAAAAACTAGAAAAAAGCTATCATGTGGATATAAATTTTAATTCCTTTTAAGACTCCTTCAACTATGGGCTACTCTCATCCAATTGCCACCTTCTCCTTTTGTCTTTGCCTTGATGAAGCTCTATTTCACTAAGCACCCTAACTCTCTCTCCCCCTTCTTGCATGTTGAGCTTTTAAGTTTGTCTCTTCTCTTTTTGGGTTGTTCATCTCTCTCCCCAAAATTTGCTCTCTCCATTTCTCTCCAATATAGAAGTTTAATCTCCTTTCTTACAGATTCTCCTTGAGAAATGATCTCAATCAAGAAGTTTAATCTCCCTCCTTTTAAATTCTTAGTGAGAAATGAGAAATGATCTCAAATCTAGGAGTTTAATCTCCCTTCTTTCAAATTCTCTCTTAGAGATGAGAAATGAGAAATGCAAGAAATGGGTCATTGGGTTGCTGATTCTCTCCCTAGCTTTGCCAAAAAAAATTTCATATCTTGATAGTGGATCATGAACCCTTGTCTCTCGAGCACTTGACTTCATTGCTTGAGCAACACTCTTACCATGGTGGAGAGCATCACAATATTTTCATTAATCTCTTCCGTCATCCTAATTTTAATTTTTTAGGCAAGGATCTAAAGCTAATGTATTTTTTTTTTTTTTGTTTTTGTTTTATAGGGTAACATGTGGTAATATGTATGAATAGTCTTCAAAGAAACTCAATGGAGATTGGGTTTATATCCTGATATATTTATTATTTATTTGTAATAACATTATTATTTATTTGTTATTTATACCTAATCAAATTCAAAATCAAATCGAGTTTTATTAATAAAAATTGAAATATTAAAATTAAATAAATTTAAAAATTAAATAAATATTAAATTAATAAAAATATACCTAATACTTTATCTCAAAAAAATACTCAGACTTCCAAAAGTTTAAATGACAACTTTAAACTCAAAAAAGTTTAAAAATACTTTTACCATTACTTATGATCTATCGACATTTCATAAATGATCTCTGATCTATCGACATCTCATAGATTATCTCTGAATTTTGAAAAACTCAAAGGTAGTTTTGTAATATTTTCAAAGTTTAGTGATATTTTTTAAACATTTAAAAAAAAATTAATGCTTTTCATAGCAACCATAATTTTTTTTTTTTTAATTTAAGAGTATTTTTTGGAAGAGTAATATCAAAACTTAATATTTTAAGGGAAAAAAAAGTATTTTTTACTAATTTTGAGAGAAAAGAGTGTTTTTTTTTTAATTAATTTCCAGTGGAGTATTGTAAAGACATAAAAAGTCAAAATATGAATTTCAACTAACTCCTTTATAGTCCAAAGATTTGGATTGTGTGGGTAAAAGTCAAAGGTGAAGAGTTATCACATGTAACCCCTAGTTTTAAAGTGAGACAAAGCCACAAAGTGACTACAAGCAAGATTGAGGTGGAAGTCAAACAAATTAGTTTGTGAGGGATGAGAGAAAAATTAGTTCAAGATTTTAATTGTGTGGAATGGGAGAGACTTGGGAAGTGGGACTGAAGGAGAAATTAGGTGGAATGAGAAAGAAATCTAGGGAGAGAGAGAACACCTAATAACCGAGCAAAGCCCATTTCAAAGGAAGAGAAAAGGATATATCACTGCATGTAAAGACCGAAAGAGAAAGGGAGAGAAGGGCCAGAAGTAAAGACAGAAAGAGAAGAAGGGAAAAGGGGTAGCAATAAGAATAGAGAGAAGTAAAGGGCCAGAAGTAATTATTGGGATGAAAGTCAAAGAAATTAGTTCAAGATTTGAATTGTGTGAGACAAGAGAGAAATTTAGAATTGAGTGGGATAAGAGAGAAATGTGCTCAAAGGGGCCAAAAATAAGGGTAGTTCATCACAAAACCAGTTTTAAAGTGAGAGAGAAAGTCACAAAGTGAGATTAGAAGAAAGGAGATGAAATTTTAAAGTGACAGAGAAACACAGTGAGATTAGGACAAGAGAAGAGCTGAAAGTGAGGACTCAGAGGTGAGGGTACACACCCCCTTCCTCTACTTTTGTCCTCGAGTTCTTTGTCCTCACACATTTCTCTGAGGTTCTCTCCTTTTACACATTTCTTTGTCCTCTTACAATTATGTGATCCTCATAAAATGTCAGGCCTGGTTTATTTTTATCCATTCAAAAATTGACATAATATATATGGTCTTTCATTTCTATTCAGATTCGGTGCCTTCTAAGTATTCTTCTTGAAACTCAAACTCACCCCACAACTTCCTACTTTCTTTTATTTCTATTCAGATTCTGTGCCTTCTAAGTATTCTTTTTGAAACTCAAACTCACTCCACAACTTCCTACTTCGTCATTACCCTCTACGTGTTTGATAAATGTCCCCTCCTTCCTTTTTTTTTTTTTTTTTTTTTTTAATGTCGTGACACGTTGGATTTCTTCTTTTTCATGAAGCACTCAATTTTGTTATGAGACTCCTTCAACTATGAGCTACTCTCATCCAATTGTCAACTTCTCTTCTTGTTTTTGCCTTGATGAAGCCCACTAAGCACCGTCATACTTTCTCCCTCCTCTATCTCCCTCTTCTTGCATGTTGAGCTTTTAGGTTTGTCTTTTCTATCTCTCTCATCTCTCTCTCCCAAAATTTGCCCTCTGGTTTACTTTCTCCCTCCTCTATCTCCCTCTTCTTGCATGTTGAGTTTTTAGGTGTCTCTTCTATCTCTCTCATCTCTCTCTCCCAAAATTTGCTCTCTCCCAAAATTTGCTCTCTCGTTTCTCTCCAATCTAGAAGTTTAATCTCCTTTCTGTCCAACTCTACGTGGAAAAGGTAGGAAATGGGTCATTGGATTCCTATTCTCTCCCTAGCTTTGCCAAAAATCTCCCTAGGCATTGAGAGGCTCTATAATATACTTTGTTTGAGGGGATAATTATTGGGAGGTTGTGTTCCACAGTCCCTAACTTAAGGAATGATCATGGATTTTTATAAGCATGAAATACATCTCTACTGGTATAAAGTCATTTAGGAAGCAAATTGGACAATATCTAGTGGAGATCCTGATTACTGACCTAGTATTGGAGAGTCTAATAAAAGTAGTTATGTTTGGAAAAAAAAAAATTTAAATTACTTAGTAGTTATTTTTTTAAAATTATTTTTGAGATTTTATTTAATTTAAGTGGAAAAAGTATTTTTATTAATTTTAGATGAGTGGAGCATATTAAAAGAAGTTTGAATGTTAACTAATTTCTTTATACAAAATTAGTTCAACCAATCTTTTTATACAAAATTAGTTTAAGATTTGAAAGTTATGGGATGAGAGAGAAAATTGGAAAGAGGGGTTAGAATTATCCACAAGGGAGATTGAGGTAAAAGTCAAATGTGGAGTGCAGATTAGATATAACACTCGAGTATCAAACAGAGAAAGAGAGTCTCAGAAAGCCACAAAAGTCAGAAAATGGTGAGATTAAAAGGAGTAAGGAAGTGAAAATTGGGAAAAGGGGTTAGAAGTATGAGATTGAAGTAAAAGTCCATGTAAATCAAATAGAGAAAGGAAGCCACAAAGGGACCAAAAATGGTGAGATTAGAAAGAGTAAGGAAGAGAAAATTGGGAAGAAAGGTTAGAAGTGTCTACAAGGAGATTGAGGTAAAAGTCAAATGTGGAGTGCATATTAGACGTAACACCCAGTGTCAAAGAGAGAAAGAAAGCCAAAAGACACAGAAAATGGTGAGATTAGTAAGAGTAGGGAGATGAAACTGAAGATTCCCTTTCACCTCTGTCTTTATGCGATCATCACATAGAGTCGGCTTTGTTCATCTTTATCCATTAAAAGATTGGCATAATATATGCTGTCTCATTGTCATTTCTACCAAGTATTCTTTTGAAATTCAAATTCATCCGGAACTTCCTATTTTGTCATTTACCTTGTGGTTGATGAATGTATCCTCCATGTTTTTTTTCTTGCATGGTTCTTGCTAGTGCAAAGTGTTACCTATTCAACTCCACATTTTTCCTCGTAGTGTAAACTCTCAAATGTAAGATCTTACTCCCTTTTCTTTTAATTTAATGCCTTTCAGGGTTAGATTTCTTCTATTTCATTCCGCTTTTCTTTTAAAGCATCGAAATTATTTAATTTTGTGAAATTACTTCATATAAATTTCAATTCCAATTAAGACTCTTTTAGACTCTCTCTCTCCTTCATCATCTGTGTCTACTGACTCTCTTTTTTTCATCATCTGTGTGCATGTTGAACTTTTAGCTTTATCTCTTTTCTTTTTTTAGGTTGTTCATCTTTCTCCCCCAATTTTCTCTCCAATCTAGAAGTTTAATCCTTACTTTCAGACTCTCTATGGGATAAGGAGGAAATTGGTCATTGGGTCCCTAATTCTTTCCCTAGCTTGGCCTAAAATCTCCATATCTTGCCGGTGGATCATGAATCCTCGTCTCTCAAGCACTTGACTTCATTGCTTGAGCCAGAGAGCATTCCATTAATCTCTTTCACCATCCTAATTTTAATATTTTAAGCAATGGTTTAAAGCTAATGTTATGTTTCCTTTTATATCTAGTAACATGTTGAAATTTGTGAGTGTAATCTTGAAAGAAACTCAATGCATTTTAGTGGCAGATTTATGATAGGGTTTGGTTTTATGAAATTGTTATGGATGATTGTTAGGGGTGTACATTCAACCTGACAACTCGAACCAACCCAACCCAAACTATGAAATTGTTATGGATGGTTCATTTTTTTGAACCCGAACTAAGTCGGTTCAATTTCTAGGACAAAACCTTCGAGTTGACCGAAACCAAATAAAAATATATAAAATATATTAAGAATTCTTATATATTAATGAGTTTGTTAGAGTGATACTTATTGAAGGAGACTCATAAATATATATATATATATATATATATATATATATATATATATATATATATATATATATATATATATATAGAACTCTCTAAGATCACGTATAAGTAAACATATTTCAATTAAAATATTTTTATATATTTTTAATTTTGGTTATATACTATACCTTTAAACTAATCATTTTTATTGTTATAGGATCCCCTTCCCTTACATCGAGGTGATTCTTCCTTAATACCTTACGGTCTATTTAATTTCATGATCTATCCTTATATTTGTGTTACTTTAACCAATTCTCAACAAATATCGATATTTAGTTGTCTTTAGTTTTATGATAACGTTGAATTATGTTAATTTCTTTTTTTTTTTTTTTTGAATAATTATAGATTGATTTGTATTTGTTTGTAAATTTTTAATATATTTTATCTAAGATTGTATTGAATAATTATAAAATGTGGATAAATAAAACTAAAAAAGAATTGACAATCCAACCTGAAAATATCGATATTATAGATTGATTTGTATTTGTTTGTAAATTTTTAATATATTTTATCTAAGATTGATTGGGTTGGGTTGTGAAAAGTTTTGGGTTGGGTCAGTTACCAATCCAACCAACCCGAACTTTTGGCTATGGTTGTTTTCTCCCAAAAATATATATATGTTGACTTGAATGATAACTCAGATGCCTTTTTGCTCAATTTCTTCTTTTTTCGAAAATTAAAAATAAATTGAGAGAATAAAAGTAAAAGATAGGAATGACGAGGTCTACTATCTAAAAATAATTAGAAAATTAAAAATAATTAGAAATAAAATTATAAAAAATTAAATAATTAATTAAAAGTCTTTCGAACATAAATTCCAACTGGTCACATCAAACCAAAACCACAAATAAAGAGCAACCCAGGTGTATAGCCTTACAATGATCCTAAACCAAAGCCCATGATCCAATAAGCCCAGCCTATCGGACACCTCACGCCCAAACTCCAGTCCATCAACTACCCAAATAGTTGCCCAAGCCCAGCCACACCTTCCACTCATCACAACTATCCAGTGTCCTCGACTTTTCGTGTGGCTCATGTAGGGCGTGTGTGGCTCGTTGTAGTCATCTAACTTTCCATCATCTCGGTTCAATTGTTTCAGCTTGAGTTCAATCAATTTAAGCTTGCTCGTGTGGCTCGTTGCAGTCATCTAACTTTAGATCGACTTAGTTCAATTGTTTCAATTTCAGTTTAGCCATATCCAATTCAAATCTATTTTAAGTCTGTGCATGGTGCATGATCATTTAAGTTTAGGATATTTTAGATCAAAGTAAATTTGATCCAAAACTTTTAAAAATTAGGTTAGATGAATTGTTTGACGCATAATTAAAATTATTTTGTTTATTATATATGATTTATTTGAATGTGTACTCTCATTTATGATATGATGTAACTTTATATGACTATATATATGTTTACACCAGACACCGTGAACTAAAAATATTGTACAAAGTATGATAGAAAGACTTTGAATATGAACACAGATCGTCTAAGATGTTGTATGATCATGGAGTCATGAATTACTTCTCCAGTTATGTATTGTACAAATGTGTATATTCACGATATATTATTCAAATTCCTTTCTTTTCTATCGGTTTCAAATGCGCGAGCGTGCGCTAGTCTATAGACAAGTCTAAGGAATATGCTAATGAACTCGCTCAGTAGGTCCATGTGTATGTGTGTAGATCGTGTGTAATGAAGTATTTTGCTAACTCTAGCAGTGAACCACTTATTGATTATTTTTAAATATTCATTTTTTTATAACACTTTAAAGTAGAATGGTGTTCTTCTAAATGGTTTTTTTTAACACTCCCAAAATTGAAGATTCTTCGAAGACATTTAAAGTATTTTTTTTTTTTTTTATCGACTAAATTGATGAACTAAAAGTTAAAGATTTATCCTTAGATATAGACTGAAAAGCCATAGGAAGCTAGAAAAACAGTCCAACCTTCAAATCAAATATATACGTGAGTAAGAACTAAACCGATATATGACTTTTCTCTCGATATTTTCAAAATCTATATATATATATCGGTAGTAAAAATAAAATTAAAATCAAAATATGAAAATTTAATAACATAATAAAAACAATTAGAGTAAAACAAATAAAATAAAAACTTATCCTAAAAAAGAAAAGAAAATGTGGAGAAGGATTATAATAACAGGCAAACTTAATTCCATTTTTAATTTTAATCATTTTCTAACTTGCGTTCTCATTGGATATTATTTATAGAGGGAAAAGGGGTTGGATCGAATTAGTCAGACCCTAATTTCATTTTATTTATTAATTAATCTTATTATTTATCTTTAATCAAATTCAAAATTAAATCTATTTTTATGATAAATTTAAGAACAAAATAAAGGCTAAGTTAATAAAAATATGTCTGATACTTTATTTTAAAAATAACCTTGAACGTTTAATGGTGTAAAAAAAATCATTCATTAATATTCTTTTACAATTAGTACTATAGTTTAAAAATAATCATTAAATTTTATAAGTAGCATTAACGCTCTTTACTTTTATAAGAAAATTTTAATTTTTTTTATTTATGTTCATCATACATCTCATAAATTATCTCCAAATTTTAAAAAATTCAAATGTATTTTTGAAAATTTTGAAATTCTTTGAAAGTTTAATATTTTTTTTTTCGAAAGTTTAAGGGTATTTTTGAAAATAATAATTAACTATTTTCATCCAAAAACTAATTATTTTTTTTTTTAAATTAAGAGTATTTTTTGAGATTTTTTAAAAAAATAAAAAAGTAACAAAATACAAAGTTGGTGTGGAACATTATAAGGACATAAAAGGTTACGTTCAAATCTCAACTAATTTCTTTATACAAAATTAGTTCAATATTTGAATGGGTGGGATGAGAGAGAAATGGAGAGAGATTGGGGAATAGGGCCAGATGTAAGGAAAAGCGAGATTGAGGAAAAGAGATGGAGGGAAAGTCAAAGATGCAGTGTAGAGTGTAGTTCATCCCTGCATGTAACGGTGGTTCAAAAACAAACAGAAAATGGGGAGATTAGATAAAGAAAGGAGATGAAAACGAGGACGGGGAGGGTAGGGTACTCTCCCCCTTTCTTTACCCCTTTGTCCTCTGTTTTCTTGTCCTCTGTTCTCTTGTCCTCTTACAGTTATGGCGATCATCACAAAAAGTATCACAAAAAGTCAGCATAATATATGCTGCCTCACTGTCACCTCACTGTCAGATTAGGATACCCACCATGTATCCTCTCAAACTCACCCAAGTTTGTTTTTGTCACTGCCCTCTACGTGTTTGATGAATGTCCCCCTCCATGTTTTTGCTCAGATAGTGCAAGGTGTTGCACATTCAAACCCATCTTTTTGCCTCCTCCCGGTTTCAATCCCTTTTGGAAGCTATCAAAGGTAAGATCTTACTTTTCTTTTAATGCCTTTCCATTTCTTTCTTGTTTTTTCATTCCCTCTTGTTTTTTTTTTAAAACACTCAATTTTGTAAAATTATGTATATAAATTTGAATTCCAACTAAGACTCTTTAGCTATGGGCTACTCTCATCCATTCATCATTTGCCAGCTTCTCCTCTTGCTTTTGCCTTGATGAAGCCTTGTTAACAGCACCGTCATTGACTCTCTCTCTCTTCTTCATCCTCTTCATCTTCTTCAGCTTCTTCATCTATGTCTCTTGCATGTTGAGAATTTAGCTGTCTCTTCTCCTTTTTGAGCTTTTGGGGTTGTTCATCTCTCTCCAGTTTCTCTCAATCTCCCTCTTTTAAGATTCTCTGGGAATTTAATCTCCCTTCTTTCAGACTCTCTGAAAAATGCAAGAAATGAGTCAGGAAATGGGTCATTGGGTTCCTGATTCTCTTCCTAGCTTTGCCAAAAATCTTCATATCTTGGTGGTGGATCATGAAACCTTTTCTCTCAAGCACTTGAGTTCCTTGCTTAGGGAGCAGTCTTACAATGGTACATAGCATCACAAAATCTCTTTCACCATCCTTATTTTATTCATTCACCCTCCTAATTTTAATTTTGTCAGTGTAATCTTGAAAGAAACTCAATCCATTTTAGTGGCAGATTAATAATGGGGTTTGGGTTTTTAAAATTGTTATAGATCGATCTACAACTTCTCAAACTGCGAAATCTTAACTTGATTTCTTAATTATTTTATTAGTTTTTGATTCATAAACGTTTTTATCTTAGCGCATGGTTTGTTGAAGGAAAGTTCATGAGGGATTGTTTTTATTTAATACTACATTTCCATATAAAGATATTTGGTGAGATGTTCAATTTCTTCTTTTTCTGGTAATTTCAGAGCATAAAAGTATAAGACATGAATGTCTTCCTTATTTAAGTTTCTACGAGATCAATTCTGTGTGTGTCTGATCTTAATCAATTCTGTGTATGTCTGATCTCTCAACGTATAATTGGTTCTTCGGTTCTTCATTTGTGGAACTAGTTATCGGAGTATCCTTCAACTTTAAGTTTTTGTTTTTCCTTTTCTATAAACCTTTTTGTGCATGACATGATTTTTTATTTATTTATTTATTTTTCTTTTTTATCTTTAGTTACGGCCATTGGACTAGGATCTATTGCTCTATCAATGATTAAAGAAAGAGGTGACCAGTTCGACCTTGTCATGGCTAACGTTAGCATGCCGGATATGGACAGCTTTACGTTCTTGCACGTGCTCCTTGAGATGAATATTGTTGTCATTTGTAAGCTCAATTTTGCTTTACTATCTCATTCAATTAAATGTCTTCATTATTCTTAAGCTACTTTGTTGTTTGGCAGTTATGTCATCAGTGATGAACTTGGACGTGGCGACGAGAGCATTGGCAGAAGGAGCGTGTTATTTTCTTCAAAAACCTATTTCCAAGGAGGATCTCAAATATGTATGGCAACACGTGTATCGAAGGAACCGAAACATATCCAAGCTAACCTATGAAGCAAATTGCGGAGAAAAAGCCAAATCTGGAAAAGAATCTGTCGGTATCCAAAACGACGATACTATTGTTTTATCTCAGTCCACCGATGAAGTTAGTATTACTAATAATTGTAGTATTAACTATCAACTTATGAGCTATAACGAAGAAGTGCAGAATCAGCCAACTAATGCTTCATACTTCGAAGGAAAGAGATTAACAGATGACATAGAAGGAACGAGCAAGGAGAAGAGAGTTACATATTACTCAACGCCTACCAATTTTGGAGATACAAGAATTGATGAGGATAATAGAAGAATGAAGGAATATTATATTTCTAGTGATAACAGATCACGTGTCGTTTGGAATGTGGAACGACGTCGCAAATTCTCCGACGCCCTCAACAAGCTTGGTGATAAATGTAATTTCACCTCTCTCTCAAGCGTTATTTTTATTTTTTTAGTATTTGAATTCAATGATGCATTTCTAATTGTTCTACTGATGTTTTCTTCTTGTTTTGAAGGTCGTCCAAAACTTATACTGAAATTGATGAATGAACCATGCTTGACCCTACGCCAGGTAGCGAACCACCTACAGGTATGGTTCATTCTTCTTCTTTCGCATAAAATAGAATTTCCGTATTAGATTTGTTCTAACAATGTATTATCCTATCAGAAATACAAAGCACAAGTAGAGTCCATGAAAAAGGGGAGAGAAAATAAATTAGCTTCAAGGAGGGAAGCATCCAAGTTCAATTTCTCAGTTAGGACTCAACTTCCTCCTCCGTTAGTGCCAAAGCAGCCTCACGATGAGGCAAACAGCTCTACAAAGGGAGGTTCAACCTCTTTTATAGGAGGGGAAAGATTCCGACTTATTGCTCCTAGACCTGTGCTTAATCCTACACTGCCTGTTAGCGCCAACTTTGCAAATCATGGTCTCATAATGCTTGACCAAAATTTTCAGCATGTTGATTCAAACTACTATTCAGTTCCATATATCATCAATCAGGCAACTCCAGAGGTAAATTCTTCTTGTGTATTTGATGAAACTCAGTTCTCAGATAATCCTCTTGATGTAGTACAGCAAGATTTGACTGCTTTCAAGATTGGAAACCAAGAAGCAATGGAATGTAATGGCACATCAGAAAGGATTCAGTTGATGTCAAACAACATGGCTTTTCCTAATTCAACCAACTTGGACAATATTGCTGCAAATTTTGGAAATGAAGGAAGCCAACAACAATCAGCCGAATATGATTATCTCTTAAATTTTTTAGAAGACGATCCACACGACTTTGACAACGACTTAAATCTGAGTGACGTAGATAAGTACAGCGAGTGGCTAAAGAACACTGTTCTTGAAAATAGAAGCGGTCCAGACAGCTTTCTCGGTGACAATGCAGAAAACTTTCCAATGGGAAACAACCCATAAATAGGTATGTTTTACTTCTCTAATGTTCTCGGGGTGTTTAAAAATGTATATGACTGAAGACTAGCCTATCAACTCTACATATTTAGCAATGTTAATTATGTTGTAACTTATGCATATCTTCTTTTGCATCGTATTTAGCTATGAGATGTTGGTTGAATGGATATCATTTTGCTCAAACTAGGTTGATGAGGGCATCATGTTTACTCTTTGGAAATGCATGTCGTTCTAGTCAACAAGCCTTAATTTTTTAAACTCGATTCGATGTTAGAAAGACAATAAAAAATAATACATCATAAGTTTGAATCACATCGATTTCAAAAACCATTAGCCAAGTTCTTGGAAGCAGCAAGTTTGTTATAGATTTCCAAGACGAACTTGGCATCAACATGTTCACCATCACAAGTAGCAAGAGAAACTTGATTACGAGGTTTTGGTATCCTCTTCCCATTGCCAAAAGCTCCAATGGCATATATATTTCCCACACTATTTGCTACCTTCATCATCATCTCAACATATGCGTCGTGAAACTTCGCCAAAAGTTTCAAAGGCGACGCTATTTTCAACTGCACCTTTGAAGCTTGTCGTCTCATATGCCATAGTTGCCGAAGTCTGAAGCTCCTTGATCTTGTAGGGCGAGTATCGCTTCCTAGCTTTTGGTATCCTCTTCTTCTCCAGAGCCTCCTCATGCCTTGCGCTGATGGGGTGCAATGATATCCATTTGGGGGAAAGAGGGAGTTTATATAGAGGTTATTATTGGCAAAAACTATGGGGGGTTTGAAGAAAGACTTGTTCTTTGAGATTAAAAGCTTTTTTTAAAAAAAATTGGATGAGTTTTGGGTAAAATAATTATTTGATAATTATATATATAATTATTGGATCATGTATATTGTGGGGTCTCTTCTAATTAATTTTTTATTTCAAAAATTATTTTCCTTTATTCTTTTCTTATAATTATTTGGTAGTTGTAACTTGTTTCTTTTTTTAAAAAAGTTGTAATTTTTGGAATATTCAAAACTTGTTTTTTTCTTTTTTGTTTGTTTCTTATTATTGACCATTCCATTTTTTATATAAAGACATGCACAATAAATATTTTAAAACAAATATAAACAATAGTTTAAATTTAAATTTTAAAAGAAAAAAAAGGGAATTATAAAATATATATATATATATATATATATATATATATATATATATATATATGGAAAAGAGGAAAAAAGAATGAGACAAAAATAAGAAATAGAAACATTTCTAAAACAAATCTTAAAATGGTTGCTTGCAAAATTCCAAGGGAAAGTTTGAAGAGGTCTGGTTCTAAGCTTCATAATTTTTTTAAAAAATGGTGGAGTTTTTTATGGGGATGTGTTCGGAGACTTGGTCAATTAATTGTAAACAGGCCGAGTGAATTAGGTCAGAGTTTGAGAAATCTTTTAAACCATCCCGAAATTTCAAAATAGTTGGATTAGTGACTCGAGTAACCCGAATAGAGTTTAAAACCCAACTTGAGTTGGGTTATCAACAAATTATACTTATTCACATGTTACATTTATAAATGGATGATTCTTTTCTTTATCCATATTTTCGAGTTTGTCTGGTTGACCTGACAAAAAAATGTCAACCCATAAATCGAACCCCAACAAAATCAACTCAACTCAACTTTTATGGTTTAAATTGGATTGATTTGGTCAAAATTATTTGAATAGGTTGGAGAGAAAAAAAAAAAAAAAGAATTAATTTACATAATTAAATTAAAATTATTAGCTAAATTCACATAATTCTTTTAAAGGTTATGATCCAATCATATATTATTTGGAATTCCAAAGAGTCCGAAATTATTAAATATTAATATGCTAAGTAAATAAATTAAATTAGTAGGCTTTACCAGCTCTCATCTTATTTTTATCGAAATAAGTATATATTAAAATTTAAGGTTGTCAAATGCTTAATAAGAATTATTCAATAAAGGAACCAGCACAAAAAAAAAAAAATTTAATTTTAATTCTTACCTTTAATCATTAAGAGGCAGGTGTTTGGTAAATTGATACGGTAAAAAAATTGTCAGAATTCTCGCACTCTCACTCTAAACATTTTCCCCCGATGTCAAGAATACGTCGATGACTTTCAACTGCACCTCACAGAATCCACATGCAAAGGAAAAATAACATGATACAGAGGAAAAACGAGGGAGAATTAGAAAAAACTGTTGAGTTACTTAATGACGAGCACGACGCCAACAACCACTTCGTCGAGACTCATTGCGCCGTATAGTGTAGATAACGTCATGGAAGAGACGACTAACAAGTCAAGGAACACCATGATATATGCGAGTGATTACTACCAAGCAGTGTTGTAGCTTTGCTAGCCAAGAGAATGAACTATCAAATCAAGCTATTTTTTATTCAACATTGTGGTATCAGGGCTGTCAAATCAAGCAATTCAGTTCTACCACGTATGTTTGAACCTGTTTTCTGTTTCAACATTGTAGCATTGGAGGCTATCATAGGCCTAATAAAGCTTAAATGCTGCTAGCGAAAATTCACATAGTAATGGAAATGTAAAATACATTTGTGCTACCTTTAATTCGTAAGTTCGATGGTCATTACAATCATTAAACAATGTTCATGGAGAATTATCTATTTTCAAAGGAATATTGGAGTTTGATAGAAATATGAAACTCAGTTACACCCTTTTTAAACGACACTGATAGAGACACAGTAACATCAACTTGATGAGTAGAGGCTCAATACCATGAAATCGAAGAATTATCTTTTCAAGTATTGGATCATTGAAGGTAGGAGAGACTATGAACGACTGATAAGAAGAGGAGCAAGCTTTGAAAGTGAGTTATGGAGAAACATCTTAATATGAAATACGGTCATAATCATGCCATGAAAACTTTACATTGGATGATAAAATTGTACCTTACATGTTTGAATTTTTAATTTTAATTTTAATTTTAAAAAATGGATACCTCGAACCAGCTTTATTTTTTTTGATTAAAAATGTTTTTATTTTATTTACCTTTTAAATTTCTTTTCAACTTTTTAAACAATTTACTGACTCATCCATTGATCTCCTTATGTCAATGCTATCTGTATTCGGTGGAAGGTAAAGTATAGATTGTTTGTGCTACTAACAACTCAAGGTTTAGTTGGCTGACTTATTAAGTGTCAAAATAGTGCAATTGTGAGGTTGATTATAGAGTTGAGTCGATTTCTGGAAGTGGAATCAATAAGCATGTGCACGACTAAGCAATTTGATAAGTCCAATGTTGACAGATTGGTCGAGATCAAAAAACATATGCTTTATTTGCATGAAGTCCATGAAATATCTCTTAGATAGAATTGTCACTGAAACTGATAAGATTGACACTATGGCGACTAGCCACCTAGACAAGATACTCATCCAAGAATTGATGGTGAGGTTTGAGAGCTTTGAAGATAAAGTTGTTATTATTATTTTTTTTTTAATCATTGATCTCAAATTAATTAATATTTTGATGATACACACCTGCTTTTAATTACTGGTATTTTGATGTTGTGAAGTTTTGGATAACCGGCAGACATCAGAGATCAATCAAATTGTGACATGTGAAGCCTTAAAAGAGTGACAATTGATGGCTACGTCTCCTACAAAAAAGTAACTAGCTAAGGAGTTATTTTAGGTCAAATGACACGGTCATGGAATTGAGGAGTTAAGCTATTTAGGAACAATTATTTAAGATGAACGAAGATATCAAGTATTACGGAAGTGGGATCACATCAACTATCTTTTTCGAGAGGGGGACATAATCAAACAACTTGTTCATGTCTCGAACAAACACAAATGAAACTAATTTAAAAAGTTTTCCGAGCCTTATTGAAGCTGAGCTTTGGAGGTCTAAAATGATGAACTTTTGTTGTAGTGTGAGGAAAGATGGTCATTTTGTGTGGAAGTAGGAAATTGTTAAGCTTTGTACCGGGACAATAAAAGTGCTTCTTGTCAAAATCACGATGTCGTACGGTTGAAAAAGTAGGATCGTGACACTTCTCGTCCACACAGGAGTTGATTTCATCGCGTGAAGTCCTTAAACTATTATGTGTCCATATCAAAATTGAATGTAAATGAACTTTCTATATTCATTTTTGTGACTTTCAAATTTCGAGTTTTTGTGTGAGAATAGTGTGTTTTTATTCCAGTTACAACATGTCGGTTCGAGTGGGGTATATTCCATTTTCACTTCTTAATTTACTTCCATTTTCATAAAAATTTTAAAACTTATTTCAATATTAATAATATTACATATATATATATATTATAAAAAGAATTTTCTACTCATTTTAAGATAGGCATTCAATAGGTTGGTTGGGTAAAAAAGTAACGGTCCCTTATTTTACTAATTGAAAAAAGAAAATAAAAAAGAAAAGAAAAGGATTACGTAGGTCGGTGACGACGCTCCAGCTCTCGCGCAATCGCCTCCGGCGATGGCGACAGTGCAATCCGACATTCGCTGTGCTTATCACATCGCCTCCTCCACCTTCCGCTCCCTCTCCCCTACTTTTAGGCCCCGCCGAACCGCTGCCGTTCCATGTAAACTGCTCTTCCCCTCCTTCAAATTGAGAGCCTTCTCCACATGTGCTGCCGTGAGAGTTCCCGAGAAGCCGTCGATTTGTACGGCCGACGAGCTTCATTATGCCTCTGTACCGAATTCTGACTGGAGGCTTGCTCTCTGGCGCTATCGGCCCTCCCCTCAGGTGATCTTTAATTCCGTTTTGGTTACGTACACTTCGAGATTCGAGATGAGAACAATTTTTTAAAAAATTTGTGGATTTGCGATGTGAATAAGTACGCGCTTAGTTTTGAACTGCTTTTCTGTGCTATACGCAATTGAACAGGCGCCTCCGAGGAATCATCCGCTTTTGCTATTATCCGGAGTCGGAACTAATGCTATTGGTTATGATCTTGCCCCTGGGGTAAATTTTCTTCCGCTTAGGGTTGTAGCTGTACTTTGAAGTTTATTAAGAAGTGGTTTTGATTTTCATGGTCTTTTATGATTTGTAATAAGTTGCTATGACATTAATGTAGATTACTTATTATTCTTATTCTTATTATTTGTTTTTGAGTTACATTTGATATAGATTACTGTATAATCATGTTCTCTCTGGTCCTTTGTCTGTCTATTTTCTTTCCTGGAACCACACTAGTCATATTCCCATGCTATGAAAAGTTGCATAGTCGTATTTTTCTTTATCCATCAGATTGTCTGTTCTAACGTATTCAAAGATGACATCATTCACTAAGAACTAATCTTCTAAGCTTCATTGGATTGAACAACCCATATATTCCTTTCTTTTATGTGCTATTCCACGTTTGCAGTGTTCTTTTGCGCGGCATATGTCTGGTCAGGGGTATGATACATGGATTCTTGAAGTTCGAGGTGCAGGACTGAGCTTGCAGGAACCAAATTTGAAAGAAATTGAGCATTCAGCTAAAGTTAAATCAGAAAAAATGGAAGCAATCTCTGAGATCAAAATTAATGGAACTGTAAATGCGGAAGAAGAGTCAACAAAAATTCTTGATGACCTCTCAAAATCAGATACTTGCATCAATGGCATCAATGGGAAAGAATCTGACTTTTCTATGGTTGAGGAAGAAGACTTCATAGGAATAGCAACAATTTGGGATGAGTCAAGTGTAGTTTCAGAGTTAACAGAAACTTTTATGCGTTTGTCAGAACGGCTATCTGGCTTTTTGAGTGAAGGCCAATCAAGGATTATGTCCGCCAAACTATTTGATCAAATTTCAAAACTTTTAGTTGATTCCCAATTATCTGAACGTTTTAATGAGGTAAGGGAAAAGCTTTCATATTT
Source organism: Cucurbita argyrosperma subsp. sororia (assembly GCA_018691285.1). NCBI lineage: Eukaryota > Viridiplantae > Streptophyta > Magnoliopsida > Cucurbitales > Cucurbitaceae > Cucurbita > Cucurbita argyrosperma. The sequence continues at coordinate 15,269,746 of CM031884.1, read as the reverse complement.
GTTGGAAACAGGACAGACCTCAGCCATTGCTGGCCAGATTAGGGATTTGAGTCAAAGACTTGTAGAAATTATTGAAGAAGGTCAACGATCTGTTTCACCTCCATTATTCGATCTGCAAGATCGATTTTCTTCAACGATTGACGATTTTCAGAAACAACTTGATTTAATAGTAAAATATGACTGGGACTTTGATCATTACCTGTTGGAGGACGTTCCTGCTGCGGTAAGGTGACATTTTATCTTGTTGAAATGACCATATCTACAATCACTAAGTGTGGCTAGTTTCTGAACTTAACTTCAACCTTTTTCATCTTAGATTTTGATTAATTTTAAATTTGAATTTTTTATACTCACTAAGAGAAAAAATCTGTCAACATCGACTGCAGATGGATTATATCATGGCTATAAGCAAGCCAAAGGATGGCAAATTGCTTGCTATTGGGCACTCCATGGGTGGTATCTTGCTTTATGCAAGACTTTCTCGTTGTGGTAAGTTTGTGTACTTTCGCATGCATTTCATGTTTCTGTGACTAAATGTTATATTTGTGTATCCTTTAGTTTCTGTGTCTAAATGGTATTGTGCTTTGTTTTTTGAATTATTGCAGCTTTTCCTCTCTCCCTCTCTCTCTAGCACACACACTGCTCACACTAAACTCTCTTTGGTATTCGACCCTTTTTAGGTGGTTTTCTGTGCTTTCTACATTATCTCTATCATACCTAAGATGCTAGCATATGTAATATAGACTAGAAGTCCTTTGAAGTTGACAATGGAAATGCCATTAATCAAGTGACAGAAGAACTATTGGGAAAAAATTGGTAGTACTGTTTCTAGCATTTTCATGATTACAGAAGAAAAGTAAAACGGGACCTTCTCAAAGAAAACAAAGAAATGAGTAGGAAAGGTTTTTATGAAAGTATTATATCCCCTGTTGTGATGAAGGTTGATCCATTGAACATCTATTAAGTTTTAGAGTTTTGTTTTTTTTATCAATTCTTTCTCAACAATTTTCTCTTACTAGTGCTGTTTGTACTACATGTTTGTTGATTTTTCTTGCATATAATGAGGAATGAGCTCAGGATGACTGCTTCTGTTATGCCTCATTATAAATTATTGAAGTTGATACAATATTTGTGAAGTTCTTGAACATTACAGCTGCATAACAACGTTTTAGCTGCCACTGAAGAGTTTTTATATTTTAGTTGTTGTAAGATGTATGATTTCTTTATCATCGTTATTTTATAATGTTAGCATTTGCTAGGATATTCCTATCCTGTAATAATCTTTAATACGTAAATTTACATATGGGAGAAAGAAATCCTTTACGATGCATTACTACCTTACGTCTCTTTTTCTTTCTGTTAGCTGGGAATAATTTTGTATGCATTTGTCTGCTCTCTTATAAGGTTTTGAAGGAAGAGACCCCAGATTGGCTGCTATTGTTACTTTGGCATCATCTCTTGACTATACTTCTTCAAAATCAGCCTTGAAAATGCTATTGCCCCTTGTGAGTGAAAGCAAGTTTTTATGCAAATGTTTTCAACTGAGTAATTAGCGAACGTCTATTGTTGGCAAATACCTTTGATTTTGTTTTTCCTTTTGTTAGTTCAACACTTCACTCGTCATAAATATCTTGATTATGCAGTAATATTACTGTATTTGGCTTACAGGCAGATCCTGCACAGGCTCTTAATGTTCCAGTTGTTCCATTAGGAGCTTTACTATCAGCTTCATATCCTCTTTCATCTCGTTCTCCTTATGTCTTATCATGGCTAAATAGTCTTATTTCCGCAGAAGATATGATGGATCCTGAAATGTTAAAAAAGCTTGTCTTGAACAACTTCTGTAAGTGATCCTTCTTGAGCTTTTCTCCGTGGTGAGATGCTATTAGCATTAAGTTAAGAGAGTCAACCATGTCTAAGATTTCACATGCATGAAGTTTGTTTGTTTGTTGTCTTGTAGCAAGAATGTTGTAATGTTATATGGTATAGCTTACAACTTAGAACCGTCTGTTTCAAGTCAACTAGTCTATCAAAGGGGAAGGAGTTGTTTGAGTTATCTTTACTTTAAAAAAGAAAAGAAAAAGAGAACACCCTAGTAAAAAGAGACCACCTCAATATATTGAATTGAAACGGTGTGTCATTTGCACAAAAAAAAAAAAAAAGAAGGGTACTTATACTTTTGATATCTAAGTTTCGAGTTTGGTTTTTATTTAGTCCCAAAATTTGGAGAATAATTTTAAATAGTTCTTGTACTACCTAATCACTATTTAACCTATTGGAAAGATTCTGGGGCAGTTAAGTTGGCTAATTAGATTATGTCATGCTCAGCTTGCTGCAATGAGTTGGGATAACGAGCTCAACAATTCAATCAACAAAAAAAGAAATGATATGTTAACATAATTCAATCAACAACTTAACCGTCATATGATTTTTTTTCATTTGGTCAATAGTATTCTTTATCTACAACACTATTAGGAATTACAGCCTATCAACTTGTGACGAATTCATGAGGGTCAACTTTCTCACGACACCTTTACAAACTGATTTAACACAAAACAATGTAATATCCAGAAAACAGTACAGAAAGCAACACAAAAGAAAGAAACACACATAACTTCTCTCAACTTCCTATTCAAACATTCAACTCAAATTACCAACTACAACTAAACCTTCTAATCTAAGTTCGGAACTAAATTCCCCTGTTACCTTTTCTTAGAATCGTGATTGGAGGTCTAACAGTCAACTATCAGTAAAATTGGACTTTCTAGTACTAATTTTTGAATTTTAGGGACTAAACTGTTAGTTTTAAAACCTCTAGGATTAAATAGAAACCAGACCAAAACTCATTGACCAAAAGTGTAATTTGTCCCAAAAAAAATTACCTTTGAGTTACTTGTTCAAATAGGGAGTATTTGTTTTTTAATTTTTAATGAGGAATTTCATTATAGAATGAAATAACAAAAAGGGGGAGGATAACCCAAAAATCGCGTGCAAGGTCAGTTTGCACATGGAGAAGATAGGCTGTAAGTACTGAAAGGAGCTTAAAATTTACTCCAAGAGAGACTAATAAGGTGATTGAAGAACTTCCAAAAGGATTTGGACTTCTTGTTGAAGACTATCATTTCTCAAGCCGTAGACACTCAGCTGCAACCCTACCAAAATAAGTTAAGCTGGAGAATTTCCTTCTTTGAAAACGGATGGGGTTCAAGGTGCAGAGATTAGGCTTCTTGCTTCTGGATCTGTTTAGGTGGAGGTGTACCAACTGAAACATTGCAAAAGGTGATTCCAAAGTGGAGCCCAAGGAATAGTCACGAAAGATAAGGTCCTACCATAAACTACGATTGCATTTCCCGACTCCAAGAGTGGGGTTACTTATTTTTAAATACTCAACCCACATTATTATTTTTCTAGGGAAAAATAAGACTCCAATATACGGATGACGATACCAGCTAAGGAGGCCATGGAAATAAAGTCAGGACAGTTAAATTTATGCATATGTTTTAGCCTTAGGTTAGGTAGGGCAATTGCTTTCATTTTAAAATTTTGATAGGAGAGGATGTTTTCCCTGTTTTCAATTATACTATTTTCTATGATGCTACTAATATATTTGAAATGAATTTATGAATATTTAAGTTCATGGCAACGTTTAAAGCGAACTGTTTAAACAATTTTTTACTTATAGTAGTCATGACATGCATGTAGTGCGGTCTTGTTTTAAAAGAAAAAGTATTCTTTAATACCATCTTGCATTGTTAATATCCTATCCTAAGATCATCTCCCCTTTGATACTTGATGCCTCCAAGAACTAAAGTCCTTTCAAAGACCTTAATCCCCTTATAAGACCCTTTTCCAAATGGCCTATTGGTAATAGCAAGTTAGAGGAAATAGGTTTAAACTATTGTGGTCACATACCTAAGATTTAATATTCTAAATGGAGTAGGATCATGTGGTTGTCATGTAAGCATTGTTGTGGTGCACGCAAGCTAGCCTAAATACTCACAAAGGTATATCAACACTTCTAGAAAATGGGGGAGCGATAGCTTTTCTGGCGGTTATGTTTTTCTTTAAATGATATTTAAAAGAAAAAGTTCCGGAATTGTATGGTGCCTGGTAAATGGCCATCCACTGTCCAAAGTCTTTAGAGATTTGGAGTGAAGGTTTCCTGGCTTAACCGAAATGGCCTACCACTGTTCGTCCTCTCTATCGGTTAGATTTCTCCTCATATTGTACATGCTCCAAATCCCAAGATCTCATCCCAGCAAGCCTGAACACTCCTAATCTTGTTCACGGACACAGCAAACACTTTGAGGAGAACAGAACACACTAGGGAAGCATTTACGAAATAGAATTTGGATGTAGAAAAGGACTGAAGGTAATGGTGCTGATGAAATTTCTGGATCACTTATTGAAAAGTCTTGCTCAACTTACATCAGAGGTTCGAACTTGCATTAAGGTATCCGAAGTCAATTATCCAAGGATATACTTTTGTGAAAAACCACGACACCTCCTTGGCCTTTTCAATGTAGTTTGTAGATCTGTTTGATGCCAAGAAGTTTCTAGATTTTCACTGCAAGTTCAAGTAATGTTAAAAAAAAAAAAAAAATGTCTTGAGTTGTATGTCTGATCTCTACTGTCAGTTATCGCAAATTTAATGCTCTTGAGAACCAACCAATGAAACCATGTCCAGCCAATAACTCCATCTTCCTATTTATTGTTATATTATTATTTTCTCATGCTCATAATATAATTACTATCTCACATAGCACAAATTCAACTATGAGTGTAGGTACCATTCCCGCTAAACTTATCTTACAACTTACAACCGCTTTTCGAGAGGGTGGTTTGCGAGACAGAAGTAATACATTTTATTACAAGGACCATTTACATAAATGCCATGTCCCAGTCTTAGCGCTTGCTGGAGACCAAGATCTAATCTGTCCACCTGTAGCTGTAGAAGGTACATTCATTGTGTTCATGTGGAATATAACTACCTTTTCCATCTTGCTTATATTGATTTAATTGAAGCAGAAACAGCAAAGCTTATTCCCGAGCACCTTGTTTCCTATAAATGTTTTGGAGAACCGGGAGGTCCACATTATGCACATTATGATTTAGTTGGAGGACGCCTGGTATTATTTTCTTCCCTTCCGCCGTCTATTCACTATCATGGACTTTTCATAGCAGATTCGAGTTATATTTAATGGGAAAATTTTTTATTTTGTTTTCCAAATCTATTTGATGTTGCCATGACTGAATTCCTCCAAAATATGCAGGCAGCGGAGCAGGTGTATCCATGTATTATCGATTTTATTAGCATGCATGATGCAGTTTGATTATCCAAATCTCAATCAATTTTCTTTTTCCATGATTCATTCAAATGTAACACATCCTAGTCGATGTTGGTTACCGTTCATACATGCCTGGGGATCGAAATTTCCTTGCAGAACGTGTAAATTTTGGTTGATTGAGATCCATATGCAGAGAGGGTTATGGAGACTTGAGGACTCCTTTTTCGTGCAAGCTTCATTAACCAACGCTGAATCAAGATCTCCTTGTTCTGGTTCCAACGAAAATTATCCTGGAAAAGGTCAAGATAATCAATATGTACGAGTTCAGGATCACACAAAATAACATTATATATATATATATATATATAAATGCTTGAAGAACTTGTACTCTTTTCAGCGTTTACACATCACTAGAATTTGTAAATTACTATGATTTTCTTTGAAGGACCCTGAGTTGGTTCAGTAGTCAAAGGAATACGTTGCAAATTCAAGTATCTTTGAGGTAATTAGCTCAGAACCAAGTGGAGTTTGATGGGCCGATTTAGATTATTATGAAATAGACTAGTTTTTTTTCTTTTTCTCATTCTTCGTATCAGGACTGTTTTCTTGTGCTTAAAAAGCCCATATCTTCCTGACTTATTTCATTTTATTTTATTTTATTTTGTTAGTATTACTATTCTTTCAATTATATAAATGTTTCAACTCGATCATGTGATAACTTAGCATTAGCATGATTAACGTATTATTTGATTAGATCTGAAAGATCGACATTCTATAAGGTGATTTTCTACTCTGCTCTATGAATAGTTATATTCTTTTTTTTAATATAATACATTTCTTCCTCTGAAAACACACAAGAAAGTTTTTTTTTTTTTTAAAGAAATGGAGAGAATAAAGGTGAGAGGAGGAGGCAGAAGAGGACACAAAAATGGACAAAGTTGAGGTGTGTTGTTTGGTTTGGCATCTTTAAAGAAAAAGATGTGTCGTTTCAGACATTTATCCCATAATGTCCAAAACATAATACAAAAACTCTCACATAAATATTTGCTCTTCTTCTCCTTTTCTCATTGTCTTCAATCATGATGCCTATAATTCACTATTCCCATTTTTGTTTTTTTCTTTTTTGAAATTCATTTTGTCATTTCCGGTCACTCACCGACGATGAACCGTTGATTTGAAATACGCTTTGTATGCACATATTTACGATACTCTTAACAACTGTCCTATATAAAAGTAAGATACTTTTACAATTTCTCTCCTATTTTTAATGGTGAAAAAACTAGCAGCCTCATTGTGATGATCTCCTCGAATAATTTCAACTATCAACAGACTGTTCATAATTAATTTAAAGTAATCATCCTTAGTTCGAGTTTTCAAGTCTTAAGTTGTCTCGTTGTTGCTAGGTTAAATTTTGTTAAACTTGAACATAGTTCAATTGATTGAGACAAGAATTATGACCAAAGAATTAAAGGTCTGAATCTCTACCTTACCTATTGTTGTTAAATTAAAAGTAAGTTAAGTTTTCGTCTTCAATTTTTGGTCGAATTATCTTTACTAGTTCTATCTCCATTAGTGTCTAGAGTTCTAAAGATGATGCTTTGATTTCTGTGTAGCCGATGAAGCTGGAACAGTAAACTTTAATCATGCCGTTTTGGTTTAGAGATTTTCTATAGAAGTAGCAACGGTTGTTTACAACTTATTAGATTGATGCATCAATACTTTATATTCATTCGAGTTATTTATGGAAAAGCCCATATTGGTATGATTAGCTTAAAATATTAAATGTAACATTGTATCATTACTTCCATTACTTATTATAATAAAGGAATATTTAGCATAACAATAAAGTAAGATGGAGCAAATAATAGAGAAATGTGTTTATTGAATTAGAACATGAGGATGCCAAAGGTCTGCAAAAAGAGCAAGAAGAAGAAGACAACTTCCCACCATAATCTAAACATTTTTTTAATGAAACCTATAAAAAAAAAAAAAAGCATGCTCTTAGGGCAGACCACACAGCTAACACAACACAACAATCTTAAAAACATCAAAATAAAGTTATTACCATCTTTATCCTGTCGTCTTAACCAATACACAAACTTCCATCTCTATCGGAACGGCTCGGATTTTTAATTCCTCGGTTCAAACTATACCCTTTCGAGCACATCGGAGATGTGTCTCATGGAAGGTCTCCTTTCAGGGATTCCATGAACACAAGCCATTGCAAGTTTTAGTACCGAGACGATCTCTTCTTCGTTATCTGCATCTCGAACTAGATATGGATCAATGACTTCTGAAATTGGCTTTTGTTCTTCAATGCAGAGTTGGATCCAATGAACAAGATCCATTTCAGAGGAAGAACTCACTTGGATTAATGGGAATCTTCCAGTGATCATTTCAAGTAAGATCACACCATATGAGTAAACATCCCATTTTTGAGATGGTTTCAAGACTTTGAGTGATTCAGGAGCTTGATAATAGGTTCTAGTGTTGGAAGATGAACTGCAAATGATCTCGGACGTTACAGTTTTCGATGGCTTTGGATCTAACGGTTTATTCGATGCCATTCGATTCGATTGTACGGTCGGGGTTACTCCAGCTATGTTGGCAAGTCGAGCTAAGCCAAAGTCTGAAACTTTGGCTTCCATGTTCTCACTGAGAAGTATGTTGTTGGGCTTCAAATCTCCATGAACATACTTCTTGGGGCTGAATTCATGGAGATAAACCATTCCTTTAGCAATTCCTTTCATGATCTTTAGCCTTACCGACCAAGATAACGGCGTGAAAGCTTCCATTTCTCGCTTTCCTATCGATATTTTAAATAATATGGAACAAACAAGCATATAAGTGTTAGGATCGTACAACAACACACACTCGATGTAGATGATCACAAAGAATATAAAAGAGAAAATGCAATGAGAAATATTGGCTATACACAGTAATAGAGAATACAGAGAATACAGAACGTACATTTTCAAAGCACCGTCTAAGGGGTTTACCAGATATAACTATATACTATATATAACTCTCTACCATATATAGTTTTACCAGATACTAGCTTCACTACGATCATTCATTTATAATCTTTTGTGCACAAAAAGTTGTGAAAATTTTACCATGAATGGCAGTGGCCAGGTTTTGATTTGGTATGAACTCATAAATGAGCAGCTTCTCATCAACAGACCAGTAATAGGCTCTAAGAGTGACAAGATTAGGATGTCTTAGCTTTGCTATGGCTTCTACTTCTGTTTGAAACTCTTTGAGTCTTTGAGAACCGCCTTCGCCTAATCGACGCACGGCCAACGTAACACCATTGTCGAGCACCACTTTATACATTATCCCAATCCCACTTTTGCTAAGAATGAATGCTGATGCCTTGAGAAGTTCATCAAGATCAAACTCAACTTGTTCATCCAATGCCACGAGATCGAGTTGCTCGACATTCTGTGAAACCGTCTCGGATTCATCCTTCCTGAAACATAAACATTCTCTGCTGTTTCTTGGATTGAACAGTTTAGAATAACAATATGAGATCAATAACCCAACTAAACATATGCCAATCATATCACCAAGTACTATAGCAATCACAGCACTCTTACTTAATCCACTAGCCTTCTTAGCGTTTTCACCATAAGTCCTTGGGAGAAATGGCAGCAATGATGGTGAAGAACATGTGTTCTTCAATGGGGAACCACAGAGCCCAGGATTCCCAATAAAAGCAGTGGGTCCTCTGTTCATAAGAGCACCATTTTGGGGTATTGGACCATTCAAATTGTTGTGGCTGAGATCAATGTACACCTTTTCAGGTAAGTTCCCAAGGCTAGAAGGGATTGAACCAGAAAAATGATTATGAGACAAGTCAAGAGTTCCTTGTAAGCTACCCAAATTCCCCAAATCATTAGGAACAGAACCATCAAAGCTGTTGAATGAAAGATCAAGTTTCTCCAAAGAACTCAAGCTAGTTCCAAACCCATGAGGCAGTGAACCAGTGAAGTTATTCTGACTAAGATCAAGGGTTTTAAGCCTCTTGCATTGAAGAATCGAAGTGGGTAAGGAGCCATTAAAGAAATTTTGAGATAAATCCAGAGTTTGAAGGAATTTAAGCTTACCAATCCCATTTGGAACAGACCCAGAAAAGGAATTCCCATAGAGAACCAAGCTTTGTAGGCGTTGAGCGGAAAAGAGCGGTGAAGGCAAGCTCCCAAACAGCCTATTGTTCCTGAAATTGACATGGCGGAGGCCAGAAAGAGCCCCGAGAGAAGAAGGAAGAAACCCATATAGATTGTTCTTAGGAAACGTAAGGGAAACAACAATTTGGTGTATACAGCCAACGCCATTCCAAGAACAAGGGGTTTCATCAGAGGAATCCCAATCGGTCAAAGCCCCATGTGGGTCTTCGAAAATGGAGCGCTTAAATGACAAAAGCATAAACCCTTCATGATTCAAAGAACTTACAAGAAGACAATGAGAGGAGGAGCATAGAAGAAGGAGAAACAGAGCCACATTTTGGAAGGAGAAACAGAGCATTTCCAAGCAACAACACAACTTACAGTCTAACAAACTGAGGCTGCAAAAGGTGGAGAGGAAGAGAAATCAACAACAGAAAATGGAATTGGAAGCATGCAACCTCCACTTCCATTGTTTTATGGCCACATATTGCTTAGTATTAGATACCAATGCAGATTTCATCCGACCCCTCCCCTCGAAATTACGCCTCCCCTTAAAACGAGGTTCGCTCCCTTTTTCTTTTGGAGTATTAGTCATTTTTTTTTGCTATACTTTCGAGGAGTCTTGACTCCTTTTTCTTTTGGAGTCTCCTTTGTTCGACATGACTAAGCTCAGAACATGTGGCTAAGTTTGGGGTATAGCTCAGATATCATGTGAGATGAACACAACCCTCAACAATAGTATGATATTATAGGACTGTCCAACAAAAAAAAAAAAGAATTCACCAATACTTTTCTATTCACATCATTTTTTTTAACATCACCCAATCATGATACATTAATAATAATAATTTTTATTAAAAAATACCTTTACTGAATTTAAATAATTGAAAATACAGAGATATAATAGAACAATGTAAAAAATAATAATAATAATCGAAATTTTCTTACCTTCAAATAAAATATTAGTTGTTTGATCTCATTCTTCTTAAATATTTTAATTTATTTTATTTTGGTATCTAAAATTTTAAAATATTTATTTTTATTCTCCAATTCTCATATTTATTTGATTTTATCTCTTTACTCATAAAATATATAAATCCTTGACTTTATTTTTTATTTTAAGAAATTAATAATATAATTTTTATTTTAAAAAATTAATAATAATATGAAATTAGTATTTTAAAAAATTAAAACACTAATATATATATAATAATTGGGGATTGTTTTTGATATTTCAATTAATAAATATATACCATATCTAAAAAATTGTTATAAGATGATCGTGACATAATATTTTTATTAAATACGTCTACAAAGATTATCATAAGTATAGAAAAAAAAAAAATAAGGAGATGGTCCCAAAATGGATAAGTGAGAAAAGCAATGCAATATTAAATAATGAAATTATAAAATAATTAAATAATTAAATAATTAAATGGTAATTAATCATAATTAATGATGAGTGCCACCAACATACATACATCAACTCTTCCTATCTAAACCTAACTCCCTTCTCCCCTACAACCAACCACACACTTTACAATATCTTTAATCATTTTCCCTTCACTCCCCTATTCAATATTTCAATATACTCCCTATTCTTTTAACAATTTTCAATATACTCCCCTATTCCTTTAACAATATTTCAACATAGTCCCCGCTCTTTTAAAAATATTTCAACATGGTTCCTATTTCTTTAACAATATTTTAATATACTCTTTCTGTTTCATTGTTTTCGGGTCGGTTCGTAGGTTGACATTTTTCTGGTCAGGTCAACTAAACCAATCCAATAATTTTTTTAAGAATATTGAAGGTTTAGAACCGATGTTAATGATGTGTTATGACGTGTAAATATTTTATATTTGAGTTTTATGCGATTTTAGTTATTAATATAACTTATATTTGTGAATAAGTATGATTGTTTAAAATAATAAAAAAAAAAAAAACAACTTCACAAACAATTCAACTTGAAAATAGAGGGATGGATTATGAATTTTATCCTCAACTTGAAAATAGAGGGATGGATTATGAATTTTATCCTGGTTGCTCTCGTCTCCAACACAGCCAACCTGAAATTTCTAGATGGTCCAATTGGTGTACATCCTAACGGATTATTTTAACTGAATTAAACTATTACAATTATTTTTTAATTAACGTAAAATCAAGAGGGGAGAATTTTATTTTTATAAGAGGACTTTGCTTCAATACTCACTCTCACACACATGAGATATAATGTAATATTTTTAAAAATAAATTAAAAATGTTTAATAATAGAGGCTAATTTTTTATTTTTTTTAAATACTTAAATATTAAGTACTATAATTTATATATCTTATATTTATTTCTATTTAGCTTCATCTAATTTTTGAAAATTTTCTATAAGGAACAAATTTTTAGGTCAATTTAATTTTTCAATAAAAATAAACAAATATTTTCTCCCTAATCTCGTGATATAATGAAATGGGCGGTAAAGTACGATAAATTGGCACGTGAAGATAGTAGCCGTTAATTATTGAACAAATACCGAAGGGGAGGGGCAAATCAGAAAATTTAGGAGGGGTCAGCTACAAATTTAGAACTTTTGGAGTGACTTATCTGCAAAAAAAAAAAATAATAATAATAATAATAATAATAAATTTAAAAAAATTTAAAAAAAAAATTAAAAAAAATTAGGTGGATAATAGTAGCTGAGGGACAAATAATAGGAGGCTTTTTCAATTCCAATCATATTCCCAAAACACCCTCAACTATTTTTCTATTTAGAATAAAATATCATTTTAATTCTATACTCTCAATTTTATTTTATTTTCGTTTATTTATTTTCAAATGTTCAATAAATTTTTAAATCAGTTATTTGAAGTAAACTTTTATTAAAAATTAATTAAATAGTAATGATAATTTACGTGTTTTCACGTAGACTAATTTTTTTATTATTAACCGTTATCATAACTCAACTTAGAGGCTATTTTTTAAGATTTATAAAAGATAACAGAACTAATTCAGAACATTTGAAAATACGTCTAAAATAGAATAAGTCTAATGTGTGGAACAACTAAAATGATATTACAAATTACCAAATTAACCTCCACCTCCACACTCGCCATTTTCATTGCTTAAATCAATAGTTATGTTATGTTATATAATTTATGCTAAAATAGTTAAAACAAAGTTACAGGAGTGTGTTGTGTATTGTGTTCGAGATAATTTTATGTAATTAGACATACTCTTTGTTCAGCTCAATAACTATAAATGGAAAAATTCAATCTTCAATACTTGATGTAATAATTAATGTATTGTCTACTAAATTATGCTCGAATTGACAACTTGATATCACAAGGACAAAATATGTTATATATTTATAATATTATGTCTTTTTGTTTACGATCACCATATTGTTTTCGTAGATATTACTGATGTTTATCCTTGTTTTTCCTAATTATTCGACAATCATGTCTCATTTCGTTAATAGCTCTAAAGATCAAGCTACAAATATATCGTTTTGGCCTCTGATTTGTCTTTTTTTTTATTTATAAATTTACTCGATTTGGAGTTCTCACTATCATTGTGATCCTCTTCTGTAGTTGATTGTAATTTAATCTAATTTTTATGATTTAAGTTGAGTAATCTAAATTGAATAAATTCTCGAGTTTTTAAAAGATGGTAATTTTAATCCACAAATTTGTAAATGTAGCTGATGAAAAAATATATTGTTTTTCCTTCCATTTATTCTCTTCTAATGTTTTGTCTTCTATTTGTTCTAATTACTAATTTATAGTATATATATATATTTTTTTTTTTAAATCTAAAAAATAAATTTTACCTTTGTGAAAAAATGGTGAGTATTTTGACCCTTCCCAATTAGAAAAAAATGATTGATACCCTTTTAACTTTTTAAAAAAAATTTAAACATACCTCTTACTATAAATTATTTTTTTAAAATAAAAATTATATTATTACTGCTACTGATCCATTCAGCCTAATTCTAGCCTAATTCTCATTAACATATTTCCTTACTTACTGACAAAACGTGACAAAACATTCCTAGATTAACATATTAAAAACTCAAAACCTTACTCCATCAAAATCTTACCAATTTGAGGAAAAATTGAAGCCAAAATCTCATAAATCTTACCTTTTATTCTTCCAAGTGTGGATATTATATATATAACCAAAACTCAACTCTAAGCTATCCCTCCTAAAGCCAAAATCCTTTTTTAGTTCTACAAAGATTTGCTCCTCATAATTTAGAGAAGAATCTTTATCCCGATTGGTTAAAATCATTTCAATAGTGGAAACATTTTTCACTTCTGGGATAACTGTGGTCTTCCTTTCATTTTCTAAATCTCAGCCGAACAATTTTATATAACATAACTCAACTTCTTAAGACATATCTTCTTAATCAAGAAATAAGGGGTTCGAACCCCATCCCATCCCAACAAGAAAAAGTTGAAAAGTTGAAGCTCATGAAACAAACACACAACCCAACGCTAGTTTCAAACTTGATGAAAAAGAATCCAAAACGCAAAGAGCAAGGACAGCAAGCAAATATATGATACCAGATATTACTGCTACTGATCCATTCAGCCATTCGATGCAACAAGTTTGAAACACCAAAACAATGCATCAAACCTGCATAAACATTCATTGATAATGAAGGAATAAAACGATGGAGCTTGAATTAATGGTTCATTGATAACGAAGCTCTTCGTAACAAATTATACAATTTTCGATTGTAACTAAGGCACATAACAAGCATCCAAATACATTGGGAGGGGGATCCATAGCTTACTCCTAACATAACCTTCCTATCAAAAATCCCCTCTCCATACTTTACATTCTAAACATCCTCAGGACAGTAAAAAAGGCCTGTTTCTTTTTTCTTGCATTTCACCTACGGTTAAGATAAAACTTTCAGTAACTTAAAGAGTAAAAAGAAGGGATAAAACCTGCTACTATGCAGCAAAAGCACCAAGTTCGTCCGTCCGACTTTGAGCGATGGTTTGCAACAACTTCATCCAACAGTATTTTTGCTTTTCCTTTATTGCTTCTTCCAATTTTGACCTTCGATTGAGCCTTGTTTAATTCAACATCCACCATCCTCCCCCACTTCCAATTCCATCCCAAATTGGTCTTTTCCTTTTTCCTTTTTCCTTTTTCCTTTTTCCTTTTCCTTTTTTTTTTTTTTTTTTCCTTTTCCTTTTTCCTTCCCATTTTCCAAAATTAGAACAGTGCCCACAAATCATGACATGGTACTGAATACTATGATATCTTGATTTCCACCTTTAGATCTCGTAGACGTTACCAGAACTTCACCGTCGCCTGAAGAAGAGGAAGTCGGGGTGGTTTACTTGGCGTTGTCTTAACCAATCCTCAGCATCCTGCAAAAGTGACTTTGCCAATTGCCACTCGTATCTGCCATTTGGAGTCCATAAAGATCCTCTAAACTTGTATGAAGCTAGACCAAAAACTGGCAGTGACATCTTAGGGATACCATCTATCTCACTGGGATACGTTAGTACAGGACCTTGTACACTGCGTCCCCCTGAAATTAGAATAAATGAAGAATCGGTACCAAAAAAATTTAAGATGTAAGATGTGAAGAGGCCCATCATATTATCAACAATCTGGATATAACTTGCCCAGATGCAATTATATTTGTAAATTCGCAGAGTGGCATGGAGCACTAGAACTTGTTTTAAAGTTACAACCATGAGGAGACAATTACCAGTTTATGACCAGCTTATTTCAAATGCATACGCAACAAAATAACAGCGAAGCCATAGACAAAAGTCAGAACTTATTGGATTAGTGTACGCTGGTTTGTGTCAAAACAGTTGCAATGTGCGGGCTAAATCTTCTATATATAACTTGGTAAAATATAAACCATTGGTATTTTGTTCTTAAGATACCAAGTCATCCATGAATACTTGCATGAAGAGCACAAATTTATGAATGAAAACCATTTTAACACAAGATCGTCGACCAATCTCCAATAAAGTTTGAGTAAATAACAAATACAGACAATAAACTTAGCAGTGGAAGTTGTATTCCTTAAGATGGTTTCAGTGAAGAAAAATATGAAAATGAAGTTGTGAAACATAATAGAGCGTTGCTACACAAAGAATCCCTAATTCCAAGCATTGTCAAAGTACTGTTTGAAGCTGCCATCAACCTCAGTTAAGACAGAAGAGCAGAGAGACAGAAAAAGTCTTCTATATACATAAAGACAGGTAAAAACATTATGAAGCGCAAAAGAAAACAAGGAAATTAAATGAACTACACCTCCACACAAAAAAATTAGACATTTAAGAAGCAGAGACAGAAATAGACTACCTCCCATTGGCGTAGACAAATAATGAAAGGTGAGGAAGCAGGCATCCAGATCCTTTAATGTTGGTCCAGTTGGAATCCTGTAAATTGGATACCTAAGAATGAACCACCAAAACACAATAAGTGATTCATGCAAGTAAAAAAGTGTCCAATTAATCCAATTAGCTTCAAGGCTTGACAGTACCATGCCACAGAAAACCAGCTGGAAGGCAATAGGTCACAACTTCGTAATGTCCTGAGCTCAGGGAACTGGAAGGCAAGATCTGATATCTGGAGAAAATATACTACAGTAAGGTTATGAGGGATAAAAGGCAAGGATTTATGTATTTTATTTTCTTCTGATTTCAACAGGGGAGGGGTTCTGTTTAAGCATTTACATGCCTTATCTGCTAAAGGTTCACGACTATAAGGCAAATCCCGTTCAAGATGCTCAAATAGTAGCTGGCCTTGAGGATTAGGAGATTCAGCCTCGTCACTAGAACAGTCTTCTTGAAGTCCAATTAGCTGGTCCCGCAAAGATATCCTATCCATTCTACGAGAAAGCTCAGAAGATAAGTTGTGATGATTGAGTTGTTTCTCCATGTATTTTAGAGCTCGTTCAGCTTCTGAATCACTACTACCATCACTACTAGAATCTCTGAAATCACTATCACTGTCCTCACCTGGTTGCCTACATCACATAGAAAAGTCCATGCTAAAATACCAAGTATTCAGTATACTGAGTACCAACTCAATGTTAAACTTTAAACACTTATTTAGTGAATCAAAATACGTTATCCTTCAAATTGGTCCATTGAACTTACGCAAGGCTTTATTTGGTTAATTTTTACATCAAACCAGAGAGAATTTATCATAATCTGTCAATAAAATAATGCTTGGTCTTTACCCCTTCACCAGGTTGCATGATACGGAATAAGGCAATCTACTTCAAACTGCATCAAGTGACCTTTCAATTATTCTTAGATAGGTTACAAACTTTCGGTTAGCTTATAAAAATATTAATTCTCGGATTTAAGAAGATTTATTATTATTATTATTATTATTAGAGAATTATTTTTAAGGTTATAAGTTACCATTTGCTAGTGATCATTATGGTATTAATGAACATGAGAGTTACAACCTTTCAATTGACCCTAAGTTACTCTGAGGTTTACTTTCAAGGTTATAAATAGTCATTCATTTTGTTGCTTTAATATGAAGAATTTGGATATTAAAATGAAAGTAACCTATTATGCATTTTAGGTCATAAGTTTGTTACTTGAAATTTCTTATGTTTTGATTTGCATGCAGAGTCATTCAACTAGCCTTGATCAAGCTATTTTGTGAAGTGATTTGAATCATGAGTTTAGAAACGAGTTTTTTTGTACTCTTGATCTTGACCATCAAAGTAATCCGTTCCAAAATTTTCCCTTGGCTCGATTCCTTATCGTTTTTGAGATTCTTGGATAATTTATAACTAAAGGTCTTATTCTTCAACAAGACTTTTAGATTGCATTCTCAAGTGTTACATAACACATATTGACGAACTTATTACAATTTATAACATCGTCGAACCAAATATTAGCTATCAACTCCTACAGTTCTTTTGCCCAAGAAAAATTCTTGAACAGTTCGATAATCTTTCTAATGATTGAATCAAGAATATAAGTATGCATGATATGAGAAAACAAAAAAGACATCCACAGAAATTGACCCTCACTTGAACATTTGGCTATATTTCACCAATAAATTCATACAAACAGCTTATCAGAAATAATTTAGAAAAAAAAAAATGCAAAGAATTGTATGGACAAAATTTATTTCCAGTTAACGAGAATACCTTAACTTTGCAGAGGACTTCAAGGATTCACCATATATCTGTATACCGGATAAATATGGTACATAATACTGGATAACACTGTCACTGTCGTTTAGTACAAGAGGCACACCTGCACCATAAGCACTCCATTCCTTAAAAGACTCCCACAAATCACCTAGGACAAAGTATGGTTGAAATTCTCCGTCACAGGTTCTCCAACCCTTTACCGTTGTCTGCAATGAAAAACAAATGAAGACAATATCAGAGGAACAGTAAACTATTGGGATCATTAATTGAGACTTCAAAGTTGATACTAGCTATGAAAAAAAAATAAACCCTCATTCGCTGATCCTTGATAAACTTGAGGCGATAGAAAAAGGAAAGACATTAAAATTTCAACTGCAATCTGTATATTATCCCTCGAAGCAATTCCCACAACCAAACTAGCTTTCTTCTTCGCATAATCCCTTATTTGTTATACGGTTCAGAATTGAACCAAAGACTCAAACATCAATCCGCTTATCAGAATTAGGAGGGCCATACCGAGAGCCGCAAAAGGTAAAGACTTAAAACATTTGAGAATCGACTTTTTCACACTAAAGAAAACAAAATATTAGCCAATGGAAGAGAAACTTCCAATCGATTCAAACCTTTGAGAGGTACTGTGCAGGTACAGATGGCGCGATAGACTGCAAAAACCGCTGCAGATTACTCAGCGACGATACCACTGGCTCAAAGGCCGACATCGAAATAGATTTGGGGAGCTCTTCACACGCATCTCCGCTCTCGGTTTCTCTAGTCACCGAGGACACCGTGGTCGGTTTAACCACAGGAGATTGACCTGCAGAAACGTCGCTCTGAGCTCTACGGAGCTGATCATTTTGACGTCCCTGATTCACCCTACGAGCTTTCGTCGAATTGTAAAACCTATCATCACCACAACCACGACCAAACTGCAATCCAGCACCTAACATTATATTTCGAAAACCAAACGAAAAACAGCTCCGGAAAATCGCAATCCGCAGTCCTAAAATCCACAATAAAAGTCAAGGAAATGCACAAAGTAACAATCTCGCTAAAAACCAATCAGATTGGAACCAAAATCCCGAAGCACAGAAGAGTAACGATTGATTGCGAGATAGAATCAAACAGGCAATCGGGTTCCAAAATGTGAGAGAGACGAAAACAGAGCCCTCCTGTGGTTCGCCAAAAAATCCAGGCAAATCGAATCGAAGAAGATAAGTTCGAATGCAAAAACCTTAAACAGATTGAGACGCAATGGATCTAAAACACAGAACGAGGGTTTCAATGGCGTCGTCGAAACAGAGAGAAGAAAAGAGAGCAATGGAAGAAAAAAGGAAAGAGATGGAGGCGAAGCAGTACGCTGGTTTTTCCAAGGAAGAAAATAACCACTAAATTGATTTTAATATCATTTTATTTTTTGTTATTTATTTTATTTATTTCAAAAATACATACGTTTAATATATTTATATTTAATGGATAATATTATGGCCTACCCCCAACCGTCTTCAAGTAGTCAAAATGGGCGTCCTATTAAAATTATGATTAGGAGTAGTAGGAGTTTTATATGGAATATGTTCTCGCGTGGGTCCATACCAATTTTGAGGGACAAGTCAACCCAGTTTCGAAAATAAGATAGAATGTCGGTTAAGGCCAACCAACTAAATGGTCTTACTACGGTATGATTAGAAGATTTTTGTTATGCATGATGACACGTGCTCAATGGCCCCGCACGTGTCATGTGTTTGATATGTGTTTTGTGTTTGTGATATGATATGATATGTTGGATGACATGATATGTGGTATGACATGGTGTATAGTACAATATGACATGTTGTACTGATATGATATGAATTGTTACATGATATACCTACGTATGCTCAGTAACATTATAATATAAATGAATGTCACATTATCTTTTCACGAACTATGATAAGCTATGAAGTGTCAATGTATGACATGCGACGAAATATTTTGAGATTAAGGAATTAGTCACTTCAACAGTCTTCGATGGTTATACAGGTATCCAAACTACAAACGAGATGGATGTTTGTTGTCCCAACCATTTTTCTAAGTTCCGATCCCGATAAGGAAAGGGGATAATTTATAACAAAGTTTTCGTGTTGTTGATTCCTAGGTGTAGTGCTTCTTCCCCTCTGCTACCTATTTTTACTAGTGAATATTTTTACTAGTGGAGTAGGGTTGACTTAATCCATAGGTTACACCTTTCGCTCGATACTAGAATCGACAATTAAAGAAGATTTATGACGTACAACTCTCGAGACATGTTTTGAAGGCTATGTTATAAATGAAATGAATAAAGAGTTGTCTTACATGATTTATTTACTATGAAAAATGTTAGGACCTCATGCATAATGTACGTTCACATGCATTGGGATATGTTTTCTTATGACGAGTAGAAACGTGTACATTATGAAAAGGAAAATGATCATTATGTTTAACATGATGCTACGACAATCGTTATTTCTTATGGGAGTCTAACAACAGCACCAGAGATGCTAGCCCAACTAGTATGAGGCCCAAGGAGTGTGCAAACAGCCTATTGGGTCCATATTTGCATATATGGGTCATGTGTAGAGTAGTAAATACACGTCCGATTACCCGAACTGGAAGGCCACTTAAGAGAATACGCTTTAAATGGTAGGGTTTCATTCATGTTGCATATGTTTGCATTCCTAACTTCAACAGTGGAGTCACTCACTATGTATTTCTAAAAATACTCAAGTCACATGCTACTTTTATATTTCAAGTAAACATAAGACACCACTATACGGTTGACAACAACATCACATCAAAAACCATAGAACCTATATAGGATAGTTGCATTTATTTTTCGTAGACTTTATGTTAATATAGATCAGGGCTCTTCCAATATTCTCATTTGTTTTATTTTAATTTACTTCAAATATTTCCTTTAAAACCCTATTTTAATTGTATTAGTCCATGACATCGTTTTGTGAAATTATTTTAAATGAATGTTTCTGTATAAAAAGATTATATCATGTATATAGTAGCGACTCTAGTTCCTTTTGGAAATTAGGGTCGTTGCAGTCTCTTTAAAAGTATATTTTTATTTATATGAATAAATAGAATTTAGATTTTTTTTTAAGAAAAAAAAAAGATATATATAATATAGTCTCGGTCTCTAGCTTATTTACTAGAAGAAATTTCTCTCAACTCTCTTACCAATTTTTCGTCCGAACGGAAAATTCCCTTTTAGATCGAGACAAATCCCCATGTAGTAGCCCTTACCTTGCCGGTTAAACGATCATTTCTTAAAATATATATATATATATTATGTTATAAATTAATTTTGTATTAAAGAAATACAATTATGTATGATTTATCATTCTAAAAATGGAGAGTAATAAGTTGGTGATGAAGTTGTTAAGTTGTTTGTACAAATGTATAACTAAGAATGATGTGGCATTTTAGCTTTTAATGTTTTTTGTCTCTTAACTCTTTTTTTTTATCCATATTTGGAATTACATTTTCGGACAACCCATTTACATTGATTTTACCAATTACATTTCTAATTATACCTTTTCACATTTGACCACATATTTAAATATTAATTCATATTGCAACTTCTTTTTTATTATTATTATATATTTAATCAAAATTATATCTGTTCCCTTAAAGACATGGGTCCAAGGAGTCAACACAGCCCAACTCAACCCACCAAGTGTCGCCCCAAGCAGTCAACACAGCCCACGTTGAAGCCTCAGCACACACACGCCAAACTTGCCCAATGCATGTGCGGCGCAAACCCAGGTGTGGCTTAGTTACCATGACGCGCGGCTCAACATTCAGCACGTGTACCACCATCATCACACACCTCATTCTCTTCCGCACTCGATTGAGTTGGATTACAAACTTATTTAATTTTAACCGAGTTCAAATAATTAAAAAATTTATAAATTGAATTAGTCCACTAAACTGGTTGAACTCGAACCCATCTAAAATTATTATTAATTTTAAACTATATATTTTTCTTGTTATATGTATGTATTTATTTAATTTATAATTATTTTATTGATTATTTATTCTCCAACAAACTCTTAAAATAATTTTTTTAATTATTTAAAAGGTAATTTTTCAAAATATATATTAAAAATAAGTTATAATATATAAATATATATTAAGGCTAAAATTAAATATATTTATATAATAATTCTCTCTTCGTAGCCTATTTTATATAAAGTATGATTAATACTTAAAAAATTATTAATACGGATATTTTAGTAGATTAAGTGTAATTAATTTAGCTGAGCTTTCAATTTAGTTAGATGAATTGACGGAAATTTAAAAATCAATCAAATTAATATTAACAAAAATGGCTAAATCAACCAAACTCCAATTTTTTAATATATTAAATACACTTTAATTCCAATTTTCAACTTACCTATCAAAATCCATCCCAAATTGTTTAGTTAAAAAATAATATTTTTTAAAGGTTTAAAATATTGATGTCAAAAAAATATTCCGATCTCAGATAAAATATTAATATTGACAAAAAATTTTTAAAATATATATACAAGAAAAAATAAATAAATCCATAAACTTCTATTCACATCAGGTTCGAGATTATTCAAAAATAATTTTTTTTTGTGGGAATAGAATGGACTCGTAATCCTCATTTTTATGTGGTTGACCTATTATATTATGTTATTTGTTGCGTTATTAATAATGATTTTGTCGTGTTTATATATATATATATTATTTATTTATTTATTGACAAATTTTCTGATAAAATTTAGAGTGCCAAGTTCCAACACTTTCAACCTTCATTCATTATCGTCAAAAAGAAAGAAAGAAAGAAAAAGGAAAAACTTTCAGTTTTAATCTATGGGTACCGGCCTAAAGTGAGAAAAGCAGGGTTGGTACATGACTTTTTCAGGGGTAAAAAGGTAATTTAATCTCTCTTTCAATTCAAAGTTTGAAGGGACACCAAAACAAACTAACAATCTAATGTGATTAACGTTATGTAGAAGTATATTAACATTTTGATCGCATCAATATTTTAAGCTTCCTTGTCGACCTTGAGTTGAGGCCAAGGTTAACCTAAGGATCAATCTCATATGAGGCTCATGACTAGTGTCACAATCGTACTTTTTTAACCATACGATGCCATAATCTTGACATGTTCAGCTGACTTTGTAACTTCATAGGATCTTAGACGAGATTTGCCTTCGCCAATCAAACATAGCTTGTGCGGAATTCAAGTTTGTTCAGCTACACACGTTGTCCATGCGTACATGTTCAATCGTCTGCAACTCTAGTTAACTTGCCTCTACACTAGATCAAGTCATCCGACTTGATCTATCCTCTGCTTTAGACCAAGGTCTCTCATGTGCAACATCTTATCTCCATCATCATCTTGGTTCCCATCGACCAACCCATGAATTTGTGAGGCCATCCCATGTCTTGAGATATCTCGACCATCTTGGCTTGCTCAAACATGTCTATCAGGCCGACCCATGTATAGTTCATCTCATCGGGACATCCTGAACATTCATCCATCTAGGTCCTCATCAATGCATGAACCCTCCCGTAATCCATATTGGATAGCATTTACGGGATCCATATTGGATAGCAGGTGCAAATACCAACCTTTGGAGATAGGGCGCAATGTCGGTGCACCCGTGTTGTCCGACATGATCATGTACCAATTGTCACCGTTTGGGTATGGTGCCAACTGTCCTAGTCATATTCTTCAATCTGTGTGGTGTCACAATTTTATCAAGATCATAACCAAACTCTAAGGAAAATTCAAGCCCCATTATAATTTTTTCATCAAGCTTTGTGATTTTGTCCGATCTTAAGCGAGGTTTTCCTTCATCAACCAAACATAACTAATACAAAAACTAAGCTTCAATTGACCATACACATCATCTTTACGTGTATTTTCACTCTATTGATACTCTAGCCGACTTGCTTAACTTTAGGTCAAGTATTAAGGCTTGTGGTCTTTCCTCTACACTAGGTCAAAGTCCTTCAAATGCAATATCACATCTCATTTGTCATCGTGGTTCTCAACAACACGCCCTACACGCTTCTACATCAATGTGTTTAAACCCTTCGTTGGGTCAAAACAACCTTATGCTCAACTAGAGTTTATTGGTGATTTCAACACTTACCGGAACCTATCGAGGCATTGTATTGCTTATTAGTGCATATTGGCTCAATACAGTGTTAATCGAGAATTCTTAAGTCTCAGCTTCATGATGCCATCCAAGACCTTAAATGTCATTGGCCTTTGTTGCTCGCTAAGATACACTTATCGAGAACAGAGACCCATTAGTCAACTTTTATAATCGAGACATCTCAGACATCCATCTATTTGAATACTATTGAGGCGTGAACTCTCTGGTATCCATGTTGAGTCATTTCTACATACCATATTGGAGAACGACTCTATATATTGAGTTTGTGAAGAATCGAATCACAAGGACATCAGCCAATTGAGTGGGGTTAGATTGTCACGGTCATGCTTGTCCAGGACGTATTCTCCATGGTTGCATGTCCATTCTAAACCCCTTTTAATTGTTTTCATGTATAGTTAGGTCTTTACTTTTCCCCCTTGTCAACAGGTATGTTTGCCAAAATCATGCCTACACGGACCTAAAATGTCCCAAAATTGGGAGTGCCATCAAAATCGTGTTCAAATTCCGGCCTTCAATCATTTACCATTTTTTCAAATTCCAAAGCCTCTCTCTCTTTCTCTCTCTCTCTGTAACTCCAAATACGCACACCGTCGATTCGATTCATTCTTAACCTTTTTCCATGGCGTCGCTTCTCAAATTCAAGCTCCTCCCGACCCATTGCGGCGTCGCTCAGAGTCCCACCTTGAGCCCTAGGACCAGCCCTCTCGTTCACCTCCGCCGCCGCAAAACCACCCTCCGGATGCTCCTCACTCGGAATTCCGCCCGCCGCTCGCCCCGTCGCAGCGCCTTGCCGGATAAGAAACGAGACGACCACAAGGATTTGTCTCGGAGCAACACGTTGAAGGATTTGTTCGTGTCATCACCGCCGTATGATGAATCCGACGGCGAGATTAACGAGACCGTTGCGGCAGCTCCGATCCGGAACGTGACTCCGGTTTGTAGGGAGGAGGATGGTGAGATTGGACCGACCGGTTGGCATCCAGGTTCGCCTAGACCGGGTTGGACCGGTTTCCGATACAAATACTTGCTCCGGAAAACCTGGCGGCCACTGCTCGCCGGAATCCCCGAGTAATGGATGGTTTTTTTTCCCTCCTTTTTAACCCTTTCTATAATTGATTTAAAAAAAAAAAAATTTATGTGATCAAATATTTAGCTGTTTTTTTAGTATATTTTAAAATTTTGTTAACTTAAAATAGGGATTAGGGAAGGATTGAGATGCTAATCACAAGGGGGTTTGGGGAAATAATTTGTTATAGGGAAATGATTTTTGTATTTGAAATTCTGATTGTTGGATGATCGAAGCCCCACGTCCTCTCGTTTAGTCCCCACGTCCTCTCGTTTAGTCCCCACGTTCTCTCGTTTAGTCCCCACGTTCTCTCGTTTAGTCCCCACGTTCTCTCGTTTAGTCCCCACGACCTCTCGTTTAGTCCCCACGTCCTCTCGTTTAGTCATGATCGTGAGTTTATAATTAAAAATACTATCTCCATTGGTATAACACTGTTTTGAAGAAGCTCAAAGCAAAATTATGAGAATTTATGCTCAAAGTGTACAATATAGAGTCGTAATCATTTAACACCCATTAATTTGAAAATGGTGAAGAAATTGAGAGTCGTAGTGGCATAAGAATATACCTCTTCCCTTTAACTTTTTTGAATAGATTCTTGCAATGTTCAAGAGTTAAGTGGCCTACATGTGGGAGGGACCCTCTTCTTTTTTCTTTATTCTTTCTAATTTAGTTCTAACATTTAGGACTTAATATCCGCGACTATTTAGATTCAAAACGTTAAATTTTTATGAAAAGATTCAAATTTCTATTAAAGAACGATGATAAAGTTGAAGATAGTACTTAAAATATGATAATGATATCAAACAAAGAATAATCGAGATCTGATGGGTATTAATGTGGTCGTTATTGGGAGTGTTTTTTTTTTTTTTTTTTTTTTTCTCTTTTTTGAAGAATGTGTAGAAAAGATAAAAAAAAGGCATGAGGAAATGGGAATAGGAATTTGGACCAGATATGCAAAAGCATTCACAAACAAAACCCAAATTTCATTCCACTCCTAAAAAGCAATGCCTCCCACTTTACACAAAATCATCAACTTTCAATTTAAAAATAATAATAATAATAATGAAAACGTAAATAAACTATAATCATGTGAATGTGTAACGACTTTATTTTTCTATTAAAATAGAGCCGCTACTACATGCATAACATGACTGTTAAATATGAACAAATATTTAAAATAATACAAAAACATATAAAATAAAAGGAAAACAAATTAATGGCCTAATATGACCTAAGGTTATAAAATAGACAAACTGCAAGTACCCTATCATTGGTTTCATGACCTTCATCACGATACCGCTATCATACGTACATGGATGCCTTATCTTTACTTAAAATGTAAGAGTAGTACATGACTTGAGTATTTTAAGAAATACTCGTAACTCCACTATTAGGGTCAAAAAATGCAAACACATGCAATATGGTGGTTCTTATCCTTTTTCACATATCATAGCATGACCTTAGACAGTTTTTCAGTTCAGATAAAGCTGGATGTGTAGTACTTCTCTGCACATGACCCGCACGTGTAAGCATGGACCTACTAGATGGGCTTGCACACTATAAGTCTGGCTCGTCAAACTAGCATCGTTAATGGACTCTTGTCGAACACCACAAAGGGAAAGAACCCGCATAACATCATGATGAACTTAAATGTAAAAACTCCTCATTTGTAACGTACGCGTCCAAACTCATCATATTGGAGAGCACAAATATGCATGAGGTCCCCATCATTTATAATCATGTCATAATGTATGATGCAAGATAAATCTCCATTTATCTATAACTTAATAAGTATGTGAATTATGCTTACATAATTCCTATACATTCTGTAATACATTGCATAGCTCTCATGGCATGGTCTACGAAAGTTTATGCATCGTAGATTATGATTTCATAACAATTTTATACAACGTGACATGATCACAAAATAACATACCTTTATTAAATGACATAGATTATCATAGCATAACGTGACATAATATGGCATAACATAGCATGACATGATATGACATAACATATCATAGCATAAAATCGAACAACATAGCATATCTTAATATATCATGCATACATATGACACATGTCATCATACATAATACAATTCATCCAATCAAACTAATAGCAGAGCTACTTACAATTTTTTTTATAGAAATTATTATTAGTTTTCTTGTCATTACAAGTTCCACATTGTCACCCTTCTTTTTAAGCAAATTTATTATTTCCATTTGTGATCTAGATTCTTTCTTTTTCTTTATTAAAATTTGGAGTGAGAATTGCATGACTAGAGATCGAACAAAGTTCTAGGAGCTTGATGAGAAGCTCATTGGAAATATGAATCTTTGTGATGGATCAATTGTACCGATCTAAGACAAAGGATCCATCTTATACGAATGCAAGAATGGAGATCAATGTCTACTAACCAAAGTATATTACATCTCGAGTTTGAAGGCTAATATTATTAACCAAGGTCAAATGACAAAAGAAGGCATTAGAACAAAGTTAGTTGGCTCGTTCCTCAAGATATTCAACCGAAAAAGAGCCTTGTTGAAGGTAAAACGGCCGCAAAATCATGATACTTATGAAAGAGCATCAACATCTTTCATAATTGGTAGCAAGAAAGGAAAAAAGAAAAACTAGTGTGTCGAGAAGAAGAAACGAAAGAACAGAGATAAGAAGAAACTAGAGGCTACTTTAGTCAGCAAAGAGCAACCTACAAGTCGGTGTACATTAGACTTATTATCTCAACCAATGAAGCCTAAAGGGAGGTCACCAAAGTGTAAGAAAAATGAGATATCGAACTTGTCATCACAATCAAAGAGGCCCGGAGACAGACTTGAAAAGAAACAAGAATCCAACAACCATGGGAGTTACAATTACCAACTTGTTTCGACCGTTTCTATCGAATACCTAGTTGGGTTATCCAACTTGCTTGAGATTGATGGTATCTCAAAAAATTCTGAAGAACTTGTAGTCTTGGAAGCAAGGTTGAAAGATAGAGAAGTACTTACAAGAAGTTTCTACGTGCAATTATGATGGTGAAGTTCGTGCACAAAAGAGAAGTCGAAGAAATTGCATATTGCAAAATTGATTTTTTTTTTAAAAAAAGACGAAGTTGATCACGGACCAAACAAAGTTGACACTGGAGAGCAGCGTACGGACAATCTCACCAAGACCCTAACAAAAGTCAAATTTACAAAGATGCAAGAGTTGCTCGTAGTGAAGAATCTCGAGCAATGTCAAGCTTACGGGTGATACCTACCCTTAATATCATAACTAGTCTCATATAAATTTACTTACTATTTTGAGTGGTTCAAGGTCTTGAAAACAACTCAGAGTTCTCTTTTAAAAATCAATATATTTCGTATTATTTCAAAAAAAATATTTGTGGTAGGAATAAACTAACAAACTAGTCATATTTTTAAATACATTATTGTTCATCCATTATGATTCATGCATACATTTAGGTTATTTTGAAGCAAAAACATATTGTATCAGATGTTTATAGATTAGGTATATATTTGAGTAATTTTAAAGCATATTGTTTTTGTTTTACGGATTCATAAATGAATTTTTGAAACTAAAAACTTCTGTCTTTGTGTTGGTCGGAAAGCAACTCTAAAAGTTCATTTAAGATTCTTTTTACTCTCAGTCCATCATTTTCTTCATCCGACTTGTGGAAACTAAATAATTATAAATACCAATAATTATAAATAATTATTGGTATTTATAGTGATTTCCTTGTAGTGATTTCCTTATCTTATCATTTTATTTGAGATTCGAATCACTCCACAAGCAAGATCGATCATGTCTAGCTTGAATGATTCTTATGTTAGGCTATGGAGCCAGATACTTATTTATAGCTTGGTCAACGGTTATATCCGGTAAAACTATATTTGGTAAATCTATATATAGTAAAGCTATATATGGTAAAGCTATATCCGATCAAGCTATATATGATAAATAGCTATATATAGTAGATGGCTAAATCTGGTAAAGCTATATATAGTAAACTATACCATATATATATCTGGTCCGGTAGAGCTTTGAAGATGTACTTTTCTATTCTCTGTACTCTCTCTTGTTGTACATACCTGAAGTCATTAATAAAAAGAAAAATCCTTTTAGCCAGAGTTCTCCTTGCACTTTTCACTATCCCATTCTTTGTGTTCATCTAGATCGAGCGTGTGCGTTGTTGTACGATCCTAACGACTGATATAGATCCTAACAACTGGTATCAGAGCCAGGCAGAAGTCAGAGCCAGGCGGAAGTCAGAGCCAGGCGGAAGTCAGAGCAAGGCAAAATTCACCACGATCTGTGAAGATGGAAAGTTCAAAGATTGGAATTGAGAAGTTCGATGGATCCGATTTCGATTTCTGGAAGATGCAGATTGAAGATTATCTGTACCAGAAAGATCTTCACGAACCTCTGTTGGGGGTGAAGCCGGATACCATGACCACGGAATAGTGGAAGCTCAAGGATCGACAAGCCTTGGGGTTGATCCGGTTAACGCTATCCAAAAACGTGGCGTTCAACATTATCAAGGAGAAGACAACGTCAGGTCTGTTGAAGACGCTGTCGAATATGTACGAAAAACCGTCGGCTATGAACAAGGTGTATTTGATGCAGAGATTGTTATGAGTCCTTGTGAGAACTGCGTTACGAGCAAACAGAAACGAGTTAGCTTCACAAAGACTGCTAGAGAATTGAAGAAAAGTACCGGAAGCGTCGCTGAAACTCCAGAGGGGGTTGCGTCGTCCGGATGCGTCGCTGAAGCTCTAGAGGGGGTTGCGTCGTCCGGAAGCGTCGCTGAAGCTCCAGAGGGGGTTGCGTCAGCCGGCAGCGTCGCTGGCTGAAACTCTAGAGGGGGTTGCGTTGGCTGGAAGCGTCGCTGAAACTCTAAAGGAGGTTGCGTCGTCCGAAAGCGTCGCTGAAGCTCCAAAGGGGGTTGCGTCGTCCGGAAGCGTCGCTGAAACTCTAGAGGAGGTTGCGTCGTCCGGAAGCGTCGCTGAAGCTCCAGAGGGGGTTGCGTCGTCCGGAAGCGTCACTGAAGCTCCAGAAGGGGTTGCGTCGGCCGGAAGCGTAGCTGAAGCTCCAAAAGGGGTTGCGTCATCCGTAAGCGTCGCTGAAGCTCCAGAGGGGGTTGCGTCGGCCGGAAGCGTCGCTGAAACTCTAGAGGAGGTTGCGTCGGCTAGAAGCGTCGCTGAAACTCCAGAGGAGGTTGCATGGGCCGGAAGACTCTTGCTGAGAAACCAGAGGTGAAGCAAGTGGGAGTTGATGTTGAGTTGCTCAAAGATTCACAGAATGATGTTGTAGCGGATACTCATGAAACTCCTGAGACTCTTGCTGAGAAATCAGAGGTGAAACAAGTGGGAGTTGATGTTGAGTTGCTCAAAGATTCACAGAGTGATGTTGTAGCGGATACTCAAGAAACTCCTGAGACTCTTGCAGAGAAATCAGAGGTGAAGCAAGTGGGAGTTGATGTTGAGTTGCTCAAAGATTCACAGAGTGATGTTGTAGCAGATACTCAAGAAACTCTTGAGACTCTTGTTGAGAAATCAGAGGTGAAGCAAGTGAGAGTTGAGGTTGAGTTGCTAAAAGATTCACATAGTGATATAGCAGATACTCAAAAAACTCCTGAGACTCATGCTGTTGGCGAAGAACCCAGTCTATCATTCAAAACACAGAAGGCGATACCATTTCACTCGGAGGTTGGTTGAAGATAGTGATGTGTTTTGAGAAGATAGAGGGTGCAAAGAATCCAGCAAACATGTTGACAAAATGTGTTGATGTTGGAATATTGAGGTTGTGCAAAACCTCAATTGGTATGGTGCAGTGAAGATGCTCATGGTCGTTTGAGAGTGAAATTCTTGGTTGATTAGATCAGTCTCCAAGTGGGAGAATTGTTAGGCTATGGAGCCTGATACTTATTTATAGCTTGGTCAACGGTTATATCCGGTAAAGCTATATTTGGTAAATCTATATATAGTAAAGCTATATATGGTAAAGCTATATCCGGTAAAGCTATATATGGTAAATAGCTATATATAGTAGATGACTAAATCTGGTAAAGCTATATATAGTAAACTATACCATATATATATCTGGTCCGGTAGAGCTTTGAAGATGTACTTTTCTATTCTCTGTACTCTCTCTTGTTGTACATACCTGAAGTCATCAATAAAAAGAAAAATCCTTTTAGCCAGAGTTCTCCTTGCACTTTTCACTATCCCATTCTTTGTGTTCATCTAGATCGAGCGTGTGCGTTGTTGTGCGATCCTAACGACTGATAT
Organism: Cucurbita argyrosperma subsp. sororia; assembly: GCA_018691285.1. Lineage (NCBI taxonomy): Eukaryota > Viridiplantae > Streptophyta > Magnoliopsida > Cucurbitales > Cucurbitaceae > Cucurbita > Cucurbita argyrosperma. The sequence continues at coordinate 15,238,599 of CM031884.1, read as the reverse complement.
AGATCCTAACGACTGGTATCAGAGCTAACGACTGATACCGATCCTAACATCTTATTGATCAAATATCTCAACGCAAGAACACTTGCTTGAGATTCGAATCACTCCACAAGCAAGATTGATCATGTTGAGCTTGAATGATTCTACATGCAACCTAAACTACATAGAATTGCAAAGAAACTTAGCCATTGGCTAAAGAAGAGCACAAATGCTTCTTTTACTATATCTTCAAGTCTACTTACAAATACAACATATATGGCTTTATATAGCCTCAAAAATGAAACTACTAAATGCATTCCAAGAGTTGTAACATTCATACTTTATGGTCATAATTAGCCATCATGTAAATGTAACCGAAATTAAATAAAAAGTCTTAAAATACAATAACTCTAAATTACTCTAAATTGTAACCCACCCAAAATTTATAACAATCAAACTTCATTCTTCTTCAATGAAGCATGAATTGAAACATCTTTTGATAATTTTGACAACCTTTTCTTCACATCTTCATTGAAGTATATTGTATGATTGATGTCTTTTGGTTCATATCAAATTTTGTTGGAATTAGGTTCTAAAATTTGATATGTTGTTTTTTTTTTTTTTTTTTTTTTTTTTTCTTTTTTTTTGGAAGAATTTGGCACAACTTATGTGAAGGAAACTAGAGTTGAATCAAACTAGTAGTCAAAGTTCTGATAAACCTCAAGAATGATGAATTTTTAGTTTTGGACCAACTTATGACGCATTTTTAAAACTATTTAGACTGGGTGAATGAATAAAGTTGATTTGAGTTAAGTAGTAAAAGAGCATTTGAAGAAGAAGGGACCCACATCAGGCATGGATAGAGCCACGTCGTTCATGTAAGTAACAATTTAGACTTTTCTCAAGTAATACTTATAAGGATCACTAGGACGTGCTGACATGTGAGCATATCTTACATTAGGTGGTTAGAATATGCATGGATAGGACTCTAGAATGGCAATTAGGATGAGAGTGTTATGTATGTTATAGAAACTTACCGAAATGGCTATAAGATGAGAATTTATGTTGTATGCCTATTTTAATGCTTTTCGTTGTGCTAGAAAGGAGGATGAGATGTTGTGATACGTTCTTAGAGTGATTAATAGATGTTATCTTCTTGTCGAGTTTGTATGGATGTTTAGATTATGTTTTCCATGCTTTAGGTGATCTATAGGGAACATCTCCCTAACAAAGTATGCATTGGAGAACCAAATCAAAATTTGGGCATTACACTAGAGCGGTTTACACGTTGACTATGAGATCCCACGTCTGTTGGGGAGGAGAACGAAGCATTCTTTGTAAGGATGTGGAAACTTTTCCCCAAAAGACGCGTTTAAAAAACATTGAGGGGAAGCCCGAAAGGGAAAGCCCAAAGAGAACAATATCTGTTAGCGATGGGCTTGGGGCATTACAAATGGTATCAGAGCCAAACACTGGGCGATGTACCAGCGAGGAGGCTAATCCCCAAAGGGGGATGTACACGAGGCGGTGTACCAGTAAGGACGCTGAGCCCCAAAGGGGGGTGGATTGGGGGGTCCCACATAGATTGGAGAAGAGAACAAGTGTGACCGAGAACGCTGGGCCCTGAAGGGGGCGAGGTAAATTATGAGATCCCACATCGGTTGGGGAGGAGAACGAAGCATTCTTTGTAAGGATGTGGAAACTTCTTCCTAGCAGAAGCATTTAAAAATGTTGGGTTTTATGTCCTAAAACTCATAGTTTGTAAACAAAGATATATTCTATTTTCAATAAAGTTATTATTGATGTTTATTCAGTAAAAATTGTTATTGAAGAAAGTGAACTTTACGATCATTAATCTAAGTCCAATAAACTAAGAACACTCTAGCTATAGTATGATTACTTGAACTATATGTAGAGACATAAGAGTGGATCAAGTTCAAGTATATAGTCAAAATGATCTATAGTATAAGGATAAGGCTGAGTACCTTATTCTGGGGACACTATGGATGCGGTCCACTTTTGTATATGATATAAACAATGTGATCACTAAATTGTGCATGTGGAGACATGTGAGTGGGGGCGTCCTATGCAATGAGTATTGCATAAGATCGGACCATGAAGAAAACCACTCTCACTTTATAAAGTCGTTTACTGTTGAGACTGATTTTCTTTTCATTCGATAACCTAGGTAACTCGGTTTTAATCCTGAGCTAACCATGAACTCCTGTTTATTCGGAATTATCCTTAGATTTGCATGGGTGAGAGTGGCTCTAGTTCGCCGACTCAACAGGCCTCCCATTTCAGGGGTAAGACTGGGTGAATGGCAAGGGACGTGGGGTGTAAGACGAAATTCACTCATACCCACTTTTAGGGATAGAAGAAAGGTAGTTCCCTTAAGCACTGACTCCAGGTCTTGAACAAGGGGCCCCACCCTCTCATTGGCCTGAGAGGGATTCGGTTTACTGGTTGGACCACAAACCAATTGTTCATTAAAGGATTAGTGAGACATAAGGAACAAGAAGTAACTTCAGGGGTAAAACGGTAAATTGACCCAGTTCTAGTTACGAACAACCTGTGAAGGATCGACTTACTAATCATGGTTATATCAGATGGGCAGAAATATATCTATAGTGAGGGGAGTGCAACTACTAGGCTATAGTGGAGTGTCCTAGTAGTTAACGAATGTTGGTTAACCAGGTTAATGAGTTTAATCGGTTAATCTTGGATCGTTGGAGCCCATGATCATAGGTCCATTAGGTCCCTCTGCTAGCTCATATCGGACTAAACCATAGAACAGTGTGACGAGTGAGTTCGAAGTGTTCGAATTCAAATTAGGGAATATGCGTTACATATATACGATATATTTAACCGTAATTTTGTTTTATTTACGAATTAAACGAAAAGAGAGAATCTGAGATATTTAAATAAGATTTAAATATCTTAATCAATTATGTGTCGAAATTGATTGGGATTGGCATTTGAATTAATATTAAATATTAATTAAATAGTTTAATTAATCATTTAATGTTACTTTAATTTGAAATTCATTATTCAAATTAATTGTTGAATTAAAATGAAGAAAGTCAAAATGTTGACTTTCATCTAATGGAAAAATCCATGTCAAAATTCGGTTTAACCAAACTTGCATGTTTGCCAAATAAACCCCACAAGTTTGAGTGGAATTTTGAGTGTCAAAATTTGGTTAACTCAAACATGCATGCTTGCCACATAATCCCAAACATTTTGAGTGGAATTTTAAGTGTCAAAATTTGGTGATCTCAAGTTTGCATGAACATGCAAACTTGACTCTTTAAATAGAGTGATCATGATACTTGGAAGGGATTCTTCATCTTCATGAAAAACCTTGAGAAAAACCTCTCACAAACACTCTCTTTCACATATACAAAATCCCTCCCAAGTTTAGTCACTCACCGAATTCCACAATCCCGTTCTAAGGCCGGAGGATAGTGGAGAAGACACTAGTGGTGGTTCGAAACCGGTTCGTGAGGCAAAAGGAGTTTGAACTACAAAAGGTTAGAAGTTTTAATACTTATGAACATGCTAGTTATTTACAATAATTGATGTTCTAAAAGTGCCTAAGATCCAAATTGCTTCCGCATGTGTTATATTAACACCATAAAAAAAAACCTTGAGGGGAAGCACGAAAGAAAAAGCTCAAAGAAGACAATATCTGCTAGCAGTGGGCTTGAGCCTTTATAAAGACTTAGGTCAATGTGTTTTTTAGTAGACCGATCACCCTAGGATTGTGAGCGCTAATTAGAGGTCTAGGCTCGAGAGCACCCAAATTCCCGAGGAGCTAGTTGTCACGGTCATGCTCGTCCAAGGCGTGTTGCCCATGGTCGCATGCCCATGACAAGCCAAACCCTTTATATCTTTCCATGTTCTAGTATTTTACTTTGTATTTCTAGGGAGTATGACGTTTCGGAAAAATCATGTCTAGGCCTGCTAGACATGAAATGCCTTAGAATGTACTATAGGGGGATATGACTAGTTGTCAACTTCTCCCTACCCAAGGTTATATACTGTGAGCCGTTGTTGTTACTCTCTTGCTTGCTTATATAACGTCTCTTTCAGAAATCTGAAGCTATATACAGCACAACCCTAGAGGAGCACAAGGTGCACCTGAAGCTAGTGTTTGACAAGCTGCAGCAGAATCAGTTGTACGTTAAGAAAGAAAAATGTGCCTTCACACAAACACGTATCAACTTCCTTGGACATGTCATCAGTTGTGGACAGATCGGTATGGATAGCGATAAGATAAAAGCTATCAAAGAGTGGAAAATCCCTACTTCAGTATCCGATGTGCGATCCTTCCTAGGATTGGTAAACTACTGTAGGTGGTTCGTCAAAAGGTTTTCACGGCAAGCCGCCCCATTAACAGAACTCCTGAAGAAAGACCACCCTTGATCGTGGTCAAATGAATGTCAAATAGCCTTTGAAGATCTGAAGGCAACCATGACGAAGGGTCCTATCCTCAGATTAGTAGATGTTACTAAACCGTTTGAAATAGAGACGGATGCTTCCGACTTTGCCCTAGGCGATATCCTTATTCAAGAAGGCCACCCGATCACTTATGAAAGTCGAAAGCTCAATGATACTGAAAGGCGATACACTGTCTCCGAAAAAGAAATGCTGGCTGTGGTCCATTGCCTATGAGTCCGGAGACAGTACCTCTTGGGATCACAATTCATAGTGAAGACGGATAACAATGCCATTTGCCACTTCTTCGATCAACCGAAATTGACGGTAAAACAAGCCCGGTGGCAGGAGTCATTGGCTGAATTCGACTTCAAAGTCAAACACAAGGCAGGAAAAAGTAACCAAGCAGCCAACGCACTAAGTCGGAAGGCGAACATGTGGCCCTGTACATGTTACCTATATTCACTCAAGTAAGATCGATGGATCGATGCGCGACATCATCAAGAACATTTACATAAAGACCCATCGGCCAAAGCCGTCGTTGAACTAGCCAAAGCTAGGAAGACACGACAGTTTTGGGTCGAAGGAGACCTTCTAATGACAAAGGAAAATAGATTATACGTCCTAAGAATAGGAGAATTGAGGAAGAAACTCATTCAAGAATGTCATGATATTTTATGGGCCGGACACCCTAGGTGGCAACGAACATATGCTTTAATAAAAAAGGGTACTTCTGGCCAAATATGCGAGATCACATCATGCAGTACACCAAGATGTGTCTCATCTGCCAACAGGACAAAGTCAAGAAAGCCAAAGTCTCGGGACTCTTAGAACCTCTACTCGTGCCAACAAGACCTTGGGAAAGTGTGTCTCTGGACTTCATAACACACCTCTCAAAAGTCGGGGAATATGACGCCATCTTGGTTGTCGTAGATCAGTTCTCGAAATACGCGACGTTTGTTCCCACCCCCAAATTATGCTCAGCTGAACTAATAGTCGAACTATTTTTCAAACACATTGTAAAGTTATGGGGCATTCCATCGAGCATCATCAGCGATAGGGATGGTAGATTCATCGGCACATTCTGGACTGAGTTATTCGCCTTCTTGGGAACTACTTTAAACATTTCCTCGAGCTATCATCCTCAAACCGATGGACAGACGGAACGGTTCAACTTCTTGCTCGAAGAATACTTACGTCACTTCGTCGACGCTCGCCAGAAGAACTGGATACAACTGCTAGATGTCGCCCAATTCTGTTTCAATTGTCAGACAAGTTCGTCTACAGGAAAGAGCCCCTTCGAAATGGTAAGTGGACGACAGTCGGCTTTCCCCATATTATTGATCATCCTTATGCAGGAAAAAACCCTCCAGCTCAAAATTTCACCAGAGAAGGGAAGCAGACAACAGATATAGCCCGGGCATATTTGGAGAAAGCTTCCAAGCATATGAAGAAGTGGGCGGACAAGAAGCGTTGCCCCCTCCAATTCCAAGTAGGAGACCAAGTCCTCATCAAGTTGAGACCAGAACAGATCAGATTCCACAACCGAAAGAACCAGAGACTAGTTCGAAAATGTGAAAGCCTGGTTGAAGTTCTTAAAAAGATCGGGGCTACTTCCTACAGAATTGCGCTACCCACATGGATGAAAATTCACCCAGTAATTCATGTGAGCAACTTGAAGCCCTATCATCCTGATCCAGACGACGACCAACGAAATGTAATCACGAGATCGAGCATTGATCTAAAACAAAGAAACACCAAAGAAATAGAGGAGATCCTAGCCGACAGAGTTTGGAAGATAGGAAGACCCGTGCGGAAGATTCACGAATTCCTTGTCAAATGGAAGAATCTCCCTACAGAGGAAACCAGCTGGAAATGCACCGAAGATCTAAACTCCACTGCCACCCACTTCACCAGGTTTGAAAGTAGTCGGTTGATAGAGACGTCAACCAATTAGGTGGGGGAGGATGTCACGGTCATGCTCGTCCAAGGCGTGTTGCCCATGGGCGCATGCCCATGACAAGCTAAACCCTTTTATGTCTTTCCATGTTCTAGTGTTTTACTTTTGTATTTCTAATGAGTATGACATTTCGTAAAAATCATGTCTATGCCTGCCAGACATGAAATACCTCAGAATGTACTATCAGGGGATATGACTAGTTGTCAACTTCTCCCTACCCAAGGTTATATACTGTGAGTCGTTGTTGTTACTCTCTTGCTTGCTTATATAACGTTTTTTTTCAAAAATCTCTCTTTGCCCTTGTTTTCTAAAAACCTTCTCTTAAACCAAGGCCAGAGGCTTGAGCATACATCGCTTGGCAGTAGGCGACGCAAGAACGAATTGACTTAGCTCACCTGTCGTTGGAAAGTAAGTGCCGCACAATTGCAAGTCCGCTGCGATCAAGAATGCGATTGTGACACTAGTCTCGTCTGTCCCATATATGCAAGATGAGATTTAAGAACCTAGTAAACCTCCACAACTTCTAAAAGAAATTAAGAGAACTTACGAGACTGCTAGCATCATTAATGGTATCAATTGAAGAGTCACTATTGTATGTAGAAGTGAATCGAGGGCCTGTAAACTAGCTTTTAGAAGAGACGAGGGACTACATAAGTTCTTTAGCTCATGGTAAGTGCCACTATGTGTGTGAAAACAGTCAAGAGTCCCTTAAACAAGCTCATTGTTCTGTAAATCTACCTTGAGAGGGGTGAAGAACCATGAAGATAAACTAAGTAGTTAGTAGGCATTACATGTGTACAACTAAGCAGAAGAGAGGTTCTTTCCTTTAGATCCTTTCACTTAAGGTTGAACATAGATAATTCTCACTTTCGTTATATCCGAATAAAAGGAAGCTCCTCTCAATTCAGACTTCTTTTTATTTAAATGTTTGATAATGGTTTTGATCGTACTATTCTTTAAATTTTAAATTTTTATTTTTTTACTTTTAAAATGCATAATGTATGTAAATACTTCAATGAAACATACACCTGACAAACTAAAAATGAGTTAATATAACTAAAATTATTTAAAAATGAATGCGATACTTACCTGCTTACTCTAGCAAATATTAGGAGTGTACGATTTGGTTCGGTTCGGCTCACTTGGCCCGGGTTCAATTCTCAAGAAATGAGGTTTTTTCTTTTCTTGTCGTTTTTTGTATTTTGTTGTCTGAAGGGTAGCGGTAGAACGGACAAAGAAAAATGAAGGAAAAAGAGGGAAACAATTAGGAATACACCATTTGTACAATAATTCCTTGCAAAAATTTCTCCACATTCTCTGCAAATCTTCAGAAACCCCAGGTCTCATTTGCTTTTCCATGATTTTGAATCATTTTGTGTATTAACGCCTCTTGTTTGTGGATTGGATCCTGACTGACGGATTATTACTTGCTTCCTTTAATCTTCTGAAAATTGAGCTCAATCCGAAATAGGCTTTGACGTTGATGCATTTTTTTTTTTTAATGGTTTTCACATAATTTGTTCTTCCGCTCTTGAATTTCGAGATTTTCTTCTTGAAATTCGGTAATTTTCCAATTCTTGCAGCGATTTGAGAGGATACAGACCTTTCCCCCGTTCATAGGAGAGATGAAGACGGGTTCAAAGTCGGAAGGACCTTCCGCTCCAGCGCCTCGACGGGACCCCTATGAGGTTTTAAGCGTGTCCAGGGATTCCACTGATCAGGACATCAAGACTGCTTATAGGAAGCTTGCTCTCAAGTAATTCCTCTTGCTCTACACTTCGTATTACTGAAATTTGATCGTCTTTAGTTCATATTTTATCGTAATTCTTGCTCCCCTTCAATAATGAATGGGAAGATGATGTATGCAAATGCTCAAGTTGAGACGTAAGAAGCTTGTTTTAATCTGAGTTGGTCTAATTTTAAAGAACATAACGATTATTATGGTTAATTTGGTCGGACATTTTGTTTGAGGGTAATATCTGAAATATGGATGGAAGATGGAATTTTCTTTTTCTTCATCTTTTCAGTATGTTTGGAACTCGAGTAGTGATTGATATTCAGCTCTGTTATAGTTCAGCTAGGCTCTAGGTGCATTAACATTAAATTACGAATTGCTGCGAGTGGTTACAGAATACGATTTCAGCTAGGCTCTTGGTGTATTAATGTGAGATCCCACATCAGTTGGGGAAGAGAACGAAACACCCTTTACAAGGGTGTGGAAACCTCTCCCTAGTAGATGTGTTTTAAAGACTTTGAGGGAAAGCCTAAAGAGGATAATATTTGCTAGCGGTGGTCTTGGGTTGTTACAAATGGTATCAGAGCCAAACACCGGGCGATGTATCAGCGAGGAGGCTAAGCCCCAGAGGGGGGTGGACACGAGGCAGTGTGCTAGCAAGGATGCTGGCCCCGAAGGGAGGGGAGGTGGATCGTGAGATCCCACATCGGTTGGAGAGGAAAACGAAACACCCTTTATAAGGGTATGGAAACCTCTCCCTAGTAGATGTGGTTTAAAAATCTTAAGGAAAAGCCCGGAAGGGAAAGCCCAAAGAGGACAATATCTGCTACCGGTGGGCCTGGGCCGTCACAATTAAATTGAGTTACACATTTCAATTTCATCTCTTCCACCTTCAAATTTTTATATAAAAAGAAATAAAATTGTTTTCGTCTTCTGAACCATCTGTCCGCAAAGCGATTCTTACCCCAAAAAATGTGGCAGATATCATCCAGACAAGAATGGAAGTAACCCTGAAGCTTCAGAACTTTTTAAGGAGGTCGCATATTCTTATAGCATCCTATCTGATCCAGAGAAGAGAAGGCAATATGACAGTGCTGGCTTTGAGGTGCATGTCTCCTTGTCACCATCAACTTGTTATGATGCTTTGTAGTACTTGGTTTATATGGACAATATTTAAAGAGATACTTCATTACTTTCAAATTCAAGATTTATATACTTTTGTAGGCCTTATGTGGCTTACACATATTTCCATCCGATACACAGTATTTTATTTTTCCCAATCAAAGCTTTCTCTGAGATTCAAATTGAGGTCAAGATTATTAATTCACTCTTCCATCGTGTAATTAATGTGTTCAGGCCCTTGATGCTAGTGGCATGGATATGGAAATAGACTTGTCCAATCTTGGAACTGTCAATACCATGTTTGCAGCTTTGTTCAGGTGCACATTTATTGAGTTATTTACTGGTCTAGTCGTCTAGATTTTTCTTGATCACTTTTATTATTTATTTTTTAGTAAGCTGGGTGTTCCTATTAAGACTACAGTTTCTGCTAATGTTCTTGAAGAAGCTCTGAATGGAACTGTTACAGTCAGGCCTCTTCCTATTGGAACATCAGTTAGTGGCAAGGTGCATCATATATTGCTTACATCAAGATGGTAGAACAGCAGCAACATTTCCAGTATTTCTGATATCTTGTTATGTTTGTTTTATTGTAGGTGGATAAGCAATGCGCTCACTTTTTTGGTGTGACAATTAACGAAGAGCAAGCTCAGGCAGGAATTGCTATCAGAGTTACTTCAACTTCACAAAGTAAATTCAAGGTGTAGTTTTTGCCAGTAACTTTTATCCAAATGGGGCTCTTCTGATATGTGCAAATTTTCTTGATTCTTGGTCTTGTTCTCATGTGCATCCGCTTTGTAAGCCGTTTCATGTTACTGATTTCTGTGCTTATCCTTTTTTTATTCCAGCTGCTCTTTTTTGAACATGATGTCAGTGGCGGTTATAGTTTGGCCATACAGGTATCACCTTTCAAAATGTATGTGTAAAATTGATTCATAATTTAAATGAGGTTATTATTATGGTTCTTGAGCACCACAGTAGAGTAATGGTGGAAGTTCTTGAGGAATCAACTTGTCCTCGTCACTAAGCAACTTATTTTATTTAAAATTGATTCATAACTTAAATGAGGTTATTTTATGAGGATAGCTAGTGAAATTTAGAAGGAAAGATGAATTGTTTATTCCTAAAGCTATTTAGTTGTCCTTGCCCCAGGTCTTTAATGTCAATTGTCCAATGAGCTTCTGTATGGCTATCTCTAAAGCTGGATGGATGAATTTTTTCTTGTTCAAGAAAAAAAAAAAAGATGGATATATGTTAAAAAGTTTTTCTTTTCGATTTTTCCATTGGAGATGTTTGAAAAAATTCCCTCCTTTCAGTTTTATGATACTTGAGGACATACTTTGAACTGTGTTTTATAGTAGGTTTACCGTGAGTAGTTCGATGGAAGCTTACCATATCCATAGCCTGTCATGTGGATCCGAACTTGTAAAATAGTTCTCGAGTAGATTAATTTTGGGAATCTATGATTTAACTTCGTGTTGACTTTAGTACTATGGTTTTTCCATTGCTTTTCCGTAGGAAGATAGTGAGAAGACTGGGAAAGTAACGTCTGCTGGGTTGTACTTTTTGCATTTTCAAGTGTACAGGATGGATTCCACTGTCAATGCGGTACTTCAAGTTCCAATTATGTGTAGTTTACTGGTGTTTCCTATACTTTTGACCAGAAAGGTCATCACGTCATATTTTTCGTTACGATCAAATTTGATGGTTGAATGAATTCATGTGTTGTTGCAGTTGGCAATGGCTAAGGACCCTGAGGCTGCTTTCTTCAAGAGTTTGGAAGGTCTTCAGCCTTGTGAGGTCTCAGAGCTAAAGGCTGGCACCCATATTTTTGCTGTTTATGGTCTTAACTTAGATTTCTTAATTCATCTTTCAAATTTTGTTCTGTTTCGTGTTAACTGCTTTTTTAATATATTCCGTGTTTATCCAGGAGATAACTTTTTCAAGACTGCTGCATATACTATTGAGGCACTATGTACAAAAGATTATGCAGAGACAACAGAAAAACTGAAAGATATCGAAGCTCAAATTTTGAGAAAGAGAAATGAGCTACGGCAATTCGAGACAGAATACCGGAAGGTGTTGAAATATTCTTTGCCTTCCCTCCCTCTTCTCTTTCTCACACTATTACTTATTTTTTATTAATTGCTTTGGTATGATGTTCCATAGGCATTAGCACGCTTCCAAGAAGTGACAAAAAGATACAATGAGGAAAAACAGTCTGTAAGTTTTCATTGGTCATTCTTGTAATTTAGATCATGTTTTTTCATATTTTGGTTTCTTAATATCTAGGCCAAAGCCAAGCAATAAATATCATCCCTTATATGTCCATAGATGTCGACACGTCTGTTGATAGCATGTAAGTGGCAATTTGTTGAAGCATATCTACATCCCTCAGTGTTCTCACTCTACAAGCATTCTTATAGGATGATGGAAATGCCATATTCTTATTTTTCTTTCCTTTTCATTGAAATTATAAATTTCGATAGCATAATTAGATAATTCCAGAGGAGATCAGTTTTGATTCTTTCATTCTTTGGTATGTTGAATGGCTTGCAACGTTTTCGTTTGGCTTGTAGTCCGTTTTAAAGTTAAGAGGTGATGAAAGAAAGCAGATAACTTTAATAAAAAGATTCAAGGGTAAGTTGATCCCATCGTTGTTATGTTGGAGGCAATGTTTCAATTATTTTCTTTGAATACACAATCCATTTGGGATCTTGAAGAAAATAAAAAAGTTATAAAAGATTGGCAGAAAAGATTGAGAAAAAGGGATTAAGTGTGGATGTTTCTGTTGTCTTCTATCCTGTAAATTTATAAAAGTTTTAATACTTTTGTTACTGTCCAATAATTGTTTGACATATGTTCATTAGTTTCCAACAGATATTCTTTGTAAGAGTTAGACATGTCTTTAACGAGTGTTGGAACTGTAATCAATTTGTTCAACTAATGCTTGGTATGTGTTTTGTATGCTTAACATATGTTTGACACATGACCAATTAAGTGTTAGAATGTGTGATATATGTCTCTGTTTCATAGTTGGGATATAAGAGCAGCTATGTTGAAAAGTATCGTCTTACCTTATTAATGAGAACAGCATGTTATGCAAAGTTAGAGCTGTTTTTGCAAAACTTCTACTGAAGCCTAGCTGATGTTTTTTTTTGTTACTTCTTTTGGTACATTCTAGGTTTGAATTTTTTATCATCTCACCTGCTAATGGGATGGATACCTTCTCTTAACACTTAAATCGATTAGGCTTTTATGATTTAGGGTTTTTCTTGCTTTAGTATTATTGTTGGTGGTCGTGCTTTTTAAGCCGAAAGGTTGCATAGCCTGTTCAAGGAGTGTCTATGGCATGTTTGCCACATGTTCAATTCTTTTTTTTTTAAAAGAAAGAGACTCAATTTGGTATGTCGAACACGTGTCCAAATGTATCTTTGTTCAACATGGATATCGTCAAAAACGAATTGTTTGTGCTTCGTAGCTGCAAACATTAATGTTACAAAGTTGATGATCAAGTTGAGAAGAACCTTCCCCCCACTTTTTATGCAATCCTTTTCTAATTGTCTCGCAACATTTCTGGCTAAGCGAGGATTATTGTGAGATTCCACATCGATTGAAGAAAGGAATGAGTGCCAGCGAGGATGTTGGGGCTTGAAAAGGGTAGTTGTGAGATCCCACGTCGGTTGAAGAGGAGAACGAAACATTCTTTATAAATGTGTGGAAACCTCTCCTAGTCGACGTGTTTTAAAACGTTGGGGGAAGTCTAGAAAAGAAAGCCCAAAGAAGAAAATATCTGTTAACGATGGACTTGGACCGTTACAGTTGAACCATGTTCACTCAGTAGGGTCCATATTTATGGCTGGTTCTCGAGCTAAGTTACAAGAGGTAGTATTACAAGCCCCTGTTCCTTTTTCAGCTGCGAGTAACCTCTATTGAAGTTGGGAATGACAGGAAAATTGGGGATTTGGATTCTACTAGGATTTGTCAGGATATAGTTGCCTTCGATATTTCCTTGTTTTTATTCGACTAGGATTCATCGTGTGGCGGAGCGGGGCAGGGCGGAGCGGAGCGGAGCACACTTATTAGTTTATTCATTATAGTTTCTATTATCACTTAACAAAGTTATGGATATGCTGTTCTTTCTCTCTATATTTCTGAAAGTTTTGAAACTCAGGTGGACGAGCTTCTTAAACAACGAGATGGCATACACGCGTCATTCACCATCACAAAAGCACCAAATCCTATCGGAGCTGGTGTTACGAGTAATGGAAGTAGTAGTAAATCTACTGGCGACAGTTCGAAGGTTGAGAATCAAGGAGACGATGGGACCTCAGACGAAAAAGAAAGATCTTTCAAAAAGAGATGGTTCAATATTCCTCGAGGGTCAGACAAAAAGCTGGGTTGATAGAATCGTTGCATTAGGTGTGCCAAGGTTTATTTCGTCTTCCCAATGAGCAACAAAAATAAAGTTTCAACCATATTTTGTGTTCAAGAATTCAATGGTCAGATTGGTGCATCCATGCTTGTGATACTTGAGTCTCTGTTTTGGTGTATGCTTTCAGTTCGTGGGGCTCAACAAAATTTGTCATTCTTTGTCCCATCAGAGTTGAGGTAAGCTATCTGTGGTTCTCAAAGACATAGCAAAAGTATATTAAATTGTGTGTAAATAACTCCAATACAATACCTTCATATATTAAATTGGTTTTTGTTGAATACCTTCATATATTAAATTGGTTTTTGTTGGATACATTTTAATTTTTGCTTCCTCAAGTTCTTGTTATTAGGCCTCTGTAGTTATTTTTTTTAATTTTAAAGTCTAAAAGAGGGCATTTTTGGTTTTATTGAATTTGGAAGGAACTAGGGCACATAATAGATCATTAAGTAGGAAGATGGATAGAGTAGAGTTTGTAAGCATCTGCTCAGTGTGCTAGAATGAAAGTGTGAGAATATAGGTATGGACTTTATCATAGGTTATCTAAGACTTTGAAATTGTATACAATCGTTGACAAGCTAACTAGATCGGCGCACTTATTACCTAGCAAGTCAACTTATACAGTGGATATCAACTGGGGCACGGGCACAGTTATACATGAAAGAGATTGTTAGACTGCATGGAGTTCCAATGTTTGTAGTGTCGGATCGAGACTCATGCTTTACGTCGGCATTAAGCAAGTCATTTTAATAACTTATAATTTTAAGAATTTAAGGCCTTTGGAAAATGAATGAGTAGGAATTTCAAGGTGTTAGAACAAAAATGACAACAATGGATGAAGAATTTTAGATAAAGTTTAAATTTTTAAAAATATAATAATACAATAACAAGAAAATAACAAATTACCAAAATACTCTTAAACTTCGCTGAAAGTACAAAAATGCCATAGTAAAAAAATTAGGTCTGCAGTAGTGAGTAGTGATCAGAAAATGCTCCGTATCTTCACTTGCAACCGTTGGGTCTTCACCAAGTTTGAGTATGTTCTAGAGGAGACACACACCATCACATCTAACGACTAGAGTTCAAATTGGAGGTTGCTTGCTCTTTGATAGGAAATGATATTTCCACAAAAAATCTAGAAAAAATCAAACTCCAAATTATGACGATTCTGAAAATATCAGTCAGTTTAAGCTCTCTCCTGAAATTGGGGTTTTCATTTGGAACAAGAATCAAGTTAAGTCGAGCTCCCAATCGTAAGTCATAACCTTTGACATTTTGAATTTCCTACTCTCGAGTTTCTTCCAAATTCGAGAGAAATTATCCACCATTTCCCTTTAAACTTGTTCCTACACCTTCTAAACAAGATTACCCACAAGATTTATCAAGGAATCGAGTGTTGAAAGAGTCGAGACTATTCCCCCAATCGTGACCGTCATTAAAGAAGAAGCTTAAAAGCTTGAAATTCCAGTGTGAGGCTATAGGCAAATTCACTGAGTGAGGCCAACCCCATTCAGTTTCTGCACATCCAAGGTTTGTTTTTGTAGAAGATTACGAAGAGAACTAACTCCAAATTATGACACACATGAAGCCTAGGACGTATGTTAGACTGTGTCACTTGAAATGTATGAAGCCTTGGACAAAGGTTGTTGGATTCATGATTAGTACCGTATATCTCAGGGAGAGTGTCTTGGAGAACAAAGCAAGAACATAAGAGCATAGAAAGTAACCAAGAACGAGACGGTAATTCAGAACTAGAACATGGATTAAGACCCAAGTTCTAAAGACAAGAACCCATAACCAAAGTACTAAGGTCTTTAGATCTCAGAGGACAAATCATGATAAGAACTCACAAGTCAAGAACGGGCCTACATACTTGCAACAAGAACTAGAATAAGATAATAATGAATATGGTACCCTAGCATACCAAGGACACGAGTAAGAGCCTACAAGTACGCTACTTGTCAAGTCTTTGTACTCACTCCATGTTTTCCATGTTTTTTAGGTAAATAAGGAGCCTTGGGAGCAGACTCTGGAGCAGGTGCCATAGACAAGTCTCACCCATCATCCTCAACCCTTTTGTTTTTAAATATTTTGTGTTTTTCTACCCGGTTATGTATGAGCATTATTTTGATATAATATAAATATAATGTGTATTATATTTAAATTATCTTTGTTTTATTTTGCGAAAAATTTGTCCGTCCTTTTACACCTTCAAGTCATGCTCCAAGTCGAAGTCTGAAGCCCATGCCTTACACGCCCAATTTTGTGGCTTCGTCAAACCTTTTGCAAGATTTGTCTTTGCTCACCGAACAAAACTTATGCAAGATTTGTCTTTCCTCTACATTAGGCCAAATCATTCAACTCGACCTTGCCTCTAACTTGGGACCAAGGTTTCTTATAGATGCATATGCCCGGTTCTAACCTGAGGGCTACAACTTAATGGAAATGTGACTATCCTGACTTTATTTCCCTGACCTGCACAGAGACGTCATCATCCATATATGAGTGTCTTACCTTTATTTGAAAAATAAATAGCACGTGACTTGAATATTAAAAAATATTTAGTAAGTCGCTCTACTATTGGGGTTAGAAAATACAATCGCATGCAATCATGATGGGATCTATGTTTTCATAAAAGATCATGACCTTGAACTCTATTATTCCGTTTGAGTAAAATTGGATCTGTAGTACTTCTCTATACATGGATCCTCTAGGAAATTCATATATGTTCCCGTGGATCTGGCCTTCAACTAGTTCATTGCTGAAGCTATTGAAGGAAAAGGGCCCACATAACATCATGATGTACATAGATATCGTAATGTACATATCCGTATTTTAATATAACGAGAAAGTAATAAAATAATATAAAAGATACCAAATAAAATAATAAAATAATATAAAAGAAAACAAATAAAATAACATAAAAAGAAATAGTATAAAATATATGGATAATGGTTCGTTAGTTTATTCGTGTTTAAAAATAGTATAGAATATATATACTTAAAAATAGTATGAAATATATTAAGTTTTATCCTTTATAAAATAAAAATGATATAAATTAAATAAAATAATATAAAAAAAAAATTAAACAAAATAATAAAATAATATAAAAACTAAATAAATAATAAAAATAATGTATATGAAATTAAATAAAATAATAAAAGAATATAAATAAAATAATATTAAAAAGTAATCGTGAAGATTCGAACCCGCGCACGACAGCATAACAGTAACGCCGAATGACCACTCTGGCGTATCCACGAATACGGAAGTTTTCATATTTAGATTTATATATTTCTATTTTTGATCAATCCAACCCGAATAATTCGGGTTGGGTCGTCAGTTCGGGTTTTCGGGGTTTGGTAAACCCATAATCTGGCCCCCTTTCTCTCCCTCTGGTTCGTGATTTCTGTGCGAAACTCAAATCTGGCCATGGAGGAGCTCGAGCAGAAAGTACTTTACGAAACTCGTCGCCACGCCTCGAGACCATTCCGTCCCAACTATCCTCCTCACCAGGTCCGTACTTCACTCCTTTCTTCTTACCTCTCACTGATTCGAAGTATATAACCCCAATTCCGTAGTGTTCAATTTGTTTTTCTGGATTTCCTTGTTGTTGTATTATATGTGTATTTCTCCGTTTGCATTTAGGTGATCGCGGGTTCCAAAGGGAGTTTCCTTTCTCTGTTTCGCATTGGAGGTATGTTGCATTTCTGTGCAATTTTCTTTCGGATTCAATTTTCAGACAAGTTTTTCTCTCCACAAATTGGCATGTTGCTCAACTGAATTTCCACGCTTGTGTAAATCAATCGTTTTTGAAAGCTTTTACTGTTCAATCGTGATATAATTGGGATCAATTCAAGTTAAGATGAATTAGAAATGTCGAAAGTTATTATTGAAGAATGTGTATCTTGTGAGTGGCTGTGTTCTTCAAATCACTTCGTTTCAAGATAACGATCCTTGATTTGTTCGTGAAGACTGAGCTTCTTGACAATGTTCATTCTTTTGAGATATTCTATGAATTTATTCTTACCTTTCTCCTGATACGTGCAATGGCAGGTAGACTCAGGGATAAATGGATTGGATATAACCAACCGCAGAGAATAGAAAGATTGGTATCGTTATTTATTTCTTCAAGTGGGGAACGTGTTGCAGTGGCTGCTGGAAATCAGATAACGATATTGCGGAAGGAAGATGACTACTTGGACCCATTTGGCATTTTTTTGGGTATTGTTTTTCTTATGAATTTTTTTTGCAAATCACTTTTTGAAGTATAACTACTTTAGAAGTTGTCAAATTCAATATCGTACAGTCTACTTTGTAAAGGACAGAAAAATCAGTTTTCAATAACTAACCTGGATTATGTTTATTCCTTTTTTTTTATCCTTTCTTTTTCTCATTTTTTTCATTTTATTTCCATATTTCAATTGAATTTGTAAGATTTGTCCAGAAGTAGTATGTTACTATGCCCTACTTAGTTTATTCCTTATATGAATTTAAACTTAATTCCTAATCCAAACCATTCATTAAAGATTTCTTTCCCCAAATTCCTATTGTTTGGTCTTTTCTAGGGTCATGGAATAATTAATTTTATTCATTATATTTAGACAATGTCACAGATAGTTGAGTAAGCAGAGAAAAATAAAAATAGTTTATTTTCATCTTCCCATGCATCAGACACCAATGTTAATTCATTCACTATGGGAGCATGGTCTGAAAGTTGCAATGTTCTTGGAGTCGTTGATGATACCAATACAATATATTTTATCAAATCAAACGGTGAAGAAATATCAAGAGTTACAGGGAGGCAATTAAAGGTTTCTCTGCCTATAATAAGCCTGATTGCGAAGGAGGATTCTGATTCTCGGAGATCTTACTTGTAAGCAATTATCCAAGATTAGCTTTATAGAAGTTCTGGTTTGTGTAGTATTTAGTTGGGATTTCTAGTTTCGTTTTTTTGATCAAGCGTGTAATCTGGTCAACTTCTATATTTCAGGTGTACCTTCATCATTGTTGCATCAGATGGTTCTATTCGACAAATGGAGATCAGTAAAGAGCCAACTATATCTTTTCCGGCAGCACACTCAAACAGTGTATTGACCGCAAAGAGCCAATTTCCAAACAGAGTTTTCTGCTTTGATTATTATCCTGATCTTTCTTTGTTCATCATTGTTGGTAGTTTTAGCACCTCTATACCTTCCAGTAGAAACTCTGGTAAGATGTACCACTTTCTTGAATTATTGAAGAGAAAATTTATGCTTGATTTCTAAGCTGCCATCATGGAACTATGAGAAAGAAAATAATATAATTTAAACACTAACTGCAACGTAAAAAAATTTCTATTGAAAGGCAGTCCAGAATTAGTTTTCTTTCATCTTATTTTTTCTATGGTTACTTTTTATACTAATTGTACGTGTTCATATCAGTGTGAACTTATGCTACCACTTTTGGACCTATAAGTTTGGTTCCCCATAGTCGAAGGTTGTCTGCTTTACATGAGTGTCTGAGACCCTTCTGAGTTCTTTGCCTATACTTCTTATGTGAACTGGTACACTAGTGAAGGGTCTAGTTTTTTTCCATGGAGCCAATATTTGCCAATCGATTTTTTCTGCCAGCCTTCATTCTTTACTTTTTATTTATTTATTTTTACCAAACGTTGTGATAGCTCTAATAAAGCTTCAGTATTTTCTCAGTCAGAGTTTCCTCTTTCTCTTCCCAGATGGTTCTTTTAAGATCCTTTTCATGTGCATATAGTGAACTGGAACATTTCGTGACATTCCATGTAATAAATCTTCCTGTTATGAAGTAGAACATTCTATGTGATGTGTGCATCCTATAAATGGTGCATTTAACTATAATCGGACATGTTTATTTAGTTATTTTCAATGTTTTTTCCAGGATCATGTTATCTGTCCCTTTGGCGTAGTGGGATACTTGATTTGGAGCTGTTACATTCAATTCAGTTTGACGGTGTATATACTATACCAAAAGGATATGAAGGTCAAACATCATATTCAAAGCTGCAAGTTTCACCGAAGGCACAATTCGTTGCCACTCTAGATGTGACGGGACAATTGTACATTTTTAATCTACATAGGGAGCCCTTTACCATTTCAAGTTTTTTTCCTCAAGAGAAACATGAATCTCAAGCGACAGATAGGACATTAAATGGAGCAAATAGGATTTTAAGTGACATTTTGGATTTTACATGGTGGTCTGATCACATACTTGCAATTTCCAGGAGAAGTGGACTTGTTGCTATGATTAACATCCTCAGTGGTATAAAAATTCAGGAGGACAGTCCTTTGTATTCTAGGCCTATTATAGAAAGGGTACAGCAGTTAGAAGGCCAAATTTTTCTTTTAGAGTGTTCAGAAAATAAAGGAATGTCAGATCCAGCTAAATATAACGAACGTGGTGACTTGCATCACTCGGACCAGAGTATGGAAGAGTCGATTAATAATCTTGACATCTCCCGGTTGGAGTGGAGCTTGCTATCACTCACACGGAGATCTGTTCTGGAAATGTACAATATCTTCATTAGAAATCAGAAGTATCAAGATGCCTTGAACTTTGCTAATTGTTATGGCTTGGATAAAGATGAAATTCTGAAGTCACAGTGGCTGCATTCTGATCAAGGAACTAATGATATGAATGCATATCTGTCAAAGATAAAGGATCAGGTTTTCATCCTTTCTGAATGTATTGAAAAAGTTGGACCAACAGAAGATTCTGTAAAGGCAATGCTTGATTTTGGGCTGAAACTAACCAACCATTACCAGTTTCTTGAAGTAGAAGATCTTGAAAGCAATGAAATATGGAGTTTCCGTCTGGCTAGACTCCGGTTGCTGCAATTTAAGGACAGACTGGAAACATATCTTGGCATAAATATGGGCAGGTATATGCTTTGAGAAATATTTTAATATTATTCTATATTGACGATTGATAATGAGCCCTATTATTCGTTGTTTTTTATGAGAAAGGGAGTCTCTGACCAATTCAATTGTAGATATAGCATGTCTGTAATAGATTTATGGTTATTGCGAGAAAGAATGAATGATTAGTATTGAACTGGATTGTACATTTGAACATTATAAGATTTTTTGACTCATTTCTATTGCACACCTGTGTTGCGTTCTTCTCGAAGCTTCATTGTTTTTGTAACTTATTTTGACTAGCAATTTGACAACACAACTTCATCAGGTTTTCTGTGCAGGAATATAGTAGCTTCCGTATGAAGCCTATCAAGGAAGCTGCTATTCATCTTGCACAAAATGGAAAAATTGGAGCCTTAAACCTCTTGTTCAAGCGCCACACATATTCTATGAGTCCTTTCTTGTTGGAAATTTTATCTGCTATTCCTGAAACAGTTCCTGTGCGGACTTATTTGCAGCTTCTCCCTGGAAGGTCTCCTCCTACCAGCATTGCAGTGAGGGAAGAGGACTGGGTTGAATGTCAGAAAATGTTAAACTTTATAACGAAATTACCTGAAAATCATGAGCTTAGTTCACAGATTAGAACTGAACCTATTGTCAAGAAATATTTTGGACTTATCTGGCCTTCAATTAGTGAACTTGCAATGTGGTACATGAAAAGAGCTAGAGACATTGATACTTTGAGTGGACAGCTGGACAACTGTCTCTGCTTGCTTGATTGTGCTAACCAAAAAGGTATTCATGAATTACAAGAATTGTGTGAGGACGTCCGTTACTTGCATCAGCTAATTTATTCTGAAGGAAGCAATGATAATATCTGCGTTGATCTTGTTTCTTGGGAGCAGTTGTCTTCATATGATAAATTTAAATTGATGCTAAAGGGTATAAATGAGGAAAGTGTAATCAGAAGGTTAGTTGAAAAAGCAGTTCCATTCATGAGAAAAAGAACCGCTGATATGACCTCAGTTCCTAAAGAAGAAGAATCTGAGCTTTTGGAAAACCAAGATATGAATGAATCATTTTTAGTTAAATGGATGAAGGAAATAGCTTCGGAAAATAAGTTGGAGATATGCCTATTGGTCATTGAAGAAGGGTGCAGAGACTTCAAAACTAATGAGTTTTTTAGGAGTGACGTCGAAGCTGTTGACTGTGCGTTACAGTGCATATATTTATCTACTCTAACTGATAGATGGAGTACCATGGCAGACATTTTGTCAAAACTACCTCAAATACAAGGTAATTTAACTTTATTGGTGTCGTGATCTTTTTCAGTTATGCAAGTTTTAAACTAGTACTTTTTTCCCTCTTTTTTTCCCCACTGGTTTGAGAAAAGTTATCTTATAACTCTAGATCCCACCCAAAGGGGTTAAGAAAAAAAGGCAACTCAACCAGAGTTACAGTGGGTGTGTAATAACAAAAAAATAATGTTAGAGATCACCAATGGTTTTTAGCTACAATGGTTTTTAGCTATGCAATAAACTTCCCTCTAATCCTTCCCCTTTTCTTTAAATATCCAAAAGTTTCTTTCTATGGCCATACAAATGCTTTGACTATATTCATCCAAAGCATTTTAGCTAGGGGTTCCAATTCCTCAATTGCTGATTCCGAAATGATGCCCCCCTAGTAGTAGTGAGGTCTACTTTCCACAATTGTTTTGTAACGTTGATGCTTCTATATTGTAAGGCTATCTTATCTGCACATTAATGCTACATAATTGTTTGCTCTGCCGCCTGCTGTATTTACAGCTCAGTCATTGATAATCTCTAAATCGCAATTGGTTTATGTTCAAAAACACTTCAGACACCAAATCCTCTGATGACCTGAAACGAAGGCTCAAGCTGGCAGAAGGCCACGTTGAAGCACAAAGGCTTTTGTCCTATTACCAGGTTGGTAGACTTCTCATAACCAGTTGAGATTAGTATTATAAAACTGAAACTCTTTACTGTTTGTTTTCTTCCCTCTTAATGTCAAATTCAACAATACCCAATTTGCTTTCTAACGTTCCAGGTGCCGAAGCCAATGCAATTTTTCTTAGAAGGTCAGGATGATGGTAAAGGTGTAAAACAAATTATGCGCCTCATACTCTCAAAGTTTATTCGTCGACAGTCCAGTCGATCGGACAATGATTGGACAAATATGTGGCATGACATGCTGTGTCTGAAGGAGAAGGCATTCCCTTTTTTGGACCTGGAGTATATGCTGGTAGAATTTTGTCGTGGACTGTTAAAAGCTGGGAAATTTTCGCTTGCAAGAAACTACTTGAAGGGTACAAGTTCGGTCTCTTTATCAGCAGAGAAGGCTGAAAACCTTGTCATTCAAGCTGCTAGAGAGTACTTTTTCTCTGCTTCAAGTCTTAACGGTCCAGAAGTAAGTTTTCATAATTTTAATTAATCAGTTATTACCTGAACAACAATTATATCTCATCCTCAAGATGAGTAAATGACATCTTACTCGATGAGTAACTGGAAGCCCAAATGTGAACTTAACTACACTGTGTTAACATCGTAAGCATGGTTGAATATGATATTATTTCCAATTATTTATAGTATTTCTCTTGTGAACATTTTAGTATGTATTATTTGATCTGGTTGGATGGACTTCAATAGTTATAGCAGCCACTATACTTTTAAGAGAACTTGAGTAATTAATCTTAACTCACTGCATGTCTTTTTATCTCGTATCTTATTTTGGGGAGATTGTTTGTATCTCGTACTCTTGAAAAAGGTCAAGGATAAGAATGCAATAACCTATACATAACAAAACTTAGTGCCCTAAATGTAGTAGACTTAAATTCTACCCTAAACTAGGATGTAGTTTGTTGTGGATTCCCCCCCTACCAATTACTGCATACTAGTTGAATGATAGCCATGGTAAATCTTTTTACAGGTCTGGAAGGCAAAGGAGTGTCTCAACATATTTCCAAGCAGTAGATATGTCAAAGCGGAGGTTGATATTATTGATGCTCTCACAGAATTACTACCAAGCCTTGGAGTGACTCTTCTGCCCGTGCAATTCAGACAAATAAAAGATCCAATGGAGATAATAAAAATGGCAATTTCAAGTCAGCCTGGAGCTTATATACATGTTGAAGAACTCATTCAGGTTGGCAAGCTTCTTGGATTGAGCTCTCCAACCGAGATATCAGCAGTTGAAGAAGCTATAGCTAGAGAAGCTGCAGTTGCTGGTGATCTGCAATTGGCATTTGATCTCTGCCTTGGTTTAACAAAGAAAGGGCATGGTTCCGTTTGGGATTTGTGTGCTGCAATAGCAAGGGGTCCTTCCCTTGAGAATATGGATATTAATTCTCGAAAGCACCTACTAGGTTTCTCTTTGAGCCACTGCGATGAGGAATCAATTTCTGAACTCCTCCATGCATGGAAAGAACTTGATATGCAAGGGCAGTGCGCAAAATTAATGGTGATGGCTGGCACAGATTGTTCAAACCCTCCATTTCAAAGTTCTTTGCTTTCCTCATTTCAAGGAAACAGTATTCAAAATATTGGTGAATTCAAAGATTGTTTTGAATTAGTTGATGGTGTTGGCCGGAACGATCCAGAGTCTTTTCTAGAAAGTACTGTGAATAGGTTACTTCTTGTTGCAAAAGACCTACCTGTTGAAAATAGGACTAAATTGGCTACCTTTCTGAGAGAGAATGGAAAAATTTTGTCATTTGCTTATTTGCAACTCCCTTGGTTGCTTGAACTGAGTAAGAATGCAGAAATTAAGAAACTGGATCCTGAAACAGAATACTCAAGTTTGAAAACGCAAGCTATTGCTACTATTTTGTCATGGCTTGCTAGGAATGGGTTTGTTCCTAAAGACAGCTTGATCACCTCTCTTGCAAAATCAGTTATTGAATCTCCTACCAAGGTGGCAGACTTGACTGGCTGTTTGGTGTTGTTGAATCTGGTGGATGCCTTCAATGGGGTTGAAGTTTTTGAAGAGCAATTACGGACAAGGGAGGACTACCAAGAAGCTAGTAGCATTATGACTGTGGGAATGACATATTGTTTGTTGCACGACTCTCGAGTTGCGTGCGATGGTCCAACTCAAAGGAGGCAGCTGCTTCTTGAAAAATTTAAAGAAAAAAACACTTTTAGCTCTGGTGATTAGCTTTGCTGTTTATATTATTTTGATGGTTTATTATTATTATTATTATTTACAATGCTTCCTGTGTTGAAAACTTCTTTCATGTTTTTCTTGTTCTCAGATCAAAGTAGAAAAAGTAATGAGGTGGAATCAACATTTTGGCGGGAGTGGAAACTGAAGCTAGAAGAACAGAAACGTATAGCTGATCATTCTAGAGCGTTGGAGAATATCATTCCTGGTGTTGAAACATCACGTTTTTTATCTGGAGACCATTATTACATTGAGAGCGTTGTTCTGTCCTTAATTGAATCAGTAAATTTGGAGAAGAAACATATATTGAAGGATATTCTTAACTTAGCTAATACCTATGGCATGAATCGCACTGAGGTATTCAGGTTTGCTAGCTTTGATATCTTTAAGTGCAAGTACAGAAGACATTGGCCTTGTTTTAACCATGAAAAATAATTTTTCCTGCAGGTGCTACTGAAATATCTAAGTTCTATCCTTGTTTCAGAGGCTTGGAACAATGAGGATATTATGGTCGAAATCTCAGAATTCAGAGAGGAGATTATTGGTTGTGCTGCAGAAACCATTGAAACTATTTCCACGGTTGTGCACCCATCTATTAATGGGACTGATAAGTTGCGGCTACACTGTATATATGGGTTGCTCGCTGATTGCTACTTGAAGCTGGAAAAAGGTGGATGGTTACCACGAAAGGCACAACATGACGAAGTACATGCCTCCAGCTTGGGTTTGGCTCATTTCTACAAAATTGTTGAACAAGAATGCAGGCGTGTAGCCATCATAAAGGATCTCAATTTCAAAAATATTGCTGGATTAAGTGGGCTGAACTTCGAACACTTCAGCCGTGAAATCTACTTGCACATTGACGATGGTAATATAGAA
Source organism: Cucurbita argyrosperma subsp. sororia (assembly GCA_018691285.1). Taxonomy (NCBI): domain Eukaryota; kingdom Viridiplantae; phylum Streptophyta; class Magnoliopsida; order Cucurbitales; family Cucurbitaceae; genus Cucurbita; species Cucurbita argyrosperma. Next base: position 15,213,007 of record CM031884.1, on the reverse strand, counting down.
GCTTTGGCACAAATGGTGGAGACCCTTGCTGGTATCTATTCTGATCCAGTGCCGGAAGGTCTCATATGTTCCCAGGACATTTATAAACACTACATCCTGAAACTGTTAACGACGTTGGAAACTAGAATTAGCATTGACTTCAAGAACGGAAGCCCGGAGAATTTTCAGGCTTTTATTAGTCAACTTGGCCACATTTATGACTTGAGCTCTACTTATCTTAGATTGTTGTCTCATTCAGATGCTTTGGATGCTATGAAACAGTATTTCACTATACTTTTACCCCTATATAGTAACTATGGAGACATACCTGACAACTCGGCATGGCAGGAGTGCCTTATCATCCTTTTGAATTTTTATATTAGATTGCTGGATGAAATGAGAAAAACTGACACCAGAGGTGAATGTTTGAAGTTGAATCCCGACTGTTTAAAGAATTGCCTAAAGGTTCTTATTAGATTGGTTACAGAGGATAGTGTTTCACCAAGTGAGAGTTGGAACACCATTGTAAGCTATGCGACTTATGGTTTACTAGATGATTCTGCTTTTGGAGCTTTTGCTTTCTGCAGAGCCATGATTTTCTCTCGTTGTGGTTTTGGAGCTGTAGAACAGGTGTTTTCTGAGTCGGTGTCACTATATCCCACTGCATTGAAATCTGGAACTGAGATTGGGATCCAGGATATATACCTGCAAATATTGGAGCCTGTTCTACTTGACTTGGTCAATTACTCCCATGAGCACCAGAATCTGCACCATCTATTATCTTCACTTAGTAGATTGGAAGGTGATCTTGAGAGTTTAAGAAGTACCAGAGGTAAAGTTTGGGAAAGAATGGCTGAGTTCTCTGATAATCTGCAATTACCAAGTTCTGTCCGTGTGTATGTATTAGAGCTTATGCAGTATATCACAGGTAGAAATATCAAAGGTTTCTCGTCTGAGTTGCAGTATAATGTTTTACCTTGGGAGGGTTGGGAACAATTCCAGTATACAACCAAGGAAAGTGACCTAACAAGTATTGCAACAACATTAGACGATAATAAAGATACTTCTAGCAGGTTTACAAGCACTTTAGTTGCCCTAAAGTCAACTCAGCTTGCAGCGACAATCTCACCTAGCTTAGAAGTCACGTCTGATGACCTTTCGAGCATTGAGACTACAGTTTCTTGCTTCATGGAATTGTGTGCAGTTGCAACTACAGATGTCCATGCAGATAGTTTGCTGGCCATTTTGGTAGAATGGGAAGGACTTTTCCTGATTGAGAGAGATGAAGCTGAAGCCCCCCCAGTAGCAACCAGTGGAGGAAATGACTGGAGTGTTGATGGTTGGGATGAAGGGTGGGAAAGCTTTCAGGAAGTGGAACCGGCAGAGAGTAAAGGGAGTGAGACTGTCCCGGCTCCTACACCTCACCCTCTACATGTCTGTTGGACTGAAATTTTCAAAAAACTCATTTCACTTTCTCGGTCTAAGGATGTGCTGAGATTGGTTGATGAATCGTTGTCAAAATCTTGTGGAATGTTGCTTGATGAAGACGATACCAAAACCCTGTGCGACATTTTGAACGATAAAGATTGTTTTGTGACTTTGAAGTTGGCGATGTTGTTGCCTTATGAAGCATTAAGATTGCGGAGTCTGAATGCAGTTGAAAGCAAATTGAAACGAGATGGAATCTCAGATGAAGTAAGCGGAGACCTTGATCTTTTATTGCTTGTATTAGCCTCAGGAATTGTATCAACCATTGTCATCAATGCTTCTTATGATAACACTTTCTCCTATCTCTGTTATCTGGTGGGGAACTTTTCTGGTAGCGACCAATTACCATGCCTCAAACAGAAAGGGAGGAGTGTAAGTACTAACAATAGGAGAGAGTTGGTTCTTTTTAGGAAGATTACCTTCCCTATCTTTATATCAGAGCTTGTAAAGGCTGATCAGCCTGTTCTTGCTGCATTCATGGTGACGAAATTTATGTGCACAAACCCTGCAGTCTGTCTTGTCAACATGGCAGAGGCTGGTCTTATTACATATTTGAAAAGGGAGCTCCACGCAGTGCAGAATGATGAATCTGGTGATATGGAGGAATTAGTGCCTGAAGTCTTGAGAAACACTGCTTCCAGCTTGAAAGAGAAGCGTGGAAGGCTAATAGAATCCGCATTGCTGTTGTTATCTCGAAAGTGAGACGATTTCTTTAACAAGAATTCCTTACGAATTAAGCGATGCAAATGGGGATTGAAACCAAAGGTTTGTTATTATACCTTCACTGTCAGTCTGCCATTAAGCTTATTACATTTTTATTTACGTAAACAAGGTGAGTTGTATTGTGTAATAGGCATTTGGATTCCAAGTACACATAGTTATTTATGTTTATTATATGGATATGCTCTCTGTACTTCTGAAAGTTTTGAAACTCAGGTGGACGAGCTTCTTAAACAACGGGATGGCATACACACTTCATTCACCATCACAAAAGCACCAAATCCTATCGGAGCTGGTGTTACGAGTAATGGAAGTAGTAGTAAATCTACTGGCGACAATTCGAAGGTTGAGAATCAAGGAGACGATGGGACCTCAGATGAAAAAGAAAGATCTTTTAAAAAGAGATGGTTCAATATTATTCCTCGAGGGTCAGGCAAAAAGCTCGGTTGATAGAATCGTTGCATTACGTGTGCCAAGGTTTATTTCCTCTTCCCAATCAGAAACAAAAATAAAGTTTCAACCATATTTTGTGTTCTAGAATTCAATGGTCAAATTGGTTCATATCCATGCTTGTAATACATGAGTCTCTGTTTTGGTGTATGCTTTCAGTTGGAGGGGCTCAACAAAATTTGTCGTTCTTTCTCCCATCAGAGTTGAGGTAAGCTATTGATTAGGCGATACTTACTATCTCTGGTTCTCAAAGACATAGCAAAAGCATATTAAATTGCGTGTAAATAACTCCAGTACCTTCATATACCAAATTGCTCCGTGTTGGATACATTTTAGCTTTTGCTTCCTCAAGTTCTGTTACTAGGGCCTCTGTAGTTACCTTTTATGAAAGTTAGATGTATGGTTGGAAAGTATTTTTCAGTCTCAGTAGACTATATGGGACATATTATGGCAGTGGGGGTAAACTAATTTTACTAGACTTAGTTATTGGGTTTGGCAATTTCAGTAAACTATAAGGTTTGAAACTGCATTCAAAAACATATGTTTGAACTTTGATTAGAATTTTTCTTTCTCAAGTAGACCTATCAAAATAACTCTCGCGATTCGACGGAGTCAGCCATGGCCGACTTGAGATCGAGATCAATACTTCTAAACAAAGTAGTATTTTTCGTACTTTTAAAAGTAGTATTTTCATTCATTCTTCGTATCATCAAATAAAACAATTTCAATAGTTTATAGTTATCTAAAAAGACATGCTCAATCATCACCCTTGCAATAATGTGGAATAATTAATTCCTTGGATCTTCATCATCATCACCCACCTTCAGAATAATAAAAACACAATAGTATTGCTTTAACAAAGTTTAAGGTAAGATGATTAGCTGACACAAATTATTATAAAAACTTTGCATTCCAAACCAGAATTTGGCCAACAAAACACATCTTATTATATCAGAAAGAGACCGACTTTAAAGAACAACCATTAAAATAATGCCATTTTTATCTTACTTTTATCGAAGTACGTTGTCCTTTCTTATGTTTGAACATGCCTTCTTAAGGTTTTGATGGATATGGTCCAATGTATCTGTCTATTTGACATGATCTGTCCCACAAATTCCTCCCAAATTTAAGGCTATTCTTTAATCATCCAAATGGATCTTGTTTATTTTTAATGTATTACTACAATATTTGGGTATAATTTAAAATCACATTCCTAGTTTGTTTTTAGTTTTATATTTGCAAATCATACCATTTTTGTTAGTTAAATTTAACGAAATTTTGCTGGTGCTTAAGTTTAACGGAAAGTTAATGAAATGATATGAATATATACACATAAATTACAAATTATAGCATTGTTTTAATGGTAACATCTCAAACCTACCGCTAGTAGATATTGTTCTTTTTGAGTTTTCTCTTTTGGACTTTCTCTCTAAGCTTTTAAAATGCGTCTAGTAGGGGGAGGTCTCCACTATTTAGGGCCTAGCATCCTTCCTGGCGCTCGTTCTTCTCTTCAATCGATGTAAGATCTTCCTATAGACACGTTTTAAAAACGTTGTGGGAATACCCAAAGAGAAATATATCTGCTAGCATGGATTTAAGCTGTTATAAATGGTATCAGAGCCAGATACCAGACAGTGTGCTAGCGAGAACATTGGGCCCGAAGGGGGGTGGACATCGTACGGTGTGCTAGTGAGGACGCTGGGCCCCGAAGGGGAGTGGACGTTGAGCGGCAAGTCAGTGAAGACGCTGGGCCTCGAAGGGGGTGGACATCGGATGATGTGCCAGCAAAGACGCTGGACCCAAAAAAAGGGTGAATTGTGAGATCTCACATTGGAAAGCATTTTTTATAAGCATGTGGAAATCTCTCCCTAACAAACACGTTTTAAAAACTTTGAAGGAAAATCCGAAAGTGAAAGCCTAAAGAGAACAATATGGGTTAGTAGTGGGCTTAGACTATTACATTAACCATATTCAAAACAGACAAACCTCAATCATGTTATTTTTTCAAATAAATGTAGATAGAGCGCGACATCTTTCTAACTTTAGGTAAGTTCTACATAGAATTAAATTTTTATCAACTGAGTTGTTTCAATGAACCAATATCTTTTTTCGCATCTTTTAACACAATTTTTGTCTTCATAAATATGTCTCGAAATATTATCATATCATCATATCTATTCACTAAATTTAAAATGGAATCAATATTAGGTATAGCCTAAAAAAGTTGATAAATATTAGACAACAATTAGAATATATGACATGTGTTGCGTTAGAATAGCAAGAATTAAATAGAAATAAAGTAAAATGTAGAAACAATAAACAATTGGTAGTCCCCCACATGGAACATAGAAATGGATAGTGAGTAAAAAGGAGAGGAGATTGGATAATGGCATGGAATCCCATGTTGGGACACACAAGTTGTCTGTCGCAAACACACACTACTACTTTACTTCACGTGTGGTTCCTAAGGTTCTGTTCTTTTTGTGTCCAAATCCCAACCTTAATCAATCTCCTAACTCTCTCTCTCATTCACACTCATCAATTTTTAATGAAAATATTCCAATAGAGAGAAGTAAACCATACTAGAACGATTACTAGGTGAGAAAATATTTAAACCGTTATACGTTTTTAAGAGAGGTTTCAAAAGAATGAGTAGAAAAAAAGTGTATGAGATTTAAACTGAATAGAAGATGTTGAGAAAAGGCTTTTGATTACGACTTTTTAATTGAAAATATCGTTCTAAACAATTACAACAAAAGAAGCCAATTGAAATGAACGAAAGTGCACTTTCAAAAAATACAACTCATCGTTTACATATTTGACTAAGGGTTTATTTTTCTTTTTCTCTATTTTCTTTCCAACGTAATTCCTCAACTTTACAAAGGGTTGTTTGTCGTCTACTACACAATCATATATAGACACATTTTCAAACTTTGTCGTCTAATCATAATTTTTTTTTCTTAAAAGAAGACCTATGTGACATTTTACCTAACTTAGTGTAGCTCGAATGGACTCCATTTAAACAAACTACTTCCACACGTAAAACTATTTTCAATCTCATTTATCCCACTTAAATTTTCAAAATGGAAAGAATAAATACTTTACCAAATCTTTTCTTTAGAAAAATTTCTTAATTCTTGATTCTTGCACGTGAGTTGCCGACCAAAACATTTTGGTCAATGGGCACAATCTCTCTCATTTATCCTTTAACCTCATGGACAAGAATAAGTTATTTGAATTTGTTTGTTAATACATTTTGTGTTTACTAAAGCCAAAGTCAGATTAGTTTAGGTGCAACCATCCTAGATTTCTGCTAATCTAAAATAGTTACCACCATCATAATATATTCTCTTATGCAAAATTAATCGTTTAAAAACATATTTGTTAAACAATATTATGGACTTACATGTTTTTAAAGAAAGATAGAGTGATGCACACGAAATATTAAATAAAACAAAGTAAATATTGAAAATAAATATGACCTATACTAACCTATAGTCTAATAATTTAAATACCACTATCTTATGCATGTGCTATGGTTTTTACTTGTGATGTCATCATCGGCCGTACAGGGGTGCCTTGCTTTTACTTGACAAATAAAAGTAGCACACGACTTTAGTATTTTAAGAAATACTCCATAAGTGACTCCACTATTGGGGTAAGGGAATGCAAATACATGCAACTTCTGATTAGGAACCTATCGTTAAAACCATCATAGAGGTGAGCCCAGTCTGGACAAAAATTGAATGTGTAGTACTTTCCTACACATGATCCACACGTACGAGCATGAGTCCCTAGGTCGTTTGCACCCCCTTGGACCCATCATAGTCAGGCTAGTTATCCGCAGTCGGACGTTCGGAGGTCAGGAAACCCTCAAATATCATGCAATGCATCATCATCATCATCATAGTGTACGTGTCCATACGCATCATCATAAATGAAAAAGTAACCTGCTGTATATGATCACTCAATATATGAGGTCCCTATGGTTTTCATCTCAAATTATTTTTATGACAAACCCTATATATTATTTACATATTACTCTAGATAATATGCATGCATTGACTTTCATACATTTATCATCATTAACATCATTTAGGGTTGTCTTAGAAAACTCTTCGTCATAATGCACCATGACATTTAGTACATGTGCATCATCTTAATATGGAATATCATCATATTAAGTCATCTCATCATCATACATCTTACATCATCATGTTATCATATCATTATATTAGTGGGGAAATTTATAATCCGAGCCGAATAAGCCTTTTTTGGCAAAGGAGCCGTTCTGAGGCGAGCCACTAGAGTCAAAGGAGTTGGTGTCTACAGGCAGTAACACGAGTCGTTGGAGGGTAGCTGACGCATGCGCGGGTTGCATTTTGGGTTAGAGCACAGACTTCGGTTCAATTTTTTTTACAGGCGCGTGGGCATGACGCTGGGTCGTGTGAATGTGGGCCGTGTACGTTGTCGGGCCATGGGTTGTACTACTATTGGGTCGAGTGGGCTACTAGGCTGCTACAGCGGGTTTCGATTTGTGTCTGCTAGACCAAACTGATGATTAGGTTACAAATGGGTTTCCGAATCTGAATTCGAATCCGACCCAAAATACTATCTTCTTCACCCGACTTCTTCGAAACGACCCGATTGCATTTATCTCTCTTCCCAAGAGTTCTGACGGTTGTTTTACTTTTATATACCAGCAAAAACGTGATTTTCCGCGTTACAACTTTTCTTAATTCCATCCTTGCCTATGACATTTTTATTATGGTAAAACAACCTCAATATACAATGTACTTACCACTGGAATTTCGAGAATCGTTTGATATCCTTTCTATGGCCTGAGTAGGTTCACTGTTGGTCATAAGAAAAATGAATCGAGGTCTGTCGATGTTAGATAAAAGCCTGCAGTTGCACCCCCTGAACCAGTGGAGTTCGCAACACCACGTACTTTAGATTTGACGTTGGATGCCGATGATGGTCTGGTGGCCAGGTACCAGAGGATGAAAGACCTATTAGGAGGAGGTGAACCACCTAGATTGGCGGCGCACGAGCTCGAAGAAGAGGAGGTGGCCGAATTGCATGCCATTAGCGCGGATGAACCGAACACCTTCGCCGAAGCAGAAAGGAACCCATGCTGGTTGAAGGCAATGCAGGAACAAGACGTGGAGTCTGGAGGACATGCCGCTGGGACACCGAGCCATAGGGCTCAAATGGTCTTCAAACTGAAGCATAATGAAGAGGGAGAAGTTATGAAACACAAGGCCCGTCTGGTGGCGAAGGGCTACGTCCAGAAGCAAGGAGTGGACTTTGAAGAGGTATTCGTGCCGGTGGCAAGGTTGTAATCTGTCCGCCTATTGCTGGCAATCGCGTTACATCATTCCTGGGAGGTCCACCACATGGACGTGAAGTCTGCTTTCTTCAATGGATGTTGTTTTTGACTGAGCAAATTGAAGAAAATCGTTGACGAGGAAAAAAGTCGAAGGAAAATCTTTGAAGAAGAAAATAATGAAAAAAAAAAAAAACAAAAGAGAGAGAGACAATATGCGCCGAAGACCCGATATTTGTTTGTCATTCAATTGACATATTTAAATAACAATATATCCTAAGGATAGAAAAAAAATGGCAACGGAATTAAAGTCCTCCTACTCCACCTGCTATTCTACTCACTTAATTTATGTGGCTTATATAAGAATTAGGGATCACTTTAACAAAAAAATAGAAATGACTTTAACTAAACAATAGAGATTTATTTAACAATCTCCTCCTAAAACCCTATGGTATATCTACCTTATTGTTTGAACTCCGATTTTGAGCCTTATGGCTCGGTGTCCCAGCGGCATGTCCTCCAGACTCCATGTCTTGTTCGGCCACCTCTTCTTCAAGCTTGCACGTCTTCTGTCCAGGTGGTTCACCTCCTCCTAGTAGGTCTTCCATCCTCCGTTACCTGGGCACCAGACCATCATCGTGATCGGCATCTAGTGTCGAATCCGCAGTACGTGGTGTTGTGAACAACACTGGTTCATGGGGTGCAGCAGGAGTTGTGGTTGGGGTTGGCGTAGTCGTGCCCGGTGCAATTGCTGGCGGTAGTGACGATTCACGATGCTGTGCTCTTCCTTCTCCCGGCTCGGTGACGAGGTACTCCATCGTGAATTGATTTGGGTTTTGGTTCACCTCGGTCATTCATTCCACTGCTAGAAGGTGCTCTCGTCAAAGATGACGTTGCACGACACGTGAGCTCGCCCCTCCACAGGATCATAGAGCCTGTATGCCTTGCTCCCGAGTTCGTAGCCGATGAAGATGACCTTCAGCCCCTTGGGATCAAGCTTGGCAAGGTGGGGACGCGCGTCCTTCATGTATGTATGCGACGCAGCCGAACACTCGGAGATGATGTACTGCTGGCTTCTTGTTGTACCAGGTCTCGTGTGGCGTCTTCCCGTCGAGGCTTCGCGTTGACGACCGATTGAGGAGGTAGACGGCTGTCATTACCGCCTCTCTCCAGAACCTCCCAGGCATCCTGGCCGTCATCAGCAATGACCTTGCTGTCCCAACGATGGTTTGATTTGGCATTCCACCACCCTGTTCTGCTGGGGGGAGTAGGGCGCCGTTAGTTGCCACTGTATGCCGAGCTCGTCACAGTACTTACTGAAGCTCGCCAAGGTGAATTCTCTATCTCGATTCGTGCGCAGCACTCACATCTTCTTCTCGCATTTGGCCTCCGCTCGCGCCTGAATGTACTTAATCGCCTCTACCGTCTCACTTTTTGCTTGCAGCAGGATCAACCACATGAAGCGGCTTTTGTCATTGACTAGTAGGAGGAAGAGGGTCTTACCGCTTGGGGTCGCTGGCTTGATAGGCCCGCAAATATCGCCATGCATGAGCTCCAACGGTTCACCGACGCAGTAGGATGCTTGAGATGCAAAGGGAGTGCGCCTCTGCTTGCCGATGAGACATCCCGTCGCATAGTCTGTTCACGCCTTTAATTGCCGAAAAGTTGTGCACCATCTCCTCCTTGTGTAGTTTTTGTAGAGCACGAAAGCTTAGGTGCCTGTACCTTGCGTGCCACCTCCAAGCTACTTCTTCGATCCTAGCCAAAAGGCTGACCAGTTGCTCTATATCCAACTCCAGAATGTAAAGGCAGTTTTTCGTGCATCGTACTTGCGTGAGCTGCCATCGTCGATCATCGCGCTTGATGGAAATGTGTCAGCCGACCTCATCGAGTTGACCCAGGCTCATAAGGTTAGCCTTGAGCCTCGGGCTGAAGTAGACGCCGGTCAGCTTTCGGTGCTCCCCAACCTTGCCGGCGAATAGGATGGTGCCGCACCCTTCGATCTCGACGATGGAGCCGTCGCCGAACTTAACTATCTCGTAAATTCCCGAGACAAGCTCGGAGAATGCAGACCTGGCCCGGTCATATGGTTTGTTGTCCCTATGTTGAGTACCCATCGTCGGTGCTCTTGTTGCTCGCCTTTCACCAATTTGAGCGAACACTCGCTCCTCCTTCAACTGAATTGGCTCCTGAGGCAGTGCCATGTGGTCTTCCTTGGGATCTATCGACCCCTCACCGACAATTCTCATCGGAGCAGTTACATCGTTGGTTACTTTCGTGGATTTGTAATTAGGGACGTTGGATAAGACCGGTGCGCTTACCATGAAAAGAGTCGGCTAGTCCTCCTTGGATTGGGCCACATAGACTTTTTCCTTGTTCCTGAGCTTGCTCTAGCAATTCTTGCTCAGGTGGCCTTTTATCCCGCAGTTCAAGTACTAGATCCGCCCGCCATCAGTTGACTCCTTCTTTTGATCCTCTTCTTTCTCGCGCGTGCGCCCGCGAGATTTCCACGGCTTCTTACCGCCTTTGCCACTGGAGGACCCGTTTCTCTCGCGGAGCTTTAGGCGTGCAAGTCATTCCTCCTCATTGAGGAGAAGACGACCCTAATTGTCGTCAGCTGAAGCGACATTCTTCTTCCTTTGTTCAACATTGCACAATCTTCCGTTCACCTCTTCCACCGTTAGGTCGTTCATGTCAAGTAATATCTCGATCAAAATTGCGACTTGCTCGATGTGATATGGGGCGACCTGCTCGATGTGATATGGGGCGACCTGCATCATCTTCTTCACGATTTTTGTCTCGTTGATGCTCCCACCAAGAGTGGTGATTCTGTTGGCGAGTCCCGTGATCCGCATTGGAAAGTCATCAACGAATTTACCGTCCTTAAAGCGGATCTCCGAGAGCTCCTTTCATAGTTGCTCGATGTTGGATTCCCGCACTCGCTGCACACCAATCTGACGGGTTCGATACCATCCCAAGTTGATTGCGTGGTGCGCTTGGTGGAGAGAGATGCTAGCATCTCTGGAGGCACAGACCGTGATATGGCAGCGAACGCCAACCTTGTTGGGTTTTATGTCCTAAAACTCATAGTTTGTAAACAAAAACATATTCAATTTTCAATAAAGTTATTATTGATGTTTATTCAGTAAAGATTGTTATTGAATAAAGTGAATTTTACGATCATTAATCTAAATCCAATAAACTAAGAATACTATGACTATAGTATGATTACTTGAACTATATGTAGAGACATAAGAGTGGATCAAGTTCAAGTATATAGTCAAAATGATCTATAGTACAGGGATAAGGCTGAGTACCTTATCCTGAGGACACTATGGATGCGACCCACTTTTGTATATGATATAAACAATGTGATCACTAAATGGTATATGTGGAGACATGTGAGTGGGAGCGTCCTATGTAATGAGTATTGCATAAGATCGGACCATGAAGAAAATCACTCTTACTTTATAATGTCGTTTACTGTTGAGACTAATTTTTTCACTCGATGACCTAGGTAACTCGACCTTAATCCTGAGCTAACTATGAATTCCTGTTTATTCAGAATTATTCTTAGATGCATGGGTGAGAGTGGCCCGAGTTCGCCGACTCAATAAGCCTCCCATTTCAAGGGTAAGACTAGCTGGGGACATAGGGTACAAGATAGAATTCACTCCTACCCGCTTTTAGGGATAGTAGAGAGGTTGTTCCCTTAAGTACTGACTCCCAGTCTTGAACAAGGAGCCCCACCCTCTCATTGGCCCGAAGAGGGATTCGGTTTGGTGGTTGGAGCGCAAACCAATTGTTCATTAGAGTATCAGTGGGACTTAAGGAACAAGAAGTAACTTTAGGGGTAAAAAAGGTAAATTGACCCAGTTCTAATGACGAACAACTTGTGAAGGATCAACTTACTAATCATGGTTATATCAAATGGACAGAAATATATCTATAGTGAGGGGAGTACAACTACTAGGCTACAGTGGAGTCTACTAGTAGTTAACGAATGTTGGTTAAAAGATTAATAAGTTTAGCCGGTTAATCTCGGATCGTTGGAGCCCATGATCTGTAGATCCATTGGGTCCCATTGCTAGCTCATATTGGACTAAACCTTAGAACAGTGTGACGAGTGAGTTTGAATTGTTTGAACTCAAATTAGGGAATATGCCCTATATATATACGATATATTTAACCGCATTTTGATTTAATTACAAATTAAACAAAATGAGAGAATGAGAGATATTTAAATAGGATTTAAATATTTTAATTATGAATAGGGATTCATAATCAATATGTACCAGAATTGAATGGGGTTGACATTTAATTTAATGTTAAATATTAATTAAATTGTTTAACTAGAATGATCAAGAAGAAAGCAGATTTGAAATTAATGGTTGAATTAAAATAGAGAAAGTCAAAATGTTGACTCCACCTAAAGGGAAAAATCCATGTTTGAGTTAGTGGAATATTGAGTGTCAATATATGGTTTAACAAACTTGCATATTTGCAAATAATTCCACAAATTTGAGTGGAATTTTGAGTGCCAAAATTTGGTTTAACCAAACTTGCATGTTTGCCAAATAAACCCGTCAAATTTGAGTGGAATTTTGAGTGTCAAAATTGGGTTAATTCAAACTTGCATGCTTGTCACATAAGGATTTTGAGTGTCAAAATTTGATAATCTCACATTTGTATGAACATGCAAATATTAGAGTGATCAAGGTACATAAAAACTTTTCTTGAAAATCTTTGAGAAATTCTCTCAAAACTCTCTCTTTACATATACTAAATTCCTTTCAAATTTAGTCACTCATTGGATTTGACAATCCCATCTAAGGCCGGAGAATAGTAGGGAAGACACTAGTGGTGGTTCGAAACCGATTCGTGAGGAAAAAGGAATTTAAACTACAAAAGGTTAGTATTCAAACTCATTGAGTTTTATTACTTTTGAACATGCTAGCTAATTTATTATAATTGATGTACTTAGAGTGCCTAAGATCCAAATTGCTTCTGCATGCGTTATATTAACACTATTAAACCGATCCTCCAGGTACTTGATCGTTTCTCCTTCCTCTAGCTCTACAGCGTACCAGAACCCTAACGCCTATAGGTTGACGTGCATCAACAAGGTCCACTCATTGTAGTTGGACGTCGTCAGCATCGAGTACTGCATAAAGGCGGTCGTCTTTCTGATCACTCGCTCGACGAAAACTCGACGTCCGTCTTCGCGGCGCTGGCCTCTTTATGTCGGTGATGGAGACTTGTGTGTTGTTAGGTCGATGTTCTAACTAATTGAACCTATCAACTTGGCTTTTGATGAAGTCGGCTCCTCTACAATGATATACCACTTGTGGATTAAACCAGGCTCTAATACCACTTGTTGTTTTTGACTGAACAAATTGGAGGAAAGCGTTGACGAGGAAAAAAGCCGAAGGAAAATCTTTGAAGAAGAAAATAAACAAAAAAAAATATATATATATTTGTCATTCAATTGACATATTTAAATAACAATATATCCTTAAAAATAGAAAAAAAATGGCAACTGAATTAAAGCCCTCCACTGGAAGTGACTATTCCACTCACTTAATTTGTGTGGCTTTAACTAAGAGACAGGGACCACTTTAACCGAAAAAAAAAAAATGAATTACTTTAATTAAACAATAGAGATTTATCTAACAACGGAGAGCTGAAGGAGATCGTCTATGTTCGACAACCACCGGGCTTCCTGGACAATGACAATCTTGACAAGGTATTGCACCTGCACGAGGCACTCTATGGGCTTTGACAAGCACCACGAGCCTGAAACACGAAGCTCGATAGTACCTTGCTGTCGCTAAAGTTCAAGAGTTGTGCCTCTGAGCATGACATGTACACGCACGGCCACAGCCACGGTGACCAGCGACTAATCGTGGGAGTGTACGTCGACAACCTCATAATCACTGTAGGCCGACATGGAAGTCCTTGGAAGATTCAAAAGGGAGATGTCAAAGAACTTCAAGATGAGCTATCTCGGCGTGCTCAGCTACTACCTCGGCATCGAAGTGCAACAGAGTACTGCCGGCATCACCATCTGTCAAGGTGCGTACACAAAGAAGCTGTTGGACACAGTTGGGCTAGCGAACAGTACCCCTACAAGGACGTCAATGGAGGCCCGACTCCAGTTGAGGAAGGTCGGCACTACTATGATAGTCGACTCCACCAATTACCATAGCATTATCGGGAGCCTGCGCTATCTAGTAAACACACTCCCTGACCTTGCTTATTCTGTTGGATACGTGAGTAGGTTTATGGAAGCACCTAGACAGAAGTTTCTAGTGACTGTCAAGCGCATCCTGTACTACGTAGCCGGATCCAGAGGCTAGAGTGTGAGATATTGCGCCGGGAGAGGAAAGGAGAAGCTTGAGCTAGTCGGCTACAGTGATGATTGTAAGAGCACCAACGAGATAATTTACTTTCTCTCAGGCGGTGCGATCTACTGGCAATCAATTAAGTAAAAGGTAGTTGCTTTATCTTCTTGCGAAGCAGCGTACATTGCCGCTTCGACGGCAGCAACACAGGGGGTCTGGCTTACGTGACTGATGGAAGAACTCATCATAAAAGAAGGCGATCCACCAATGATTTACGTGGACAACAAAGCTACAATTTCCCTGGCCAAAAATCTAGTTTTACACGACCAAAACAAGCACATAGAGATCAGGTTCCATTATATTCAGGAGTATGCAGATTGGGGGCTCATCCAGATTGATTTCATTCAAACAGAGGAACAGCTTGGAGATATTTTCACCAAATCTCTGGCGCGGGTAAAATTTGAGGAACTACGTTCAAAGATTGGAGTTCAAATAATAAGGTAAACACAGGTTTTAGGAGGAGATTGTTAGATAAAAGCCTGCGACTTCTTTACTTAGCTTTTACGCATTTTTACTTATTTGGTTGAATATTTTCTTTTGACCATTTGACATACACATTGAATGGATTTGCATCTTTCTAGCGCCATTTGAGTCATGTTTACAGGGGAGTGACACAGATTTAATGGGCCACTTTGAGTCATTTTTATGGTAGAATAGTTATTTAAATAGGTGAATCTAATGTTAAACAAATCATGCTTTTTTCAGCAAAGTCAAATCCCAAGGTTTTAGCTCTCTCTTTTATTTTCTTATGCTTTCTATTTTCATTTTCTTCCAACAAATTTCTTTCGACTGTTTTTATTTCGTCGACGATTTCCTCCCGATTGTCAAAAGTCAATAGCCCATGTCGCATCTGAGGAACCAAACCGTTCGTCTTCTCCTTACTTCTCTCTCTATATCTCACTCTCTGTCTTTCCAGGTGAAGGCTAGAGGATAGTTGCTACACGAGATTTCTTGTAGGAGAGTCGTGGGTGGTTGGCGGGAAATTCTTGGGCCGCCCCTTCTCAAAAATAGCGAGATTTTCAACAAGATGAATTGTTCTACAATTTTTTTTTTCTGAATCGTTACATGCGGCATACTAACATTACATAGGAGTCTGATTTCTTAATTTTATTTCACTTGAAAACAAACTTATAAAGTGGAATGTACATTTCAATTTCTTTGCACCTAATGCAAAATTTGTTTTGGAGAGAGATTTTTTTAGGAAGAACTAAATGTGATGAGTGTTGATTAGAGAAGTGTGATGTTGAGATATTTGTATCATATCATGTGAAGATGGTCTATTAAAGTCTTTGGGTTGGATGTTACGTGGGTCAATTGATGTGGGTTTGCTCAAGTGTTCCCCACTTCATTACCAAACGAAACAACTTTTTACTCTCTTAATTTGCTTTCACATAATTCTATTTCCTTAACCCAGCTCTCTTCCTCTCTTTCGTGCCAAAATTTGTTTGCATTGAGAGACGATTAGAGAAAAGAACTAGTGCGTTCAAAGACATTGAATCTCAAATGGGGTGAAAAAAAGAGAATCAATTGAAAAGAGAAACGAGTGTCAAGGACACTGAAGATTGATAGGGGAATGAAATATTTTTTATAAAGGTGTAGAAATATCTCCCTACTATGTATGTTTTAAAAATTTTGAAGAAAAACTCAAAATAAAAAAATTCAAAAAGATAATATTTAGTAACGATAGACTCGTAGCGAGAAAAAGAGAGAAAGGGATAGAGGTCACCCCGGTTAAAGCAAAACTCATTAATAATAATCATAAAGTAGGTATCTTCCAGAGGGATAATTGATTGACACCTACATTGCTTGAAAATGGTTTTTAATATGGACATAATCTCTAAAAGTGGATTTGGACTTGGAAACAAAGTCATGTAGGGAGGGTTTTTATCCTCTTTTTTTTTTTTTTTTTTTTTCCTTTCTTTTAAAGATACTTCCAAAAGCAATGTTTTGCAAAAAAGAAAAGGAAAAAAAGATAATTAATGGGGTTTTCTTACATGATTCAATCATTTCCTAAATTTTGTTGAATTGAAACAAAAGGTTTTTGGTTCCATTGGCCATGGTTTGTTTCATTGATAAGAACAACTTGGTGGGCCATTATTGTGATATCTGCAAATCTTAGATATCATAATTTCTGCATCACTTCAATCAACTAATCCAAAGCTTTCATTATAATTTTAAATCTTCGTCCTTTAATCTTTCACAAATTTGTGGGGTTCTTAAATAACTACCCGCTATCATTAAAGGTTTAAGATCTTAAAGAGATTGCAGTGACCTACTTTTTCATTCTATACAAGAAGGTTGGGTAAAACAAATCATATCTTTTAGGGGTTTCGAAATCGACTATGAGTTATTGCCTTTAAGATGGTATGTGATTAAAAGTGATATCCATTTAAGTCTTTTTAAAAAGGGTCGGTTTAGTTCTCTATATTTAAATTTTATATCTAATTGGTCTCTAAAGTGAAATTAGTTTATAATTAGTCTATTCAGTCAAAATTTTGTTCCGTTGAAAGTTGATATCAAATCTAACAAAGCTTTACGGAAAGTAATTGAATCGGACTTTACTACGGAAAGTAATTGAATCGGACTTTAATTTTGTTAGTAGAAAAGAGAGCCGACAATCCATATATATTTAATGAAGAAGATAAGAAAAGTAGACATAGATGGACAATGTTCCCACCACCTAAGCTAATAAAAATCTCCAAATAAAAGGATAAAAACAAGATATGTGGAGCAAAACCCTAATATTTAATAGCTTCTTTCCATTGTCCACCCACTCCCCAAACAACCCAAGTCAAGTCTTAGACACTAATTAACGCACTTCCCAATATCTTTCTCCCCAACAGTCAGAGATTCTCAAGTCACTTCTCAATAATATCTCTCTCACTTTTAATGCCTTTCTTTTTCACTCTCAAGCTTTGAGCTCCCATAAACCCATTTCAAAATTTAGGGTTTTGTTATTTTCCCCTTTAGTATGTGTAAGAGTCCGACTGTAAAAGAACAACCAAAATCATTGGATCCACAAAACAAAGCATAAAGGTAGGTTAGGTGGGTAGGCAAGGTAGGAAGGGGAAGTAGTAGAAAACACATACATACTTAGGGGTTCTTTGGGGAGGGTGACTTTTAAAGTAGTTCTTTTTGTTTGTTGTCTACATTGAAAAGAACTTGGTTATATATGGTGAAATTTAGCTTAAAATTGTATAAGTGATATTCAATAACATATGAGAGTGGAAGGATTTGAATCTTTGACTTCTTGATTGGCAAGTAAATCCTCAAGTTCGAGACCGAACCTTGTAGGCTTGGGACTCACTCGCTCAGACCTAGACTCACACAACCTATAGCTGCTTTCGACCTAGAAGCACATAGACACTAGACATACACCTTCTTATAGTCCAACTCAGTCCAACCTTATGGAGCCTAACCAAAATCCCACGTGTAACAAGCATTTTGTATGTCACATGCATTAGGATACTTCTTCATTATGATTAGTACAGATCTGTACAATAAAATATTATGTATACCATGATATTATGCACGCTTCTTTCCTTCTAAGACTTTTCTGGGAAAGTGAGTGTACGCTAATCGAAGGCTAGGTCTAGGGAGTACATATACGATCCCGCCTAGGGGCCAATGTGTGCGTGTGTGAGCTGTGTGTAGAGAAGTACTATACATCTAATTCAATACAAACTAGAAAATAGCAACCAAGGCTACAATGTTTTATGAAAGGATAGGTCTCATCATGGTTGCATGTGACTATATTTCTTTACCCTAATAGTGGAGTTACTTACTGAGTATCTTTAAATACTACAGCCACATGCCACTTCTTTTTTCAGGTAAAGGTAGGGAACCCCTGTACGGATGATGGTGTGTTGTGAAGGTCATGGAAGTGAAGTTGGGACATTTGCATGTTTAATATAGTAGCCCTTAGGTTAGATCGGTTAAAGATCACGTGTTTGTTTAGATTGCTGTCAGTCAATATCTGATTAAATCTCCTTATAGTTATGAGTTGATTTAGTTTTGATTTGTTTACTAGTTTTTTAGCAGATTTTCTGCAGATTTTTAGGTAGATTTTTCAATATCTTTTTATATTCTGTGTATATATAGAGTCTTTTTACTCTTCATAATACTATCTTCTTATCAACCATTCAATTACTCATTCTATCACTAACAAATTGGTATAAGAGCAATCTTCTTAAGGGATCTATGAGATCAAATGGAAGGAGAATAAAGTTTTTCAACTCTTGCACCACCAGTCTTCGATGGAGACAATTATCAAATGTGGATAGTTCGTATGGAGACTTATCTGGAGGCTTTGGATCTTTTGGAAGCAATAGAAGAGGAATACGAGGTCTTTCCACTTCCAGCAAATCCTACTGTAGCACAAATCAAAGTACAGAAGGAAAAAAAGACAAGAAAATCAAAGGCAAAAGCTTGTCTATTTGCAGCTGTATCTCAGATGATCTTCATGCGAATAATGTCCCTCAAAACAGCAAAGGAAATCTGGGATTACCTCAAGGCTAAATACGAAGGAGATGAGAGGATTTGTGGAATGAAAGTCCTAAATTTGATTTGGAATTTTGAGTTGCAGAAGATGAAGGAGTCTGAGTCAGTGAAAGAGTACTCTGACAGACTTCTCAGCATTGCCAACAAGGTGAGATTGCTTGGTTCTGTGTTAAATGATTCCAGGATTGTTGAAAAAGCTATTGGTTACTATTCCAAAGAAGTTTGAAGTCACCATTACTACTCTGTAGAACACCAAAGACCTATCAAAGATTTCTCTTACAGAGCTCTTGAATGCTTTACAAGCATAAGAGCAAAGGAGGTCTATGAGGCAAGAAGGGGTGATTGAAGGTGCCTTACCTGTTAAGCATCAAGACAACAACAAGTATAAAAACAAGAAAAATTTCAAAAATCAATCTATGAATGGAGATTCATCTGCCAATTATCAGAAGACAAAAGAAGGAGGTTCCAAAAAATCCTATCCACCTTGCCGCTATTGTGAGAAGAAAGGTCATTCACCATACAAGTGTCGGAGAAGACCTGACGCCAAATGCTCCAAATGCAATCAACTTGGATATGAAGCAATGATCTGCAAAGTCAAAGGTCAGGTGAAAGAAGTAGAGGCAGAAGTAATTGATTAAGAAGAAGAAGATCAATTGTGTGTGGTCACTTGTTTCTCAGGCAAAGAATCAAGCGAGAGCTGGTTGATTGACAGTGGGTGCACAAATCATATGACATATGACAAAAAGTTTTTTGAGGAATTAAGAGACACTAAAGTCAAGAGAGTGAGGATTGGCAATGGTGAATACTTGAAAGTCAAGGGAAAAGGCATAGTAGCTATAACAAGCTATGAAGGTACAAAATTTATTCCAGATGTTTTATTTGTACCCAAAATTCATCAAAATCTTCTTAAGTGTTGGTCAGGTACTTGATAAAGGCTATAAAGTGTTGTTTGAGAATAAGTAGTGCTTGATTAGAGATGCTAGTGGCAAAGACTTGTTCAATGTCAAAACGAAAGGAAAAAGCTTTGCTCTAAATCCGATGGAGAAAGAGTAGATGACCTTTATATCCAGAGCTAGTGCCACTAAGATTTGACACAAAAGACTTGGGCACTTTCATCATCCAGGTTTGCTTCAGATGCAGTCAAAGAAGCTGGTAGAAGAACTCTCTGACATTGATGATGACATGCCTCTTTGCCGTGCTTGTAACTTTGGGAAGCAACATAAGCAACCCTTTCTTAAACAGGCATGGAGAGCCTCAAAAAAGTTGCAGCTTGTTCATATTGATCTTTGTGGTCCTCAGCGAACACCATCATTAAATGGTAATCTTTATTACATTATTTTTATTGATGATCTAATAAGAATGTGTTGGATCTTACTAAAGCAAAAGTCAGAAGTTGCGGGTGTATTTTGGAAATTCAAAGCCAGAGTTGAGAATGAAAGTGCATGCTTGATTCAGACTATAAGATCATATAATGACAAGGAGTACACTTCAGAAACTTTTAACAGGTTTTGTGAAGAGGCTGGAATTGAACATCAATTGACATCACCATACACTCCTCAACAAAATGACGTTAGTGAAAGGAGGAATAGATTCATAATGGAGATGACGAGATGCATGCTTCATGAGAAGGATCTTCCAAAACGTTTTTGGGGAAAAACAGCAAACATTGTTGTGTGCTTGCAAAATCGAATTTCAACAAAAGCTGTGAAGGACCTTACACCATTTGAAGTTTGGTATGGTTATAAACCTTCTTTAAAGTTCCGAGTTTTTGGGTGTCTTTGCTTCACTTACATTCCACAGGTCAAGCGTGATAAGCTTGACAAAAAGGCAGAAGCTGACATCTTTGTTGGGTATAGCATTATATCAAAAGCTTACAGAGTTTTTCAACTACACAGTAGTCGAGTTATTGTGAGTTGAGATGTTCATTTTACTAAAAATGAGCAATGGAATTAGGAAGAACTGTTGAAGGTGAATCAGATTTCTAATGCACCAAACAATTTAATCTTTGGTAGCATGTTGAAGAGTCTGAAGATGAACGACAAGAAGAGTCTAAAGATGAACGACAAGATGCTTTGGTTGATGATGCACTTGTCAGAGGAGGAACTTTCAGTGATTGAGAAAAACAAAACCTGGGAGTTGGTTGATTGACCTCTAAACAGAAAGATAATTGGAGTAAGATGGGTGTTCAGAAAAAAACTTGGAGTTCACAGCATCTAAACAATGAGGGTTAAAGATCACGTGTTTGTTTAAATTGGTGTCAATCAGTATCTAATTAAATCTCCCTATAGTTTTGATTTAGTTTTAATTTGTTTACTGTTTTGTTACCAGATTTCCGGCAGATTTTTAGGTAGATTTTTTAATATCTTTTTATTTTAGGTAGATTCTTGCTCTTCATAATACTATCTCCTTATCAACCATTCAATTACTCATTCTTTGGCTAACAAGATCAGTGCCTTGCATTATTCTATTTAAATTCATTTTATCTATTTTTTTTCGCTAGGTTGGTGACGAAGATATTGTTTTAAATTAATTTATTATGACTATTAAGTCCATGGAACTATGGATGACATGTCTAATATGAACTCACTATGTAGCGGTCCTATTTTTGAAGTAAAATAAAGTCGCTCTATGTGCGAAAATTCCTTTAAAATAGTTTACTAAAATGTTTACATGGACTAAAACGTTCATAAAATTCATTTAAACTAACAATGATTTTATCAAATTGTCAAAACGAAATAACTCGAATTTCAAATTAATGAAAATGTCTTGATCTAGCCTAAGAGCTCAACGTTAAATGTAAATGTGACTATCCTAACTTCCTTTCCATGGCCTTCAAAAAGACGATGTCATTACCTTCACTTGAAAAAGAAGTAGCACGTGGCTAGAGAATTTAAAGAAATACTCAGTAAATAGCCACACTGTTGGGGTCCAGTAATGCATTCACATACAATTATAGTTGGACCTATCCTTTCATAAAAACATTATTATCTTGAATTTTACTTTCTAGTTTGAGTAGAGTTGGATGTGTAGTACTTATCTACATATGACTCATACACATGTGCACATGGACGCACCAGGTGGGGTCGTACACATACCACATGAATTTGACTTTGGTCTTGCACATACTCACGCTATCCGAGCCACTGAGGCAAATGAGCTCACATAATATCATGACGTGCAAAACATCATAACGTACGCGCTTCCATACTAATTATAAGGGAGACATATCCTGATGCACGTGATATACAAAATGCATGATATCCCATATTTTAAATCATGACATATACTTATGGTGCATACATTTGTTCTTTTTATGACATAGCATTCTATGAGACATGTATACATATCTTGGACATATCTTTCATAGTTATCATACATGGTTTGTCAATGTCTCATTGGCATAGAGTGATTCCACATAATAATCCTCAAATTGTAACTCTCAACGTCCCTGGAAACAAAGTTTCAGACGAGTGCAAACATAAAATGATCAAAGACTGCAAGAAGTGTAGCACCTGACATCACGGAAAAGACAAAGCAAGGGATAGCTTCAACGATGAAATGAAAAAGAGAGAAGAAAAGGTCACAAATAGAGTGAAACAAGTCATATTGTAAATGCATAATGATAGTAGGGTCAGATATCCCTGCCCTCTTAACCGAACGTGAAGGTCTCTCCTCATTCGGCTGCTCTTGCTAAAATCATTACTCTAAGTTCTCCCGAGCTCTAGAAATTGCGCTCCATATAATATACGTGGTGTGACATGTGGAGGTTCATGCATCACATAACATTGGTTTCACAATGTAGTTTTATAACATAATATAATATAATCATATCATTGTACAAATCACATCATAATGTAAAACCGTCACGTAGCATATCACATATCAAACATTATAACATCACACAATATGACATGTACAGGGGCCACAAGGTACGTGTCATTCATACAACATACAAGTCATCTAACAGTAGAACTACTTAGTTGGTTGGCTGAGCCAATATTACTAGACTCGGCTCGGTGCGGTGCGACTTCTCGACTCTAAAACATATCATTCTGCTTGGTATAGACATATTTATACAGATTCCTATGTTTCTGACCCTTTCGAAGTTGAATATGACCTTAATTAAGGCAATTAAGGTCAGTATAACATCATATTTTCAAATTCAAATTAATTTAGGATAGAAATGCGAGTTATTAACGTAAATAAGAGGGACATTTGAATAGGAAACAACTTCCAACGATACGTGGAGCAGCTTTGGAGAAACAAAATTCAAACGTACTCAAGTTTAGGGAGAACATCGGCTAAGGCCAACCAAGTAAATGACCTTACTATCAGTATGGTTATATTAGATGTAGACACATGCCCCGTGGTTCTACATTTGTCATATATTATGAATCACTATGACTATGATATGATATGTATATGCTATAATGTGGGAATTGTATGATAACACTTACAATACGATGTGTTCAATGATATGTTTGAGATAGGATATGAGAAGGATGCGATAAACGTAATGTAATGATTGAAATAAGTTATGTTCATAAAACGTTATGGTTAGGTTATGTATAGAAAAATGTTATGGTTATGATAGATTGATAAGACGATACGATAAGGCTATGTATAGAAAAATGTTATGGTTATGATAGATTTATAAACGATACGATAATGTTATATATAGAAAACGATATGGTTATGATAGCTTGATAAAACAATACGATTAGGTTATGTATAGAAAAGAATATGATTATGATAGCTTGATTGAACAATATGGTTAGGATAAGTTTAGGAAACGATACGACCAGGGTATGTATATGGAACGATATGACTACGAAATGTTTATGAAATCGTCAGGAATGGGAACAATGTATGTATTTATATATATTATAATATAATATGAGAATGGTATGATATATGTTATTGTACGATAGATTTGATGAATTGATATAGCTATGATAAGATATGTTGAAGGCACGCCCGAGATATGCTATGTGACTGTTATGATTTACGATATGCTATGATATGTGCATAAGGTGGATTGTTATGTCTGAAAACATGGAAATGTTATGATATGATATATTTGTGACACGAATGATATGATTGACATGCAAAACGACGAACTAGTATGAAATATAACCCCGACATACGCGTGCAAGATACAATAAATGATATGATAAAATGATATGATATGATATGAAGGAAGATGCTAGCGGGGTTGTATTAAAAGATAATAAAAATGGAAAATTTTTGAGACGTCATGCATTATTGTGTGCTCATGCATTGGGGGATACCCCTCATCCTTCATGATAGTACGGATGCGTACGCTACGAGGCAGGAGAACGATCATTATGTTATCATAATGTTGTTGTCATTATTCCTAATGGGTGTCTTGCATCAACAACTAGTAGAGAATGCTCGCCTGACCAGAAAGGGACCCAAGAGGTGTGCGAACCGACTGGTGGGTCCATACTCTGCACGTGTGAATCGTGTGTAGGAAAATTAAGTACACATCCTAATTTTCCATTAGGATGGCCACCGTAGAAAAATAGACTGTTATGATAGATCCCATTCATGGAGTTGTATGTGTTTGCATTTAACCCTAATAGTGGGGTCACTCATTCAGTATTTTTTCTTAAAATACTCAAGGCATGTGCTATTTCTATTTCAGGTAAGGCGAGGCATTCATGTACGGATGACTAAGGCATCGCAACTCGAGGCCATGACCATGCATGTGGTAGTTGCATTTATTTTCCTAGACTTAGGCTAGAATAAAATATTTTTAATTTAAATGATTATTTATTTTATCTAGTCTATCACTGTGTCGTCTCAAAGATATTTTCGAACACGCAAGTCCATGACTATATTTTAAGATGAAGTTATGTTTTATGAAGAAGTTTAAATGAAGTATTTCCATACTCAATGTTCATGATATGTATACAGCAGCGACCTTAGATTAAGTAGAAAATTTAGGATCGTTATAAAAGTACAAAAGACAAAGAACGATGGAAAACGTCGTTAGAGACTGTTTCGAGAAGAGAGAGAAAGTCGTCGAAAAATCACGAGGGAAATGAGTGAAGAAGAAGACTTCTCGGGACGGATCCAGATCGAATACCCAACCGCTAGCTTAAGAACTATTGGCCTGAAAGATCAAACCCAGCGGCCCAAGAACCAACCCTCAGCCACAACCTGTCGGCATAACCCGAGGCCCAGACCTACAACCTAAAGCTTTGACTCAAGTCACCTGCAGCTGCCCAACTTCACAGCCTTCACCCACACGTTGCAGCAACCGACCCGATAATCTGCGCCTCGATCTGACTCGACTTGCACACTCGTTAGCAGCTCATTGCGCCACATGTCACCCCTACAGCCAAAAACTTCTTCGGCTTACGAGGCTTAGATGGATCGACTCGGCTCAGCAGCTCAAAAGTCAATCCCTTAGCTCGGGAAAGAGTATTTTGCTTAATTTTTGCCATTCTGACCATCCCAAAACTAAAATTAACCATGTTCAAGGAAATTAAGGTGAGTATATGGTTCAATTTCTTGAATTAAGTTAAGTTGAGTTAATAAATTTGAGTTACTAATGAGACGGGATGGACGTTCTAATAGGAAACGACAACAAGCGATACTTGTCGCAATTTTGAGGGACAAAAGCAAATGTACTCAAATTTAGGGAAACGCCAGCTAATGTCAACCAAGTAACCAACCAAGTAAGTGACCTTACTATCAGTTCAGTTATAATTGTATGTTGTATGATGACACATGTCCGTTGCTTCGCACGTGTCATATGCTCGTATGTTTGAACAGTTATGAAATGATATGCGTACGATATGATATGTGAATGTTATGCTATATGTGATGAAATGATATGTTGAGATATTATATGCTTGACGATGAGCTCATGACATGATATGTGAACGTTATGATATATGATACGACATGATAGGTGCATAATATGATATGATATGTTAGGAGACATGATAAGTTATGATATGGTTTATGTTTGACAAACGAAATATGATATGATTGACATGCAAAATAATGAATTGGCACATGATACAACCCCGATATACTCATGGCAAGTTATGATAAAATGATATGATGTAA
Organism: Cucurbita argyrosperma subsp. sororia; assembly: GCA_018691285.1. Taxonomy (NCBI): domain Eukaryota; kingdom Viridiplantae; phylum Streptophyta; class Magnoliopsida; order Cucurbitales; family Cucurbitaceae; genus Cucurbita; species Cucurbita argyrosperma. The sequence goes on along the minus strand of CM031884.1, from coordinate 15,187,033 downwards.
AGAACAATGCTAAGGGGATTGTTATACACGATAATGAAACGAAAAATGTTGGGATCTCATGCATCATTATGTGTTCATGCATTGGGGGATACCCCTTCTCCATTTACGAGGGTGCGGACACATACATTACGAGGCAGATAAATAATCATTATATTTATTATTCATAGTCGCTATTTCTAAATGGGTATTTGACATCAACAACTATCAGAGAATGTTCGGTCGAAAAGAAAATAGTCCAGGAGGTGTGTGAACCGATTGATGGGTCAATACTCGCACGTGTGGGCAGTGTGTAGAATACTAAATATACATCCAATTACCCACTTAGGATAGTTGCCGAAGGAATATAGACTAATATGATAGATATCATTCATGATTGTATGTGCTTACATCTAACACTAATGGCAGGGTCACTTGCTTAGTGTTTCTCAAAATACTTAGGTCTTGTGCTATTCTTATTTTTCGAGGTAAAGGCAAAGTTCTCCAGTACAGTTGATGGTGGCATCATAACCCATGAGGCCATGACACATGCCTAGGATAGTTTGCAAATTTAAATTTTGTAGACTATACATCAGTGTAGGTTAGTATGCATTTAATTTAGTAGCATATAGATTAGTGTAGGGCAATTTTACTTTATGTTATTTCAATTTTTGTTATTTTATTTGAAAGATTTTCTAGGAAACATGTTAGTCCATTGCTATGTTTTAAGATAAAGTTTTAGATGAAGTATTTCTGCACAAAATATCTATGATATGTATACAGCAGCGACTTTAGATTAGATGGAAATCTAGGGTCTTTACAATTGTGCTCCCTTTATGCTAGTTTAAACTACTCCTTGAAATCTAATTCTATCCAAGATGTGCCACAATCATAATTTAGAATTTTACTATAAAAATTGGCTCATCTAATTACATAATATAATTTAAACTTAGCTCCAAATAATTTAAATTAACTAAATAGTATTTATATTGAACTCAAGCACCTTCGAAAGTGTCGAAAATGACACTCGAAGAGTTGAAAATGCTAGGACAGTGTCTAAAAATATCAAACTCGAGTTGGATCAGCCGAGAGGTTGAGCTAGAGTCATCAGAACATAGATTCTCTAACTGTCTTTGGATCACCAAGGTGGGATGAAATAGAGCCGCAGTTGTGACTAATAAGTCAAGAGATTCCTCATTTATATTAAAGTCCAACTCTCTCTTTCTCAATCTAATTGATTTGGGATAGTTATTAACTCAATTTTTTTTCAATTGTTACATGGCCGACGGTAGGAGCGTGAAGGAGCCGTGCAACTACAAAGGGGCTATTAGATTCGAGTCATTGTCCCTATTTTATATTTTAATTTTCGTTTTGAAACTTGTATTTGTTGTGAACATTTTTATAACTTCCCTAGACATGTTTTATATGTTATAAATTTTAATGTAAATTTATGTTTATGAATGTTTTAAATTACTAAAAAAAAATATACATCTTGTGCACAAAAATTAATAAGGATAGCATGGATTGTACACCCCCCAAGTTTCTTCTTTATGCATAAATGAGTCACCACGACCAACCCATCCATTAACAATATAATTTAAAAAGAAATAAAAAGTTAAACGTGCTTAATTTAAAAAATAAAAATAACAAAACCAATAATTTGAGGCCAAACCAGGATTGACCCACGCGAGGTTTAGATAAAATAAATAAATTAAAGAGAGAGAGAGAGAGAGAGAGAAAAAACCCTTTTGACCTAACTCTAGTTGAAAAAATAGGATTAAAATGGATGAAACATAATGATAATGTTATGATGTAATGATTTGAAAGAATCTAACGGCTCAAAAAGAATAAAACCTTTCACTCATAAAGTTGATGGAGATCATGAGAATCCTAGAGATTGAGATCTTTCATTCATTACGGAAATTTTGACCAAGTGATGAAGCCTTTGAATTGAACCACACATGACAGAAGGGCAGACAAGGTGGGACACACACACATATATATATTTGGAAACACCTTTTGAAATAATATAAAAAAAATATTTAATAATGGAACTATCTTTACTCTTCAAGTGAAAACTTCACACTAATATGAGAAATAATTTTTTTTTTTTTTTTGGTTTGAAATTTGTGTTTAGTTATGAGTGTTTATATTTGGATAAAACTATTTTCGTCCATATTTGTAAGATAATTGTGTACATGTTTATATGAATTAAATTGCACGTAATTTAAATTAATCAAAATGTGAAAAAAGGAATAGATACATGGATGGATGTAATTGAAAATTTTTAAATTTTGTTGTAGAGAGATTATTTTGAAGAAAAGTTTATTTTTATGATTTGGAAGAGAGTGATTTTGGTTAAGTAACATGAGCTAAGGGGAAATGTTTTCTATTTGTCCAAAGTAGATATTGGCTCCATGTTTTCTCTTTCCACTCTAGATGATTTGCAGAAAAAAAAGTACTTTTTAGGTTTGTCTCGTGTTTTCATAACAAATGGTTCATTTATTAATAGATGAACGATAGGGACTGAACTGGTGTGGGGTGGATTCATAATACATTACTTTGATCGTTCAATTCCATACCTTTCCTTTGACTTTCAAATCCAAACTTCATATTTATCCCTTGTGATGTGGTATTTTGATGTTACCGCAAGGCAACATGTATACCTCGAGCATATGAACTCTGATTTGCAAGAGAATTTGGCTCTCATAAGTGAATTTTAGCACCCGGCACAACGACAATCAAGCATGTCATTTTAATCTTTTGGAATTGATGGGTACTACGGAACATATGATAAGAAAGAGCAGGGCTTCTTTCATGATAATTGGTAACGTTCAAATATTGTTGATGCTGCCTATTTAATACAAAAAAAATGTAGGGTATAAGAGTTCAGAACTTTCTATCAAAAGAGAAGTGAGTACATGTCAATTACCATTGAGCCAATAATGTAACATCCAAGTAGAAGAGGAGTACATGAGTGAAACAAGATCACATTGAAACGATAATTAAGTATGGTTAAGAAAAAGCTTAATTCTTATCATTTATGTACCCTCTTATACTCGGACATTACATTAACTCAATGGTAACATTAGGAAAATGCTTAACTCTTCTTATCATTTCAATGTAAATGTAATCTTGGTTCATTCAAGTACCTTTTTTTTACTTGGATATTACATTAGCTCAACGATATGGTTAAGAAAAGGCTTAAAAAATAATTAATAGTAGTTGGAACAACATCTGCCACAACATTGGTAAGATAGTATCCATAATTTTCCCCTTAATTAGCCAATGTAGAACTCCAATAATCCTAAACAGATATAAAATTCATCAACAAGGTGTAGTTTTCTTTTTAATGGCTCAATCATAAGATCTTCAATGTTCAACATACTTAGTTTGAAACAATCTTACGTTGAGTGAACTCCTGAAAATTTTCCTATGAAGCATGTGAGGAAAAAAACATGTTGAAATGAAAAATATTGGTTTGTCGGACAACCTTCCCTACCGGTACCAATTCAAGACAAGTAGGTAATATAACTAGATCATAAAAGAATGTTGGGACATCAAGTGTCTATTATAGGTTCTAAACCATGAGCCTAAATTGTTATAGATTCTATTAGATGGAACTTCCCCAAATACAATGTGGATAGAGGATGAACTAATAGAAGTTGATGGACATATAACCCTCGTGTAGAAAAGAGGTAAATGAATGAACCAAATACCAAATCTAAATGAGAGGAATCTTAACGATTTCAGAATGCACATGTCACCTCAGACATTTCACCTGAGAGATTAGTCAGGTTAGTGAGGCAGATTTTGGCTTTGCTTCAACCTCGTGAGGAGTGATTATACTAGTAGCAAAAGAGATCTTAGTCTCAAGAGGTACCATATCATATGTGTAATGAAAACGAACATGACACTATAAGTTGCTAGTATAACTTGCTCACTTAGAGGGGTCTAAAAGCTTTTCAGTCAAGACTGGTCGGGGCTCTAGAGAGGAAGAATCTACATCGATCACGATGCGAATAACAAGGTAATGATGTTCTCTCCCTAACGATCTCACTACTTCGCTCTTTTATTGACTTCTGCAGAGATAGCATAACAATGATTGACAACCAATCCCCACAACATATGAGAGGTTAGGACAAGGGAGAGTAATATCGATTCAACTCCCAAAACACCTTTTGCCCCTCTTTGATGAAAGGAGGATCATCAAAGAGATCCCAATTTTCTAAAGAGAACTTGTAATTTTTCCCCTTTTTCTAGTTGCAAGGTTTTGTCCACCTTAGCATTACAATGAAAAAAAGAAAAATTTCATAATTGCATCCTTTTTCTCTAGGCTAAGTCACGCTACTAGCGTGCATCCATTTCAGCTAGCTTTAAAGAACAAAAAACTTGACTAACTAGTCAGGACACTCCCGCCCCTAATCTAGGTTGAGACCTTTTAAGATTCTTAGTCAAACCTCAACTTCTTGCAATATTTCTAAAGCTTTAACACCACTCTAATACACTCTGATCAGATAAAGTATTCTCGTGGCTTTCGCGCAAGTTGCAACATCCCTTACTTTTCAAATAGAAGATCCATTACATTTGGTTTGGATTGAGTTGGGTTCAAATAAATAAAAATGGTATAAATTGGATTGGTTTACAATTTTCTCTCAAACAAACAAATTAGATTGAGTTGAATTAAACCAAACCAACTAAAAAATTTGATAATTTTAAAATATAATTTTTTATTTATGATATAATTATACCTCCATATTTTTATTTCATCATTATATTTTTATGGTTTATTCTCCAATCATTTTTTAAAATAATTTTTTAACCATTTAGAAGGGAAATTTTTTTTAAAATATATATTAAAATTAAATTGCAAATTTTAATTAAATCTTTAAAAGTAAATAAATAGATGTTTTAGTATCTAACATTTTATTTTTATAAAAAATAAAATTTTGAATAAATGATTCGAATGAACCAACTGAACCCAGGTTCAAAAAACTTATAGTTAAGTTAGATTGAGTTCATTATTAACTAGAATTACTTGAGTTATAATTTAAAAATAGTTTCTAGCTCATCCCAATCCACAACACTAATTCAAATAGATAAATATCAATGAAAGAAATATCAAAATTTTGAATTAAGATAAATACAATATTTATTCCAATTTTTTTGGGTTATAATTAGTATAAATTACTCGTGTTCAAATAATCAAAATATTTATTTGATAGTTAAAATTACGTAAATAAATAAAATATCATCTTTTATTTTAATAATACTTCAAACTAAAAGTTTCTTTATAACTTTAATTTTTTTTTTTTTTTAAATGACCATTTAACCTGTGGCTATTGAATTATCAACAATAACTTACATGGCAACTGACAGTGGAATTTTTATAACTAGGGATGATGACGTCATTTTTTTGTAAGAATTTTTATTTTAAAAAGAAAAATAGAGATAGAAATGGAAGGCTATCAATTTTAATTGGTTGTATTTCGTCCTATTTACTATAAAAATGACGTCTTAAAAACTCTTAAAAGGCTAGATATTAATAAAAATTTAGACGTATTATCTACGCATAAAATCTAAAATTTAGAAGTATATTGTTTAACTTAACCATGAAGTAAAGTATTATTTAATGAATAAAATAAAAATATATTTTATCTCCAAATTTAAATTTAGTTTCTTTTTAATTCATAAATTTAATTTTTAATTAGTCTCTAAAATTTAATATTAAATTTTAATTATTCATTAAATTAAAAAAATCAATTTAATTACGGTCACGCGTCATCATTTTATTATTTTAGTTAATTTCTACTTTAAGAATAAATTTTAAACTTCCAAGATTAATTAGTCATAAAATATACCTAATATTTAGAAAAATATTTTATTTTTCTCTCCCTATATATTTGGTAGTTTAATAAGATTGGGAAGAGATCCAAGCTTAGATTTATAATAATAAATTAAAAATGGACGTCAATCACGCAAGCATCCCAAACAAAATTGCCACGTAATCTGGGTCCCACTTTCCCAAATGTCTTGTCTGACTAAGCTTCCATGTGGAGGTTAATTTACAAAACTACCCTTTCAGTTTTTTATTTTTCTTTTTGTTTTTAATTGATAAATTTTGAGTGGGGAGAAGGGAGAACTTGCACAACATGCGAATCTCCATGGAGATATGACAGATGAATGAGATAGCGACACGTGGGGCCATTCAGAGGTGATTTAGGTGACAGACGGTGTTAGATAGACGAGACAGATCTGACAACATTTTGGGCTCCATGTTATCTATTTGGATTGAGATTTTGGTTGCATGCATGGAGATACTTTTGACTTTGTAGTGAGAGAGAAAATTTTAAGAAACAAAAGCTTAGTCTTTAATTTTGTCGGCTGTTTCTAAACCCAACTAAGAAAACATTTTTTTAATATATTTTTTTTTATTAGTTAAAAAAAAAAGTGATTCAAATGATCTACATGATTAAGAGAGAGGTGGGAAACCCACTTTTGCAACAAAGTACAAACACTGGTATCCACCAAAACATAATCATCCAACCATATGGACTTTCTTGCCAAGAATTGTGGGAAAAAATTGAACTTTTTCAAATGGAGAGAGAACGATTTTTGAAGATTTTGTTAGCAAAATATGCACAACTATCCTATGCATTCTAGCTCCAAAATCCTTGGCCAAAATAAAAATTTTAAGAGTTAAAAGTGTAACGCCACTAACTAATTTGCCCTAAATTAGCCACGTCATCACATGCATGTTTTGAATATATGTAACAATTCATAAAATAAACACTTTAAAATAAAGCTATGGACTTGCACATTTAATTTAAAACAAGAAATTGAAAATAATAGTCTTTTAACATGAAATATGAAGAAACCATCTATCAACTACTAAATGTAAATCTAATGTATATTATTGCCCTATCTTTACTTATATGACCTTTCCAGCATTCACCGTCATTCGTGTAAGTGCGCTTTAACTTATCTAAAAAATATAATTGTAACACGTGACTTAAGTATTTTAAGAAATATTCAATAAGTCACCCTGTTGTTGGGGTTAGTAATGCAATCACACACATAACATGGTTGTGACCTATCCTTTAAAATCGTAATATAACCTTCGACACTTTCCAGTTTCGGGCAGGGTAGGGTGTGTAATACTTCTCCACACATGTGCACATGAACTAACCAGACGAGCTCGTATACAAACCCTCTAGGCTTGGATTGGTTGAGCACAATGTGTAACATGTCGCCGGATGCCACAGAAAAGGAAATGCACACATGATGTCATGACAAACATAAATATCAAAGGTACGCGTTCGTACTAACATAGCATAACGAGAAAGTATCCCGATGCACATGACATATATACATGCATGAGGTCCCCTTGATTTACATTCATAGCATAACATTAACATCATTCTCTTTTTCCTTTCATCTATGACATAGTACATATATGCATCATGTATACATGGCAGTCATACATAATCCATCACATAGCTTTACATGACAATACATAACATGACGTACATAGCATTTCATTTTATTTATAACATGGCGTAATGAGTATAACATGCATACATATCATTGCATCATATGTCATTACATGGAACACAATCACATAACATAAATAACATGGTGTATGTAGGGTCCACGGGGCAAGCACCATCATACATTACTCAATTATCTAACTCCAATCAATTATCTAACTCCAACAGTAATATCACTTACTTGGTTGATCTTGGCCAAAGTTCCTAATTACTTTGTAGTTGCTTCGAAACTATACTTCAACGTCTAATGTCACCTATGTCAATCCATATCACATACTTAGGATATATCAATATCTTAGTCTACCTAAACATGATGATTATTTTCAATAGAAGTCCTAAAACTATCTCAAATTGAGTAAACGAGAGTTTTACTAACCTCAATTGGCCTTAATAAGGTAAAAAATGGCTTTAGAAGGGTCGAAAACTTGGAAAGTATTATAAACTTTAAAATGAGCCAACAAGCCGAGCCGGGGTGAGCTGCTGTGTCAAACCGATAGGAGCCATAACTGGAAGCAGATGAAAACAAGAGTTCTCAAAGAAAGAGATTTAAGGTATTTGCTACAATTGCGTGAAGAAGGGTCCACATGTCCAAGGATTGTTGGTCTAGGAAAAAGTTTGGCAAAAATAACATGGTAACCTCCATGAAAGAGATGGATGATGAATGGGATGTAGAGGAACTATGTGCCATAGAAGAAGATGAGTTAGTGCTCATGGATCATTGATTTAGGATGCTCAAACCACATAACTGACGATTAGAGTAGTGCAATGGAAGCATGGTAAGTCTCAGAGAAGGAAGTATTAACAGACTTGGACAACATTTTAAAAAAAAAAAATCTACCACAAAAGACGGGGAGAAAATAGTACATATTTGATTAAGTGTTGATGTGCTTAAAGATCCAAGTGGCACTGATGTTGGTGAGCCAAAAGTGACTTAACCAAGCAAATCCAATGAAAAAGAAATGACACATCAACAACTTAGATGATAAAAAAGACTCTGAAAGCCAAGTTTTAAGTATGCCAAGACAACTTTTATAGAAGACAAAGTTAAACCTCTAGAGACATATGAAGAATCATCACAAAATACAGCGTGACAGTAGTCAATGAAGAAGAAATTATATTCTTAGGGAAAAATCAAAACATGGAAACTAGTGTCAAGACAAGGAGATATCAAGTCCATCTCTTGCAAGTGAGTTTACAAAATAAAGTCTCTTAGATGAATCAATTGAGAGATACAAGGCTCAATTTGTAGCTCAAGGGTTCTCTCAACAATATGGACTAGGCTATGATGAAACATTTAGTCCAGTGGTAAAGATCTCTACGGTACGGATCCCACTAGCACTTGCAGTATGTAAAGATTGGAAATTATGGTAGGTGGTTGTGAAGAATGCTTTCTTACCTGGAGAATTGGATTGGAAGGTCTACATGAACCAACCAAAGAAATTTGAGAAAGCAGTGGGAGTCATGAGTCAATATATGCAAAGTCCGATGAAGCCTCATCTGGATATGGCTCAATAGATCTTGAGATAAGCTAAAGGTACAATCGACTATTAAAGAGCAAACTAGATTATCCTAAATCCTCAAGATATCCCTAATGGTGTATATGAGCTCTAAGTAGACGAATGAGGACAAGGTGTCTCGATCGGGCTAGAAGATGAGAAAGTATGAAAGTACATAACTAAAACCCTAAATTGAGCTTGGGCGCTAGTAGAGGAAACCCTATGACTTAGATGCATGACTCTTAGATGTGAAATAGGACTTATGAACGATATAATGTATACGAAAGACTTAAGATTTAAGCAATGATTTAACAACCTACCCGTAAACTACTTACTAAATATTTTTATATTCATTAATGCTAACTTTTCTTTTCATATGGAAACTAAATTGTGCGGTCTAAGGTGATGATATGTACGAGCTATGAGGCTATAGAGGTCAAGATAGGTTTGAGTCTCAATTTCTTACCCTCGATATTTTGATAATGTCTTTTATATAAACTTTTATTGATTTGTATCAAACTATATTTACTGAAGGCATGTTTTTTAATTGATCAAATTATTGAGTAGGAAAAATTTAAAATTTTGTATCAATAGTATCGATTAGCTTTGAGACTCCAAAAAAGTGAGTCATTATAAATTGATATCGAACAAGTTCTTTTAACTTCTAGAAAGAGAGTTATAAAATTCTTTGAAGCATGATTCAAGGAAACACCTCATCTTAGCCAAGAAAGTGATTTAAGAATGAGTATCTAGGCTTATATGATTTGATGATCCTATTGATTTGAATTGATGGTTGGATTAGTTTTAGTGCATTATATAATAGAATGATAGGATGATGGACAAGTATCGAACATAACCCAAGTTACCCAAGTTTGTCTGACGATAATAGATCATGACCCCAAGGATCAGAGGTAGAGCTAACAAAGGCAGGGGCAAGAGTGGAAGGAAACAAACTTCAATTAACTCATATTAAGAGACTTTAGACAGAGGCATCGATGCAGTCTACGATATTATTGATTTGTCACTGATTCCAACCATATTGCAACTAGTTGAATTATTACGATCAAATTTTTTTAGGCTTCAAAAACTCGAACCGTGACTAAAAGGACGAAAGTGAAAAGAAATAAAAATAAAATAAATGTAGGGTAGAATGAAAGATAAAATTCTAATATAATAAAATTAAAAGAAAATAAAGTCTGTTTTTTTCAAATATAAAGAGAATATTAATATAAAAAAAATACAAAAGATTAAAAAAATATATATATATATATATATATATATATATATATATATTTATATATAAAAAGACTAATGCTCCATAACAACCCTCTATGTGACCGCACAACTCTTGAGCACTCTTTTATCTCGTCCGACAGCCTGTGAATTCCTGAAAAGGAAAGGAAGACAGGGATGAGTATAAAAGTTATACTTAGTAAGTCACCAATTTGTAGACTCATCGCGTTCTAGGCAAATAGATTCCCAAAGGCTTCTCATTGGCTCTAGGACATTTAGTTATTGTCTTATCTCTTTGGGGCTATTCTGGTCTCAGTCCTTTCATTTTAAACCGTGAGAGCTATGAATGATTAGTGACTCTCTGTGAGGCTATCTCATACATGACTCTAGGAGGCTATATTGTCTTACCGAGGCGCAACCCCTCTCTTATCCCATCAAACTAATGGGTTGTACAACATGGGGCTCTCATTTCATATGCGAAATGGCTAGGTTCAGTTGAGTTTTGATCAAAAACTCTGGTTCTCTCATGAAGCTGACACCGTTCACACATCTTGCAGCCTAAGCACACCGTTCACACATCTTGAAGCCTAAGCACAACTATTAAAGTGGTTGGTAAGCCATGGTGGTCTGTTAGGGTCCTTGAGAAAGATTAGGTCTAAATTAGGAAACTAGTCAACATAACCACAAGTCCTAGCCTTAACGTGATACTGGTTCATTAAAATTATCTTGATGTGCACACAACAAATATCTAGAATCATTATACAACATTTCATGCAAAACAAATATATATGCTCAAAGGAGCGATAGCATCCATCAAGCACCTAGAGTGCAAATCATAATTTCCTATTCTCCTTTTAGCATAGAATAGTCATATATAAGGCAGAAATATAAAGCATAATATCATCCGTCAAACATTCTACACATTATGCTTACATACTCATAATATTCCATAATTCCTAGGTTCTTTTCCATAATTCCTAGGTTCTTTTCACGTAAAAACTATCCACCTAGGTTAAACATTCTAATATGCATCCAGTCCAAGCGAACCCTAAAAATATTTCTAATACTATGTGGTGACTTATCTGAATGATACGTGTCCTTTCTTTTACATTTCCACATAAATATAGTGTCCAAAAAAAGTAATTTTTCTCAATTAGGTCATAAATCACATAACAATATGATTAGAATTGGAGTCTTGATAAAAATCGAGCAAATAGACATTGAATGAGTTGAAAACCCACTTACATGAGTGGGGCACGCACTCTCATGCACTGAGGAGGAAGCTACTTGCGGGTGTCACGCTCGAGTACCATGCACGTAGCATTTCCTGCAATGGTAGGTCAACGGTCCAGTTCGGGTAGCGGTTTAGGTCGGTTGGGTTTGACTGTAGGTTGACTGGCTCAACGGATTGCAGATCGAATCGGATCGATTGGTGGGTCATGGGTCGGATTTGTTGCTCCTCGTCTGATGCGTTGCTCCACAAAGCGAGTGACCCGTAGTGGGTTCATTCCCATCAAATCTTGAATCAAAAGTCTCCACGATCAGATCACTCAAAACTAGGTTCCACATTTATTCTTTCCATATTCAAACCATTCCTATATCTCTCGCCCACTCAACGCGCTCCTCCTTTGGCCAGTTGACACGTGGCTCGATGAAAAATTCTCTCTCTCCTCCTGATAGTCGCAACATAGAATCGATTATGTTTTTTTCGCTTTTCTCATTTTTTTTTATATTTTAATCTAGAATTCAAATCGATTCAGTTTTGTCAGCAAAGTTGTAGATCTTAATCTGACTACGTCCTGGTATTTTTTCTTGATCTTTAACTCTAATGCATATTAGTTTACGAGTGTTGAAAGTATGTATATTTTCTTCCTTAACATTCTTGAACGACTTCACGGAGTTCTGATTTTGAGTCACAATTTCCGCCAAGTTCCTTCACAAAACCTGTAAAAGATCTTTCCTAGATGAACAAATCAAAATTTCAGACCTCGATTCACAAAGGAAGGTCTTGGATGTGAAGAAAAATGTTGAAAGGTTACCTCATGAATTTTCTCAATTCTTGGCAAAATATGGAACTCTAGAAACTCGATTCCTATTTTTCCTTCCAAGAAAGACTCCATGTGTCATGGTCTTGGCCTGCGTGAGCTTCGACGATAGTTTTCGGTGAGTTTTTCGGGAACTTCTTTCTTCTATCTTCCACTTCTTTAACTTTCTCTCGCTTTTTCTTTCTTTTGCAACACTCAAGACCCCATAACCGGTTGAGGGGAAAAATAACCCCTTTGCCTCTCTCTTGACTTTGACCAACATTTTCTAATTATGAATTGGGTGATACAAACTCTCCCCTTCTTAGAAACTTTCCTCCTCGAAAGTTGACTCAGTTGGAATAGTTGGGATAGACACCCCTTATATTTTATTCTTGTTTCCAGGTTACCTCCTCATCACCGTGGTTACAACTTGAGACTTTTAACAAGAGTATCATGTTGATACGCATTTGTATAATGTCACGAGCAAAAATTTTGACAGGTTTCTCCTCATAAGTCAGATATTCCTGAACAGGAAGCGTTTCATGTCCTATCACATGGATAAGGTCAGACATGTACTTTTGAATCATGATACGTGAAATACATTGTACACTGTTAGATAAAAGCCTGTATATTTTCTTTATTTAGGTTATTCACGTTTTACTAGTTGAATCTTGTTGGTAGAATTGACACACACAAGTACAATGTAATCGCATATTTTTAGTTGGCCATGTTTATAGGGAAGTGGCCGGAGTTTAGTCGGACACTTGGGCCATTTTTAGCATAGATTTTGTTCTATTCCTATTTCTGTTCTTTTCTTATAACAAATTCGTGTATTTCTACTCCGTTAAATGATTTCCTCTGACACTCATCAAAAGGGCTATCATAGCCAAAGTTAATCTAGTGGTATATCATTGTGGAGAAACAAGTTTATCAAAGCCAAATTGATTAGTTCAATTGGTTAGAACGTTGTGCTAACCACGCACAAGTCCTGGTCCATTTTGGATAGACTCACGCACTCCTCCATTTCCTTCTAACTAAGCTCATTGATCCACTCGATATTTGGTCTTGACCGGAATGAAGTGAGTTGTCTTTCACCCAGATAAAATCCATACACACTGCTTTCAATTTCTATCGAGGAACATTCAGGAAATACATTCAAGGGAGACATTTTCTCGGGGTCTTCACCTGGTGGCAGGTCAAACATTGCCATCTTTATACCTCCTAGGTGGAGACATTCAAGGGGGACATTGTCTCGGGGTCTTCACCTGGTGGTAGGTCAAACATCGGCGTACGAAATCCGCCATGTTTATACCTCTTGGGTGGAACGTATAAAATGAATCATGAGCTTTAGTCGTAATCTTTTTTAGGATTTTCTCGACATAAAAGCGATCCTGCCATAGCAGACCCCATTTGAAGAGGTTGAAAACTCTGTTGGACCTCTTGCCTCTGTCGGACTCCAAACTTTGCTGAGGTTCTCGTCAAAAATTTGTTCTCATAAGGTTGCTTATGCCTGATTCCTAAAGGTTGTAGGACATCTCTTATCAAATTTTCCTTGTCGAAGTTACTACATTGTCTTAATGGTAACTCTACCAAACTGTGACTATAGGCATCTGCTCACTACACATCCTTTTTTTGAACGATGAAGATGTATCAAACCACATAGTTCTCTTGAAAACACTTCTTTGGGTTCCCCGTCCATATACTTGTTTCCAAATCCATATACCTGTTTCCAAATCCTAGGGTTCTCCTAGAGCTAACCTTGCTCCTCGACCATCTTCCCACCCTATTTTAGTTAAAGGAAGGCTACCTAATTCTTGAGCCTGACTACCACTAGATAGTACTTCAATCGGTAGACACCTTCGAACTAGGAGGATTACGTCACTAGTCCTTTCTCAATATCGAGTAGCTACAGAGTGCTCTTCTATTAAAGTGTGTCATGCCTCTCACAGCATGTACTTGGCACGATGTACTAGAAACTATATAAACAGCTCAAATTGTTGCACCTTTGATTCCTGAACTTGATACCACGTGATAGGAGAAGGCCACTACCAACAACCAAACTCATCACTTCGAGAACTCGACGTACAATTGATGTGCTCATAATACCATAAAAAATCCCCTCAAGTTTTCCCTTTTAACTAACTTCATCTTGGTGTACACTAGTATATCGTCTAAGATGACTATAATGATAATATCAAGAAAGTCTCACGAACATTTGGATTTTCTAAACCTAAACCTCTGTATGGCATTAATAAGGTTGAAGGACTTAACAGTAAACTCTTTTGACTCAAGATAGCTTCTAAAAGCCATCCTTGATATGTCCCTCTCTTTGATCCTCATCTAAAGGTATTCTAATCTTTTCGAGACCCTTACGATCCTTACTGCTTCACCATAATAGACTCGTAGTTTCATCAAATATGGAACTCTCTGAAAACTCTTTTTTGGTGACCAACCTTCCTTAAAACTCTGAGGATGCCTCCCTTATCGGTAGGCCTAATATCCTATGTCTAGGTTTTCTCTAAGACATATCATGTCTTCTGTTGGCCTTATCTGTTTGTAAGTCACCATTTCACTACCCCTCAGGTAGTTCCAGAATCACCACATAGTGTAGAAGCTCTACCTTTGTCTGAGCATGTTTCACAAGTATGGATACTCATGTGTGAAACTAGAGTTCTACTTTTTGTAATTCAAATAATCTATACTAGGGTAGGTTCCTACTAGCCCACATCTAAATTTTCTCTCTCCAAATGGTGAAGGTGTGACCATGACTTGCCCTTTTTTTTCTATTGCTTTGGACTCAAGGTTCACGTGACTACTTTAATAGTTCCTCATCCTTGACTATGTGAGTATGCTTTACCTAACCTAAGTATGGTTTAGAACGCGGTTATATGATTTTGATATCCACGTGCTGCTACTGGAATTGGTCCTCTCCATTAAAGTCCAAATCGACTTGTCATCTATTGGTTGATCCTTCAACAGGAATATCCTACACCCCATAACTCATCAGTAACATAAAGCGCACATCATACTCTTTGAAATTCATAAACTTGAACTTTGCTCCCGAAGACTTCAACCAAAACCTTGTAGCCATGAACTCTCTAAGGTTGGTGAATCTTATTTCTCAACTTTCTTAACTTAATCAAAACTCTCTTGAGTGAATAGTTTGCTTGAGGGGTGCTTAATTCCTACGTTGGTCGCCTTTTTCTGAATAAAAAATATTGTCTGGGCCTACTACATGGCATGCACCAAGGCATGCTCTACACTGTCTATGTCTACTATGTGGTATCCATGGAGGCATGCTTGGCATCTAGAATTATGGTCATGGGAGGCTAGGTCATAGGTATATCATCTCGTATTGGACATTAAGATGTATCATGTTCGTCTTTATAGGTTGGATGTCACACACTCTACGACGTCACTTCTCTGTCTTCCTAAGGCCAATAAGCTATCAACATAGAGGGAACTGTTCACTACTTAATTCCCTATAAGACATAATCATAACTACCAAAAAAAAAACTCAAGACAAACATCAAGTTCTTACATATCTTGCAAAATATCATAAACCACTATCGTTGCTGCAAACGCGTGGCTCCTTCGACTCCAGTGGCTCGACTCAGCTTCTTGCAGTCCCTCGACTAAAAAATGACGTATTTGGCTAAGTTTGGCATTTTTGACACCGACCCTTATGTTTTTTACCTTTCTAGAGCTCAATTTGATCCTAATTAAGATAATTGAGGTCAATATGATGCCTTATTTCAAAAATTCAAGTTAAATTAGATTCTAGTGATATTTAGAGAAACTTTGAAGAATGGAAGACAAGCGTACTCAAATTTAGGGAAGCGTGGGCTAAGACCAACTAGGTAAGTGGCCTTAATATAGGATAGGTTGGACGACTTTTTTGATGTATGACGATACGTGATTAGTGGCTCCAGCACTTTTTTATATTATATGATGATGATGTACGATGTATGACGTATGATGATGTGAATGATTTACATGATGATGTTATATGATGTTTAAGATGTGGTTATATGATAACACTACATGATGATGATGATGTATGACTACATGATGATGTAAGATTGTGAAATTCTTTAATATGACGTTATTTTCCATATTAAGATGAAAAATATGTTTTAAATGTCATGTCACGTTATGATGATAATTTTCCTAGGGCACAACCCTAGTTAATGATAATGATAATGAACATATGAAGACCAATGCATGTATATTACTTATATTAATAGGTGAACGAAATTTAGGGTTGTGTCAAAAGATGTTTTAAAGATGAAAAATTATAGAGACCTCATGCATTTTGTGTGTACATAAAGATCGGTCTACTTCTCCTTTTATGGTGATGAGTACGGATGCGTACGCTACAATGATGATGATGATCATGCCTTGCATGATACTCAAGAGTATGTTGACCTCCGGACATCACTACAGACAGGTAGATCGACTATGATGGGTCTAGGAGGTGCGAACCGCCCTGGGATCCACACTCACACATGTGGGTCATATGTAGGAAAGCATTATGCATCCAATTTAGTCCGGACTGGAGGCTATCCCTATGATGGTTTTAATGATAGATCCCTAGCGCATGAGTTGCATGTGTTCGCATTTCCCGACCCCACTAATAAAGTCACTAAGTATTTCTTAATATACTCAAGTCATGTGCTACTTCTATTTCATGTAAAGGCAAGACACCCCTATACGGCTGTCGATGACATCACAATCAAAGACCATGACATGTGCATAGGCTAGTGGTGTTTTAAATTCTTAGACTTAGGTTAGTATAGTGTGTTTGGCCGATAATGTCTTTACTTTACTTATTATTATTGTTTTTTATCTTGTTTTTAATTATGTTTTCGAACATGTGAACCCATGACAGTGTTTTAAGTTGATGTTATGTTTTAAGATGAAGTTCATGATTTACGATAGTGTGTTAAAAGTTTAATTCTACATAAGAGCATAGAGCATGACGACAGTAGCGACTTTATGTTAGTAGAAATCTAGGGTTGTTATAGTTGGTTTCAGACCTCTAGGTTGTAGATTCTTTAGACTAGCCTACAAGATAGACTTGACGTGTTCCATAGTCCCACCTGATGCCCCTTTATCATCAGGTATGTCTTGCATACGATAAGAAAAAGAAACGCCTTTGATCTCATATACTTTAATTATGTATTGTTGTTGAATGTAATATAACATGGAATATGATGAATTATGAGTGTGTTGTTGATTTTAAAATTCTGGGAGGTTTTATATCATGTTTATATGTTGCTCTACTAGATGATTTTAATACTATGCACTATAATGTTATTTATATTAGCAAGCCTTAGACTTCAAAAAAAATTATCTTGGTTTCTAGAATAAGGCTGCCAGAGAACGCAGAATAGAGAGACAAGAAAGGGGATGACCTCCTATTATATTAGAGGTAGAGGAAGAGGTGGGAATGAAGAGAGCCCACCTGGTAAAGGTTCTGTAACTAGGACTGATGTAGCTGTGCCACCTCAAGCTGCACCACCTCTAGCAGCACCAGCGGCTAGTATCGATCCCACTACAAACCCGATGTGGGAATCGTTTTAGGACGATGCATGCCATGATGTTCGTTTAGTAAGCCAACAGCTCGCGATCTACTAGATGGGTGTGATGTTTATGAGACTTTAAATGGTATGACCCGCGTTCATTCATGAAAACTGCGTGAGACCCAGTAGAAGCCCAAATGTGGATTTCGTCTATGGAGATGATCTTTTTGCTAATAAAACTTGTGAACGATCAGAAGGTGTCCTGTACGTGATTCTTGTTGCAAAAGAACGTAGAAGTATGGTGGATGGACAACAGGGATAGTCTTAATCCTGATGGGGAATTCACCCATTTAGCATAGGGTGGACGTTTAGTGGACAACTATGATCGCGAGTTTATGAGATTTAAGAGGTTCGCACCGTCGCTAGTGGATACCGAAGAGAAAATGATTGAAAAATTTAGTATACTAAAAAATGGACCAAGAACACCAAGAGCATCTGAAAACGGTCTTAATGTTAAGAATAAAAAACATAAGTGGGTTTCAAAGTCCCATTTCTGTTTCTCATTCTTGACATGGTAGCAAAGAAGGAGAAGAGGAAGAACAGAAGTAAAATGACAGAGATCGAAACGGAGGATGATGGATGAATTGGGATCATCTTCCACAAGATATATCATCCTTTTAAGCCCACATCTCAAAGGATTTAAATTTTTGTCTCTATAAGCTATTGTCCGTGATTGAGCACCATCATTCATCAATATTTTTTCTCTCAACAATAAAATCAAGAACATATTCATTATCAAGATATTTGTGGTGAGCTATCCAAATTTCGTCACCAATAGGTAGCCTCCTAATCTCAATCTGAGTCTTGAATTGACTACATATATTTTCAATCATTCTTCTAAACAAAGAACTGTGGTTGACAAACTATTCTCGATCATCAAATATCAAGACTATGTTATAAGCATCTTCAAATTTCTCACCAAAGCTCAAAGGTGACATGCTCAAGATGTTCGTATTTTCTTTCACAACATCTTTACGAGATTCAGCGATAGAATGATTAGACGATGAGCAAGATATTCACGAAGGCAACATAAAACTGGCTGCCAAAGTGATGAGATATCCTTGTTTGAGTTATCCCCTGAAACTTCTTGAAATGAATCAAGAACTTGATGATTCAAGGGGAACATGAACCTTGGTGTTGTTAAATATTAAAATTTCCTTTTGGTGCAATCAACCAAATCCAACTTCAAAATTTGGGAGGTTGATTTAACACATCCTTATTACATTCACCATTTTCGCCAGCCAAGATATTCACTTGTTTCAATCAAATTAAATGGGACAAATTACCCATCCTAAAGTAAATCATTTATGCATGAACCAACAAGTGATCAGTCATTTACTTTCCAATCAAATTAAATGTGACAAATTACCAATTCTGGACTAAATCATCGTAGTTTGTTACTGTGTTTTGCTTCTTTTTGGAAAATTTAATTATTTCTTGGAAGTCTAAAAAGAAAATCAATGTCTCCAGATCATCTCGGCGTTGCATCTTCTTGAAAAATTCAATTATGTCTTGGAAGTCTAAAAAGCAAACCAATATATCCGAATTATCAGTAAATATGTCTAGATCTTCAACAAATACTTGTTTAGAGTTAACTTGGCAGATGTTTTTGCTAAAACTTTGTAAAGACAACAATTTGATTTTCTGAAAAACAATTTGGGTATTATTAACATGCACTCTCCAACTGATTTAAGATATAAACTTAGGTGTGGAATATAGTTTATAGAGATCTAGTCAAGTTACTATTTTTTCCCTTATTTATAGGAATTTGTTGATGGTATATTTTATCTTATTTTTTGGATTTGGGGAGTAGTATATTTTCTATTATTGTTAGGAGTTAGATGGTAGCTTGTATCCTAAACATTGTGAACCTAATGAAGATTAAACTCAAAGAACGTCGACCTAATGATACACAAGTCTGAGGTTCAAGTAGAAGAAAATGCAAAGTGCAAAAATACACACATCGTGGAGTCCATCCCGAGCAGGCTTGCTTAGTCCTCCACCCCGCCGTCGAGTGCCGACTTCTCCATTACCGCCACTAAGAGGCCGACGCCGCAAAGATGGACCTTAAGTTGTCGTCAGGTGAGTGATTAGGGAGACGACCGCCTCTGTGCAGTACCCGTTGAGTCGGAGGAAGGAGAAACGATCGAGTACCGAGAGGGGGTTGTGTGGCACATTGTCGAGTCCAGAGGAAGGAGAAACGATCGAGTACCGAGAGGATCGACTGGCATTCGCCGCCATATTTACGGTCTGTGCCTCTAGAGATGCGGTAGTCTCTCCCCACCAAACGCTCACCGCGCAATCGACCTGGGATCGTATCAAATCCCATCGGTTGGTGTTCCAGCGAGTGCGGGAATCCAACATCGAGCAGCCGCTTCAGCTGTCGATAAGAAGGAGAAATGATCGAGTACCGGGAGGATCACCTGGCGTTCGTCGCCATATTATGGTCTGTGGCTCTAGAGATGCTCTGTCTCTCTCCACCAAGTGTGCACCGCGCAATCGACCTAGGATTGTATCAAATCCTGTCGGGTTGGTGTTGTTGTGAGTGTAGAAATCCAACATCGAGCAACTGCGGAAGGAGCTTTTAGAGATTTTCTTTAAGGATGGAGAATTCGTTGATGACTTTTCAATGCTGATCATAGGGATCGGTGGAAGCATCAGCTTGATAGAAATCGTGAAGAAGATGCTACAAGTCACCCCCGATCTAACGGTGGAAGAGGTGGCTAGAAGACTGTGCAATGTCGAGAAGCAGAAGAAGAATGCTGCTTCAGCTATTGACAAGCAAGGTCGTCTACTCCTTGCAGAGGAGGAATGACTTGCATGCCTAAAACTCCGCGACAACACCGATGAGAGTAACGGGTCTTCTAGTCGCAAAGGCGATAAGAAGCCATGGAAGAAGAGGGATCAGTCCTTACCCGACATCCCCAATTTTGATTCCAAATCCACGGAGAGCTAAAGGAGGAGTGAGTGTTCACTCAGATCGGTGAGAAGGGTGAGCAAAAGAGCCACCTAGAGCAAGCTCGGGAACAAGGGGAAGGCCCATGTGGCTCGATCAGAGGAGGAAGAGCTGGCTCTTATCATGGTGAGTGCATCAGTCCTACCCGACATCTCCACTTCTGATTCGGACCGGCAAGGGAGGCGAGCACCCACAAGCTGGCCGGTGTCTACTTCATCCCGAGGCTCAAGACTAAACTTGTGAGCTTGAGTCAACTTGATGAGGCCAGCTACTTCATTTCCATCAAGCTCGGGCTACTCAAAATATGTGATAATCGACGATGGCTGCTCAAGCAAGTTCGGGCGCACGACAAACCGTCTTTACATCTTGAAGTTGTTGATAGAGCAATCGTCGGTCAGCCTCTTGGCTAGGACCGAAGAAGTATCTTGGAGGTGGCACGCAAGGTACGGACACCTGAAACTTTCCTGCCCTACAAAAATTACACAAGGAGGAGATGGTGCACGATTTGCTGGCAGTCGAAGGTGTGAACAGGTTGTGCGATGAGTGTCTCATCGGCAAATAGAGGTGCACCTCCTTTCCGTCTCAGGCATCCTACCACGCCGGTGAGCCCTTGGAGCTCGTGCATGGTGATATCTACGAGTCCATCGAGCTGGCGACCCCGGGCGGCAAGACACTCTAACTCCTGCTTGTCGATAACAAAAGCTACTTCATGTGGCTGATCCTGCCGCAAGTGAAAGTGAGGCGACAGAGGCGATTAGGCTCATTCAAGCGCGAGCAGAGGCCGAATGCAGGAAGAAGATGTGAATGCTGCACATGGACCGAGGCAGAGAATTCACCTCAACGAGCTTCAGTAAGTACTGCGACGAGCTCGGTATCTAGCAACAACTAACGCGCCCTACTCCCCCTAGTAGAACGGGGTGGTAAAACGCCAAAATCAGACCATCGCCGGGATAGCAAGGTCATTACTGATGATAGCCAAGATGCCTGGGAGGTTTTAGGGATAGGCGGTAATGACGACAGTCTATCTCCAAAACCGTTCACCAACGCGAAGCCTCGGCGGGGAAGACACCACATGAGCCCTGGTACAACAAAAAGCTAGCGGTACATCATCTTCGAGTGTTCGGCTGCGTCACATACATGAAGGTAGCGCGTCCCCACTTCGGCAAGCTCGATCCCAAGGCTGAAGGTCGTCTTCGTCAGCTACAAACGACTCTATGATCCTGTGGGGTGGCGAGCTCACGTGTCTCGCGACGTCTTCTTCGATGAAAGCACCTTCTGGAAGTGGAACAACGTGATCAAGGCAGACCAAAACCCAAATCATTCACGGTGGAGTACCTTGTCACCGAGCTGGGAGAAGGAGGAGTGCAGCACCGGGAACTGTCACCGCCGCCAGCAACTACACCCCCTGAACCAGTGGAGTTTGCAATACCACGAACTGCGGATTCGACGCTGGATGCCGATCACGATGATGATCTGGTGGCCAGGTACCGGAGGATGGAAGACCTAGTGAGAGGAGGTGAACCACCTGGATTGGCGGCGCACGAACTCAAACAAGAGGTGGCCGAACTGCATGCCATCTGTCACGGTCATGCTCGTTCAGGGCATGTTGCCCATGGCCGCATGCCCATGACAAGCCAAACCCTTGTCATTTCTTTTCATTCTAGTGTTTTTTCCTTTTGTAGTTCTAGGGCGTATGACGCCTCAAAAATATCATGTCTAGGCCTTTCAGACATGAAATGTCTCGCCGCACAATCGCTCCACTGCCTTCAAAAGTGCGATTGTGTCACCATCAACGCAAATGAATCAAATACCTTCGCCGATGCAGAAAGGAACCCATGCTGGCTGAAGGCAATGTAGGAGGAGATAGTGTCCATCACTGAGAATAAGACGTGGAGTCTGGAGGACATGTTGCCGGGACACCAAGCCCTACTGTCGCTGAAGTTCAAGCATTGTGCCTCTGAGAATGGCATGTATACGCACGACTACGATGAGCAGCGACTGATCGTGGGAGTGTACGTCGCGACCTCATAATCACTAGAGGTGACATGGAAGTCCTTGGAAGATTCAAGAGAGAGATGTCAAAGAACTTCAAGATGAGCGATCTTGGCGTGCTCAGTACTACCTCGGCATCGAAGTGCAATAGAGTACTACCGGCATCACCATATGTCATGGTGCGTACGCAAAGAAGCTGTGGGACACAGCTGGGCTAGCGGACAGTAACCCACGATCTCCCTGATAAAAAATCTGGTTTTGCACGACCTAAGCAAGCACATTCGGAAGTGTGCAGATCGGAGTCTTATCAAGATTGACTTCATCCGAACAGAGGAACAGCTTGGAGACATCTTCACCAAGTCTCTGGCGCGGGTAAAATTTGAGGAACTTCATTCAAAGATCGGAGTTCAAATAATAAGGTAGATATACCACAGATTTTAGGAGGAAATTGTTAGATAAAAGTCTGAGGTTTCCTTTTTTAGTTTTTACACGTTTTACTCAGTTGATTGAATATTTTCTTTTGACCATTTGACAAACACGTCGAATGGATTACCAAATTTTTTTGTGGCCATTTGGAGGGAAGTGGCACAAATTTAGGTGGCCACTTTCGGCCATTTTTAGGATAAGATAATTATTTAAATAGGTGAATCTGATAAGAAACAAAATCACTACTTTTTTCACTAAATCAAATTCCAAGATTTCTCTCTTTAATTTTTTGTTTTCATTTTCTTCCAACAAATTTTCTTCGGCCGTTTTTTTACTCATCGATGATTTCCTCTCGATTTTCAGAAGTCAACATCTTAACACTTAACCACCTTACGAGAGAACAAGTTCTATGTCAAATTCTCAAAGTGCGAATTTTGGCTACGACAACTCTCGTTCTTGAGACATATGGTGTCAAAGGACAAAATTTATGTAGGTCCTACTAAGATTGAAGAGGTTACAAAGTGGAAACACCCAAATACGGTTACAAAAGTGTGGAGTTTCTAGAATTAGTGCAGTAGTCTTTGTGAAGCTGACTCGTTTCTGTTTACTCACCACACAGTTCTCACAAGGACTCATATCAACAGATTTCAATCTTTCCAAAATTCCTTTTGCAGTCAGCATCTTCATTTCTTTGACGTTCATATGTCCAAGTCCATTGTGCCATAGACTTGAATTTGAAGCACTCTCAACAATAGCAGCCATGTTCATACACCCTGCAGTGGTGTATAAGGTTCCAGATTTTGTGTCGCGTGCTACCACCATAGCACCCTCCACAATCTTTCACAAACTATTCCCAAACTCTATTGCATAACTTGTGCTATCCAACTTACCAATAGAGATTAGGTTCTACTTGAGACTAGAAATAAATCTGATATCCTTTAATGTTCACTGATTTCCTACTGAAGTTTTTATGCATACATCTCCTTTTCCTTCAATCTCCAAATTTTTGTTGTTGGCAAGATACACATTCTCGAAATTTCCAGACTTGAAATTTTGAAACAACTCTTCATTTGGAGATAAATGGAAAGATGCACCTGAATCCAAAATCCAAGGTTCAATTGGACTGTCCATGCTAAGGATTAGAGTATCTCCAATGTCTTCTGCTGAATTTATAGAATCATCATCTTCTGATTTGTGATTATACTTCCTATTTGGTCTGGTATACTCGGTCCGAAAGTAAACTGTTTCTTCACAACTTCAACACGTTATGTTTGGTCTGTTTGAAAAATTTTCACGGTTCTTTGATTTTGATGGACCTTTGCTTGAGCCCTTTATTTACTTCTTCCCCTTTGGTCAACACTAAGAGCACCATCAGATGAATCCTCAATTTCTCGTTTGCGAATACTTTCGCTGAGAACTACATCTCGTATTCAAACTTCAGCTTCTCAAATCCTTGGGTACTGCTGATCACGGCAACAATAGTATCCCACGACTCGGGTAAAGATGACATCAAAATCAGTGCCTTAATTTCATCTTTGAAATTAATTTCCACCGAATTCAGTTGACTTATAATCGCATTAAATTCGTTTATAGATTGAAAAATCTCCGCATCAAATACACCTTGTTCATAGCTGACATTTTTTCGTACATGTTTGACAGTGCCTTCAGTAGATCTGACGTTGTCTTCTCCTTGATGATGTTGAACGCCACGTTTCTGGATAGCGTCAACCGGATCAACCTTAGGGCTTGACAATCCTTGAGCTTCCCCTGCTCCATGGTCATGATATCAGTCTTCAACCCCATAGGGTTTCGTGAAGATCTTTCTAGTACAAATAATCTTTAACCTACATCTTCCAGAAACCGAAATCGAATCCATCAAACTTCTCAATTCCAATCTTTGAACTTTCCATCGTCACAGATTATGATGAATCTCGCCTCGCTCTGATACCAGTTGTTAGGATCGCACAACAATGCACAAACGGAGAGAGAAAATTCAAGGAGAAATATTGGCTAAAGGTTCTATTGATGACTTCAGGTATGTACACCAAGAGAGAATATAGATAATGAAGAAAGTACAACTTGGAAAGCACTATCGGGGTATATATATGATTTCTGTTTACTAAATATAGCTTTAGTATATTTAACCACCTATTAAATATAATCTACCAAATATATTTCTATCAAATCTTTACAAAATATCTACTATATATATCTGCAGTTTTCCGAAATATCTCCTATATATATATATATATATTTCTACGAGGTCTTTTACTATAAATAGGCATCAAGCTCCACCTCCAAGTATATCGACTATATATATTTTTATGAGATCTTTTACTCTAAATAGGCATCAGGCTCCATATCCCAACCGATTCACCTCCAAGTTACCTCATGAAAGATGTGCAAAGTCCTAGAACAACATAGTTAAATTACAGAACCTAATTCCACAAAATTCTCACAAATCAAAAGAAAAATCTTGCTAAAACCCAAAACTCTTACCTCTTGTTCAATAGTTCTCCTATGGCGTGTGGGCAATTCTTATGAAATGACTTCGACCAAAATCGAACTCCAAATGGCTGGTTTGGAATAAGCTTGACGGTTTCCTTTTTCTCCAAACTCTCTTTTTTTCTTTACTTTATTTTATTGCTCATTATTTCCATCATTAACACAATTATAGATGGGAATAACCTCTAACTTCCATTGCTTTTTCTAATTTTTCACTATTTTCTTTTACATTGTTCCTGATTTTCTGTTATTTTTTAAAGTATTTTTTATTCTACTACAACTTGAAATTCAGCCATTAATGCTCTTACTAAAATCCATAAAGTTGAAATTGTAATAGAAAAGTTTAGAAATTAATTCTCTTCTCCACTTCCATAATATTGAGTGAATTTAGGTCTTAATAGTTATAACATAGGTTGCATGTGATTGCATTCTTTGATCTTAGTGATAGGACCACTTACTGAGTATATTTAAATGTTTTTTTTCTTCAAACACCTTTTTAGGTAAACATAAGGGACTTCTGGTCAGATGACGACTTATGTTATTGTGGCGATGGAACAAAGTTTAGATTAAGTAACTTTCCATTTAAAATATTTTTCCACTATGTTAGATAAGTATGTTAACTTGTTCTATCTTTGACTTCCGTAGGGAGTCATTTTGGATTTAGGTGTTGAATTTAAGATTTTAATTTATGTTTCATTCAAGTTTCATTGAGTTCGATGTAAATGTTTGAAATATTTCCATAAAGACTTTTAAGGTTTGATTGCTTTCCACTTGAATTAGTTTTGATTGCTTTCCACTTGAATTAGTTTAAAACCTCTATGACAGGCATATAGTAATAGTTCATTAGCATGTTAGGTTGGATATGATTTACGATCGAAATATACCGCAACAAATAAATTAAATAGAGAAAACAACTTGAGGGAAGAGATCCTTCTAACAGAGGAACCTTAAGCACTCTGTTTTTCAATTCTTTTTGTTGTAGGGAATAAAGTATACTTCTAATCTCATGAGTATTTATAAGGGAGAAACACTAACAGATTTCGTAACTTTCTGCTCAAATTAAAATCACTAATACTAACTATTTTCCTAAATTTTTTGAAGTTAATAAATGTTTTTCCTAAGTCAAGCTTATTTGACTCACATTCTCCCCAGTAAACTTGATTTTGATTGATATTCTTCAATTCGAGCAACTCTTGCGAGTCTGCAAAACTTAACCCTTGTTAGGGCCTTGGTAAGAATATCTACATGTTGCTATGTAGTGTCAACGTTGTGTGATCCCTGATCAACTCTATCTACTTCAAAAGAAATTTTAGTTCCACAACATGCAATTTATTCCGCATCTCTCTTCTACAATAGGAACTTCATCATCTTGTAAGGTAGTCTTTTGTTTTTCAACCTTCTTTTAGGCTTGTCTCTAGACTTCTTTGGTTGAAATGACAAGTTTGTTAAAACACATCGACTTGTAGGTTGCTATTTACTGATTGAAGTAACCTCTGGATTCTTCTTGACTTTGTTCTTTGATTTCTTTTTCTCCCGACCCATTGATTTCTTGGATACTTTTTAAAGATGTTGATAGTCTTCCAACAGTATCTTATACAGGCGCTTCTGCGATCATTTTATCTTCATAAATAGGTCCCTGTTTTTGTCGGATATTTTGAGGATCGAGTTAACTAACTCCACTTTGCTTTCTTTTTCTGTCATTTGATCACGACTAATAATATTGCTCTTCAAACTCAGGATGTAATATACTTTGGTCAATAGACGTTGATCGTTGTTCTTACATTAGAAAAAGATGGATCATTTGCTTTAGATCAGTACAATTGATTGTTGCAAAGCTTCACGTTTTCATTAGACTTTTCATCAAGCTCCTTGAATTTTGCTCGATTTTAAGTCATGTGGTTGTTCGCTCCACTATCTAAGTACCACATGTTGATCTCCATTTTGTCTTCTCCATCTGCGAGGAAGTTCTCCATAACCTTCTCTTTATTGAGCATCAAGTTGGGTATTTTCTTGGTCAAAATGTGGGCTCTTCATCATCCATGAAGGTGAGGTTTGTCTCCTCATCACGCTCCTTGTTGCAGCACTCTACCGCATAATGCCAATATTTTTCACAAGCGTAACACTTGATCATACTTTTTTCCTTCCAAGAGTTGGACTTTATTATAGATTTGTGAGGTATTGTCACGACCTTCTTTGCCACTACGTCCGTTGTCATGACCGCGACCATGCCCACAACCTCTACTTTTCTTGTTGTGGCCGCCATGTACCTTCATACCTGAAAAGGAAGAATCAACCACGTCTTTCCTTTTTTGTTCGTGCAAGCCACTTCTCATGTGTGAGTAAGCGATGTTGCTCCACCTCTCTATCGTCATAGCCACAAAGTCTTTCATCATGGATCTTAAGATGACCAACGGCCTCCTCAATTGACATGTTCTTGAGGTCCTCGAATTACTGGATGGAAGTAACAATTTGCATGAATCTTAAGAGAATAACTTAAAGAAACTTATTGACGACAGAGATCTCCTTCAACTGTAGCTTAAGGAACGGATGTCGCTGACGATCGTCGTCAACTTCATGGCAAAGTCATCTATTGACTCACCATCCTTCATGTGGATAGACTCAAACTCACTTTTCAAGGTCTGGACCTTTGCTTCCTTGACGTGTTCCACACTTACATGCATTGTTTGCAACGTCTCCCATACTATCTTAGTCGAGTCATTCTCTGCCAACATGAGAAGGATGTCCTCTATGACTGCTGGTAGATGATGGCAAGAGTCATTCTGTCCTTACACTCCTCAATTTCTTCATCATGCTCGATGGCGTCTCACACGTCTTGTGCCTTTAAGTTAACACACATCTTTATCGACCATGCTGCATAGTTACTCTTCATGAGTGAGTACTGGAGTGTTACACTACCCACCTTTCCTCTTTTTATCATCGTCATATATCCTCCAACGACTTTGTATGATACCACATGTTGAATATGACCCACGATCGAGATATACAGAAACAAATAGATTAAAGATAAAAGAACAACTTGAAGGAAGAGATGATTTGAATAGAGTAACCTTAACCCCCATGCTTTTGAATTCTCTTTTTCTCTACAGTGAATATACAATTAAAACCACTACCGCTTTTCCTAACTAATTACTTGCTATGTTCCTAAACTTACTCCATAATAGTCGGTCAAAAGTTTGTTTATTTTCATAGTTGCCACAAATTTTTCTAGAAAGTAAATAAAGTTAAGTTGGTTTAGGCCCTTTTTTCTTTACATTTTTCGGCCACAAAAGCACGAAACTTGGAAGTATATATGCTTTTTAAAGCCAACTTCTTTGTCTGAAACAAATCCAATAACATATGCACTTATTGAAGTATATTAATTAGCTAGTTGGGGTGACACTTGAAATTATTATAATCCTTCAAAAATAGCTTTAATAAGAAGAAAAGAAAATCTCCACTTCTGATTCGCCAACTAAACCTTTGTTCATATTAATTAATACTCATGTGGGCGTGGAGGTCAGACCATAATTCCCACATAATTGCATTCATTTCCTAACATACGCACTATTCATTAATTCTTAATTTTAATAATACTCACTGACATAAAACCTTTCAAATTTCTCCACCTCTAAGCTTAGCTCAAAACATTATCATTAAAAAAAATCGAAAGTTATTATCTCTAATACCAAAATGTAACTTATTTTTTCGTTCCACAATCCCGAGAACTCTTAATTTTATTTTGAATAATTTTATGTCAAGTGACTTTTCAAATTTATTTTAAGAATCGATCAAAATAAAATATTCTTTCAATAATTTAAGAAAATATTATTTTTTAAATGGAAGAGTAAAATTTTGTATAAGTACTATCAAAAAAATTAATAACTTAAAATATATTTAGTATAAGTTGTTTTGGATTATCTTAAAGTAATTTCTAAAAGAAATATTTGTAAATAAAAAATGCTTTAAAACGTTTAGATTATTATTATTATTATTTTAAGAAACAGATTAGATTAATAAAAAAAATTCATGAAATATCTATACAAATTGAAAATAAATTTACAATTAGTATAATAAACTTTAAGTAGAGTGCAATGTTATTTTAAGATTTAAAAATAAAATTATATATAATAACATTTTTTTATTATAAATTGTAGTTTGGAACATTAGAAAATGAGGCATTTCTGTATGCCTATAAGCTATTATTAATTAGTACATTTAATATGAAATTAATGTTGACTAATTAAATTGTTAAGAATTAATATTTTTAAAATATATGTTTTTTTTTTTTATCATGAATGATGTTCTTAAGTTGTTTTATTGAAGTATATATAAAACTTCTTATATTTTAAATGGTTTACTAATTCAAGTACCTCATCTTTATATAAGTTAATTTAAATAAGTACTTATTTTTATATATATTTCAATCAAACAAATTAAGAACATCATTATTTTTTATTTTGTATTTTCTTAAATAAGTTTATTTTATATATAAGAACTTATTTAAAATTAAAACTTCATTATTATTATTTTTTATTTTGTATATAATAGATTCTATATTTATTCATATTTTGTATAACTTGCCAAAATAAAATTTGCACAAAATTCACGAAATTCATTTGTCAGTGTGAGATCCACATTGGTTGGAGAGAAGAACGAAACCTTGCTTTATAAAAGTTTGAAAATCTCTCCCTAATAGATGCATTTTAAAATTGTGAGGCTAACTACAATATGTAAAAGGCTAAAGCAGATAATATCTACTAGCGGTGGGTTTGGGCTGTTACAATGGTATTAGAGTCAGTCATCAGGCTGTGTGCCAGCGAGGACGCTAGGTCTCCAAGGGAGGTGGATTGTGAGATCCCATATTGGTTGGAGAGGAGAATGAAGCATTCCTTTATAGGTGTGTGGAAATCTCTCCCTAGTAGACGCATTTTAAAATCGTGAGGTTAATAGTGATACGTAATGGACCAAAACAGACAATATCTTCTAGAAATGGACTTTGACTATTACACGTCAAATTCACTAATAGCTGGTTGTACCTAATTTATAGGTCGGTCCAGAAACTAATAAACTTTAAGTAAATGATAGAACCAACCAACAAGTTAGACGTCTATTCTATGTGAATAAATTCAATTCAACCAAATTTAGTAGAACTATTAAAATAATTTTATTATATATAGATAAAAGGGGGCCATTTATTGACCAAATTTTAAAATAACACATTACACATCATTGATTGATTGAACTTATTATAAAAAAATGGGTATTTTATTCACTAGAATTCCAAATGATTGAAGACAAGTAGTGATGAACCCACAAGATTCAAATCGCAGGTTCCACACTTGAAGTAGCTACAAGATTGTTGATTGAAATTAATTCATATAATTATAATTAGAGTGTCAAAATGCATTGAATGTAACATTCAAATAAACATATTATTATTTGTATAATAATTTCAGTTTGTTGGTTTGTTGGGTATTGTATGGAGTTCCTCAAACTATATATTAAAAAAAAATACAATCACTCTTTCTTTAATGCCCAATAATTATAAAGCTTTAAACTTTGGAAACTGTCCCATGCTCCCCTCACATGCATCACATTCTTCAATCACCGTGGAATATCTCAAAATAAGAATTTTAAAATAAAGAAAAAACAGTACTTATTTATGAACTCAGCTTATCATTTAAGATTTATATTTAAAAGGGTTTCGACAAGGGTGAAAAGGTAATATTCTTGTTGGCTTATGTGTTTGGGGAAATTTTCTTGGAGGTATTCATAAGGTCCGCAACACACGAAGTTTGACTAAAGTCCTTCATCAAGTAAATAAGAGAGGAAAGATCATAGGATAGATAGCTCTATTAGTATATGAGTTTTTGGATGAAATCAAAATTAAAGTAATGCAAACTTATATTATTAAAATTGTTGACAATTTTATACCATTTTGATTTTGAAAATATGGAGAGGCTCATTGTCGGTGACAAGTGGTATCATTATAATGAGTTACTTTTCGAGTGACTCGAGTCATGGACTATTATTTTGAAAAGAGACAATAATTTAAAATAATTTAAACGTGCATGCATTTTTTATAACTTAGTTTAAAACAATACAATTTCGAACAAAAAAAAAAACGATGGAAATAATTTTAAAAAAGTATAGACTAAAAAATATCCTGGCAAATGAGAGCCACAAGGGCCTGCCACTCATGCTTGCCCTTGCTGACGGTGCCATCTTGCCTTCATATATAAAAAATGAGGTAGCATGGATACTAAAAATACTCAATAAGTAGTTTGTTAGGAGGTCTAAGGTTTCAGTTCATTCTTAAGTTCATTCTTTAATCTGGTGTCATTAGATTATTTGGATATTTTATTCATACTTATAAGATTCATTGGTAAGTGATAGACTATCCTAGGCTATAGGTTAACTTGGTTCACCAACACTCAACTTAAGAGAATGATGCACAAGCCTTCAAGTTCTCTATTTTTTGTCCTATTTGGGCCCTCGGTTATCATGGTTTGGCTCTTTTCAGCTTACTATCTCTTCGATTCTACTTTTGGTATGAAGTATCTTGATTAGCTATTTACTAGTCTAGTTTAACATCATCATCAACTTAAATAGTATAGGTGCTTGAGATATTATTCCATCATATGTTCCAATCCATAATTCTCATCATACTGATATGAACACCAATCTCAAATTCTCTAGAAGGGTTTAGACGACATCTCCCTAGTAAGCTTCATAACGTAAAGATCATAAAGGGGAGAATACCCCTCGTGCCTACCAAAACTCATCTACCTATGTGGGTCCTTGCTCTCGTCAAAACAAGATCATTGGTTAGAGAATGGTTGGAGGCCCTCTAACCACACCTACTAGATACTCCTAAGACTCTAGTAAGGTTCATGCAATTTAGGGCTCAACCCTATCTATACCAACTCATAATCATATAAGTACTATTGCAAATCCTTGCCAATCATACCACTTATAGTAGACTCTCAAACTTAAACAAATCTCGGTCCCTGGGCTTCAGCCCTCACATCACATCTTTTGATGTTAGGAAATCTCATTCAACCAATTCCGCCAGTGGCAATTGTAGCCTACCGGCGACGATCTCCCGTTGTCACTTTTGCCAACTCATATGAAGCTTCTTTTTTTATTGGACAAATACCTTGCATTTCTAGTGCACTTACCTCGTTCTCTTACCCTTTGCAGTAGTGTCTTTACATTCTTAACACAACCAACCACTACCAGGGTTGACTCAAATTTGTGAGTTAATGTCTAAGGTTAACTTTTCTCATAATAAAGGTTCAGCCATCAACTTCTTGGATCGTGCCTATACAAGGAGTTAGATTCTCCTTCTAAGGTAATGTTGCAATTCACAACATCATGTATCTCATCATGCCTACCTACCCTTCTATCAGGACTTATCTAGTGTGCTTCTCGAGATTTGCATCCTCTTATACCTTATACCCTTCTCAAGTATGCCTCATGCCCATTGTTTATAATCTCACATGTATTGGGAGATGTGTCTTCTATTTTAATCTCAACTTGGCACGATGTCAATGTTGACAATTAAAGTATCTCTTGCAGGTTCGGTTTATTCATTCAAGAAAAACCTTCCATATTCATATCTGTCTCAAGGAGTTGATAATACGCTTCAAGAAGATCTTTGCAGTTGTAGTTCCTAATATTGAATTGATGATACACTAATCATCAATTAATCTTCTAATCTATGGAAAACTCTCGTGGCTAATTATGTTTGTGCTTCTCCTATGGAGATTGATAACTTTTCTTATCAGTTCTCGATTTAGCTTTCTAAAACTTACTTCCCATCGTTTGTACTTGCCACTTTTCTTAATTAACCACAACTTTTTCATTAACATTACAAGCTAAAGATTCTCAGTGTGGGATTCAAGAATAGGATTCATTTATGGCCCTGGCACGATATCACAATCTTACTAGTACTCAGGTTTACATTCTTCTTAATTACCCCCATGCAACCTTCTAATCACTATTACCTTCTCATCTTAGCTTTCTATTTTATCCCATACCTCATAAAGTGAATACTTGACCATTTAAATCTTTAGGAGTGTTTTAACTTTGATCGTACTTATCTTATTGATGTAACACATTTATGTACAAATATATTATATTCAAATTCAAATAACGTTCCTGTATGATACCAACATCAGCATCATCATCCCGGTGAGTGGTGGTTCCTATCATGCCTCACTCTTGGGTCTCCATATCTTTGATGTCCATACTAGTGGTGACATGTGTCATGCCTCCTCTCTCCAAACTTTCTTGACAAATTTTGTTAGTCCTGCCCACCACCGAAATGCCTGTTATCACAATAGGTATTAGAGTTACCACTTATACGGGGCACTTCAACCCATACCTCTCCTCTCGAAGGTTCCGTGGGAGTTTTTTTTTCCTAAGCTGAATCCCATCTTCTTCTGGTCCTACCTCGAGTAGCGATATCTCTCATTTGTGTATGCAATTTGGAGAAGATGATCGTACAATCATTGGTTAGATTCTCAATCGATATCTCGTTTTTAAACGAATTTGATGCTTCTTGGAGTCTTTTTTACGAGTCATTTTCACTATGTTTTTTTATTGAGGAATTTTGGATAAGTTGAAATTCTCGAAGATTTGAACCAAATTTGGGAAATCGACAAATAAGTAACCACATAGGGTAAGTTTTAAGAAATACATGTAGGAGCTGATTAGGACCATATGAAAATGATTAGAAATCATGTTTAGAAGCCTAATTAAGCTAGTTTCATGATATCTAAGCTTAGGAAACTTAACAGTTTATGGTTTAGCACAGTACTTAGTTTTACAGCTTTCACTGGGGTCATAATTGTGAACTCTGATAGAGTTAATATGTTTATAAGTTTTCGAGCATGTCTTGGTTGATTTACCTTTTGTTTGAGCATGTTGAGCTGAGCATGATGTATGTCTATATATGTTTGTGAAGGTATAATTGAGGGTTTGGGAACCCATATATGCCTATATATGCTATTGGATAATGCTATGTGTTCTAGAATACATGTCATGAGTATCTTAGACCATGTATCATTGTTCTATGTTATAATAGTAATAGTCCCCAAATCTAGTTTTGGATTTCACATAATATTTGGGTGACTATGTTGAGGGTTTTTTTTTTTTTTAGAGAAGTTCCATGTTGGCTAATTAAAAAGATGATCAATTTTTATAAGTAAGAATACTATCTCCATTAGTATGAAGATCTTTTAGGAAAAATCAAAAAGTAAAAGCAAGAGTTTATGCTCAAAAGTGGA
Source organism: Cucurbita argyrosperma subsp. sororia (assembly GCA_018691285.1). Taxonomy (NCBI): domain Eukaryota; kingdom Viridiplantae; phylum Streptophyta; class Magnoliopsida; order Cucurbitales; family Cucurbitaceae; genus Cucurbita; species Cucurbita argyrosperma. The sequence goes on along the minus strand of CM031884.1, from coordinate 15,151,997 downwards.
CAATATCATATCATTATAGAGACTCCTAGTTACTAACAGACTAGGTATCGCGTAGGGACAAATAGGGCATAAACCCTATTCATGAACTAGCCAAGAGGGGTTACATGATAAACAAAGTTTAATGGTCCTCGTAGAGAATCCCAAGAGTCATAGAGGGTATGCTACAGAGGTAGCAACAGTTGTGCCTAGTGGGGGAGCCATGACATTATACTATTCTAACCTGGGAGGGTGTGCGAATGGCAAATTACTCTTTTTGCCTCAAAAGACAATGCAACAGGTAGAACCCGCGGGAGGGTGTGCGAATAGGAAGATTATTACTCTTTACTATTTCCTCCTGAAAAGATGATGCAAACAAGTAGTTAAGACAAGTAGTTTATTGTTCTAACCCAAGGAGGGTGTAAGAATAAGTCATCTACTATTTTCGCCATTTGATTTCTTTTTTACCGACAAAAACTCGTGCTCGAAATATTCTAGACCCAAGGAGGGTGTAAGAATAAGTCATCTACTGTTTCCGCATGAAAAGACGATGCAACAAGTAGTGTACTAATCTTGCAACAATTACAACCAAACAGTTGTTGCCTGACACTACTAGAGTGAACCTTCTGATTAGAGTTTAGTAGGCAGCAGTCATGTGTGGAGGACAATTCCCATTTTAAGAGTGAATGACTTATCTAACCTAAAATTTAACCTAGGCCCTTTCTATGGGCCAGAGTGACTCAAGTCACCATTAGCACAAGGTTGATGATAAACCAGCATAGAGCTCGTCAAGGGCCTTACATTTAGAGCCCTTCATAAGGTCCACAAATCTCAAAGCCCGTCATAAGGATCATGTATCTTAGAGCCTAACATAAGGGTCCTGTACTTCAAAGCTCGATTAGGTAAACTAGAGCTTGCCATAGAGCCTAATAAGTATACATTTTTAGAGTAGAAGTGTATACAATTATATGCATAAAGTCTTATAGGGAAAGAATAAATTAAAGCCAAAGTAGGTTGCTCGTTTAGTAGGTATAAGTATGCCAATTATAAAGTATAAGTATGACGAGAGGCTATACGTAGGTTGCTCGTTCAATAGGTAGTCATGTGTAGAGTATGGTTACCATCTTAAGAGCGAATGACTCCTCCATACTTATAAGATTTAACCTAGGCCCATAAAGTCTTCGAAGGTGCGTTGGGGAAGTGATACATGTCACGAGGAAAATAGAGAAAAATTGAAACGCTCGCTAGGATTTGAACCCAAGATGTAGGAGCATGAATGTGTGAGTTGGCAATTGCCACGTGTTGCACTATGGAAAATCAACTAAAACTCTATGTTCGATGAGGCTCAAACGTGGGTTAAACTGCGTTAGCACCACGGGGCCTCTCATGGGTACTCGCGTGTGAGGGCACGTAGGATGTGAGACTTTACTCGATTTGTCCTATGTTTGACTCATTTTTGCTTCGGATTTCAATACTAAGTTTGATATAATTTAAACTAGGTTCAACCAAAGAAGTTTTTTAGGTGACGACTGAATAGATGTTATCTCTCTATTGAGCTTGCGTGAGTGTCTGAGGATGAATCTTAAGTTTAGGTGAATCATTATATTATCTCCATGTTTGAGCATGCATGTTTGTACTGAGTTAAGAGTAGGCGTTAGAAGCTAGGACGATTTTACGTTGACTTAGGTTAAACGTCTTTAGAAGATCGAGCACCATAATATCGTAAGCGATTTTAAGTCAGGCTATTTTAGCGGGTAACTATCGTGTGTAGAAATGAGTCTGGGGCAAAGATCGCAATCCTGTAAACTCATCTTGAAAGGGGGTGAATGATTACATAGGTAGTTTAGCTCATGATGAGTGTCATTATCGTCTATGGAAATTGTTAGGAACTCCTTGAATAGGGTCACTGCATCGTAAACCCATTCAAATAGGTGGCAAGGGACCTCACAAAAAATTTAGTAGCTGACTAACACGTGGGGTCGCTCCCCAAGGCTTTTGAGATGGTGGGCTTTTGACTATATGGTGGTTCCTGCAGAAGGTTCGCTAATTAACCTTAAATAAAATGTTAAAGAGAGGGAGACACTTTACTGTCCTACTACACGTGAAAATCTCACACCTCAATGAAGGGATATCAACTATTCATAATGTGAATAAAAGCGAATTGTAAGCCGACTAAATTCAATAATTGAAAAATACGAAAATTTTCAAAATTCCAAGAGATTTGCAACAAGCAAGAGAATCACTCATAAGTTGGAGACTTTTTCCGAAAAGCTCAAAATGCACACACAAAATTTCCCATTACTTGAACCAAAGAGAGTGATAACCCACGTTTTCTCAAAAACAATTTGATTAAAAATAAAAAATTATTATTATATATATATAAACATAGTAGAGAGAATAAACACGGAGAAATCAAGGCAGTGCAAAAAGTAGGGCATACGAAGACACAGTCAAACTCATACAATCCAACATCAGATCCAATTACAATTCAAACACAAATAACTGTAACAGGCAAAGAAAACAAGTACAAACTTCATCCAAACAAAATGATCAATCCAAGATATCAAATATCAGATGAGCAACATCAGACACAACAACTTCACAAAAACAGATGGGTGGTCTTCAGTAATCAATATTATTCACACGTTTCAAAAATCAATAAAACAGCGATATAAACTCAAAATAAAATCCATGAAATATGTGCAGAAATACAACAACAATGCAAAACACTGCTTAATGGAAAAAAAAGCATTAACTGCAAAAACAAAACAAAGTCAAGTCACGGGTATAGGCCAAAGCACACCAAGAGCGGAAAAGTAAAAAAAGCAGTCAGCAAGCAATGAGAGAAACAGACAAAACAAGCAAGATGGGACACAAGCAAAGACAGTAAAGCAGAAACCGACAGAGAGAGTAGGAAACGGTCATCAAATACAAAAGTAAGGTGCAGACTAAAAAAATGACGACAACCATACAACCCACCAATACAATAAAGACCATACAATTAAAACATTCAACAGATGGAGTCAAGGGAAAGAAAGCAGAACAAGAAAGAAGGGGATTCATGACAATTCACAATCAAGAGCAAAATGGTCAAACGATGCAACATCCAATGCAGACAATAAGAACGTACAAGATAGCATTAGCAACAGAAAAACATAACCATGGCATAGCAAAATGTCATCAAAAAGCACAAAGCCAATTAGGAAACAAGAATACAGACAGGAGGCACATCACAATCAAGAAACTAGTAAAACAACTAAAAAGCACACACCAGCATTATTTACACAAGTGGCAGAACAAGTGGAAGAGAACAAAAAAAAACAGCAATACGACACTGAAGTTAGATCCTCACATGGACAAGGTCAACAAAACAACAAATTAACAAGACAATCACACAAACATCAAAAAGCAACACAGAGAGAAACGCGCAGCAAAAAAACAGACATCATGAGTGCAAACACATAACAGCACACAAACAAAAAAAAAAACATCCATGCAACAACGAATCAACCGCAGAATTAACAAAAAACGATTTTCAAACAACAAAGAGACCCAACAAAATGGTCGACTCAAGATCGAATAAAGAACCAAACAGACTAAGTCAGCAAAGAAGGGCAATAGTAAATCAGTCATGCAATAAAGCTATTCAGAACGACAACAGTATACGAGACCAACAATACGAGTGCAATCAATGTGGTCAACAAAGAAACATAACAAAAAATGCAACACAGCAGCATCAAAAGGACAAAGCATATGCATCAAACATTGGCACAAGGCAGCAGTACCAAAAAAATTAACAACCGACATAGGACAAAAACACCACTCGACAGTACAGACAAATCATCTTTCAAATATAGTCATCCACAGTCACATACAAGTCAATTCACATACAACCAAAGACAAATTCAATGTCAAAGGTCGGCACAAGCAACAATAAACGAATGTGTGATCATAAAATCAAACAACCAATAGACAAGAGTACACGAGTCAATTTACATTCAAGAATCGAAATTAGAGGGAAGAACAAGACAAACACAACAGTTATAACAAATCAGCCATAACTTACGACAATTTATAATCACACAAAATCACAAGATTTCACGAATAATCAGTCAAAGCCTACAGTAGGCTGCATAAATCAAGGAGGACAAACATATTGCACGTCAAGAAATAAAAACAGGTCCGTCACAAAATTCAAAAAGAAAGACACACATAGGTGTAAAAGTCAAAACATACACACTGCAATCAAAAAAAGCAACAACAATGCACAATATTACAATATGGCAGATACAATAAGCATTACAACCAATACAACTAACATCATAAATCAATAGTGGAAGGGCAACATACAAATACAAAATTAAACAAACAGATTACAATCGATATGCAGGACAACTAAAAGCAGTCATTAACAAACACAGACAAACAGTCATCATACACACAGACAAAACACATATAACCATGATCACAAAAGGCAGAAACAGTCAAATGTATGACAGACACAGCAACGAGAACAATCATATCATGCAACGAAAGTCAGTAACACACAAGCAGATCAAAAGCAAAAAAAAAATGGTTATCTAGTTGAGCAATGAACAAATGAGGCACAAGTTAAAACACAAAGACGATACAAGGAAACTCACATACAGAGTCCAACAAATCACAAACATAATGCAGAACAACAGGGCAAAGCAAAAAACGCTGGCATAAGTACAAATAAACACAGATAACAAAATCAAAACAAGAAACAGACAATTATTCCAGAGTCAACAGCATTTGAAAACCATACAACCTCTCACAAGCAGTCTTGCAGTCAAAAACAGGTCCTTAGATCACACAGTCTATTCGGCATCACCAACAAACAAAAAAAATAGCAAACAGTCCAACATGGGACGATAAAAAAGTAAGCAGATGCAGACAGGCACAGAAACAATAAATAAATGCAAAAGGCAATGGCAGACACAGTACACTAACATATCAAAAAAAGCAAAAGGGAATCACAACAGTATCAGAAGCATTACAGGCAGGGGAAGAACAGTAGCGTCAGAACAAGCTCATGCATTCATAGGCAGGCAGTCACAAACAAAGATCAATGCAAGCAATAGGTGCATGCCAATGCAAAATATTCACAAAAATTAATTTCTTATCACACAAAAATAAAAAACCAAAACAGGGCAAAAACGAGTCAGAAGAAACACAAGTTTAATCAGGAAAACCCAAGATGCATAAGTTCAAAACGACAAAATGTCAGGGCAGCATCACAGGAACACCAGATCAACAGAGTACAGTTAAGCAGTCCAACAGCATGCGTCAGGCAAGCGAACAGAAAGCAACTCAAAAAGCTAACTAATAATATAAAACAACCAAGGATCATGCATGCAGTGGCTATTTACAGACAAACATGTGCAAAATCCAGGCAAAACACAAATCAATACATCAGAATCAAAGCCATGGCAATGAGAAAAAAACAAAAAAAACATCAAAAAATAATCACAGCAAACATAAGCAGTCCAGCAAGAGCACAGGAAACGAGCATTTGCACACATTCCAACAGATACGATAGGGTAGGCTTAAACGGCATAAACAGGATCAAAAAAGAGCAGGCTAACAGTAAATAAAAAAACAAGACAAGCAACGTCATACCAGATAGACTACCACCAAAACCGAGAACAACCATGGTACAAACATCAAGCACAAACAACTAGCACACCATAAGACAAACTACAAAGAACAGAACGACGAGAGCTACAAGCGTCAATTTTTCATTTGACAGACAATCTATAATACAAAAATATACCCCGGCAGACCACATCCAAGAAGTTAAAAAAACGTACAATCAGAGATAAATACACATGGTGCTATAACATGGTTCAAACACAAGATCTATGCACAACAACAAAACACATCACAAATAACATGCAAAAAGTTAACATCAAAAATTCAAATAATATCAGAACATAACATACATACTTTTAAATTAATCACTATTTCAATAAAAAAAAACCTTCAAAGACACATTTACATAAAATACATTAACAAATTCACAAATCATGTCATAATCTCGAACAAAAAACATTACTTCAAATACATTTTTAACATTACAAGATATAGGTTAACATAAACAAACAGATATCACCTCACTATACCATATAAGTCAATAAACAGTGATATCATTCAAACAGTCACAAACAAAATATATTTTGTTTGCAATCCCACATATTCAACAAATTCCATACTCTCAACATACATAGATCACGAATACAAATTAAACACGTAAGCAAAAATTACATACATATCCATAATATATCAAACAAATTTACATCCAAAAAAACATTCAAAAAAATAAACAATACACAACACAACTTACACCAAATTTCTAACACAAAATATAAATTCAACACATACCTAAAACACAAGAAGTCACAAACCAAGGCTTTAAAATTCCAACTTATACTTTCAACAAACATGTCAAAAATCGATAAAAAACATTATACAAATATACATTTAAAGGTTCATGACAATTATTAATACATTATTCAGAACATTCATATACGTTAAAAAAAAGGCATGCAACAAACAATAGCATCACATCATCTCAATTGACGGATCACAATAATCATACAAAAAAACGAATCAACAAATTAGAAGAAAAATTCCATGAATACATCAAATTTACCATCCCAAAATCGATTCAATAATGATAGTAATAAACAAAAAAGTATCAATAGATGACATTCATACTTTAATATCACGAACATCTTCATATATAATTAGGATCACACTATCAACTGTAACATCACCAAAGATTATAAATTAATTCAAAAAACAGTTAAAAATTATGAAGAACAGAAACAATCATCATATACATTTCATCATGCTCATAAACAATAAGATAACGAATAAAATCCAATTTCTTTGTTTTAACAGAAGTGTCATTGTCAATCAATTCAATGGACAATACTATATCACGATTCAATCAATAGAATTGAGTCGACAGGTTTAAATTTACACATAAACAGAACATTCAAACATCAACACCATCAAAGCAAAGTCAACAAGGTATCAATGTCACATCAATTTTTCAATGTATAGCAGGCAATTATTTTTTCATAACACAAATAACAGCACATAAAAGCAACAACGAATAAATACACAACAATGTCACACGAGACGAAATAAGGACACATCAAACAAAATAAGAATACACTGACAAATTAAAAACGAAATACAAAATCACAAATTCAAATTCTAAATAACACTAGAAGACCCACAACAATCTATTCCTAAACCAAGCAATAAAACAAACACATTTCACATCTCAAATACATCATCTCCATTTACCAATACACTTTTTCCTTAATTACAATCACAATCAAACTCAAGCAGAGATAGAGTTATGTCAACAATTAAGCATATATTTCAATACATCAATCATCACAGAAACTACTCAATTTTCATCATAATTACAAACAACACATCTTTACAAATTATCAACAAAATCACTATGTGCATCTTAAAAAACAAAAAATGCTTAACATTCACAAACAAATATTCAAATTCGAGCATTACGTAGGGCAAACTAAATCAACATTGTTACACTCATAAATTCACATACAAAACAAAAACATAGAATACTATTTCATTTTTATAACAAAACATCATTTGTGTCAACAAACAAAAACATAAAATCATTAGACAAAAAAAAGCATATAATCACAAACACAAATAGTAAAAATTGAAATACACAATCACAATACATGCAAACATTCGCAGAAAACATTAAATCAAATCACAAATACACATTAACAACTCTAAACAATCAATTTATCAAACATAACGCATACATATCAAAATATGCTTCAACATAATTACATATCAATAAGCTTAAAACATAAAAACAATCTAAAAACTTACACACATATAAAAATTCAACAAGTCAAACTATTTTGCATAATTTCAAATAAACATGCAAGGTACATGTATTTATATTCAACAACAACTTCAAATCACAACTCATAAAGTCAAATAAGTAGAGAATAAATTCAACCCAAGCAAAAAAAAAAAACATACCAAGTCAAAAATGTGAAACACCATACAAAAATAAACAGATAACAATGACATAAAGCAACAAGCATTGTTGGAAGATCGAGCAATAGAAAGCAAGCACACAACAAGAAAGGACAAGCAATAAAGGAAAAGTTACGAGCTAAGACAAAGTCGCATAGCAAATTAACCAGTCTGAGACTACTAAACATCAGCACAAACGAACAAAGGGCAACAACAATACCACAGCAAACAAAAAACAACAACACTAACACAAACAGTCAATGGTCACAGACAAATAGCAGAAGCAACCAAGTGAGCCCAACAGAAGCACACATCACATAAACATCGACGCAGGTCAAACGAGTCGATCAAACATAAAAGGCAAACAATAAGAGCTGCAGCAAAACACAATAAGTCAAACACAGATGTCCCGAAAACAAAATCAACAAATCAAACACATCAAAGGAGCAAACAGCAGCAACGAGATACAAAAACACAGGCATCATCAAACAGACGGAGAGGGAAAAAGGACAGGTAGGGACATTAAGAAACGTAAAGGACAAGGACAAAACACATCAAACAGTAAGGGACACAAAATAGGGAATTAACACACAACAATGCTAACTCGTTACATAAACAAAGGGACAAAAAATGACCCAACTTAAGCAAACCAACAAAATGCAACAAACAGAAGCAATACAAATCAGCAAGACTACAAAAACACAAAAAAAACGAAAAAACCACATTTCAAACAAACAACCAATGAACAAAAGCATCAAACAAAACAAAAAAGTCAACATGAAATCAAGAAGCACAAATAAAGAAAGTGGGACAAAAACAAAACAAAGTCAACAATACAGATAACAAAAGGCAACAGAACGAAATCAAATCGAATTATTTCACAATAGAATATAATCACGAAAATCAGATTAAGATCATACAAAAAACATCGAGAGAAAAGAACACATTATTCAAGGTGTAATGGGAAACAATACAAAAAAAGAGACAAACAACAACAAATAGCATGATCAACATTCAGCAAAATAGGCAGAGAATTAAGAAGCATGGAAAAATTCATTCAACACAAGAGCAGAAACACAGCAGAAAATGGTCATAAAAATAAATAGAATTTAAACAAACACAAAACATTACAATCAAACACAATCACAAACTTAGGTAACATAACATTAATGCATTCATAAAACAAATTGACAAATTCATTGATATGTAAACACCACCAAATCAAAGACAGATCATAGTTGCAAAAAAGAGTCAAATACGACATCAACATAACAAACCCGTTCACAAAAGCGGCAAAGATGAAGACACAGGAAACCAACAACAGAACTAACAAACAACCAGTACATCGCAAGCAAAAAAATCAACCAAACATGCATTGTTCAAAACAGTGAAAAATAAAATAACAAACAACATACCCATCATCACCACCCAAAAACAAAACACCAACAACAATAAACATACATAAATAATAAAGCTACCCCCAAAACACTAAAATTTTCACCCGATCAAGCATCAAAAAAATCTCGTGAATACAACAAATAGCAACACCAACACAGTGCAATCAAACAAACACAGACAAATAACAATCCATGTCATCAGAGCAGTAACAGATGCAATCACAATAATCAGAAGCATGAAAAAGACTTACAAATTCAACAATAAATGCAACTAAATGAAACAACATTTACCAAATATCATCAAAGGAACACCAATTAAACCCAGTCGAAATCAGTTCAATTCAAACGTACAAAATTTGACAAGCTAACTCAAATATAAATCACGAGCGGACAATGTTAGAAAGAACACTACAATCACAATGCAGATGTCAGGACCGTCAAACAATAAAACACCCAGTATCCCAAAAATATTATATCAAAACAAAACAATCATCATACAGAAAAAAAACAACCCGAAAAAGAACAAAAAAAATCATACCAGCCACAGCAAGATGCATAGCAAGAATAAACACAAGATCAATCATGGACAAAGTGATGAACCTAATCAGAAATACACAACAAGGTATCAACACTCGAAAGCATGAATGATATAAACATACATAAATAAAAAATTCAATACAACTTTCACAGATATCAAAGTGCACCAGATAAAGTTCATTCAAACATACACAGAAAAAAACATAAATCGTTAAACATCAGCAAGCTAGCAGCCAACAATCGAAAATGTGACAAGATCAGCAAAGAAACATACAAACAGAGTTGTACATCAACATGAAATACAAGTGCAACGAGAAACAATAGTCATAAACAATACACAGATAAAAAACCGAATCATCAAACACATATACAAAACAAAAAGAACAGACATACGTAAACAGGTAAAAGCACAAGTCAAATGAGACTAACAAAACAGAGTAACCCAACTACAATAACAACTAGCAAAACGAATTGAACAACAAACACTAACAACATACCCACATGATACACATACGCAGCAATTACAGCACTATTCAGGTACATCAGGTGACAACGAGATTGTCAATCTATTGAACAAAAAAACTAAAGCAACCCAATCACACTAAATATCAACACGTTTGAGATCAACAACATAACCATCTGCATGAACATCACAAAAACAACAAGCAGAACATTATTTACTCATTATCCATAAAAACAAACATCATCCAATACACCATTCACATTGTAAAACTTAAAACACGTGAACATATCACCTTCACAGTATAGATAAACAGAAAGTAAAAAACACATATATTTCTTTCAATAGAACAAAATTCAAAAAATCAAGCTATAATTACACCACAAAAACGAATTCACAATAAAAACATACAAAACAAAATTAGTTTCAAAATAACCACAAATAAGCATAATATCATGCAAAAACAACATTACAAGTGCAACAAGTCATTAAATGCAAAAATAAAGACTACAAGAGTTACATCCAAATAACTAAATTATCACATGCAAATATCACACAAAAATATATCACATACTATATCAACAATCCAAATCAAGCCACAACAAATCAACCAATTGTTTGAAGTTTCAAAAAAACAATACAACACAAGAAAAAACATGTCCACTCTAAAATGTCCATAAATTGTGCAGAGATCCTTTGTTTCCCAAAATTTTTTGAGATTGTGTTCCCTACATCGATAACTTTTCACTCTCCTTCATTGGGATGTCCCCGACTTTCGTCATCTCGCACCACTGCTCTCGTTCTCCTCTCTCCTCCGCCAGTCTTAATTTTGTGCTAAAAGCAGCTTTCCTTTCCAGGGCTTTCGCTATACCATTATAGTGATCCTACGTAGTTCGCTTTTTTCTAAATCTTTATTTTATAAAAAATTAAAAAATTAAAAAATTAAAAAAAAAAAAACCCACATTTTTTATTCTGTATATATTCCCTAGTCTTATCTCATGAATTCCAACCGCGATCTTTGCACTCTCGTCGCGTGCATTTGATCTCTTTTCTTAGAAAAAAAAAAAAAATCTCTAGCACGCCATTTTCTTTCTCTGCTCATGCGCTCTCGTGCGATTTCTATGGCTGGCCTTAGGACCATTTCGCAAAGCCATCACAAGCACAAGCAACCAAACCAAACAATAATAACCTCCTAACTTGACTTCGCATTGACAAGGCTCTTTGGCTTTGAGACGTTCGCAAGAATGATTTTGAAGACGATTCCTGGCGGACTCCTCTGGGTCGGTCTGGACTCTGCGGCGGTGGTGGTGGTCGTGTGAGGCGGAGGTGGACGGAGGAGGATGATGGTAGGAGGAGCGGGTGGCCGCCGGGCCGCATCGCGTGAGGAGGAATACGAGTTGTCAATACTGTTACAGAAGAGTTTGGCTAACACCCAAAACAAAAAAAAAAAAAACACTCCCGAAGGGCCCTCGGCGGCCAGAAAGCCCCAGGTCTCAAAATGCCTGCACAAAAAGAGGCGTCAGTGGGCCAGCTTCAAAGCCGCGCTCGGAATTACAAGGCTCTCTGAAAACGCCTGCTGTTTTTCAGTAAACCCATATGTGTTGCCGTCCTTTTCGTCCGCCGTCTTCACTCACTTCACTCTCCTCCCCTTCTCCCGTGCCGCTCGGACGTGCATACAGCGACGCTTCTTGGGTCTATATGTCCAGGGCGTCGGCTCCCCACCCTTCTATGTCCAAGTCTCGCGTCATGGTAGCGTGCCATTTCTGTCACTCGAGCTAAGATTAGCTTCTAGGCTCGGGCGCCGGGACAGCAATCCACCACCGTCTGCGGCGGCTTTTTTCTCAATTGGGTCTGCGATCTAGCTCATGGGGATGGTGTGAATGTCGGCTCGCGTCGGGCTTGGGGGGGGGGGGGGAGGGCCGATTCTCGATAGGGTCGAGGGTGGATCCGGGTTCGACGACTGTCCTGCTGTATTTACATCTCATGGGCCTGGCTCTCAGAGCAGCGCCCTGAAGAAAACAAAGCGTTCGACTTTTATTTATTTATTTATTTATATTAGGCAACATGGTTAAATGTTTTGTTGCGTATTTCCATCCCTGATGGGAGATGAAAAAACACTGATCTTCACATGCTCATCATCATCTCATCTTCAAGTTGGCATATTTTTCTAAAAAAGTAAAAAAAATAAAAATTTAATAAAATTAAACATTTGCACCAAAATTATAGACATTGAAAGAGGGTTGAATTATAATGAATTTAAATTTTGTTAAATGTTTTTAGAGATTTGCTCGCATGTTTTGAATGGAAGTATTAAGGTATAGATGGCAAACATTATACTTAAGGAAACATTAGGTAATCTTTCTAAACCTATGGTGCTCCTAAATATGAAGGAAGAACC